>OZ007594.1:65966423-67216423 GCA_963931845.1 Maratus michaelseni
GGAAACCGTTTAATTTACAGAAAATAGCCACATATTTTTATTAAAACATTTTTTTTCTGTAAAAATTACAAAATCCACATATTTTTACAGAAAAAAACTGTTTTTCTTTAAAACAGTTATTCTGTGAAAACTACAATATTTTTATGTTAAATTTATAGATTTTTTTACAGTGTACTAAACATTGACAAGTTACTTAGTATTACATTTTAATCTTTGTCATATTTGGATTTATTTGTAAAGGCAAGACGTAATTACTATTAAAAAAAAAGATCAATATTTAATCTTTATATTAATATGCGTACTATTAATTTAGATATAAATGATATAAATAAGTCAGAATTTATGTATAATATAAGATATAATTTTTTTTCTTATTCTTTTCTTTTTTTTTTCTTGACATTATGTTGATATTTTATACTAGACGGGTGTAGAAAAAACATAAACGAATGTGATTTCGTTTGAATTACTTTCTAAATGCTAGAAATAATGCAAACTCGGCGTTTCATTGTATCATTATAAAAAACGAAAGTAGTAATTTTATTACGTCATTTTATGAGAAACTAAGTTAATTTGTAGAAATACAAACAATAGATTTCTATCTTCGAAATATTTATTAAATCGTTAAAAAGTAAATTCACAAAATAACAATAATAATAATAATAAAACATTTTACCTTTTATATGCAGAACTTGCAAGCATTAAAAAAAAAAACACTTACCTAAATACAGTATCTGTATATAGCTTTTCAAATTCAAATAAGTTTAAAATTATGCCTAAAATAAATGTTTTTACTATATATGTCTACCCTTTTTGACGTCATGCACGGTACTCTTTTCCCTGTCGATTTCATTAGAATTTTCTTGTCTACATCGGGTTACATCGTGAACGATTACCTCCATGGTTTAATATTTTAAACGTTCAGAATGAATGAATATTTTAATTTTAGAAAATCTTCAGAAATGTTAACATTGTTTAAAATGATGATGTAACAATATTTGTCTGTAAGGCGCAACAATAAAAAATGAACATCCACAATGGACTCAATAATGCTACAAAAAAGTACAAGAGCCTGGCCATATGAAAAAGTGAAGCGGGAATTGTGGATGACAGTCAAATGCTTTGTATTTTTATTATCTAGATTAAATATTGTTTATATTCTTAAATTCAGCATTCAATGCATTGTTGTTTGATAACAATGCATTTTTAATGATGAAAAAAACGTTTTTAAAGAATACCACATTGTTGCCGCGTTTAAAGTAAAGAATACACATTATTATAAACATATTATTCAAACAATGTTTTCTGTAACAATGTCACTGCTCTCAGAAAAGCCACTGTGATTAGCTTAAAATTGCTGTTTCTTATCTGTTAAAGCTGCTATAAAGTGATATGATTTACTGAATATTGGTATATTTTGTTGAAAATGGATAGAATAATATCTGCTGTCGAATCCCAACTTGACAAAATGTTGTTAAGATGCAGAGAACGATTTGGGTTTAGAATGTCCAAAGCTAACGAGGACGTGACTGATTTTCACGAAGGTGACCGTGGAGATGTTTACACTCAAATTAAGCCTGTAACAGCAAATGTTGTTGGACAGAATGGAAACAATCATCAGTATGAAGGTGATTATGACTATGAAAGTATTTTCCCTAAAGTTAAATATGTCAAGGCAAAAGTAGTTCAAATGAAAGAAAACAACCGTGAAAGGGATAATGTAGGTGTTTGTAGTGAGATAAAAAATGTAGAGGCAAATGTAGTCGAAAAAAAGGAAAATAGCCCTGCCGATGATGATGACCATGGAGATGTTTTTACTAAAGTTGAGCCTGTAACAGCAAATATTGTTGGAGAGAATTTAAACAATCATCAGTATGAAGGTGATTATGACTATGAAAGTATTTTTCCGAAAGTTAAATATGTCAAGGCAAAAGTAGTTGAAATGAAAGAAAAGAACCATGACAGGGGCAATGCAGGTGCTTTCAGTAAAATAAAAGATGTAGAGGCAGTTGTAGTCGATAGAGAGGAAAATAGTCCCGCTAGCGACCATGGAGATGTTTTCACTAAAGTTAAGAATGCGACAGCAAATATTGTTGGACAGAATGGGAATAATCATCAAGTTGAAAGTCATTATGACTATGAAAGTATATTTCCTAAAGTTAAATGTGTGAAGGCCAAAGTAGTTGAAAGGAAAGAAAACAACCGTGAAATGGACAATGCTGATGTTTTCAGTAAGAGTAAAGATGCAGAGACAAATATAGTCGAAATGAAGGATACTAGTCCTGCTGGTGACCATGGAAATGTTTTCACTAAAGTTAAGAATGCGACAGCAAATATTGTTGGACAGAATGCGAATAATCATAAAGTTGAAAGTCATTATGACTATGAAAGTATATTTCCTAAAGTTAAATGTGTGAAGGCCAAAGTAGTTGAAAGGACAGAAAACAACCGTGAAATGGACAATGCTGATGTTTTCAGTAAGAGTAAAGATGCAGAGACAAATAGTCGAAATGAAGGATACTAGTCCTGCTATAGTGACCATGGAAATGTTTTCGATAAAGTTAAATATGTGAAGGAAAAAGTAGAAGGAAATGGTGATAGTGATACTAAATCGTCAACTGATGTTCAAACAGGTAATGGTCTGATAAATGTCTACCTTTGATATAATTAGTTTGATTGATGGGCCAATTTTGTTTGTTTGCAAACTATTCATAAATTTATTTCGTTTGATTATTTTAAAAATAAACTACTATAGAAAGAAAAAAATTATAACATTCACACTGCACTATTTATTTATTTTTTTACTAAAAACATTTTTAATTGAAGTCAGTAAACGCATTCAAATTACATCTAATTAAAAATTAATCTAAGAGTTGGTTTATTTTAAAATACATCTCACGAATGAGCATTTGATTGTTTCAATAACTAAAGTAGCTGATGAACGCTTTCTGTGTGACGTCAAACTGACTCTAAACAAACGGTTGCTATGTTTTATTTCCAATTTCGTTGAAATAATTTATAGTTATTTCTTATAGTTATATCATATGGCTATGTGTTTAAATACTATAGAAGCAATGGTAATATTTTCTACAATTTGTATTAAATAGAAAATGAAACAAAACAATGTTTATTTAGAGTCAATTTTTTCTCTTTTCAACTAAAACGTCATGACTGACGTCACGACCAAAAGCGTCTACAGCAAAATTACCACAATTTGAAATTGATTCCCTAGAGAAAATTAAACAGGAAAACGATTTATCCTAAGATCAGAATAACAATGATATACCGCACTTTGATTTTAAATTAAAATGTGTCAGAAAAAAGGCATGTTTTCAATTGATGCTGAACATAAAATTAATACAATCAAATTAAGTTGAATTGCTTATAAAATATACGATGCACACAATATGTTCAGAATTGCATTTTATTTACTTATATATTTAATGACAATTAGTTTTATATTTATTAAAATCGTCTACTTTTATTTATATGATATTTAATATAGTCCTTTCAAACCAATTTCTGATCATGTTAAATTGTATGTTAACAAAAATATATTTAACAGAATTATGTTTTCAAATGTATGTAGAATGAACGGATAGGAAATATATTTTAGCATCAAACCACGAAAAAAATTCCTGGATTTTACAATCACTCTTATGAAAATACAAGGTACCCTCTGGTGCTTGCAGGGTTTTCAATATATTTTTTGTAGGCTTTTATTGTATCTTCGTATCTTCAATAGAATGTAGGATTCTGGTAACATAGAGACAGTTCGAAAAAAAAGACATATATAAAATTTGAAAGATTTAAATATATATATATAAAACATTTTTTGTTTGTACCGTTTAAATTATGCGAAACAAAAGACATGCACTATATTAGCCATTTTTAAACATTCGAAAAAAGAGTAAATAGTGAAGAAAATAATTACAAATAAAATTTTTATATGACAAAATATGTGTGTGTGAGAGGGGGGGGGGAGGATAATAAGAAATATGATGGACAAAATAATGGAAATCAATGAGCGTTTAAAAGTAATAGCAAATCTAAATCTTTGTTATTTCAACACAAAAATCACTTGCAACATGGTAAAATCTTTTAAACCCGGAGAAGTCGCGCATTCCCAGGGTGTGAATGCTTGTTTTACTTTATTACCAATAAATACAAATTATATTCGTCACCTTATTTGATCGGAGACAATTGTTACAAATTCTGCACTAATGTAAGTTTAAGATTACTCTTCGAAAAATAGTGGTGACAATTTAAAAAAACTGTACACTCCCCCCCCCCCCTGGTTATGCCATACCCTGCGCGACTCTTCCTGGCTTAATATAAAAAAGCTACAGAGGTGCCAAGCTCTCGCTGATCTTTCGTAATATGTGGGTTAATTTGACCCAGGTTTAATACATTTCGCGCCAGAAAGTTTTTAAGAAATGAAATTAAATATAATCCATGTAGAAATCTGAAATTAAATAAATAAAGATTCATCAAATAAATTTTCTGGTTCGAAAAGTTGTTAAACTGGGTCAAATTAATCCACATATTACGGAAGATTAGTGGGAACTTGGCATCTCTGATGCTGTAGGGCAAATATATTTAAAATATTTGACAAAAGTGAGGAAATGTGTAACATTATTTTATTAAACAATATTTATATCAACGTATTTTTACATATTTCTACTTTTATTTTCAGCATCTGATGACGTTATTGATGTTTCTGAAAAGAGAAAAAGTCTTCGCAAATGGCTGCAAGAAAAGTTTGTGAATTTTAGCAGTTGTGTTCGTGCAAAAAAATCTCAATGAAATATTTCTCAAACATTTTCTAAAATAGCCCAGTTCTGCAAGTTGAAAAGCAATAGTATAGACAATAGCATATATTGGAGTCTGCTGCGCGTGGGGTTTTACCAAATTAGTGTTCTTCAAGAAGCCAGGATTCAAAATTATCTTCAGTCCTTCAAAATTTATATCCCGCCAAACCGATGTATATAGTTTTATCATTATTTTTACTCATGTGGCGCCAATAAACTCCATGTCCCAGCCCAAAGATGTCTTTTTTCTTTTGTGTTGTATTCTTTACATTATTGAGGTTGTAGTTTATATTAGTTAGTGATGTTTTTGATAGATACAGACGTACAGACAGCCAATAAATACATAAATAACTCATCATACATTGTAATCAACCAGACTAAAAAAAATAACCATTCGATTGGTATGTCTTCATTAAATTTACATTTAAGAAATTAGCTAACTGGAAGGATAGGGCGGGGGCATTTCCATACTTTAAAAGTGTAAAAAATTTAAAATCAGATATTGTTTTCTAATTTGAAACTAAAACAAGAGTAGTTGAATTTTTAATAATACAAATATATATGTTTCTTAATTTAATTTATAATATTTCGATTATTTAAAAAATAAATTAAAATACATGCCATTGACATAAGTTATTCCTTATCTTTACCTTTTTGATAAAAAATATGGGTCGCAGTTGAGCCACGCTGCTTTAGATTAAAATTGAAAATCTCTTTTCACCTTCTCATAATATCTAAATACATTCATTTCTAAGTACAATGTTAGTGGTCTATTTATGGATTTACTGATGAGTATTGTTACTCTCGTTAACATATAATTGTTAAATTATCGTTTTAATAGTTTTAACCGCAATATCACTCAATCTAGAAATTGCATTTCTCAATATTGGCATAGTACCCGAGCTCATTTTAACTTACATTTAACGTGGTTTTTTAGAAGAGATCAACGGAAATTTTTATTTAAAGTAAATGCTTCATGACAAATTGAATCAAAGAAAAAAAAATATAGTGGTACATAATTGGGATTTTCAAAGTTCGTATAAAAATAAATTTGAAGACGGCCCTTCAAAGATATTTAACTACAACTAAGATGACGAAATTTTATAATATTTTATAATAGAATTTTTTAAGGATTTCATATTTTTAAATTTAAAATTTGTAACTTTTAAAGCTTTATTTATTTGTTTAATTTATTTCAGTTCCACGAATTTATCACCTTCTTAGAATGTAATAGATCTTTTAAATAAAAAAAGTGAGGAAAGTGCGTGAGCTACAATCCCCACATTTGAGGATGTTCTGGAATTTCAGGAACTTTTGGCCGTTTTATCTTTAATTATAGTCCCGTTAACGGGAATATAAAAAACCACAAAACGGGAACTTTTGTGCAATAAGATTTATTCTGCAATTATTAAAATTGAATTAAGGGCTATCATTCAGATTTGAATGCATTGTAAAACTAATCGTTGGGGGCCACTGCAATATTTACTAATTATCGATATGAATAATATAAAATTTGAAAATAAAACATGTGTAAACAATTTACAAAATGCATTGCAATTCGAATAAAATCGTGGATTGATGACGTCATAAACTTTAAATGCTCTATTACTGTATTGTGTAAAAGAAACATCCTTATAACTCCAAAAAATTATAATCATATTAACTAACGGTTTACTGCGTCGGATTAAGCGTCTCATTTCCAATTAAAAAATATATTTGAGTTGAAATTTGAATAAAATACAGGGTCATGAAAGATCGAAGAGTGTGGCAAATAATATTACAAATTTCTCGGCAACTCATTATCCGATCGACTTCATTCTTTATGCAAAATTTATGTTTTCTTTATTGTCTTTTATATTCACTCCTTAAAATAAACAATTTCGAAAATTTTTATATACCTTTTATCAGAACGAATATTCTAAGAGTCCGAAAATAATAGTTCCGTATAATCGAGGTTACTGAAATTCAGTAATCTTCTTTCCATTTATACATACTAAGTACATACCAAATTTCGAGTCTCTATTTCAATTTGTTCGGGAGATAAAGCGTTTACAGACACACAGACAGACGGACTGCAAATTATTTTTTTCTAAAAATATGTTTTTCGGAATTTCCAGTGTCTGAAACGTTTAAATTCGTCAAAAATGTTTTTTCGATTTTCAAAACAATTACAAGACCTACCCTATACTACGTATGATGGGTAAGTAGATATCAGTTTAAGGTGCCTGGCTACGTACTTTTGGAAAATTCATTGACGTCATTCACAACAATATCCACAAAACAAAACAAAAAAAATATTCCATAATTAAATGTTTAGTTCATTGCCTTCACAGAAGTTTAAACAACGTGCAATTTAAATTTCATAGATATATTTGAATAACTTTTGCACAAATCATGTTTTGCGTATGGAATTTTCACAGAAAATTACATTTTCTAAAAAATGCATTTAAAGTTTAGATTTATGTTTTACTAGAAGAATTTGCTGTAATAGGCAACTAAACTTCACTATTTTTATAAGTCGTACTTTTCATTTCAAGTTCTTGGCCTTTTTTTTAATTTCTAGTAAGCTATATTATTTTTGAGAAAATTTTCCGAACATACGGCGATTTAAACAGTACTTCCGGTTGGAGTAACGGCTGTTCAGTAGTCATAATTTAGTGAACTTCAAATGATCGTTATATTCAAGTTCTAGTTTATACATATTTAAGGAGATATATGCATGTAAAATACACACATTTTCTTTATATATGTAAAAATGACAGTCGGATTTTACTTTGAAACATTGAAAATTGACTTTAACTTTCGTCTATAAGAAGTATATCCATAAACAAACGGGGGTCTATCCAGACCTTTCTCCCAGGGTCCTGTTTTTGTGAAATTGTGAACAGCTTTTCACATTTGTGAAAAAATTAGTCATAATTTAGGGAATTTGAAATGATCGTTATATTCAAGTTCTTGTTTATAGATATTTAAGAAGATATATGCATGTAAAATACACACATTTTCTTTATGTATGTAAAAATGACAGATTTTACTTTGAAGTATTGAAAATTGACTTTAACTTTCGTCTATAAGAAGTATATCCATAAACAAACGGGGGTCTATCCAGACCTTTCTCCCAGGGTCCTGTTTTTGTGAAATTGTGAACAGCTTTTCACATTTGTGAAAAAATTAGTCATAATTTAGTGAATTTGAAATGATCGTTATATTCAAGTTCTTGTTTATACATAACACATGGGCTGATAAGTTCCCGGTCTAATAAAGAAAACACAACTTTTTAACAAAGCTTTGTAACTTTATGACTTTATAACTTTATAACTTTAATAAATAACATAACTTTAATAATAAATAATAATAATTTAATAATAATAATAATAATTTAAAAATAATAATTTTATAATACTAATTTAATAAAAATAATTTAAAAAATAATTTTATAATAATAATAATTTTATAATAATAATTTAATAAATGATTAATAATAATAATTTAATAAAAAATAACATAATTTTATAACGAAAAAGCTCCAAACAGTGCTCAGAACTCGTTATTGTTTTTGGTCAAAAGTCAACACGCGCGGCAGCCACTTTGACAACAGCCTTTTCATAGACAAATGTTCATTCAAAATAAAAACTACACGTTCCTTGGATATCTTCAGAGTCTGAGCTATCTCCTGCAACTTCACTTTACGGTTCCCCAAAACGATTTTGTGGACTTTTTTTATGTTTTCCGGAGTAACCACCTCTTTTGCGTGTTGCATCACTGGTGTCCGTACGACCACGTTTAAATTCAGCAAACCAGCCAATAGTGGTTGATTTACCTGGTGCAGTGTCCGGATAATGCTTATCTAGCCAAGCTTTTGTTTGAACGGTATTTTTTCCCCATCAAATAACAATTCTTGAAATTCTTGTTATCCATTTCTTTGTTTATCAACAAAGTCGTTCAACTAAAACCACTCTAACGTTTTATCCACACGGCGAATCATCATGGTATTTTTTCTACTACCTCTTAAAGGTTAGTATTTACTAAAAAAAATCGGTTCGGCGATTGAAACGCCATCTGTGTGCCAGACCGGGAACTTATCAGCCCATGTGTTATTTAAGAATATATATGCATGTAAAATACACATATTTTCGTTATGTATGTAAAAATGACAGTCCGATTTTACTTTTAAGTAATTAAATTTGTGAATGGTTCAGTTTGGAGAGGAAAAAGTTTCGTGAAAGGTCTATTTTTAAGACAAAGAATTTTGTGAAGTTCCTGTTTTAGGGTGAAAAGTTTTGTGACATTTTTTTTTTTCATATAAACAATCTTGTGAAGGATCGTGTTTTTAAATAAAAAAAATGTGAATGGTGCTTTAAAGGACCCAATTTCTTCCTAAACAGATTCCTGACAAACTGTTAGAGTATAGAGGTGATTTAAACATTAATTTTTTATACTCTTATCCCTCTTGGGAGTTTCAGTAAGTTAGGTATTTTTCTCATACATAAATAAATTTATAGCATATTTAGTTGGTTAGAAAAGCTTAATTATACTAAACAGTTTTAACCAGTTATATATTTGAGCTTCGGTGGAAAAATATATATTTAAATTAATTTTGTAAATATAATATTAATTGTAACCTAAGGTTTTTTTAATTGAAATAAATTTCAATAAGCCTCAAATATGCAAATTCGGAGGTACAGCTCAATCTGCCAAGTAAGGTTTAACTTATGCTTAAAAGATTACCCATATCCTAATGCGTTTTATAACGATTAAAGGAAATTTAACATTAGTACTGCCAAACTTTAAATTTGCATAATTCCTTGTAAATCTGTATAAACTACTTGACCAAATGTTTTGTCGGATAATCCGAATATGATGTCAAAATTAGGTGTTAGCATTGTACATTTAAAATTTGGATATAATTTGTGTATGTAGACAGTCCCTCCAGAATAATTCATTGTAACAGGTTTCTAGAAAATAATAAACTTGGAGCTTTGGTGCAAACAGACAATCGTTGTAATAACAATCGTTCGCATTAATTTACTCTTCTTTTTTGGGGGGGAGGGAGGTGTTGGGGGTGCGGGAGGGATACTGTATGTTAGCTCAAATTGTAGACAACAAAAATATTTTCCCATGTGGTATCCTAAGGTACAATTTGCCAGTATCAACCTGTTAAGCTAGGCAAAAGCCTGGCCGGTAGGAGCCTGGTCAGCGGTCTAAAAAAAGGTACAGTTCGCCGAAGAATCTTAATAAGATGTCATAATTAGATGTTAGCATTGTACATTTAAAATTTGGATACAATTTGTGTATGTAGACAGCCTCTCAAGAATATTTCACTATAACAGTTTTTTAGAAAATAAGAAACTTGCAGCTTTGGTGCAAACAGGTAATCGGGAAGGAGGGAAGGGGGCGGGAGGGTTACTGTATGTTAGCTCAAATTGCAGACAATATTTTTTTTTCCTGTTTGGTAACCTAAGGTACAGTTTGCCGGAGAATCCGAATATGATGTCAAAATTAGGTGTTAACATTGTACATTTAAAAATTGGATTCAATTTGTGTATGTAGACAGCCCTCAAGAATATTTAACTATAACATGTTTCTAGAAAAATAATAAACTTGAAGCTTTGATGTAAGCAGACAATCGTGCTAATAACAATCGTTCGGATTTATTTACTTTTTTTAAGGGAGGGGGATACTGTATGTTATCTCAAATTACTGTATGTTAGCTGTAGACAAGAAAATTTTTTTAGAAGTTGATAGCATCTCATTTTAGCCAAACGCGTCAGTTAGAACCTAGTTATTCAAAGGCAACGATATAGAAAAAATCTGAAATGCCATGAAAATAATAATTCCCATAAAATATTTTGTAAGAGTCTTTTAATTTTATTTAACTGAATAAACTTATAATTACAAAATACAAAATTCTTCTTCTATAAAATATGCATTATCTATATAAATCATTTTTAAGTACAATACTTATCCAATACACTTTTTATTCTATTTCAGATTAAACTCTCTAAATGTTTCTATTCATCATTAGAGTGTATGTTTATAACAAATTCCAATAAAATAAATTAAAAATGCATCAATACAAAACAATTAATTAAAATATCTACAAAACATAAAATAAAAATAAGAGCTCTTTAATAATATTCACTTAAAGATCTTGCTCAAATATTTAAAAAAGTAGTCGATAAAATAAAATTCTTATTCTACAAAATATGCATTTACTATGACAAAATTTTAAAAATGCATCACATTTTTTATGTTATCTCAATTTAAATTCCCTAAATAAATGACATTTTAAATCTTATTACTTAGGGGTAAAAAATTATATATATCGCAGCTGAGTCCTACAAGCTAGATATATAAAAAAAATTCTACTGAAAAAGATTCTACAAAGAAATCTCCACTAAAACTGAAGTAAAATTCCGCTTCTTTAAACATTTTAGCGATATAGTTTCAAATCGGATTAAATATTTTTACATCTGACATCTCTGCTTGTTAATTGTGCAGAAGACTGAATAAAATACCCGAAAGCGGTTTTTAAGGTAAAAGTATTAATTGGCATAAATAATTAAAATTAGTTTAAAACTTGATATCTTTTAAAAATAAATATTTGTTTTGAATAAAAGAAGTCTTAATTCGGTACTTTTATTTTCGTTTCTAATTATTTCTTCTATTATTTATTATCGGGTGATTCCAAATACAGCTTATGACGATTAATTTTATATAGCTGGTGATAGAAATATACTTCCAATTACAAAAGTATACACACATCAAGTATAGCTGTTAGATACGGTATTTGTTTCAAGGGTCTGCATACATATTAAAATACAAAACTTAAATTACGACAATAAAACGTATACATATCAAAAATAATTTTTAGATATGGCACTGGTTTCACAAGGGACTGTATATATATTAAAATACAAAACTTAAATTACAAGAAAAAAGTATACACATCAAGTATAGCTTTAAGTTATGGTACATGTTTCAAAAGGGACTGTATACATATTAAAATACAAAAATTACAACAGCAAAAAGTATACACATGAAGTATAGCTTTTAGATATGGTACTTGTTTTCAAAAGTCTGTGTATATATCAAAATACAAAACTTGAGTTTTTATACGGTCTCTCGATCATAAAAGATATATATATATAAATATATAAATCCATGCTCATACAAGTAAAAAAATTAAAATTTCATTCTTCTAGAACCAAAATTTACTGAGTTATGATACTTTGATATTTGTGAAATTTAGGCGCTTTACGTTTTTAGTGCCGAAAAGCATCGACACACCCGTCCATTCATTGTCTCATGGAATGACTATTAAACACTCCGTTTTTGTAAGAAGTTTTTAATTTATGTGTAAAGATATAATGGAGTTTCTAAGGAGTTATAGTTTTCTGCACATTGTAGCAAATCAATGTTTCAGCAAATACTTATGCGTAAAAATTCAGAAACATATACTATTTCAAGACAGTGATTGTCCGTATTTCCCGTATGCTTGCATTTCATTAGCAAAAATACACAAAGGAATGCCAGCATTTATTCATATATGCAATCAAGTTTTTTTGGCTAAATATTCCAACTTCATTGTTTCTGAAATAAAAAGTTGTATTTTATGCTATTACTTTACTCATCGATCATTTTCAGTCTCTGCATGTTTATACAAGCTATCCTTCATTTTATGTTCGAACAATGCAGATAGAATATTATTGCGGCACCAATCCAAGATGACAACCCATGTTGTGCGGTTGTACTTTGGAAACATACAGATGCTATTCCTAATTCATGTTTATATAAGATTGCTTGCATGCTTGGCTAACATTGGAATTATTTCGGATAAAACGCCTGCATGGAAAAAAAATGACAAAGTTCCGATTTTGGCTAAATATTTCAACATCTTTATGTCTGCTAAATCTTTATGTATGCATTGTAAATCTATTCAATAAGTAGATAACGGGAGGTATAATGTACAACTGACCAATTTTCATTAGCTACTTGGAAAGTATATAAAATGTTTAATTAAAATTACACACTAATAATAGTAAATATTAAGTTATTAGAGTATAGTATTTTATATGTTACATTATAAGCGAATAACGATAAACTATTTTTGAATACGAAACGCT
This sequence comes from Maratus michaelseni, assembly GCA_963931845.1. NCBI lineage: Eukaryota > Metazoa > Arthropoda > Arachnida > Araneae > Salticidae > Maratus > Maratus michaelseni. Next base: position 65,979,358 of record OZ007594.1, read on the forward strand.
GTTTGCTCTACTTAGCTATTTAATTTATACACGAATGCTTCCTCGAATTTTTGTCAAAAAAGAAAGTTAACTTCATTGAGTTTAATTTCTACATATATCGAAAATAAAGCTATGCACAAACTTAAAATTTCTATTTACAATAAGGCTTCAAAATCATATAAAATGAAACGATAACAGAGAAATAACAAAGACATAATCCATTAATACATCTTTTAACCCTTAATTGCATAGTGATGTAAATTTCCATCACTTTTTATTTAACTTTTAATAAATAAATCCACTTCTTCGCCACTACTATATTTATATAGAAATATTAATCCAGCGAATTTCCAATGAATTTTGTTGCTGAACAAAGTTAAAAATCTATCTTAAAATTTCTGGTGTCTAATATTTAATATATGTATAAAAAAAACGCAATTGTAAAAGAAAAAGTCATAGAAACTTAACAGCTTAACCAACACATAAACAAATGAACAACGAAGAAAGAAACAAAGCAGCAGAACATTAATGAGGTTTTCTTTCTATACGTAATGCCATCTATTGGATGCGAAAACAATCATTGCTATACAGCCTGTACAAAACAAATCACGATGGGAATTAAGGACGCAAAAAAATCAGATGCTTAGAATATTGCAGTCTGGAGTTAAAATGTGGACGTACGCACATAAATCCTGGTATTTATTACGAGATCATGACGTACGCAGGTGCGTCGTGGTGCTTAATATTATTTCAAAGTAATTAAACCTTTACTACATCTAACTAATTCGAAGTGCTGTAGATATTTTTCGATTACTTTGGTTTTAGTACATTTATTTTGCACATTACGCGATAAAATTGTTCTGAGTAATAATCGCGTAATAAGAAACTAAAATGAACTGATTTTAATGTATAACAGAAGAATTGGTGGGGTTTAAAATTTGAAACTGAGAAAATAACTAAAGTTTTATACTTTGCAATAAAATGCTACTTTGTTAACGATAAAATAGCACAAAATTGCATGTTACGTCCGGTAAAGACACACAGGTTATAGTCACATGTTGCCGCAACTCGTTCCGGCAAGTCAGGATCACTTACCTATTCTTTTGAAGATTATCGAATGGAAAGCAGTCCGAATATGACAACTAGTCAATGTGACGAACAAATGGACTCTAATAGCATCCTGTCGCAACGTTAACCAAAGGATATAACATTAATACGTCATATTATAATTATCAGGTCCATGTACTTTCTTAGGGACATCACTGTGAAGTCACTGTGAAGTCAAATGAATTCATTTAAGAGTCACTTGCCCCTCGTCACAAAATGGGTTATATCGACTTTACAGTGACACACACGGCCCACTGAATACTAGGCCTGGGCAATGACACAAAAATTGCAGCAATCGTAGGCTGAATTATTTCAGCGTGTGTACGGTCCCTTGATATCCAACACCAATAATTTCTAAAAGTTTTCCCCGCCTTATTTTGCTGAGACTCAATAAGTTAAAGAAAACTTTTAGAAAATACTGGTGTGTAAAATTATGGGACTGTACAAAGGTTTTACAAATTCCGCCTGCGAGCGCCGCCAATTTTGTGTCAGCGCTCAGGCCTAGTATTCAGGGGGCGGTGAGTGACACCATAATGACTCATTTTTCATGTCACGTGACGGCAATATGACCAGTAGGAGCAGCATTTGGGTTACCGTGGTAATATAATGATGTGGATTTCCATATCTACCTCCATCGGGCGGGAATCATTTTTCCGTATTCTTTACATTCCTCTGTTCTGAATCTCTTAGTAACTTTGGCACTTTTGTCTGTGTTTGGATCCTTCTCCTCAAAGTTCTTTTTTTCCGTTACCAGTGTGACAAAAGGATACTGTCAGTTGTACTATAGAAAGATGTTTCTTGAGGTTAACATTAAGCCGTTCTTCTTTACCTTATTTTTTCTCGATTCCTATTCTAAAAAGATTTTCTATGGTGAGTTACGATTCATGAAACTGGAGGAGTTTGTTCAACATTTAAATATTGTTTTACATTTCTCCTGATTTTTGAGACTAAACCTTAAATTCTACTATGACTCATGTTAAAATTGACAAAACATTAAAATAATAACTTGGCAACCCTGCTTCTTTATGACGTCCTCTGTTAAGAAATATTTCTATAGCGTAGTTGCCTTTTTCTATGTTCCATATATATACGTATATGAAATATAAACAGCACTCAACGCAAAAAATGAAATTTTTTGAATGTTTTGTTAATATTATTCCTTTTTGAAACAGAAGTACAACAAATATAAAATCGAATATAAATATTATTTTGTTACTTGGCAAAAATAGTCAATTTGTTTTTTTTTCCATTTTCTTGATAAGCTGAGATGTTATTCTTTTCCATTTTATCTGTTCGAAGAAATGCATAGTCAGGTCCTTCAGAAAAACAATGTTGAATCAGAATAAATATTGCAACTTTTGCATTCCATGCTAAAATAATATATCACAAAAGGAAAGTAACTGTTTATTTGCGACAGATAAATATTATATGTCAGCTTTGAAGCTTCGAGAACTTAGTTTCAAGTGCTGTATTTTATTGTTTAAAAAATGTTTGAGATATAAACACATTATTTTAAAATGCCTAATGCACATTTTAAATGCATTTTTTTTAAACTGCAGTGTAAAAGCACATTATTTTAATGATCTTTTAGTATGCCTTTTTCAAATGAATAAATTATTTGTAAATACAGGGTGGTTAAATTAAACTGACGGTACTCAAAGGCTCATAGCTCCGGTTCTACTGATCAGATCCGAATGGAACTTCAAGTATATGTTATGTAGATCATGCGGCGAAGGTTTTCGTAAAAAAAAAATAGTTTGAAATTTTGCTATCAGATGGCGCTGTATTGCTGAAACCATATGCAAATGAGTAGCTAATATAATTTCGCTATAAAAGCGATACGTATGGTTCAAAGAAATCATTCGTCCGCAGTGAACATGCCGATGAACAAGAAGGAACGCGCATTGATCAAAAACTTTTTTATCAGGATGAGAGCAATATGGTTTTAGCCATACAACGCCATCTAGTAGCGAAATTTCAAAGTATTATTTTTTTTACGAAAACCTTGGCCGCATGATCTACATAGCATATAGTTGAAGTTTCATTCGGATCCGATCAGTAGAACCGGAGCTATGAGCCTCTGAGTACCGTCAGTTTAATTTTAACCACCCTGTATAACAGAATTCTTCGAAAAGATTAGTATTGTAATTTATAATGTCATTTTAGAGCATAATATTTATTTTTATGTAAATAATTAAAGTAAAAATATAGTCGCTGCTTTTTCAGTTTCTTTCACTTTTTCAGTCCAAAAAATCTCACATATATTATTGTAATCTTTCTCCTTGTTTCATTCTTAGCTCCTCAAAAATTATACATTTATTTCGTTTGAAAATGATACAATACTCGGGTCCGCAAAGTTCCTATTGTAGAGTACGAGAATTTTCAAAAGTAATCTTCGCCTAATTTATTTCAGAATTTCTGCCACTAAAAAAGACAAAAATTATTTTTCAAAAATAGTGATATTTATAAGTTGGAACTGTGCTAACCCTGAATAATTGTACTGCATTTACTTAAAAAAATTCAGAGTGTTTTCATGATACAGTGGAAAGTTTTTAAAAACACAATGCAATATTTTAGTTACCCTAGTAATACAATTTCTCTTACGTTTGCGTTATTATCAGGCAGAGTTGCCAAGTCTCCGGATTTTTGAGCACCAGTAATTTTTTAGAGAAAATGTTGTTCTTTTAAATCGAAAAATGCTCCAATTAAATAAAACAACATTTTCTGTACTAAATTACTGGTATCCAAAAATCCGGAGACTTGGCAAGTCTGATCAGGAACCATTTGAATAACGACCAATTGAGGGGGTCGGAACAAGAGAGTGCTAAGCCACATTTTTGAAGTTCTAAGAATTTTCAAAAGTAATCTTCGCCTAATTTATTTCAGAATTTCTGCCACTAAAACAGACGAAAAATATTTTTCAAAAATAGTGATACTTATAAGTTGGGACTGTGCTAACCCTGAATAATTGTACTGCATTTACTTTAAAAAAATTCAGAGAGTTTTCATGATACAGCAGAAAGTTTTTAAAAACACAATGTAATATTTTAGTTACCCTAGTAATACAATTTCTCTTACGTTTGCGTTATTATCAGGAACCATTTGAATAACGACCAATTGAGGGGGTCGGAACAAGAGAGTGCTAAGCCACATTTTTGAAGTTCTAAGAATTTTCAAAAGTAATCTTCGCCTAATTTATTTCAGAATTTCTGCCACTAAAACAGACGAAAAATATTTTTCAAAAATAGTGATACTTATAAGTTGGGACTGTGCTAACCCTGAATAATTGTACTGCATTTACTTTAAAAAAATTCAGAGAGTTTTCATGATACAGCAGAAAGTTTTTAAAAACACAATGTAATATTTTAGTTACCCTAGTAATACAATTTCTCTTACGTTTGCGTTATTATCAGGAACCATTTGAATAACGACCAATTGAGGGGGTCGGAACAAGAGAGTGCTAAGCCACATTTTTGAAGTTCTAAGAATTTTCAAAAGTAATCTTCGCCTAATTTATTTCAGAATTTCTGCCACTAAAACAGACGAAAAATATTTTTCAAAAATAGTGATACTTATAAGTTGGGACTGTGCTAACCCTGAATAATTGTACTGCATTTACTTTAAAAAAATTCAGAGAGTTTTCATGATACAGCAGAAAGTTTTTAAAAACACAATGTAATATTTTAGTTACCCTAGTAATACAATTTCTCTTACGTTTGCGTTATTATCAGGAACCATTTGAATAACGACCAATTGAGGGGGTCGGAACAAGAGAGTGCTAAGCCACATTTTTGAAGTTCTAAGAATTTTCAAAAGTAATCTTCGCCTAATTTATTTCAGAATTTCTGCCACTAAAAAAGACGAAAATTATTTTTCAAAAATAGTGATACTTATAAGTTGGAACTGTGCTAACCCTGAATAATTGTACTGCATTTACTTAAAAAAATTCAGAGAGTTTTCATGATACAGTGGAAAGTTTTTAAAAACACAATGTAATATTTTAGTTACCCTAGTAATACAATTTCTCTTACGTTTGCGTTATTATCAGGAACCATTTGAATAACGACCAATTGAGGGGGTCGGAACAAGAGAGTGCTAAGCCACATTTTTGAAGTTCTAAGAATTTTCAAAAGTAATCTTCGCCTAATTTATTTCAGAATTTCTGCCACTAAAACAGACGAAAATTATTTTTCAAAAATAGTGATACTTATAAGTTGGGACTGTGCTAACCCTGAATAATTGTACTGCATTTACTTTAAAAAAATTCAGAGAGTTTTCATGATACAGCAGAAAGTTTTTAAAAACACAATGTAATATTTTAGTTACCCTAGTAATACAATTTCGGTTACGTTTGCGTTATTATTAGGAACCATTTGAATAACGACGAATTGAGGGGGTCGGAACAAGAGAGTGCTAAGCCACATTTTTGAAGTTCTAAGATATTTAAATTTGAAAATTTGATCAAATGCTCAAATCAAGATATATAACATAAAGTTTTTTCGCCGATGTCTTGGTAACATTTGAGATATTCTGAGTAAAAATATGGCAAAACTTTAATGATATTACTATTAAGTTCATTGTAAATTAGCTATCTTCATTGAGGGCATAAACGTCTGGGGCAAAAACGAAACCTGGGACATATGCTGCCACCAAGTGACATTAGAAACAAATTATATGTAGGATGTTATAATGTACAATATTAAGCAACAGATTACAGTATTAGATTTATTTCACCAAAAATGTGGCTTGGCAATTTCTTGCCCCGACACCCTCAATTTCTGGTTCGAAATGAATATTCTCTTGGTACCAGATAAATGACTGCTCTCGTGTTCTTATTGTTGGTGCAAATTGTTTCAATTTCATTATAGTGTTAATGCAACCATTGTATTTTTAAAACATCTTTCATAATAAAAAGAGAAAAAAATAATAAATGCTATTCCATTTTCATCAAATCAAATTAAAAGATATATATTTTTTATAAATATGAAATGTAAGATAATATCAATATATGCGTCTAACCTCGCAAGTCGCTTACCTATACACTAGAAATGAAGTTGCCAAGCAACTACTTATTTAAATCAGCTATCTACATGTTCCATCGTCTGGGATTCCATGGACAATAGAGGGTTAAGCTGCTTATTATTATTGTTAATAAGCAATTTTCACAAACAACACATACTATAGATAAATAAATAACATTCCAGTTATATTGTACCAATAATAGTACAATTTGGTAGTTAACAACTTAAGCAGCTAAATATATCTCATACTGGCATATGTTGAAAAATAGAATTTCATTGAATATATTCGAATGAAAGGAGAAGCACAATTCGAATGAAAGAAGAAGCACACGTGCTTCTCAACTCCTCTCTAATGGGAAATCGTGTAGTCATGAAAGGATTATACTCAGGATTCAACTGCTGCAGAATATTCTAGTAATTAAACACGCTAATTACTCTTTCCGAATCTGATTTATTCGCGAAGATTGAAAGCAATTTCCATAAAATTAGGAGTAATATATACGTAATTCATATATTTTATGCAGTTCATGGTTGAACACATATTGAAATACATATTTGAAGGCTTTATTTAGTTTTCAAATATTATAGTAACGTTTAGAACTTAGATGATTATGGGATTATTTTTGAATATTAGACAAATAAAATACAGTATGTGATATTGATTCATAGTTTATTTATTTATTTATTTTAAATAAAAGTAAGTAAATAAATATTTCCAGTAAATTAAGTATTGTGAAAAGATAGATCAATGAATAAAATGCAAAAGAATAATATTTGTTTGCTTATATTGGGTAATAAGAGTATTTATGATTCTCAGTGACCGAATAAATTTTTACGTAATTTAAAATGGCCTATATAATGATCTATATACATATTTCGTAAATATATATTAACTGAAGAACTTACAAAATGCATAAATAAAACGATCTTATGGTATCTTGTGATTTTTAAATTTTTATAATACGAAAAGGAAATTTTTCTTTTCGAAATACTGATAAAAATTGTAAAAACATAATATTTTACAGATATATCTGTATTTTATAATTCAATGCATGTTCATACGATTTTTTACTTGTGGATTCTCTTTACAGAATAACTATATTTAATCTATGAAACATATGCGAAAATTTGAACTTTAAAGATTTACACGAATATGGCATACAAATCAAAGAACCTAATTTATAATTAAGAAAATAATCAGATATAAAAGAAAAAAAGCCCAAAAAAAGGTAAAAAATGACATTCTTTTTTCTCAACCTTAACATGTCCTGGAAAAACATATATTCTTATTTGTGATGAAATTAGATTGAAACCAATACATCAGATTTCTTGTAATACAGTAGAAAACACTATTACACCTATAAAAGGGGAAAATAGAGCAATTTATAAAATCAAACAAACAACAAAAAAAAAAAATACTCGAAGAAAGATCATTTTCTTACCACAGTTGCCGGGTAACATGAAACTTTGATTAAAGTGATATGTGTGGGGCTTTAGCCTTTTTTTACTTTAACTTTCGTACAAATAAATTGTTTTTTCTATCGCCTAGGCTTTGTTTACATTTTGTAACAGCAAATAAATGTTATTTGTTTTTCTTTTGTTATTTGTAAACAAGTATTCTTCATGAAAAGTTTGTATTTTTTACTAGTTTTTTTTTAAATGCTTTTAATTTCTATATATCGTACCAAATAAATGTTGGTTACATTACAGTTCAATATACCATCCATATTAGATTCACGAAAAATATTTTCAAAGAAACACGAATATTGGTTATATTTTTTATCTAGTTATATGTACAATGACTATAGCCACTGTTACACAAATCTTGACTTTACACTGAAAACCTTTGAAATTAAATTTGACTGTTATAGGAAAATTGGAATTACACTCGAAGTATTGGAAAGACAATTTAAAATTATTTCTACGTATATAGGAAAATGCAAGGACCGCAAAGCTTTGACAATATTTTATGCAAATATCACTAATAATATTTAAGATATAGCCAAAGTATAGCGAATATTAGGTGAAGTATAGACAATACAGACAATAATAGCACTTTTTTTCTTGTTAGAAAAAGAATTTAAGGTCTTATGGAAATCTCGATCAAAATCCCTATAAATATTAATCCTGCGCAGATGATCGAAAAAATTAAACGAGTTTAAAATAGCACGCTCTAGAGACCGGTTGTTTAAAACTTGGCATTAGTTGTATTTACAATGACTAGCCAATTATACACAAATCAAGAATTTACACTGAAAACCTTTGAAATTAACTTTCAATGTTATAGAAAAATTGGAATTACACTCGAAATATTGGAAAGAAAAGTGTAAAATACTACGAATGTAGGAACGACATTGGAAAATGTAGTGACCGCAAATTTGGGACATTATTTTATGCAAATATCACCACTAAAACGAAAGATATAGCCTTAATATAGAGAAAAAAATTGATAAAGTATAGACAATACAGACAATAATGGCAATTCTGTTGTTGCGAAACGAATTTAAGTAAACATGTGACATCTCGATCAAAGCCAGGGCTACACTAGACACCGGACTGGCTCATTCATTATCATGACGTCACAAAATGGTGGCTGGCCGCGACCAATGATTGGTACAAAGCGACGCGTCGATCGTTTTGTGCTAATCGCTGTATGTCTTTCGTTTTGTCGTTTCCCTTTGTACCAATTGCTGGTCGCGGCCAGCCACCATTTGTGACGTCATGATTATGAATGAGCCAGCCTGGTATCTTGTGTAGCCCTGTCAAAGCCCTTATATATATATTAAGCCTGCGCGGATGATCGGAAAATTTAAACGAGTTTAAAATAGCGCCCTCTAGTGGCCGGTTGTTCAAAACTTGGCATTTAATGTCCAGTTAGCTATGGCGAAATATTCGTGGCAGTAAAACATTAATTCTTGTTATCACAATTTTAAAATATACAAAACACATTAATGTTATTTAAATTTTTATTTATTCAAATTTTTAAATTTACCATTTTATTTTCGTTAGTTCTTTAGAATTATTGATACAAAAGTCTTCATGAAATAGGAAAGCTTTTAAAACGGAAAACATGAACATAAATCTTTGCTTTAAACGAAAAAAGCGTTTTCTGTAGCAGTAGCTGTGTGGTTTTCCTTCAAAGCTCGTCTGTTTTCACAACTGGCCGCAAGAGAGGAAAGTGGCACTAGTGTGCGCTAACAAATTTAACCTGTACTGCGTACCCTCTAAATATAATCGCTCTGATGTCGATGAATAAAATGAAACAATTTTAACGCAATGTTTATGGCTATGTATTTCATAAAAAGACAAATCTGTAAATATTAAAGTTTTACCCCTTAAAATGTACATATTGTAGTATATATATATAACATGAAAAATAAATATTTTTTACATATGTTTATTACATACAGCAGCTTAGTTTATACACACTTTGAATAATTTATTTCATATTGTAGACTTTGTAGACTTTACACAAAAACTACAAAACCTACCACTTTAAAATCTAATAAATACCATTTAATAAGAATAGGAAAAATAATGGATGCTAGTACATTAATATTGAAATTATAAAAAAAATATATTATGTATTTTTTAATGATTTTCAAAATATATTAGCTATTTTGTTTTAAATTTTATTTCCTTTTAAACAAAACATAAACTAGTTTCCTATTATTATTAAATTGAATGTTTCTAATGACTATAAGCAATTTAAAGTCATAGGGCTTGTAATTTTTTAATAAAATGTACCAAACTGGCACAGTGTAAAAATCAAGTAATCAAAAATATGTAGAAATTAAGCAACTGTATTTAATAAACATATGAAAATAATAATTATTGTATACTTTAATGGGTACAAGTTTAAAGATTTGCTTAACATAAAATACAAAAAAATAACAAATAATATAAAAAACAAAGAAATACTTTACAAACATAAATGAAATTACGTATGAATGTCTTATATAAAAAATTACAAAATAAAATTTGTTTTCATTTTCTCATTACATATTCTAGAGAAATAACAAGCCAAAATTTGGATTCCAAGAATTAAAAACAAAGACTTTCTTAAATCTGAAGAGTGATAAAAAATACACTGCTCAAAACAATGAAGGATATTGCAGTTTTTGGTGGATTTTGTATCTGGGAAACTTTTTAGCTGATTGATACATGGTCGACAGACATAGTAGGTTATATGAGAATAAATTACACATGTTTGGCAGAAAAAAATGCATTTTATTGCGCATTTGTGTACAAAAGGAAAAAAACACAATTTGTGCATATGAGAAAAAAATAATAAGAAAAGGTGTTTTCTTCAAAGAAAATCATTTTCAGTAGGGGGTATGGTTTCCACGGGCGGCCAGCAACGTTGAACACCTTTGAGGCATGGACTCAATGAGGCTATTAATGACGAGTTGGGGTATTCTGCCCCACTATTCCAGAAGAGCTCTTTCCAGTTCTTGGAGAGTTTGTGGGGGTTGTTGGTGGCCAGAAACTCGTCTTCCTAGAGCGTTCCAAACGTGCTTGATTGGATTCATGTCTGGAGAACACGCTGGCCATTCCATTCGAACGATTCCTTCCTCGAAAAGGAAATCCTCCACCAGGTTTGCACGATGTGGCCTGCAGTTATCGTCCATTAAAATGAAGTTATCTCCGATTGCTGCAGCGTAAGGGACTACAATAGGTCTGAGGATCTCATCCCTATATAGGCGACCAGTCAGAGCTCCATCTCGAATGATGTAGAGGTCAGTGCGCCCGTCAATGGAGATGCCACCATACACCAACACTCCTCCACCGCCAAATCTGACACTTTCGTGCACGAACGCAGGATTATTCCTACTGCCACGGTCCCTCCAGATGAAAATACGCCTATTATCCGGATGCACAGAAAAACGGGACTCGTCAGAAAACAGAATATTGCTCCATTCATTTCTCCTCCAGTTGACATGCTCGGTTGCCCACTCCCTGCGGTCGCGACGATGCCTTGATGTTAATCTAACACATACCATCGGTCGGCGAGCATACAGACCTACAGCATGGAGCCGGTTTCGGACAGTCTGAGTTGAAATCGTGGTGCCTGTAGCCGAGCGAAGGTGTTGTTGGAGAAGAGTAGCGTTCATGTTTCGGTGTCTCCGAGCTGTTAACGCTAAATACCGATCTTCATTGGGCGTTGTTGCCCGTCTACGACCTTGCCCTGGTCTTCGGCCTGCACATCCACTCTCCAAAAAACGGTTCCAGATCCTGGAAATGACACTCCAATGGCTTGCGCTACTTCGGCTTGAGTTTGGCCCCCTTCTAACCTACCAACAATTCTCCAAGCTTCTGAATCTGTCAAATGACTTCGCTGAGACATCGTACTCATCGAAACAAAGCAATCACTGAATGCCGATCATCCTTGTCTTCATTCTCTTTTATCCAGTTGAAAGTCAAATTTCATTCGCTGCCGCTGAAGCGACGTTTTTGACGTCGAACTCAAAATTTGCATACTCCACAGTTTGAAAACTAGAAAAATTTGCATTTGTGATTCTCTTCTTCTATTTTCGGCAAAAAAAATTTCGTTTATATCTTTATTTTATATAAAACTTCAAATATCCTTTAATTGTTTTGAGCAGTGTATTAAAAACGGTTTTCTTTTTCAGCGCCGCAATATCTAAGCAATATATATTGAGAAACAGAAAGTTTTTTTTTTTTAATTTGTTGAACAGTGATATTTATTTACATTTTTAAATCATTTATATATTGGATTAGGTCTAGTAAATGAAAAATAGTAACATAAAACATTTTGATGCATATTTTCTTTTTTCTTATCTCAAGTTTTCATCTAAATACTGAAGTCTTTGCTATCATATTTTTATAAAATATAATGCATCATATCGGGTAATAAATAAAAAAAAATGAACTATGTTCGCTTCGCGCTTTATTTGAATTATTCCATTTTCGCGCAAATATTCACTCAATTTAGATTACTCACTACGCTCCGGTTCATACAGATCCATTAATCTTCACTATCTGTCAAATAAAACAGCTGGCAAATTCATTCTCATATATGATTATATAGGATCAGATATGGGGGTTTATGGTGCATCGGAATTGATGTCAGAATAAAATTTTGCATGATAAATGTACCAGTATTTTAAAGAGATGATATACGCTTGATAAGCGATGATACAATGATAGTTACTTACTTAATAGATATACTTTGTTATCAGTGAAAAAAATTAAGTAAAATAACCTTCTGAAAGCATATATTATCAAAAATAAACATATGTATTAAGTAAATATTTGTGACATGAAGAAGAAGAGATTATGTATATTTTACTGATTGTAAATCTAAAGAATGTAATACTGCATGTTTGAGTAAAATGAATTTTTTAACGTTTGATCGCATTTCAAAGACTAAACAAATTTGCCCTCCAAAGAAAATGCATTATTTTAGATTTACCCGTGAATTCTACACTAATGCGAATTAGCACCAGCTTTTTTTTTTCTTTTTTTTTTCATTTATTTGCAATTTTCTGCAGAAAATGAAAATTTGATGAAAATATATAACACAGTTTGATTTTAAATTAAATTTCGTATAGGAATTACATGTTATATTTCATTATCGCTATATTGCCGACAAAATTATACGCCGTTGAAGTTATAGAATCTCAAATCGAACTGGTCCACTGAACCGTAGTGTGGAGTACATATATGTAAACGCAAAATTATATGAAAACTAAATTACTTATTTTGTCATATTTTATACTTGCACTAGAGTAGAATAGATAAAAAAATTAGAAACAATTCTCTTTAATTATTGCTTTAAACGAGATATACATCTAGAATGATAACTTATGCTATATAAAATTACGCTATATATCTATAAAACAAAAAAACACATCACTATGTATGTATTCATCTACACAAAGAAACAGGAATGACTGCAGATGTAGATCTACAAATTTTGTAGATCTACACTTGCAGTCGTTGTTGTTTGTTTCCTTGTTGCTGTAATTTTGTTTATGTTTTTTGTTTTTATATTTAACAAAATTAATTTAGACCCTTTTAGGTTTTCTAAATGCATTGCAGTATCTGTGTAATCAATAAGCTAACCAATTATGCAGCGCAAATCGGAAAGAAATAGAACATGAGTTATAATCCTTATAAGACTACTGCATAACTCTGAACGAACATAAAGTGCGTACACTTACAATGAATGATCAACCTCGTGGCTAGAATAAACGAAGCCTGCAGCAAATATTTGTTTTGCCTCTACTAAACTGCAATTTTATATATTTATAGAATCCTGGATTACACATTTTAAATCTGTATTTCTGGCAACTATTTTATTTGTCAGACCTTCGGTAGTGAGCCGTAAATTGCCTCCGAAGAACTTTACTTTCATGACCAGCTGTTTTTAAGAAAATTCCAAAAGAAAGCCGCTAACTTTCTTCAATTTAAACTACACAAGACTCAGAACAACTGAAGACAAAACCATTACACGTATTCAAAATGTTACTGGAATATTAATGTAAAATAATAGCAGGCAATAATAAATGAAAAAAAATTCAAAATTTGACTATTAAAGGTAAAAAGTATTCTAAGTATTATTTCTATTCAAATCTATTAAGAGTATAATTATTTTGTAAACAATAAAAATTATTTTGTATCCTATTATTTTACATATATAGACACAAATTATTTTGTATCTTGTACATTAAAGTCTCTTTAAGTGTTCAAATACAGAATATTAATTTTAGAGGAAGGCAGGGCAAAGTGGCCAGGGCGGACAAAGTGGTCACCCAATATAATGATGTCACCAGAACGCTGGCATTGCGTGGTTTGTGGTCAAACTATTTCGTTTGATGGCAGTGAGTAACCAGATAATCGTTGAACAACGTTGTTCCATGTTTCATGATTTTAGAACGTGTTTTCCAGTTTTTAAAGTTTGTGAGCTAAGGTAACAGACTTAGATTACATACTATTAACAATACCCTGTTGTACATGCATTTATTTATTGAATGTGTAAGGAAAGAGCATGTTTTCAGATTCACATTGGTGGGAAAGTGGTCGCTGACTGTTCATTAGTTTCCACTGTTGAACGTATTTTCTGTCATGGCTCCCAAACGGGCAAAATCGTCAGGGTAGTGGCCGTTTGGTCAGATCAAGTGGTGAAGGTTGTATCAGCTGCAATGTTTTTACCTCTGGGCTCATGAGGCCTGTTCACTTCGCAAAGAAAATGACGTGGAGTTCATTTGCGAAAAATGCAGCGTTTCATTTTGATTAATAATTTTTTATTTGGGTTTGTCGAACTCTTATTGGATTTTCATACCCTTTTCAATCTTTCATTATGTTTCATACAGTTTGTTATGACAATAAAAATGTCCTAATCATTTAAATAGTGTTTTCAATCTTTTTACACCTGTCGGGCAAAGTGTCCATGGAGTGACCACTTTGCCATTTTTTCGAAAAAATCAAATTCTCACTTTCACTTTATTATTTCGTAAAAATCATAAATACCCTTACATTTCTAAGTAGTTACTCTAGTTCTATGCAAATCGTCAGTTTTGTATATGTATTTTAAGGAGTAACAAAAAATCACAAAATTTTTGGATGACCACTTTTCCCTGCCTTCCCCTACTTTCAGTAAACCTTAGATAAAAAAGACATCATACAAAATTTAAACAAACTAGTGAGATATACAAATGAAGGCAAAAAACGTATTAATGACACCATAATATATGTCTTTCGAAATAATTTTGTCTTTATTGTTTGCGCCTGCAGAGGAAATACAAAGTTCTTTCGAAATAATTTTGTCTTTATTGTTTGCGCCTGCAGAGGAAATACTACAAAGTTCTTTCGAAAGGCCTACCAAATCACTTAATTTTATGCTGTTATTAAGAAGTTCTTTGTCTTCTAAAATACATCAATCATGTCGATGTACTCACAGTGACTAACTTTGCTGCAAATAGCTTGAAAGTTTTTCATCAACTAAGTTTACAGGATTAAAGAAAATAATTAAAATGTGACGCCACTTCTGCAATTAGAAATAGCGTTTCTAAATGTTACTAAAAATGAATATTTCAGTTATGTCGATACATTTGCTCCAGAATACATTTTATTGTACGTTATGCAAAATGTAGTCATTGGTGTGATTTACTGGATTAAATTGTCAAGTCTGAATCACCAAATATTTGACATCTTCCACCGATTTCCAGAAAGTCATCTTATTACCATGTGAGAAAAATAAAGACCAATCAATCATCAATCAGATTTGATTTCTTTTCCTGTAAGTATTAGTTTAGCAGAAGTCAGCTAGATAGCTATATTTATATTGAAAAGCTTTACTACAAGTTACATGAAAGTCTATCATAACCTAAGTCTCACAAAATAAAATACAATATGACATCAGTCTTGATCTAGCTAGAAGTTGCGTCACTTAACATTTGATATATTTTCATGCATGTTGGTACATTTTCAGAAGAATAACTTGGATATATATGAAATGAAATGTTATCATGAACTTGATATACTGGATAGAAGCATTGTGTCTGCATGCCCAAATCCTTGACATCTTGTACCTTTTCGCAGGATTTCCCTTTTTTCACGGAGATTAAACTGAAGATCGTTTCAGTCCTTAATAAAACTTAGTTTCTTCTTCAATAAACATCAGATAAGACGATGTCATGTATCTGGATGTATTCGCTGTAAATAGCATGTCAACATTAAACTTCAATAATTTAATGGAAGTATTAAGCTTTCTCATCAACTGAAAGTATCCCGTTCGCTTCAGTAAATGTCTTACAGCGCATTTGAAGTTTTGCTTACCGTGTCATATCGATAATTGATCATAAAAGCTAGTGGCACATTTCCCATACTATATTTTGACAAGGTATTTTGTTTCTTTCTTAATTATGTACATTTTGTTTAACATGAAACTTGTATTTTAAACATTATATAAAATTGTATAAAACCACTACATAAATTAGTTTAGTGTAACAAATTTAATCTTAAAACGTCTACCAAGGTGCTTGAATACACCAAGAAATTTTAAAAATTACCGCTGGCTTTAATACATATCACTCAATTAAATTATTTTGTGTTTAATAATAATTTTCTTTCAATTAAAAAAGTATTTTGATTAAAATATGTCCACTTTAAATATTTTTAAAAAATCATACTTTTTATTTAAAGAAAACTTAGAACGCTTAAACATTTTCCACTAAACGTTTAAAAACAATTCATATTTAAACAAATCTGTTAACAATAATACATAATTTATATTTTAAAGGAGAAATTAAAACATGATTCAATTAAAGAAGGTTTTTTTAAAATATTAACTAAAATATATGCATATGACAAGACCATGTATTTTCCATCTTCCTTTTCTTGGCAATTGTTTATTTACTCTCAATTGTTTCAAACGCGTTTCGATATTGAATATTTGTAACAAATAAATCAAAATATTTTCTTTTATTCTAGAAACGTATTGAAGATGTCATGTGAAGGGTTTTTCTTATAGCAGGAATGCATTATTTATGTTCTCACAACACATACATAAATTAATGGAATAAGAAAATTATATTTGCAAGTACAATTTACTTTTAAAATGTTAAGGCCATTTATACTGTATATTTTTTTCTTCCGATGCATTAGTAAGCATTCTAGCTAAAATAATGGGTAAAAAGATTTAAAAAATTATTTTAAAAATAGGGTTATTCTGTGATTTATAGCATGAAACATATTACTATTTATCATTGTATGATTTTCTATTATTGTTAAGTGTTGTAAACTTTAATTTGCAGTAAATGATTGATAAAAATATTTAGAACAAAACAATACGATTAAATCGAACGGATTCGGGGAAATCCGTTTCAGGCAATTTTATATTTTAAGAGGTACGTCTATTATAATTTTTTTTTCTATAGAGTTAACGCTAAAAAAATCGTAAATTTCATTTTCATGCAGGATTGCGTTATCGACAGATCACGTTTTCAGAGTTTTTACTATATTTATTCTATTTTCTGCAAACGCGTCTGGTATAACTTAACTATCCTACCCTGTTGAAATTTTATTAAACCTCGTTAAAAACATTTCACACCAGAATTTTTATTTAAAACTAGTTATTTAACTTAGTTCTCTGTGACTGTTATTTAACTTACTCTAAGAATAAATTTTTGGATCGAATCGAAGGAAATAAATTATAGAAATGTGTCGATTCGACCCATTCAGGGTCGGAAGGTTTAAACAAATATATATTTATAAAGTGTGTAATTAAGTATCATATTGTTTTCTTTATTTTCTCCTTGACCGGAAATAATTTTAACTAGTGAAGCGCAATGTAAGTTTCTGGAGCTAGGCTAATTAATTTGCAAACATTCATTCGTGTCTTCAACCAGACATTGATAATTTCTAATTTTGAAATTAACATTACGATACGAATACTAGTTTATAACACTGGTCTAAGATTATAAATTTACCATAAGGCCTTAACAAATCATTGATCTACTGTATTGGTGAATAGTACAGAGGTCTCCCCAGTCCAAATCTCACATGTTCTAAATTACGTAAACAATCGCACCCACGGATTTCAATTCACGTTTTTAATGCTAAGTATAAGTCTAAGGCCCTTATGATCAATTATTTCTCCGCAGGGATACAATTTGTGTCAGCTGTTTTTACGCGACTCATGCCGGCCATGTCAACTGTCACACTCTTAAATGAAGTATATTCCAAATCTGGGTTAGAGGTTGAATAAAGTGACATGGTACCAGTAATTTACCAAAAGAACTACTAACTAATAAAAAGGAAATCTACTTCTTATTTGCCCCATGAACTCTTTCGCTGGCTGGCGGAGATTTACATTACGTGTACGGAGCCTTATCTTCTTTACGTTAGAAAATATTTTCCCTTGACCACGTGATCATGATGTAGATGGTATTTCCTCCATTGAATGTTCATCGGCCGAACACATTACGACGGTAAGCGTCACGAAGCAATCATTGGAGTGGATTCATAAGATTTTCGCACGCTTCACTCGCTCATCTCAATTCTTATAAAAGCATATACATTTACCACACACAAATTTTAGCTCATTTATTTATAAAGTACTTTTAATTGAATTGGGTGAGACTATACTTGAATTCTGTATCAAATGTTCTATAACTTTAATAGGTGGTATAAAAAAATATAAGGATTTTTTCATATCCAAAAAAAAAGTTAATTTTATCAATATATAAAATTGCTTTAGAAACACCGCTTTTGCTTTTCTTATCAGGCAATATATATATTTAGAAATAATAGAATAAATATTAAAAAACTGGATTCCAAATACTGATTGATGGGTCAAAATGAGTTGCCTAAAACATAAACTTTGAAATAATTAGATAATGTCGAATCTGTTATTAGTTTGCATATTCATTAGCATACATCTATCAATTATTCAAAAATATATTATGATCAGAATGTTGCAAAAAGCAATGAAGGTGAAATTTTATATAAAAATACTCAAATAAACTTCCTGTTGAAACATTACCAAACTTTTGCAGTAAATGAAATTAGTATATCTTAATAAATTTATTTATGGATAACCGACTTGATAAAATTAAAAAGAACCATTTTATATTATATTTCGATGTTTTTTCACATTTTGCTGCTATATAAGACATTTTTTGATTTTAAATATTTTAAAAGGAATTTTATATGAGGGAGAAAATAATAATGTAAAACATTCAGTAATAGATTTGACATTTTCATTTTAAGAATGAATCCAGTGTTCGTACGCTTTTACCACAATTGTGGAAAAGTCGTACGAACCCTGGAATTACACGGGAACTTGTAATATAAATATACGAATTTAATAGTAAACCTTATATAAAAGCTGTATAATTTTTTCTATTTACATGAATATTTTACAATTAAAGCATATTTTTCTTATGCCTTGGATCAGAATATCCAGAATTATCCAAAAAATTGGAAATTACTCTAAAAATTTAGCGGATATCCACAATTTGACGTCCTAAAAGTTAAGTGAATTTTGTTTTACGAAAAGCAAAGTATTTATAAGAAGATCCAGTAATTTGTTATATACCTTTTAATTTTTTAAACTGTATTTTTTTTTAGTTGATATATCAAAATATGCCGTTTTGATACCTGATGCGGGGTAGACTTCGAAAAAACTGCTTCGATCGTTGGGAATGATAACTCATCGTACACTTGACGTAGGACATTGTCTGACACACATCACAAACCAAATTATATTGCTTAGTCCAAAAGCTATTAAAATACGTAACCGTTTCAAAATTATAGCAATTTTATTGAAATGGCATCAATTCAAAGTACAATGTAAATTCTTAACCAATCATTTTATTTTGAAAATTCTATTCTGAAAAACAAAGTTTAATGGTATCATTTGTGGGGATCAGCTTCCGTAGTTCTGTTACAACGCCTAGAATACATAGTGTGGCAAACGGTTTCACCGTGATTTTATTCAAAATTTTCGAATTCAAACCGGAAATTCTGAAACAAGCATTTTTACTTTAAGATGTCACGAAATATCTGCCATTAAGTAACAAAAAGAACATTATAGGAAATTTCTGGTATGAATGTGAAATTTGGGAATTTAAAAAAACTCAAACTCGCATAGCTTTAAAAAGTGCTAAAAATTGTAGCCGATAAACGTGCAATGATGTGGTACAATAATAGGGCGATCGCAGCGACATCTGCTTTAAAAATATATTTACCTCTAGTAAAAATAATCGTTTCACTATTGACAACATGAACATAATTTCTGTTAATAAAATCTTCTTGTAAGTATATATTTCAGATGTAACTGATTTTGAAGTTAGTTCTTTATCATATCAAGAAATTAATCTTTTTCCACTCTTCTAGCAGAGATTCATCCTTTGGTATGCTAAATTGGGATAGTTTCTAGTTTGCTGTCTTGTATCGAGTACTGCAACCAGGCACAAAAGAATGCGTATCGCGCTTTTTGGCCATGATCAATATCATTCACATTTTCAAAGCTTATGGAAATCACTATCCAAGTCAAAGGCAATAGGGTATAAGTTAATTATTTGAAATATTTACCACCAGCTGAAATGTTTTCTCAGTTCGATTCTTATACAATGTTTGAGTTGAAAAGAGCTAGCAGACAGTGGCGTAGTCAGAGAGGAGGGGGGGGGGGGAGTCCAAATGCTCTGGAAACCAGTACGAACAAAGTACAATTTTTTTGCTCATAAAAAATACTTTAAGAAAA
Source organism: Maratus michaelseni (assembly GCA_963931845.1). Lineage (NCBI taxonomy): Eukaryota > Metazoa > Arthropoda > Arachnida > Araneae > Salticidae > Maratus > Maratus michaelseni. Next base: position 65,999,698 of record OZ007594.1, read on the forward strand.
AAAAAGACAATTCACTATTTCGAATGGGCCGAAATGGTGGAGCAATATAATTTTATCATTTCGGGAGCGAGTTCAACTTCATAGCTCCATTCACTTTCGCTATCGATTTCGAACGATAAATTAATGATTTTCGTGCGTATAAAAAGTACGTAAATAAAAAAAGAAAAAGAAATAAAATTTTGATTGAGTCATTACGATTTTACCCCTTACACATATGTGCACAATGCAACGAATCACAAATGATCAATTTTGGATGCATAAATTATGTTTGTCTATGGTTATGGAGCAATATAATAAATTTTAATTATGTATTTTATCTAAAATTAAATCCTAATGTTTCAAGTATTCTTCAATTTTATCAAAAATACAAAGAATTAGAAGTACGCCTTTTAGAAATAGTATTGTTTTATTTCTCTGAGAGAATATATATATATATATATATATATATATATATATATATATATATATATATATATATATATATATATATATATATATATATTTTGCTTCACAGCAAAATGTTTGTTTATTTACATTTAAAATTTTGTTAAATGAATACAATTTTATATGGTTGATGCGAAAAGAAATTTAACAGTAATTTTGAATATTTATTAATTTAAGTAAAAGGGTCTTTCAAGTAGACAGAATCGTTTTCTTTCATTATAACAATCTTTTCATAACAATATTATCATGCGTATATTTAAAATCGATTAATTTGAAAAGCTTTATAGTTAAGACAATCTTTTTTTTAGTCTAATTAAGCGACTTTTATTTTCTTTTGATTGCTACCAAGATAGTAACCCATTTTTAATGCTCTTGGATAATTTATTTTTAAAAGTGTAGATTTTAATTGAAAAACTTTTCATTAAAGATATTTATTATATAATCTTTCAAAACACTTTTATATTGTATGCAACAAAAAGCAAATTCTTTGAGAAGTTTTATTCATAGACTAATCATTTTTTCATCTGGTTAAACAAACTTAATTTTCTTTTGATTTTTAGTAAGATAAATCGTTTTCTAATTCTTATTTTTAATAACTCTTCAATACTTTGTTCTCTTTCTATTTTACTCTGGACATTGAGCTTTGGATATAGATAACTTGTTAATTATTATAATTAACTTTCATTACATATATTTTTTTTTTCAAAACAGATTTATCATGCATGCACCAAAAAGAAAATCTAATCTCATTTTTTAGGGGGTTAAAGTTTATTATTATTACAAACTTTTATTACACTGAACCTGGTGTTTGTGCGTAAAGATGGAATTTCGTAAAGAAATTTTAACCCTGTGTCTGATATGCTAAGAATTATACAAGGTGTGTTCTCGATGATAATACATCATAATAATATTTTTAGAGCTTATGTATAAATTAATACCTTAACTTTAAGTCATTTTTCCATTTTCTCGTCACAGGTGATAAATAGCTAAATAGCATCTGTAACTCGTACATTTATATACGATTTGAAGCAACAATGTATTTAATTATGCGCCAATAAACGGTCGCCAAAATATGCCCAATTGCCATGAAATTGCAGTAATGAAACATTGTAAAGGCTAAAAGATAGAAAATAAATTAATAAATTAGTTAAATAATTTTTTAAAAAATAGCAACAATGAATTTAATTATGCGCCAATAAACTGCCACCAAAATATGCCAAATTTCTGTGAAACTGAAGCAATGAAACATTTTAAAGGCTAAAAAGTAGAAAATAAATTAATAAATTAGTTAAAGAAGTAAAAACAAATTAGATATAATAATAACAAAATTAAAAAAGGCAAATAAAATAGAGTTTAAAAACTAATAATATATACAAATATAAAAATTAAAGACTAAACTATCAATAATAATTAAATAAAAGAAAATATATGATTGAACTGAACAAGGCTTCCCAAGCTGCACTGAACAAGACGGTTCAAATTTTCCATTGACTATAACCTTACGATTAACATAAATATCTACATTTTCGAGAAAGTCCGAGGTGCTATTGATATTTAAGATTTGCTGAACGGATAAATCTGTTTGTGGAACCTATAGTAAACAAGAAAACGTAATGTTGTCCATCTCAGATATCAATCGCATTATATTTGAAATATCCTAACATCGAAAAGAAGCATCGCAAACGATTTTCTCAATTAGACCATAATATCACGGAATTTATTTGTGTGTCCCTGTAAATGAACTCTAAAGGCTACACACTTAATTTTTAATACTGAACATTCTATATTAAAACTCTATTACATATAAAATATTCATGACAATTTGAGTATATTTACGGGTGCTGTACTACGGACAGTCAGACAGGCAGTAGATGGCAGACAGATAGACAGATGGCAGACAGACCAACCAATTCATAAATACAATTTAACTAGGTTGGTAAGTCATATGAGATGTAATCTTCGCAACTGACCGAAAAAGTCCAGGCCAGGATTCGAACCTTGATCCCCTGGCTGAAGCTGCCAATGCTCTACCAACTGATCTCGGTCAAGTATGGGTGAAATAATTCACCCAGTCAACCTTAATGATTATAGCATCTGGTCTGATATCTCAATCAGCACAACAGAAGGTTAACTGGGTGAATAAGTTCAGCCATATTCGTGCGGGATTGCTCAGTTGGTAAAGCATTGGCAGCTTCAGCCAGGAAATTCCCAGACTTTTTCGCCCAGTTTCGAAAATTACATCTCATATGATTTCTTTACCAATTTGAATAATTGTGTCAAAATTAATCTTAATATGTTTGCAAGTACAGTGGGTGATCGGTTAACGAACTGTTCAGTTTACGAACAGATCGGTTAACGAAAACTTGCGCGAGAGATTTTTATGTTCGGATAACGAACACATGTTCGGTTAACGAACACCTCACAAAACAAAGCTAAGAAGAAGCAATGCTAGTGTTTCAGATTTGCAGAGCTGTACTTAATTGCATCTACTATTATCGACTTATAGAACATTTTAACAGTTGTATATTTATGGCCTAATTAATTCAAGGGCTACCGGGGTTCGGGCCTTACATAGGGCCCTCAGATTAGAATGAACAGTACAAAAACATTAATTTTTAAATTTTATGTCTCTTTTTAAAGAAATATTTGTAATTGGAAGTTAATTATTTTTATTGAAATTTAGTTCCTAAATTATTAACAGGCTCTATAGGCTCCACTTGAGCTTTATCGGGCTCTGCAGTAATCACAATCTTTTAGAGAACTAATGGAGTTTTTGATAGGTCAAAGTAATAAACTTATATATGATTTAATGCTGTAGTCAATGAATGTGATCCTTAAAAGTTTTACAAAGGGTATGTCATTTATTTTTTTAAGTACGGCACGACACGGACAAAGCCATGAAACTGCTAACTGTCCATATAAATACGAACGTATATTAAACCTATTATTAAAATGGGAAGATTGGAAACTCCAGAAAGGAAAAATAAGCTTTTGTCAAATATTTAATGCCCCAAACTCAAAAAAAGTATGACATTTAAATAAATTTAGGGAGCATTTATATAAATTTTTATATACTATTTAGTTTTTAAGAACGAATTAATTGAATTTCCATACAAGTCTATACTAAATCTATGATCGGTTAACGAACAATTCGGTTAGCGAACATTGTTTTGGAACGGATTAAGTTCGTTAACCGATCACCCACTGTATTAGAAATTTTGAAAATCGGACTTCTCGTTCAAGAGTTATGCAAGATAGATAGAAAAAAAAAATAAACAAGTTCATTATATAATATCCTACGTTGAAAGTCGGTTAATAAAATTAATCTGCATGCTTTTCCTTTAATGATCGATATTGAAAAGTTGTTTAGAATTCGAAATTCAGTGTGATTCCATATTGGATCAAAAACGTATGAATGCGGATAAATATTTATTAATTTTTGTAATTATATATCAATAGACGGATTTCTCAAAGTATACAGTGTAGATTAGACGTATTTTACATATTTTTGGGAGTGTACTTTTGTACGACACCTTTGCTATTTTCAAGTTTACACAATAATAAAAGTGCTGAAAAATTAAGATTAAGAGACTAGCGTGTTCAATATTTTCTATAATAACTATAACTTAGCAAATCCAACCAAATTTTACAGATTTTCTTTATGAAAGGTACACACATAAGTTAAATAAGCTCAAATAAATTACGGTAATATTAACTTTAAAATTCTGCATAATCTGCTTTCTCTCTTTCTGTTTTTAATGTAGCTCGTGGCTTTGCATATTTCATTTATTTTGGCAATCACAAGGAAGGTCTCCTTAAAACGCATACTTAGATTATTTTGAAATTTAAAAAAAGGCTAATGGAACTATTCACGTACGTAATAAAAGATCAATCAAATTTAGCTGCGAAATCCTCGTAGAAAATCTGTAAAAAAAAATACTTTCGAGTATTTGGCGGAGGAAGACTTTTTGATTTAGCGAGCTATACATTTTCCTCGCCAAGTGCAAGGGATTTTAATGCCATAGTTGCCAACCTCCCGATTTTTTGTGTACCAGTAAAATCTTACAAAAAGTTTCGTTTTATTAAATTGCCGAAATTGTACAATTAAATAAAAGAAATAGTTTCATAAAAATACAGGTGTTGGCGCCATTCTTGGCTTCTAATATCGCTTGGCGATATATATAATTCAGAAGTCGCTTTGTTCTTCGCTTGTTCGGAAGTTTCCATGGGGAGCTCCGAAGTAAATAAAAAATGGTTCGTTAGTAAATAGAGTTGAAATTTTTATCGATAGTTGTGCAATTTACAGTCCACTTGAATTTCGTAGTCGACAACATGGTCCGTCGAGCCGGAGAATAATCAGCCATCATAGGATTATATTGCGTTTTGTTTAAAAAAAAAATCGGAACAATAACAATGGATGTAAAGGTGTTGAATCGAAGAAGGGGCAACATAAAGGCCCAATTGACAAAATTGTCAAACTTTATAGCTGATGAGGCACAAGAAATAGACTCAGTGGATATCTTGAATAAAATAGAAAATTTGAACAAATTAGAAGATAAATTAGATGACTTGAAAGAGGAGTTCTATAAAATTTTGAAAGATGAAGAAATCGATAAGTGTGATGCTGAATTTGAAGAAATCGAACAAGATCTCCAAAATCTCAAGGTAAGATTTAAAAGGCTTATTGAAAATTCTAAAACTAAAAATGTTGATCTAATAAATGAAAATAATGGTGTTAATAATTCAAAAAATTTAAATGTAAAATTGCCCGAAATTCCATTGCCGAAATTCGATGGTTCGTATGAGAATTGGAATAACTTTAAGACTCAGTTTAATAGTATAATTGATTCGAACGAATTGTTGAGTAATGATCAGAAACTTTTTTATTTGCAATCCTCTCTTGTGGGGACAGCGAAGCAAATTCAAAGTACTGATGACACATATGAGTCATTATTTGAAGCACTTAAAAAAAGATTTGACAATAAAAGATTAATAGTTAACAGTCATATTAAATCTTTATTAATGTTAGATAATATTTGTACTGATTCAGCTGAAAAATTAAGAATGCTGCTTGATTGTATTTTAAAGCATGTAAGAGCTTTAAAGGTGTTAAATGTCGAAATGAACAATTTTAGTGAAAATTTATTGATTAATATTATTTTGACAAAATTGGATAGAACAACATGTAAGGAATTCGAAATGACATTAACAACGACAGATTTACCCAGATGGGATAATTTTATCGAATTCTTGCAAAATCGTGTACAAATATTAGAAAACCTTCAAAGAACACAAATAAATTCGCAAAAATTTAAAACCCCGAACAAACAAAAAACTTTTATTCTGAAATCTAATTTATGCCTTGTTTGTAAAAAATTACATGCAATTCACCAGTGCCCTGTATTTCTAAAAATGACTCCAATTCAAAGATTTGATGAAGTAAAATGGAATAAACTTTGTATAAACTGTTTAAATGATTCGCATATGCTTTCGAAATGCGGTTCAAAATATAACTGTCAGCTGTGCTCTCTCAGACATAACGTGTTACTTCATCGAAATAAAAATAAATCATTTCAAAATAAAACGTCATTAAAAGGCCCCGATTCTGAACTTGAAATATCATTGGCGCCAGACGGGCGGGCGTTCTGGTAAAGAAAATGATGAAACAAATAAGCAATATTTATCGGAAATATCTCAGAGTTTTCCATCACATAATAATGAAAGTAAAAAAGCAGTTCTTTTGTCTACGGCACATATTTATATTTATAGTCCGTTACATAAATACTTCGTTCAGGCAAGGGCAATCCTCGATAGCGCAAGCCAAGCTAACTATATTACGAAAGAAATGTCCTCCTATTTGGGCTTGAAAAAAGAAAGAATAAATGTTTCCGTTAGTGGATTAGGTGGAAATGCCTTTAATGTTAAAGGGAAAGTTAATACGATAATTCGTAATAAAACTGCTTCATTCTCTTCACATAACGAATTTTTTGTTGTTTCAAAAATTACTGATTTTGTACCTTCTTCAAATATGAAAATTTATAAAGCATTGTTACCAAATAGGGTTTTGCTAGCTGATCCTACTTTTGACATACCGGGAAAAATTCATTTAATAATTGGGGCAGAACTCTTTTATGAGATAATAAAAGAAGGAAAAAATCGTATTTCACCAAATTTAATGTTTCAAAATTCGGTGTTTGGTCTTATTGCTACTGGAACTGTTAAAATAAAGAGTTCTATTCATATTGTGGATTGACATTTAATCATGAAATCCAGAACATTGAATCTAATCTTAAAAAATTTTGGGAAATAGAAAATATTTCACGTGACCATTTTCTAAGTAAAGAAGAAGAATTTTTTGAATCTCATTTTCAAAAAACGCACAAAAGAGATGATACCGGAAGGTTTATTGTCGAAATGCCGATTCAAACTGATCAATTAAATTCATTGGGAAATTCGAGAAATTTAGCAGAAAAGCGTTTACAACAAACAGTAAAGAGATTGGAAAATAATAGTACTATGATAAAACTTTATTGCAAATTTTTAAACGAATATGAAACATTGGAGCATATGGAAAGAATTTCAGTCGAAGATTCTTGCTCAGTAGTTTATTACATGCCTCATCATGGCATTTTTAAACCGGATAAATCCTCTACTAAATTAAGGGTTGTCTTTAATGCCTCTGAACCTACCATAACCGGAAAAAGCTTGAATGATATTTTGCTTTCCGGTGAAGTTAAGGAAAATCTTTTTGATATTTTGTTAAGATTTCGAAAATATAAGGTTGCGTTAACTGCGGACATTAAAAAAATGTTTCGGCAGATTTTGATAGATCCTTCGCAAAGGGACCTTCTACGCATTCTTTGGAAGGATTACGAAAATAATTCCACGATTTCCTTTAAATTGAACACGTTTACTTATGGAACTAAATGTGCCCCTTTTTTGGACATAAGGTGCATCAAACAATTTGCCTTAGATGAGAAGGACAGATTTCATCAGCTATTCTGTCTGATAGCTATATGGACGACATCGTGACTGGATCCCCTGATTCAGAGTCGGCAATTGCCCAGAAAAATCAATTAATTGACATATTTCGTTCTTGTGGAATGGCTTTGCACAAATGGAATTCAAATTTGAATGAGCTTTTAAATCATGACGAAATCGAAGATGTCTCCTTTTGCACTAAGTCTGACACTTCCGCTAAAACTTTAGGTATGGTTTGGCAATCCAACAAAGACCAATTTGTGTTTAGAGTTTCGGTGAAAGAACGAAAATCATACACCAAAAGACAGGTTCTTTCTGTAATAGCAAAATTGTATGATCCGCTTTGGCTCATTGGACCAATTATTTCTAAGGCCAAGTGTTATCTTCAAAAATTGTGGTTGTGTAAACTAGGATGGGACGAGAACATTCCGGAACCTCTTGCTAGTGATTGGTGTAACTTCGTAAGTCAACTAAAAACTATAGAAAACATAACAATTAGTCGATACATTTTAACTCCTTCCACAGAAACAATATTTGTTCTTGGTTTCGCTGACGCTTCCATAACAGCTTTTGGTGCTGCAGTTTATGTATATTGTTTAAATACAGTAAAACCCGTTTAAGAAGTTCCCGCTTAAGAAGTTTTCCCGTTTAAGAAGTTTATATTTTCGATTCCCATTTTTTTCCTATTCTTACAATGTTAAAATAACCCGTTTAAAAAGTTTAGTTCCAAACTTTTTCCCGCTTAAGAAGTTTTTTCTCCCCTTAATTTTACTTTCAAAATACGTTTACTTCAGTCTTTTGAGGGATTTTTTCCCTCCATTCTGTACTGGAAAAGCATTTCTCTATATTCTTCGCTATTCAAAAGGGCACATTTAAGATTGAAAAGGATTGTCGTCACCTTTATTTCACCTTCATATCAGTTTGTCTGATGAAATGTAGAGAGAGGGTAAGTCCGAGTCCCTTATGGCTGCAACAATAGTGACTGATAAGGGGTTAAAGAAAAATGGTTTGCTCCTACTCAGGGGTAGTTCTTTAAGTTGACCAGTTGCTTTCTCTTAGAATAGAGTCTCTTTCACCCCTTTCCAGGAATGGAATGAACCAAAGCTATGTTTGGTCCAAACCAAAGCTGTGTTCAGTTTGGCTCATTCAATCTGTTTTTGAGTGAGTGTAAGCGTCAAATCTCTCTTGGAAAATTCACGAAAAAAATTCTTATTTATTTTTTCCTTTTCAAAATGTCGGACAAGGGAATTAAAAGAAAGGCCTTGTAAATTGAAGACAAAATCAAAATTTTGAAAGAAGTTGATAGCAACCCAAACGTAACAAGAGTTGAAATTGCTAAGAGATTGAATATGCCGGTGACTACTCTGAATGGAATTGTAGCAAAACGCAATCTTATATTAAACGACTCCTCTAATAAATCTCGAAAAATTAAAAAAGTGAAAAAAGGAAAATATGAAGCTATGGAAGAAAAATTATTACTTTGGTTCAAGCAAGCTAGATCCGCCAATATTCCTATAAGTGGACCTATTCTTAGAGAAATGGCTGAGGAAATTGCCAAAAAAAATGGAGATTGAATTTGCACCTTCAAATGGATGGATTGATAGAATGAAAAAAAGAGCTGGTTTAAGTTACAATTCTATAAAAGGTAGGAGTAAAAGCGTCGATCCACAAGAAATCGAAGAATGGAAACAAATCTTACCAGATTTGATAACCGGCTATCATCCTAAAGATGTCTTTAACATGGATGAGTGTGGGCTTTTCTATAATCTTTCACCGGATAAAACGTATGCATATAAAGGTGAAAATTGTCACGGAGGTAAAAAAAATAAGGAACGACTTACAGTTTTATTGGGTCCAAACATGGACGGTTACGAGATATTGCCAATTTTGGTTGTTGGGAAATCCAAGAAACCCAGATGTTTTCAAAATGTGAAATCACTGCCTTGTGATTATGAAAATAACAAAACTGAGTGGATGACGATTACAATTTATGAAGCCTATTTGAAAAGATTAAATGTTAAAATGAGGAGAGCTAAACGGAACATCATCATCTTTGTCGACAATTGCGCCGCCCATTCCAAAAACACGAGTAACTTTACTAACATAAAAGTGCATTTCCTACCACCGAACTCGACTTCGGTTTTGCAACCGATGGATCAGGGAGTTATTAAAGTGTTTAAGCAGCACTATAGAAAACGGCTTGTGAATTGGATGATTGAAAAACTGGACAATACTGGAGAGATAGGAAAAGTGAACGTTTTGCAATCCATTCATTTTATTTTATCTGCATGGGAGTTAATAACGCCATCTGTAATTGCCAATTGTTTCCAGAAAGCATAATTTTTGGAAGGAGAATCAACAGAAGAATATGAATTGGACATTGAAGATGATTGGAAGACGTTACAAAGAAGGATGGATTTCACAGCATCGTTTGAAAAGTATGTGTCAGTAGATGACGAGATATTGCCATGTGAAATGCTTACAGTAGATGATATTTGTGAGGTTACAGAAGATGAAGAAATGAGTGACACTGAGGAAGAGCACGTGGAAATTCCTAGTTTTTCGGATGCTGTGAAAGGACTAGAAACATTTCGCCGTTTTATCGAAAGTGTTGAAAATGTGCCTGAGGAAATTTTTAAAAACTTAGGACAACTGGACTGTTATCAACTAAAAATTGCCGAGAAAAAACATAAACAAAAATCTATAACCGATTTTTTCTGTAAAAGCATATCAAATGATGCTTAAAGAGAAATGTCCCCTCCCTGTCTTCAAACATTGGATTAAATAAAGAGTTTCTAAGGTAATTATGCATTTTTACTTGATTGACAGATTTTTTAAAATGTGCAAATCAGTTTATACTTCTTAAGTAAAACTCAACTTTATATAAATTTATGTATTATTTTAACAATGTAAAAGACCTCTCCTGACCAGGAAAACTTAAACTAATGATTGTTTCAAACATTCTTAATTTCCCGTTTAAGAAGTTTTCCCGTTTAAGGCGTTTTTGACTTCCATTCCCTTGGAAAACTTCTTAAGCGGGTTTTACTGTACATCTAACTCGACCACATCAAACCTCATGGCGAGTAAATCTATAGTGTCACCTTTAAAGACCATTTCTGTGCGAAGACTGGAACTATGTTCCTGTTTGCTTCTTTCTCAACTTGTCGCCAAAATTCTCCCTTCCTTACAACTAGACATTCAAGGATTAATTTTATTCTCAGACTCAACTATAGCATTGGCATAAATAAAAACCTCTGCTCATCTATTAAAAACTTTCATCGCAAATAGAGTCTCAAAGATTCAGTCTCTCACAGAACAATTTTTATGGAAACACATTCCTTCTAGTGATAATCCAGCTGATATAATATCTCGTGGAACATTTCCTCAGGAACTCTCAGATATGGAACTGTGGTGGAAAGGTACATTATTGACTAATAATATCTTGGACGTGACAGAAAAAGAGGAAAAAACTGACTTTCCAAATGATGATGCTTATTTAAACGAACTTAAAAACTGTAATATTAATTTGCATCTAATTAATCAAGACTTTAATAACTTTCTGAACAATTTTTGTGCGTTAAGTAACAGTTATTTTAAGTTAATTTGTATTTTAGTTTATATTTATAGATTTATTTATAATTGCAAGCACAAAGAAAGGAGTGTAGGGCCTATTACAAAGGAGGAATTTTACCAAGCAAAGATTAAATTAGTCAAATTGGTTCAGGTAATGTATTTCACCAGGGAAATGAAGGCACTCAAGAAAGGTGAGAAACTAAAGGATAGTCGAGTAAGTAATTTAAATCCTTTTCTTGATAGGGATTAAATTATTAGGGTTGATGGTCGTTTAGATAAATCGAATTTATATTATGATAAAAAACATCCAATTCTTTTACCCAAAAATCACAGGCTTACACTTTTAATTTTCCAGTATTTTCACTTAAAAAATTTGCATGTTGGTGCTCAAACCTTGCTTCATTTTGTGAGACAAGAATTCTGGCCTTTAAATGGCAGAAACATAGCCAGAAAAATCGTGCATAATTGCATTGTTAGTTTTAAAAACAAACGTAAAATTGCAGAACAAATCATGGCCTCGTTACCTAAAGAAAGGGTAAATATAAATCCCACTTTTACAAATTCAGGCATTGATTTATGTGGCCCATTTTTTATAAAATACAAAAACCAACGTAAAGGAGTTTTTAGTAAAATTTATGTCGCAATTTTCTTCTGTTTTGCTACTCGTGCAATTCATTTAGAAATAATAACAGATTTAACTTCTGAAGCCTTAATAGCTACCTTAAAAAGATTTGTAGCTAGGCGCGGAATTTGTGCCACCATCTTTTCCGATAATGCCTCTAATTTTGTCGGTACGAATTCAGAATTGAAAAAAATTGCATAAAATTGTAAAAAAATCAATCCGAGGAATTGGCTGCTTACTTATTGGCTAATTCAATTTCTTGGAAATTCCTTCCTCCTAGATCCCCTAATTTTGGTGGCTTGTGGGAGGCAGGAGTAAAATTCTTTAAGCACCATTTAAAAAGAACTATTGGAGATTTAAAACTAACTTTTGAGGAATTTTTAACTGTCGTTAATCAAATTGAAGGTATTTTAAACAGTAGGCCTCTAATACCTTTATCTTCGGATCCAAACGATTTCGAAACATTAACCCCAGGACATTTTTTAATAGGCTGCCCTATAAATAGCATCTGTGAACCAAACTTGACTGACCTTGCCAAGAATAAACTTAGTCATTGGCAGCAAATTACAAAAATTAATCAATTAATTTGGAAAAAATGGAGTAGAGATTATTTAAATAATCTACAACAGCGAACAAAATGGTTATTTGAAAAAGAAAATATTAAAATTGGAAGTATGGTTTTGTTAAAGGATAGTAATTTTTCCATGTGTACCTGGTCAGTCGGTCGCATTCAAGACGTTATTTATGGGAGCGATGGTAAAATTAGGGTTGTGCTTGTAAAAACCCCAAATGGTATATTCAAACGAGCAATTTCTAATGTTAGTATTTTGCCCATAAATGATCCTTTATTACAATGTAAATATTTATTTTTCTTATATTTCTTGTGCATTTATATTTGAAAATTTTTTGCAGTAACTTTGTATTTTAATATTATAATTGAATTGAATTGTATATTTGTATAATTGATTGAACTGAAACTTGTATTATAATTGAAGATTTATTGTTAAAAAAAATTAATTGTTTACAACGAAGGACATTGTCTTAAGATATGTTGCTGAAATAAATATTTCAGTGGTGGCCGGTATGTTGGCGCCACTCTTGGCTTCTAATATCGCTTGGCGATAAATGTAATTCAGAAGTCGTTTTGTTCTTTGCTTGTTCGGAAGTCTCCATCTGGAGGTCCGAAGTAAATAAAAAATGGTTCGTTAGTAAATAGAGTTGAAATTTTTATCGATAGTTGTACAATTTACAGTCCACTTGAATTTCGTAGTCGACAACAACAGGTATGAAAAAAATCAGGAGGTTGGCAACTATGCAATGCCTTTGAAAAGACCTGGTTAAATGAGCGTTTGAATTCGTAGTACTTTGTGAATTTAAACTAAAACGATTAAATACTTTATTATTTTTTCTATAAGATTATATAGTATATATACAAGTTATGTATTGCTTAAGTTACTTAATTTTACACGGTTTCACCGGCTGGAAATATTTTACGTGCATTTTAAGAGCACAATTAAGAACGTTCTTATTATATTTCGATATTGAGTAAGTCGTTGTTTCCATGGCAACAATACTTCTCTCTTGTTGTCTCCGACACTAACAATTCCGAAGTCAAATTGACAGTGCTCAAAATCGGACATTAATTTTTAGTTTGAAGCATTTTTAATCAATTTAAATTTTGATCTAAAGCGTGGAATACGATCAATAATTTTCTTTATATATACATATAAATGTATGGTAAAACCGTAGTTATAAAAGTGTATTTATGTAAGCTAAACTTACTTAAACTAGTTCAATATGAAGAGCAGAAAAAGGTTTTCCATAGTTGCCAACATTTACGCTTTTTTCAAACCACTAAAATTTTATAGTAAATTTTACCTTATAAAACTTCCAAAATCATGGGATTCAATAACGCAAAATTTTCTATTAATTTTTGTGGTAGCAATAAAGCGTAAAAGTTGGCGGCTATGTTTTCCTAAAAGAGTATTTATCATAAAAGCGTATTTTTTTTCCTCTATGTCGCCAACCTGCGATAAATCACCTAAAATACGAAATTTTCATAACTTTTTTTTTTACGGACGTTATATCAAGGTTCCGCAGCAATTTTTTTTTTATAAATATATATATTCCCATAAGAATAATATTCTGTAGTTTTTTTTCAAAATTTTCTGAGTATGCGCTTATGGAGACTTTCCTTATCATTGGGAACCGAGTTTAAAATGTCTGCTTTACATGATGTGTTTTATAGTACTCATGTGCAGTGATTGTGTGTTATAAACTTGCGTTATAAGTATAATTATTATTTATGAGTTTGTGTTAGGATTTTAGCCTTAATTAACATTATATTCAATTCCTAGAAAATCACAAAAAATAAAATTATTTTCAGGGAATAAGTAATGCATCACAGAAAAATGTAAAACACAATTTGGATTGAAAGATTCTTATGTATGAGCCCAAATTGGGCCATGCATGTTTTGGTTACCACTGTGTATCCAATTTGGGCATTGTTAAATACACATTTTCGAAATGGGTACCCATTTCATACCCATTTCGAAAATGGATATTTAATAGTGCCCAAATTAGATACACAGTGTTGACCAAAACAGGCATGGTCCAATTTGGGCTCATACCTAAGAATTTTTCAACCCAAATTGGGTTTTATTTTTTCTGTGATAGCTCAATACGTTAACAGAGAATTCTTTTTTTATTTCAATCACACTGTTTTCACATCGTAAAATTTTCAAATCTTTCGGTATACATACATGCTGTATCATTCTAATATTAAACGAAAAGCATTATGTTTTGAAATGGAATATTTTGCTAATATGAGTTTCACGAAAATTTCATACAATACTAGACGAAAAATCTAGATATTTTTATGTAGATATTGTCCGCTATCTCTCGTAGGTACATAATTGCATTTTTCCAGTGCTTAATACAAAAAAACTAATAATAATAAAAGACATTTTCGGACAAATTTCGATCGTACCGTTTAATTTTGCAGAAGTTAAAAAAATATTTCAAAGAGAGTACGCAATTCATGAGAATAAGCATAATTAATTATTTTTATTGGATTTCTCTTTTTGAAGCTAGATTCCATAAAATAATCATTTCTTGTTACGCCAGAATACAGAGATATAGAACATTATTATTTGCATTATTTTCAAATTATTCTATAATTATGAGCTATAATGAGTTATATAGTCTCATTCTAAATTCGATAATGCTCTTTTCAGAATAGGTTTAACCCTTAATTACATAGTGATGTAAATTTCCATCACTTTTTATTTAACTTTAAATAAATAAATCAACTTATTCGCCACCACTATATTTATATAGAAATATTAATCCAGTAAATTTCCCATGAACTATGTTGCTGAACAAAGTTAAAAATCTATCTTAAAATTTCTGGTGTCTAATATTTAATATATGTATAAAAAACACAATTGTAAAAGAAAAAATCATGCAATTAAGGGTTAAACTGTTGATGAGATAAAACCAATTTACATTTAACGCATGAGTGAAAAATTCGTAAAAGCATAAAAAATCCAACATATTGCTTAATGTAATTTTACTTAATAAAAATCTAATTAAATTTTATTTAAGAAATTTGTACTATGAGTTTGCAAAAGTTGAGAGGAATTTAAGTATGATCAGTCACATTCATATCGGTTCATAAACACGAGAGTTACAGAATAACAAATATCATTCTTTCAAAATCTCAGCCACTTTAGAATTTCAAACCGCCTTATCTCAGTCATTTTTCAAGATATAGCCAAAAAAAAAATGTTCCAGAATCCTTGTAACACGTTCTGACATTTAAAACATGCAAATTTTTTACATCATTTTGAATTTTTAAAAAATTACATTTTTTTAACTGGCCACCATTTTGAAACAAGATGGCGGATGAAGCTGGCCAACGAACTTTGCAGAGACCTTGGTATGTTCTATACACATACTCAGTCACATCCGAATCGGTTCATAAATGAGATAGTTACAGCATGACATACGTCAGATATATATATATATATATATATATATATATATATATATATATATATATATATAGATAGATATATATAAATCAACATTTAAACGGAGGGTGGTTTGGTGGTCTGGGGGTCATGATCGGTGAAAATATACCAAACATTTTTGGAAATGCTTTCCTCCGAACGGCTGCAATTGGTAGCTTTTTGTAATGAAAGCTACCTAAAAAAACTGCCGGCTCGGCCTGAAGTCACAGGTAGATTTCGAAATTAAGTACTAATTTCACTAACAAAAACTAAATCTAGATTAGAGATAAACCCAGTTTAACAAATTTATCTAGCCACTTTTGGCAAGTTTTTTTCTAATAATACTCCAATTATTTTGTAAATAATTATAAAAGATCTACCGTGGTTATTCAGTTATTTAGTCTTGTTACTTGGTAAAGGTACGAAATTTAAAAATTGGACCATAAACTAAATTTATCTTTAATCTACGGTTACGTTCGTTGGTGGGATCAATTCTAACCACCTGTAAGGAAGGCACAATTAAGGCCCTGGAAATTCATGAAAGTGGATTCCGCGTCTTCGCCGCAGACAGTGGGGCGCCTGCTTATTGGGAATTAAAGAAGAAGGAACTTTTTACATGATATGGCTGTTGGCACCGTCCACTTCGAAATCTACCTGTGCCTGTAGGTAGGCGGAGCCGGCCGGAAATTTTTTTGTTTTATTTATTTTTTCTCTTGCTGTAAGAGTTGGTCCTATCAAAAAATTGTAAATATAAAAGTTGTAATAATATTAACAAAATAAAATTTATAATAAGCAGATGTGATATCTTGTGAATTGTCAAAATTCTCAATTTTTTTCTTCTTAAACCCGTATTTTTTCGCCTCCTGAGGCCGTTTTTAATTATATCAAAAATCTATCACACATAATTTTTTTACCCTTTTCCGAGAAGTAGTAATAACTTTAAATGTATATATCTCATATATGTATCATAATTAAGAAGTTATGCGTTTTTTTCTGCTTTCCAAAAACCATCCCTATTTACACCTTTTTGGTCCGATTTTGCCCATTAACGGACATGACCGAGATTTTCTGTCTCTTGATTTTATGTATCACTTTGGAAGAGATTTGTGCAGAATAACGGAAGTTATCGTGTTCATAAAAACTTATATATATATATATAAAGTTTAGAACTGGGGGAGGGTTTGGGTTCTACAGTTCATGATCGGCGTAGATCTACAAATATTTGTGAGAAATTCCAAAATAGGGCAGAAAGTAATATGTAGTATTTCTTACGAAATCTACCTAAAAGTATAAAATCGGTAATAATTATAAGCACAGTTTCCAACTCGTTTGATCCAGCTCGTAGGAAATTTAATAATAAACAAAAAAGATTGATCATTAACAATTAAATCATAAAAAAGTGATTGAACCTTCTCGTTCCCACTCTATATAGTTTGTTTTAAATATTTATTAGTTGGTTTCGCTCGCGTTTATTTATGATGGTTTACGTTGTCAATAAGTTGTCATTCATATTCAAAATAATTCATTTGTGCAGGCATACGCAACATAAAATAATAAAAGTAAACTATATTGATCCAAATAATTGCAACTAATTGCACCTACAATACAAAATTATCTATTATATGGACCAAATCGACCGATATAATTTGTTGAAACGTTATTAAATTTCAGCGTATAAATTTCCATCAGTGATATAAACGGAAAAAATAATAAATATAATTGAGACATAATGATAATATTTTCAAGCATATAATACATTCCTCAATTACACAGCTCTCACTGTTAGTAGAATTCACTCAAATATGTAATTCAAAATAAGAGAACTTGCCTGTTCAAGTTTGTGTAAGTGTTGCTTTCGTTTTCAGTAAATTAGAACTTTGGAAGTTTTGGGAAAACCAACAGAAAGTAAAAAGCCAAATTCTGCATATTGTAAATGATAAATGTGTAGTTCTTAACAACTAAAATTTTTTTGCACTTTCGTAGCAAATAGAAGTGATATTAACACGAAATATCGGTAAGTTACATCGTATTTTATATTTATTTCAAATGATTCATCTGTGCGACGAACGACTGTTAAATTTATTTTTAAACTTTCACAAATTGTTTTTTATTTTTTATGTATATGTTGTTTTATAAAAATTGTTGTATAAAAGTATTTGTGTAAAATAATATTCTCTCTCAACTTTATATATGTATATATTAATATAAAGAAGTAACGTTTGTTAGTTTTCAACACTTTCCAACATAGTTGGAAAGTTTTTATGAATTCGGCTTGTCTCTCTGTCTGTCTGCCCGTGCTCCAACTCGTGTAAATATGCTCGGATCGTCAGGCTATTGGTATATGTTATTGAAGCTTACTGTGGTATGTTTGGTATTGAAAATGAAGTATGTAGCACTTATAGTTTATTTTTTATTTTTTTACAGGGACACTTAAAATAATTCGGTTACATTGCGGTCTATGGGGAAAAATCATTTGCGGTTTATTTTAATTATGTTACACAATTTCAAATATATTGAAATTGATATATATCACTAAGCGGTGTATAAAGAAAAATCGTTTGCAATTTATTTTAATAATGTTTCACTATTTCAAACATATTGAAATTGATATACATCACTAACGTGGATTACAAGAGGCTTACTATAGAATATTGTGTGTATAGATTTCATCGTTCATTTACAGGGATACACAAAATAATTCTGTTAAAGTACTGCTTATTAATAATAATTGCTGGGAATGTTTTTTCAGTTGCGGAACGCGTTTTTAAATTTAACTCATTTTTTGTCTCATACTTGGTGTGTATAAATTGTATAGATTGTATACAGGACAGCACAAAAGTTCTCGAGTACATTTCCGTTTATGATCGGAATTGCAGAAGGGAAATTTTAAACTGTGCTACGCGTTTCCTATCTGAACTAAAATTTAGCATTCTATTTAGTATATATACAAATCTATAGATCATGTACAGAACTGAACAAAATAACTCGGATATTTTTCCGAATATTGTTGGTAATTCCTGAAATTGGATTTTTAAATATGTTACGCGTTTTCAAAATCGTTTAGTTAGATATAATCTTACATATTACGCTAAAGATTTGCAAAATTATTTTGGAAGTGTTGGGAAGTGTTACATAATCTATGCTTGACGCATGATTTTTCGTTCTTGTTTTGTTTGCAGGGGGTAATCGCTGGAATCACAAACCGATTTGAAGAGTAATGGTGGTAAATAGATTGTAACAGTCGCTGCTCCAAAATAGGTTATATTGTATGTCATTGCCACTATGCCCAGACGGGTGCAAGAGCGAAACACGTTGTAAAATTGCGATTCTTGTGATACTGAAGGGGATGGAAAGTTGAAATTTAGCATGGTTGTTACGTATAAGACGTAAATGCTCTCTAAAATGCTCGGTATCTAAAAAATTCGAAAAGTAATAGGGTGAAATGAAGGAAAAATGTTCAAAAATCGTTCTAAATTACAATTTCAATAGAATTATTAAGGAAAGAAACTTGAAATTTGACATGGCTGCTACTTTTAAGACGCAAACGTACGCACAGAACAGTCTAAAAAAAAGGGCACTCCGGGAGTGCCGACAGAAGTGAAAACTTGAACAATTACGTGTGTATTTTTTGAATCGTCAGGAAATGTTTTATTGTGCAGGAAACACTTTTAAATGAAATGTTTTTTTTATTCATTATTATAAACTACTACTACAAAAATTATATCACAATTTTCATTTAATGCGCTATTGTACATGAAAAATAATGCATATTATTTTACATACAAAAATTGCAATCTATTGCTTAAAACGTAAAACCAGACTTGCCAAGTCTCCGGATTTTTGGATACCAGTAATTTAGTACAGAAAATGTTGTTTTATTTAATTGGAGCATTTTTCGATTTAAAAGAACAACATTTTCTCTAAAAAATTACTGGTGCTCAAAAATCCGGAGACTTGGCAACTCTGCGTAAAACAAATACATGAAATATGAAATTTAATTAATTCGTATTCTTTGAAATAAATACCAATGAAACTTATGAATTTTCATCCACAATTTCAACAACTCTTCCATCATCATCATCATTATCATCATCATTATTATCATTATATTCCAGAACTGATACTAAAAGTTTATGGTAACTAAAATAGGAAACAAACAATTGTGATTCGAATCTACTTAAATATCTTATAAAGACTGCATCAATTGTAGTTTTATATCTCGTTGTGCTAAGATTGCTGTCAGTGGTCATCGTTAAATGAAATTTTCTATGTAAAACTTCAATTAATCGTAGATTTTTATCATCCGCAAAGTTTATGTTGAAATCTTCACTCAAAATCATTGGCAATCAATTATAATATCTATGTTGAATTAACAGAAACGTGCGTTTAGTTGTGTAGCAGCACTACTGAAAGCATTTCCTTTTTCTAACTCTCGTACGTGTATTTCGGGAACAAATAGCGCACAGGCAAGCGTGTGGCGTGTGACGCGCCCGCCCCGCCCTAACTCATACCGAACTATACACAATGCATGTACATACTTATATACAGGGGTGCCGGTTACAGTAACAGTGTCGCGAGTTCAATGGTTTTTCCCATCTCAAAAAATGCCCAACGCGCCTAAAGAAGTTTTCACTTCAAATATACAGAAGTGTCGGTTACAAAACAGTGTCGCGAGTTCAATGGTTTTTCCCATCCCAAAAAATGCCCAACGCGCCTAAAGAAGTTTTCACTTCAAAAAATCAAAATTTAAAAGAGTGCATGAACAAAACACGTTCTAAAATTACATTTTTGTGATACTGAGGAGACTAGAAACGTGAAATTTGACATAGTACTTATTTATAAGATAAATGCAAATGCTCTCTAAAAACAGTTTCTAAAAAATTCGAAATTTAAAACGGCGAAATGACGAAAAAGCGTTCTGAAAACGTTCTAAATTACGATTTCTATGGAATTGTTAAGGATAAACTTGAAAATTAACATAGCTGCTAATTTTAAGACACAAATGCTTGCAATGAATAGTTTTCTGAAAATGCCAAATTTGAAATGGTGCATGAGCAAAAAATGTTCTGAAATTGCAATTTTTGTGATACTAAGGGGGGTAAAAACGTGAAATTTGGCAAAGTACTTACTTATAGGATAAATGTAAATGCTCTCTAAAAACAGTTTCTAAAACAATCGAAATTTAAAACGGTGAAATGACGAAAAAGCGTTCTGAAAACGTTCTAAATTATGATTTCTATGGAATTGTTAAAGAGGAACTTGAAAATTAACATAGCTGCTAATTTTTGGACACAAATGCTTGCACTGAATAGTTTTCTGAAAATGCCAAATTTAAAAGGGTGCATGAGCAAAACATGTTCTAAAATTGCAATTTTTGTGATACTAAGGGGGCTAAAAACGTGAAATTTGGCAAAGTACTTACTTATAGGATAAATGTAAATGTTCTCTAAAAACAGTTTCTAAAAAAATCGAAATTTAAAACGGTGAAATGACAAAAAAGCGTTCTGAAAACGTTATAAATTATGATTTCTATGGAATTGTATCAAAGATGAACTTGAAAATTAACATAGCTGCTAATTTTTAGACACAAATGTTGCACTGAATAGTTTTCTGAAAATGCCAAATTTGAAATGGTGCATGAGCAAAACATGTTCTAAAATTGCAATTTTTGTGATACTGAGGGGACTAGAAACGTGAAATTTGACATAGTACTTACTTATAAGATAAATGCAAATGCTCTCTAAAAACAGTTTCTAAAAAATTCGAAATTTAAAACGGTGAAATGACGAAAAAGCGTTCTGAAAACGTTCTAAATTATGATTTCTATGGAATTGTATCAAAGATGAACTTGAAAATTAACATAGCTGCTAATTTTTAGACACAAATGTTGCACTGAATAGTTTTCTGAAAATGCCAAATTTGAAAGGGTGCATGAGCAAAACATGTTCTAAAATTTCAATTTTTGTGATAGTAAGGGGGCTAAAAATGTGAAATTTGGCAAAATACTTACTTATAGGATAAATGTAAGTGCTCTCTAAAAACAGTTTCTAAAAAAATCGAAATTTAAAACGGTGAAATGACGAAAAAGCGTTCTGAAAACGTTCTAAATTATGATTTCTATGGAATTGTTAAAGAGGAACTTGAAAATTAACATAGCTGCTAATTTTTAGACACAAATGCTTGCACTGAATAGTTTTCTGAAAATGCCAAATTTAAAAGGGTGCATGAGCAAAACATGTTCTAAAATTACAATTTTTGTGATACTAAGGGGGCTAAAAACGTGAAATTTGGCAAAGTACTTACTTATAGGATAAATGTAAATGTTCTCTAAAAACAGTTTCTAAAAAAATCGAAATTTAAAACGGTGAAATGACAAAAAAGCGTTCTGAAAACGTTATAAATTATGATTTCTATGGAATTGTATCAAAGATGAACTTGAAAATTAACATAGCTGCTAATTTTTAGACACAAATGTTGCACTGAATAGTTTTCTGAAAATGCCAAATTTGAAATGGTGCATGAGCAAAACATGTTCTAAAATTGCAATTTTTGTGATACTGAGGGGACTAGAAACGTGAAATTTGACATAGTACTTACTTATAAGATAAATGCAAATGCTCTCTAAAAACAGTTTCTAAAAAATTCGAAATTTAAAACGGTGAAATGACGAAAAAGCGTTCTGAAAACGTTCTAAATTATGATTTCTATGGAATTGTATCAAAGATGAACTTGAAAATTAACATAGCTGCTAATTTTTAGACACAAATGTTGCACTGAATAGTTTTCTGAAAATGTCAAATTTGAAAGGGTGCATGAGCAAAACATGTTCTAAAATTTCAATTTTTGTGATACTAAGGGGGCTAAAAACGTGAAATTTGGCAAAGTACTTACTTATAGGATAAATGTAAATGTTCTCTAAAAACAGTTTCTAAAAAATTCGAAATTTAAAACGGTGAAATGACGAAAAAGCGTTCTGAAAACGTTCTAAATTATGATTTCTATGGAATTGTATCAAAGATGAACTTGAAAATTAACATAGCTGCTAATTTTTAGACACAAATGTTGCACTGAATAGTTTTCTGAAAATGCCAAATTTGAAAGGGTGCATGAGCAAAACATGTTCTAAAATTTCAATTTTTGTGATAGTAAGGGGGCTAAAAATGTGAAATTTGGCAAAATACTTACTTATAGGATAAATGTAAGTGCTCTCTAAAAACAGTTTCTAAAAAAATCGAAATTTAAAACGCTGAAATGACGAAAAAGCGTTCTGAAAACGTTCTAAATTATGATTTCTATGGAATTGTTAAAGAGGAACTTGAAAATTAACATAGCTGCTAATTTTTAGACACAAATGCTTGCACTGAATAGTTTTCTGAAAATGCCAAATTTAAAAGGGTGCATGAGCAAAACATGTTCTAAAATTACAATTTTTGTGATACTAAGGGGGCTAAAAACGTGAAATTTGGCAAAGTACTTACTTATAGGATAAATGTAAATGTTCTCTAAAAACAGTTTCTAAAAAAATCGAAATTTAAAACGGTGAAATGACAAAAAAGCGTTCTGAAAACGTTATAAATTATGATTTCTATGGAATTGTATCAAAGATGAACTTGAAAATTAACATAGCTGCTAATTTTTAGACACAAATGTTGCACTGAATAGTTTTCTGAAAATGCCAAATTTGAAATGGTGCATGAGCAAAACATGTTCTAAAATTGCAATTTTTGTGATACTGAGGGGACTAGAAACATGAAATTTGACATAGTACTTACTTATAAGATAAATGCAAATGCTCTCTAAAAACAGTTTCTAAAAAATTCGAAATTTAAAACGGTGAAATGACGAAAAAGCGTTCTGAAAACGTTCTAAATTATGATTTCTATGGAATTGTATCAAAGATGAACTTGAAAATTAACATAGCTGCTAATTTTTAGACACAAATGTTGCACTGAATAGTTTTCTGAAAATGCCAAATTTGAAAGGGTGCATGAGCAAAACATGTTCTAAAATTTCAATTTTTGTGATAGTAAGGGGGCTAAAAATGTGAAATTTGGCAAAATACTTACTTATAGGATAAATGTAAGTGCTCTCTAAAAACAGTTTCTAAAAAAATCGAAATTTAAAACGCTGAAATGACGAAAAAGCGTTCTGAAAACGTTCTAAATTATGATTTCTATGGAATTGTTAAAGAGGAACTTGAAAATTAACATAGCTGCTAATTTTTAGACACAAATGCTTGCACTGAATAGTTTTCTGAAAATGCCAAATTTAAAAGGGTGCATGAGCAAAACATGTTCTAAAATTACAATTTTTGTGATACTAAGGGGGCTAAAAACGTGAAATTTGGCAAAGTACTTACTTATAGGATAAATGTAAATGTTCTCTAAAAACAGTTTCTAAAAAAATCGAAATTTAAAACGGTGAAATGACAAAAAAGCGTTCTGAAAACGTTATAAATTATGATTTCTATGGAATTGTATCAAAGATGAACTTGAAAATTAACATAGCTGCTAATTTTTAGACACAAATGTTGCACTGAATAGTTTTCTGAAAATGCCAAATTTGAAATGGTGCATGAGCAAAACATGTTCTAAAATTGCAATTTTTGTGATACTGAGGGGACTAGAAACGTGAAATTTGACATAGTACTTACTTATAAGATAAATGCAAATGCTCTCTAAAAACAGTTTCTAAAAAATTCGAAATTTAAAACGGTGAAATGACGAAAAAGCGTTCTGAAAACGTTATAAATTATGATTTCTATGGAATTGTATCAAAGATGAACTTGAAAATTAACATAGCTGCTAATTTTTAGACACAAATGTTGCACTGAATAGTTTTCTGAAAATGTCAAATTTGAAAGGGTGCATGAGCAAAACATGTTCTAAAATTTCAATTTTTGTGATAGTAAGGGGGCTAAAAATGTGAAATTTGGCAAAATACTTACTTATAGGATAAATGTAAGTGCTCTCTAAAAACAGTTTCTAAAAAAATCGAAATTTAAAACGGTGAAATGACGAAAAAGCGTTCTGAAAACGTTCTAAATTATGATTTCTATGGAATTGTTAAAGAGGAACTTGAAAATTAACATAGCTGCTAATTTTTAGACACAAATGCTTGCACTGAATAGTTTTCTGAAAATGCCAAATTTAAAAGGGTGCATGAGCAAAACATGTTCTAAAATTACAATTTTTGTGATACTAAGGGGGCTAAAAACGTGAAATTTGGCAAAGTACTTACTTATAGGATAAATGTAAATGTTCTCTAAAAACAGTTTCTAAAAAAATCGAAATTTAAAACGGTGAAATGACGAAAAAGCGTTCCGAAAACGTTATAAATTATGATTTCTATGGAATTGTATCAAAGATGAACTTGAAAATTATCATAGCTGCTAATTTTTAGACACAAATGTTGCACTGAATAGTTTTCTGAAAATGCCAAATTTGAAAGGGTGCATGAGCAAAACATGTTCTAAAATTGCAATTTTTGTGATACTGAGGGGACTAGAAACGTGAAATTTGACATAGTACTTACTTATAAGATAAATGAAAATGCTCTCTAAAAACAGTTTCTAAAAAATTCGAAATTTAAAACGGTGAAATGACGAAAAAGCGTTCTGAAAACGTTATAAATTATGATTTCTATGGAATTGTATCAAAGATGAACTTGAAAATTAACATAGCTGCTAATTTTTAGACACAAATGTTGCACTGAATAGTTTTCTGAAAATGCCAAATTTGAAAGGGTGCATGAGCAAAACATGTTCTAAAATTTCAATTTTTGTGATAGTAAGGGGGCTAAAAATGTGAAATTTGGCAAAGTACTTACTTATAGGATAAATGTAAGTGCTCTCTAAAAACAGTTTCTAAAAAAATCGAAATTTAAAACGGTGAAATGACGAAAAAGCGTTCTGAAAACGTTCTAAATTATGATTTCTATGGAATTGTTAAAGATGAACTTTAAAATTAACATAGCTGCTAATTTTTAGACACAAATGATTGCACTGAATAGTTTTCTGAAAATGCCAAATTTGAAAGGGTGCATGAGCAAAACATGTTCTAAAATTGCAATTTTTGTGATACTAAGGGGGCTAAAAACGTGAAATTTGGCAAAGTACTTACTTATAGGATAAATGTAAATGCTCTCTAAAAACAGTTTCTAAAAAAATCGAAATTTAAAACGGTGAAATGACAAAAAAGCGTTCTGAAAACGTTATAAATTATGATTTCTATGGAATTGTATCAAAGATGAACTTGAAAATTAACATAGCTGCTAATTTTTAGACACAAATGTTGCACTGAATAGTTTTCTGAAAATGCCAAATTTGAAATGGTGCATGAGCAAAACATGTTCTAAAATTGCAATTTTTGTGATACTGAGGGGACTAGAAACGTGAAATTTGACATAGTACTTACTTATAAGATAAATGCAAATGCTCTCTAAAAACAGTTTCTAAAAAATTCGAAATTTAAAACGGTGAAATGACGAAAAAGCGTTCTGAAAACGTTATAAATTATGATTTCTATGGAATTGTATCAAAGATGAACTTGAAAATTAACATAGCTGCTAATTTTTAGACACAAATGTTGCACTGAATAGTTTTCTGAAAATGTCAAATTTGAAAGGGTGCATGAGCAAAACATGTTCTAAAATTTCAATTTTTGTGATAGTAAGGGGGCTAAAAATGTGAAATTTGGCAAAATACTTACTTATAGGATAAATGTAAGTGCTCTCTAAAAACAGTTTCTAAAAAAATCGAAATTTAAAACGGTGAAATGACGAAAAAGCGTTCTGAAAACGTTCTAAATTATGATTTCTATGGAATTGTTAAAGAGGAACTTGAAAATTAACATAGCTGCTAATTTTTAGACACAAATGTTGCACTGAATAGTTTTCTGAAAATGCCAAATTTGAAATGGTGCATGAGCAAAACATGTTCTAAAATTGCAATTTTTGTGATACTGAGGGGACTAGAAACGTGAAATTTGACATAGTACTTACTTATAAGATAAATGCAAATGCTCTCTAAAAACAGTTTCTAAAAAATTCGAAATTTAAAACGGTGAAATGACGAAAAAGCGTTCTGAAAACGTTATAAATTATGATTTCTATGGAATTGTATCAAAGATGAACTTGAAAATTAACATAGCTGCTAATTTTTAGACACAAATGTTGCACTGAATAGTTTTCTGAAAATGTCAAATTTGAAAGGGTGCATGAGCAAAACATGTTCTAAAATTTCAATTTTTGTGATAGTAAGGGGGCTAAAAATGTGAAATTTGGCAAAATACTTACTTATAGGATAAATGTAAGTGCTCTCTAAAAACAGTTTCTAAAAAAATCGAAATTTAAAACGGTGAAATGACGAAAAAGCGTTCTGAAAACGTTCTAAATTATGATTTCTATGGAATTGTTAAAGAGGAACTTGAAAATTAACATAGCTGCTAATTTTTAGACACAAATGCTTGCACTGAATAGTTTTCTGAAAATGCCAAATTTAAAAGGGTGCATGAGCAAAACATGTTCTAAAATTACAATTTTTGTGATACTAAGGGGGCTAAAAACGTGAAATTTGGCAAAGTACTTACTTATAGGATAAATGTAAATGTTCTCTAAAAACAGTTTCTAAAAAAATCGAAATTTAAAACGGTGAAATGACGAAAAAGCGTTCCGAAAACGTTATAAATTATGATTTCTATGGAATTGTATCAAAGATGAACTTGAAAATTATCATAGCTGCTAATTTTTAGACACAAATGTTGCACTGAATAGTTTTCTGAAAATGCCAAATTTGAAAGGGTGCATGAGCAAAACATGTTCTAAAATTGCAATTTTTGTGATACTGAGGGGACTAGAAACGTGAAATTTGACATAGTACTTACTTATAAGATAAATGAAAATGCTCTCTAAAAACAGTTTCTAAAAAATTCGAAATTTAAAACGGTGAAATGACGAAAAAGCGTTCTGAAAACGTTATAAATTATGATTTCTATGGAATTGTATCAAAGATGAACTTGAAAATTAACATAGCTGCTAATTTTTAGACACAAATGTTGCACTGAATAGTTTTCTGAAAATGCCAAATTTGAAAGGGTGCATGAGCAAAACATGTTCTAAAATTTCAATTTTTGTGATAGTAAGGGGGCTAAAAATGTGAAATTTGGCAAAGTACTTACTTATAGGATAAATGTAAGTGCTCTCTAAAAACAGTTTCTAAAAAAATCGAAATTTAAAACGGTGAAATGACGAAAAAGCGTTCTGAAAACGTTCTAAATTATGATTTCTATGGAATTGTTAAAGATGAACTTCAAAATTAACATAGCTGCTAATTTTTGGACACAAATGCTTGCACTGAATAGTTTTCTGAAAATGCCAAATTTAAAAGGTGCATGAGCAAAACATGTTCTAAAATTGCAATTTTTGTGATACTAAGGGGGCTAAAAACGTGAAATTTGGCAAAGTACTTACTTATAGGATAAATGTAAATGCTCTCTAAAAACAGTTTCTAAAAAAATCGAAATTTAAAACGGTGAAATGACGAAAAAGCGTTCTGAAAAGGTTCTAAATTATGATTTCTATGGAATTGTTAAAGATGAACTTTAAAATTAACATAGCTGCTAATTTTTAGACACAAATGATTGCACTGAATAGTTTTCTGAAAATGCCAAATTTGAAAGGGTGCATGAGCAAAACATGTTCTAAAATTTCAATTTTTGTGATAGTAAGGGGGCTAAAAATGTGAAATTTGGCAAAGTACTTACTTATAGGATAAATGTAAGTGCTCTCTAAAAACAGTTTCTAAAAAAATCGAAATTTAAAACGGTGAAATGACGAAAAAGCGTTCTGAAAACGTTCTAAATTATGATTTCTATGGAATTGTTAAAGATGAACTTCAAAATTAACATAGCTGCTAATTTTTGGACACAAATGCTTGCACTGAATAGTTTTCTGAAAATGCCAAATTTAAAAGGTGCATGAGCAAAACATGTTCTAAAATTGCAATTTTTGTGATACTAAGGGGGCTAAAAACGTGAAATTTGGCAAAGTACTTACTTATAGGATAAATGTAAATGCTCTCTAAAAACAGTTTCTAAAAAAATCGAAATTTAAAACGGTGAAATGACGAAAAAGCGTTCTGAAAAGGTTCTAAATTATGATTTCTATGGAATTGTTAAAGATGAACTTTAAAATTAACATAGCTGCTAATTTTTAGACACAAATGATTGCACTGAATAGTTTTCTGAAAATGCCAAATTTGAAAGGGTGCATGAGCAAAACATGTTCTAAAATTGCAATTTTTGTGATACTAAGGGGGCTATAAACGTGAAATTTGGCAAAGTGCTTACTTATAGGATAAATGTAAATGCTCTCTAAAAACAGTTTCTAAAAAATTCGAAATTTAAAACGGTGAAATGACGAAAAAGCGTTCTGAAAACGTTCTAAATTACGATTTCTATGGAACTGTTAAGGATGAATATGAAAATTAACATAGCTGCTAATTTTAAGACACAAATGCTTGCACTGAATAGTTTTCTGAAAATGCCAAATTTAAAAGGGTACATGAGCAAAACATGTTCTAAAATTGCAATTTTTGTGATACTAAGGGGGCTAAAAACGTGAAATTTGGCAAAGTACTTACTTATAGGATAAATGTAAATGCTCTCTAAAAACAGTTTCTAAAAAAATCGAAATTTAAAACGGTGAAATGACGAAAAAGCGTTCTGAAAACGTTCTAAATTATGATTTCTATGGAATTGTTAAAGATGAACTTGAAAATTAACATAGCTGCTAATTTTTAGACACAAATGCTTGCACTGAATAGTTTTCTGAAAATGCCAAATTTGAAAGGGTGCATGAGCAAAACATGTTCTAAAATTGCAATTTTTGTGATATTGAGAGGGCTAAAAACGTGAAATTTGGCATAGTACTTACTTATAAGATAGATGTAAATGCATCTTAAAAACAGTTTCTAAAAAATTCGAAATTTAAAACGGTGAAATGACGGAAAAGCGTTCTAAAAACGTTCTAAATTACGATTTCTATGGAATTGTTAGGTATAGAAATTTTAAGATGTTATCTAAAAATTCTAAATTTAAAAGGGTGCAGTTACAAAAAACGTTCTGAAATTACAATTTAGGTGATACAGTTGGTGTAGTCACCGGGAATTTGGCATGGTGGTTACTTTTAAGATGTAACTACTCGCTACGAACGATATATAAAATTCGAAATTTAAAATGGTGAAATCAGCTGAAAACGTTCTAAATTATTCGATTTATTTGCAACTATTAAGGCAAGAAATTTGAAATTTGAAATTTGACATGGCTGTTAGTCTAGAGACGTAAATGCTTGACCAGAAGAGTTTTCTAAAAATTCGAAATATAAAAGGATGCAGGAGCAAAAAGCGTCCTAAAATTACAATTTATGTGATACAATTTATATAGAATATTGGAATTTGGTATGGTGGTTACTTTAAAAATGTAAATGCTCTCTTTCGAAGAACGGTTTCCAAAAAAAAAAAAAAAAAAAATTAGTCTAATAACGTAAATGTTCGACCAGAATAGTTTTCTAAAAATTCGAAATTTAAAAGGAGTAGGAGAAAAAGCGTCCTAAAAATGCAATTTATGTGATACAATTTATATTGAAGATTGGAATTCGGCATGGTGGTTATTTTAAAAATGTAAATGCTTTTTTTCAAAGAACGGTTTCCAAAAAATTTCCAAATTTAAAAGGGTGAAATGAGCTGAAAACGTTCTAAATTATTCGATTTATTTGGAACTGTTAAGGCTAGAAACTTGAAATTTGGCATGGCTGTTAGTCTAATAACGCAAATGTTCGACCAGAAAATTTTTTCTAAAAATTCGAAATTTAAAAGGGAGTAGGAGAAGAGAGCGTCCTAAAAATGCAATTTATGTAATACAATTTATATAATTTGGCATGGAGATTGGCACGGATTGGAATTTGGCATTGTGCTTACTTTAAAAAATGTAAATGCTTTCTTTCTAAGAACGGTTTCCAAACAATTTCCAAATTTAAGAGGGTGAAATGAGCAGAAAAACGTTCTAAAATCACTCTAAATATCGATTTAGTTCAAATTGTTTACTGAGGCATCACTTTTCACCTTATTAAACGGTGAAATGTGGTTTCAGTATTATGAATGTATTGGGAATTATTTTCACAAACTTTGCTTGATGCATGATTTTTGTTTTATTTTGTATTATGTAGAATTAAGTGTGCCTTACGAATTCAGTTGTTAACACGTTGACGGACACTTGCGTCTATAGCGGTCAAAGCGAAGTTCACTATGTGGCATGACGGCAATAGCCGTCCAAAACGTAACGGTCGTTTTTAGACACTACGGCTATAGCAGCACAAATGTGCGTTTACCGGCGTACAAGTAGATGCCCAGTGTCATGTTTTGGAAACAATTTTTTAGGTTGAAGTTCGTTTTCCACCTGTTGTACGAGTTGCAGCTTCAGTATGCACGTGCAGGGTGGCTAGAGGGCAGGGAAAAATACAGTAATAAAAAATGAAAATTACCAGTATATTCTTATAGAAAAATTCAAATTGATTATTTGGATCGAATAATTAACATAAATTTTTCTATAAGAATAAACTGGTGTTTATCACTTTTTTGACTGTATTTTTCCCTGACCACTAGCCACCCTGACGAGGTTGTGAAAGGAGTAGTGCAACTTAATTAAAGGTGCTGAATTAATCAAAATTAAGTTTATTTAAGCAGAAAGATTAAACTATACTTCTAATATTCTAAAAATTAGAAAAACATATAGTGTCAATTTCCGAACTTCACTTGTTCCTACTGTCCGTCAATGTGTTAAAAAAAATGATGGTAATAACCCTGAGCATATTTGCTCACCATATTGACAGCATATTTGGATTTTTCAAAAATTTTACTGTAGGGTGCCAAACGCGAATTCATTCTGTCAAGAAATTTAGGAATTATCATATATTCTAATATGAGCATATCTTGTGTGTGGTTATATATACAGTATGCCCACTAAAGTCCCTTGCCCCCTATTAACTTCGGAACGGCTGCTGTTATATTCATAAAAGTGGTGTCTAGGTATAGTAAAGTAGTAATGCGCAACTGAATGAAACCGCATACGGCGCCACTTGGTGGAAAACTGCGGAGTTAGTATTCCTATCTCGAAAACGGAAAGAGATAGAGAAAAAAGTGATTTACAAAGTTGTAGAGCATCATCGATTTAGTACGAAAAGACACCTTGTGGATATTAATGCGAAGAATAGAACGGTTAAAGCGCGCATTTGTTTTTTCGTGATTTCCTACACTCTGACGTGACAAAACGATCTTAGAAAGAAAAAAACAATTAGTTATAATAATGTACCTTTAATTTAGATGTTCAAACTTCTCACCGTCAGCTGCAATGCATATTTGGATCCTTGTTTGAATTTTACGTTGCACACATTGAAGCAAGATGATGACACTGATGGTGACAAGTTGGCACAAGCATCCGTAATGCGTCGTTTCAGGTCCTGCTATGTTTCAGGAGGGGTCGCATACACCTGCTGTTTCATAACTGGTTGTTATTTCTTTCTAAGATCGTTTTGTGATGTCACGGTGTAGGAAATCACGAAAATACAAATGCGCGTTTTAATCATTCTATTCTTCGCATTAATGTCCACAAAGTGTCTTTTTGTACTAAATCGATTATGCTCTACAACTTTGTAACTAACTTTTTTTACCTATCTCTTTCCGTTTTCGAGATAGGAATGTTAACTCCGCAGTTTTCCACCAGGTGGCGCCGTAGGTGCTTTCATTCAGTAGCGCATGGCTATTTTACTTTACCTAGACACCACTTTTATGAATATAGCAGCAGCCGTTCCGAAGTTAAGAGGGTGGCAAGGGACTTTAGTGGGCATACTGTATATATAGATATATATATGCAAATTTTATCGTAAAAACGGCTCTAACGATTTTGACAAAATTTTGTATCCTACCGTTTTGGGGCAAAAGAAAACCAATGGGCTAGGTAACATGTTCGAGAAAATTCGTTTAGTGGAATATTTTGCGCCACCATGTGTCAGTGTCCAGCTAATTGTATCTAAAAAACAGTTTAAACGATTTTGACTAAATTTTGTATCCTACCGTTTTCGGTCACGAGAAGACTATTGACCTAGGTTACATGTCCGAGAAAATCTGATTAGTGGGTCATTCTTGGGCTAACGCGGGTGAAGTTAATTTTATCTAAAAAACGGTTCAGACTATTTAGACAAAATTTTGCATCCTATGGTTTTCATTCACTAGAAGACTGTTGGGCTAGGTCACACGTTCGAGAAAATTTGATTAGTGGGTCATTTTGGCCATGGGTCATTATGGGTCAAGCTATTTTTATCTTAAAAACAGCTCAGACGATTTGAAATAAATTTAGTATCCTAGGGTTTTAAGGCACGAGAAAATCATTGGACTAGGTTACACGTTCGAGAAAATTTGATTAGTACTCATTTTAGTCATGGGTCATGATATTTGAACTCAAAGCTAATTTTGACCGAGCATAGCTCGGTCTTCCCTACTCGTGTGGGTTTAAAGTTTGAAACTCCTGATTTTAAATTACTTTCTAATCGTTTCAAAATACAGATTGCAATGCGAACACTTTTTAGGTGCGTTCGTAATTATATAAATACGTAGCGCCTATAGTCATTGTCTGGTCCGCCCGTCTGTCCGTCCGTCCGCATATAACAGCGCAAAAACTACTCAATCGATTGGTTTGAAATTTAATATATATAATCGTTTCAGAATTTTGTCGAGTCATTTTAAATTTTATGAAAATCGAATCAAAACTTAAAAATATATTAATAAAAGTTTTCTTCATTCTTATAAATCCTCTCATGCGTAATCTATATAGCAAAAGAGCAAGTCATGTGACTGAGGAAAAGAAATACGGGCTAACCACATCTTTTTCCTTATGCCAAGCGGCCATTTTCATTCAAAATTATTTTTTCGAATAAAATTGCATAAACGTTATACATTTTTAGAAATATCGTTCAAAAACATTGTTTGCTTGAGGGATGAGTTACATTCAAAAAAATATATATTCTGACATAACTTCAGTGAAAATTAGGTTAACAGCCGATTATCTAAATACATTAAAGTAAGTAAACAAAAGTTTCATTCATCGTGAGTCATATAAATATTAAACCATGGAGATAATCATTCGCAAAGGAAGATCTTTATGGTGAATTTTACAGCACTGCCTGGTATCGAAAAAAAATTCGCATATGTAAACATGGCATACGTAATAAGAAAAAAAAGGCTTCCTCATTTCGCTCACAGCGGACGATATAATTTATTTCACTGAAATAATAAAGATGATTTTTTTACATTGTAAAACTAGCTATAGCACGATACGAACGCACCTCATTCGTCACGTTTAACGTACAATTTCCAACTTGCTTAAACATAAACTCAAAAACTACTTGCCGGAAAGAGCTATAATTTTTTGTTCGCATATTGGAAAGTCTTAGAAATCCATTTCTATTAAAAAAAATATGTTACAATCTCTTTTTGTTTCGAATATTAATTTCATGTAATATATATTTTGAAATTCATGTTCGAAAATAAATATGAATTTCATATACATGAATCAAAAATTACACCTCAATACGTTAAGTAGTGTTTGAGTTATGTTTCAAATATTTCACGAATTACAACCTGTTTTATAACTATTTAAAGTTATTGTTGTTGTCGTGTCAGAGAAAGTGCCAAGGCACTTCTCTGAAAGAAGGGGTGCCAGAGCCTGAAGAGAGGTTGGACTTCTAGAGCTGGTCTCCTAATTTTGAACCAATTCCAGATGAGAGACCTGCATCTGGATTGACACCGCCAGAGGTATCGCTTATACTAAACTTGGAGGACATTGGAGCCACGAACAGATTTTACGTGCACCAGCTCCCATTCACGTACACGGTCCCACAGCAGCGGCAGTCGAGAGAGGTTGTCACTGTCCCAAGTACTGACCTTGGTCGATGATGCTTAGCTTTCGGTGATCTTCCGGGAACCAAGCTTAACCGTCCGCGACACTGCAGGACAACTATTTAAAGTGAGCTTAACATATGAGTTCCAAATTTTAAACCAGCATAGTTCCTAAACTACTTAGGTCTGTTTTGCGCGAGTGCGAAAGATGACCGTAACGCTCGCAACCAACCAGGGGCGGATCCAGAAAATTTACACAGGGGGTGTCAAGTTTCAGTGGCCAGCGTTATAATTTCTACTTATAAAAAGTGGAAGAAAAAAGAAGTATCATTTAAACCTGCTTCAAAATATAGTATATAACGCAGTAATTAATAAATGTTCATGAAATAATATTGAATTAACTTTTAGTAACCAATTTGTTATCATTTTGTATGAAATATATAAATATACAATTTATTAATTCTAACTCATGTTTGTGAAAATTACAACACCATGAAGGAATTGTCAGAAATTATTGAAATTTATTCCACATATTACTGATAGTGGTACAAATAAACGATCAAAATTACAAGAACAACAAAAACAAAAATAATGTCGGAAATTAGTACTTAGTGTATCCGCCACGCTGATTGATCAGAGACTGTACACGTCCTGGCATTAAGTCATACATGTTCTGAATGTAATCCTGGGGAATGGCATTCCAAGTGGCTTCGATTTGAAGCCAAAGTTCAGTCTTATTGTGTGCCCCACCAGCTGTACGAGCGAATCGCCTACAAATGAAATCCCAGATATATTCGATGGGAGACATATCCGGAGAATAAGCAGGCCATGGAAGAAGCGAAACCTATTATGCACTGAAGAAGGCTTCTGCAGTCTAAGAAACATGTGCACTGGTATTATCCTGCTGAAATACAACAACTGGAATGCGTCGAAGAAGGGGGAGTACCATTGGCTCCATTGGATCCACAATTTCCCTTATGTAGCGATCACTCTTGAGGTTGCTCGCAATGTGCACTAGATGGGATCATCAATTATACCCAATAGCTCCTCACACCATGATGCCAGGCGTTTGTGCAGTATGACGCTGTATAACACACAGTGGGAGTAGACGTTCACCTCTGTAAGGTCTGACACGTTCTCTTCCAGCATTGTACTCTAGATTGTAGCAAGAAATCGTCGGAAAAAGCAACTTGTTGCCACTGGACACGGCACGTGCTGTGTTGCTGAGCCCATTGAAGTATGAGGTATCTGTGATTCAGCGAGAAGGGATTTCTTCGTAGAGGAAATTTTGAACGCAGTTAATGCTGCAGCAGACGGCAACGAACTGTGGAACTAGACAACAAAACACCTGTAGCTGTGCTCCAACGTTGTGCTAACACACGAGAGGACGCTGTACGGTCCGTTACAGCCACGAGGTGTCTGACATCCCGCACCGTTGTGCAATTGCGTGCCCCACTGTCAGGTTTTTGCCTTGTTTGATTCTCCTCTGTCCATGTCTTCCAAACACGCATCACTGTTGTGGCATTTTACAGCGTTCGGGCTGCGATTTCTCGATACGAAAATCCACCTACTCGCATACCGACGATGCGGCATCGTACGAACTCCGTTAGTTGTTGGTATGACTTCCTCCGCTTTTGACGAGGCATATTGACCACCAATGAAACGTTTACCGCAGACAGAGGAAGATAAACGGATTTCATCGCATCTTTACAGTCCTTTACATACCTGGAACAAGCGACTGATAATGAGTCGATTCTCGTCCCATGTATGCACAGTCACTTTGTAATTCTAATCATTTGCATGTCTTACATCATTTTATATTTCCTGTAAGTTTCGTTCAATTTGCACAATTCCTTCATAGTGTTGCAATTTTCACAAACATGAGTGTATAATATGTAGTTAATACAGAAATATTAAAATTCTTCAATTAAATAAAATTAAACGTTTTCATATTTAAGATGTGGAGAACACTTTTTATTGCAATGAAAAAAATAATGGCAAAACATTGCTGTATTACCTTAAAAATACTGCAGTTGCAATTTCCTGTGATACTTCATTGCGAATTTATTTAATACTCTTTCAGGGTGAATTTCCTTATCGCTATGAATGTTAAGCATTGTTAAACCGGTTAGCTTTTATTCTTTCATATTTGACCTCAAGTAAGGAAGCCCATGCATTTTAAGAGCGAATATATTTATCATCTTTTTTTTTTCAGTTTGCTACAATTGTCGAAACGAGCTTTCTACTTTTGTCCATAGTGTCCAAATAAAATAAACATTTTCATTGTAACATATTCTTGCTTATTTTAATGGACAAAAGGTATTTTTTTTAGGGGGAGGGGAATGGCAAAGTGGCGGAAGAAAATGTTTTTTTTTAGCTATTCTAGTAGGGGAAAAATTATTTACAAAATGTCAAGTTTACATTGGTGATGAATGACCATCTGGGAGTAAACAAAGCGCCAAGTAACAATGGTCCAGAGAACGAACCCACTCTCTTTTGTGTGACGACCTGAGCAGAGCAGAAATATCTTACCTGACCAATCAAAAGATGGTTAACATTGATTTCCTATACTAATTTTTTTTAACTGTAAAAAATGTGAACCCTGAAGTGTGAAACCTGAACAGAGCAGAAATATCTTACAGGACCAAGAAAAATATGGTTAAAATTGATTTTCTATACTAATTTTTTCGGAACTGTAAAAAATGTGTGAAATAACAAAAAATAATAAGAATTAAAAAAAGTCCTTTTGCTAAAAAGTTCTGGCTGCGCCACTAATAAGGGTGTTTCTCATCACAGGGGGGTCAGCTGACCCTTTGACGCCCCCCCTGGATCCGCCACTGCAACCAACCAACCTTAACTAAATGGACCGAATGACTACTGGTTTGCAACCCGACTGTAAAAAAAATCCGAAAATGCAAATAGTAGTATGATGTCAAAATTAGGTGTTCGTATTGAAAATTTCAAAGTTTGATACAATTTATTTATGATGTACATGAATGATGAACATGAGTTTTATTTAACATAAATTGAAAGTAACATAATTTCCAAAAGAATGGCTAGATTATTTATTTTTTCTGTGGGAGTTATGTTTTTTTTTTCGGTGATTGTACTTTCTGTGCAGAAAATATAATTTTAAAAAGCGCACACACACACATATATAAATAGATGTGTATAGATATATCTGCATATAACGTTGGAGTAGTAAATTTATTATGATTTAATATTTTTGTTTGATAGCGTTTATTTTCAGAGATAAGTAAGTATACATTTGTTTATCTCTTACTTTTTAATTGAGGAGGCGGGGCAAGAGAGTGCCAAGCCACATTTTTGAACTTCGGAGATATTTCAATTTGAAAATTTGATCAATACTCAAATCAAGATATATGACCTAAATTTTTTTCGGCAATGTCTTAGTAACATTTGAGATATTCTGATTAACAATATGGCATTACTTCAATAATATACCTATTACGTTTTTTGTAAATTAGCTATCTTCATTGGGGGCATAAACATCTGGGGCAATTCCTAAACAAGTTACATAGGCTGCCACCAAGTGACTTTAGAAACAAATTATATATTGGATATTAAAATTTATAATATTAAGCAACAGATTACAGTGTTAGATTTATTTCACCAAAAATGTGGCTTGGCATTTTCTTGCCCCGACCCCCTCATATATTGAAAGAAACATAATTTCCAAAAGAATGGCTAGATTTTTTTTCTGTGGTAGTTATGTTTTTTTTCGGTGATTGTACTTTGTGTTGAGAAAATATAATTTTAAAAATTGACGCGCGCACACACACACGCATACACACACACATATATACAGGGTGTCTCAAAATATCGTTTACAAACTTAACATGCTGGTCTGTCATATCATGATAAAAAAGATTTACATAGGAACTTGTGTTCGAAAAGGCAAACTGCGACTGCTAGAGGGCGATGAGCACAGGCTTACGGGAGAGTGGGAAGCTTAATCATTTCAGATGAGGACGTTGCAGGAGAAGAATGAATCGGTTTAGTAACGCAGAATTGGCCAGTATGCATTACGTATATGGCGCCGCGGATGGAAATGCACGAGCCGCGGTACGGATGTACCTTGAGCGCTTCCCAAGCAGACGTCAGCCAAGTCATGTTTTGTTTGGTCAATTGCACCGCAGATTCCGTGAAGCAGGAGCTTTCCAAGTACGTAGCCACATCGGTCGAGAACGCACTACTTGCACGACTGTCGTAGATGGAACCGTGCTACGGTAATTTGACAGAAACCCGCAAACAAGTCTCCGAGCAATTGAATGCGTCATGGGTGTACGTACATCGCTAAAGCATTATGCGCATACTGCATGAGGGCATTCAACACCCCTACCACTTACAAATACTACAGGCATTGTGCTTTGACGATTATCCCCAACGCGTTGCATTCGCGCGCTGGTATTTGCAACAACGGTTCGCACAGCCGGATTTTCCATCGTGGAGTTTGTTTTGGGATAAATGCTATTTTACACAGGACGGTTTCCTGAACCTGCACAACATGCACATATGGGCGCATGAAAACCCAAGGTGTACACTTGCCCATGCACGTCAACAACGTTTCGCCATAAACTTTTGGTCTGGTATTATCGGTGACATGTTAATTGGCCCTTACCTACTACCTCAACGTCTTGACTGGCATACCTATCGCATTTTCTTAGAAAGAGTCTTGCCGGTTCTGATGGGTGACGTTCCAGCCGCTACACGCCGAAACATCTGGTTTCGGCATGATGGAGAGCCTGCTCATTTTAGCTACACTGTGCGAGAATACCTCGATAAAACATATCCTAATCGCTGGATTGGTAGAGACTGACCAGTCCCATGGTCACCGCGATCCCGCGACCTGACTCCTCTGGATTTTTATGTGTGGGGACACATGAAGTCCATGGTGTACGAGACGCCCGTAACATCGGATGTGGATCTCTTCGCCAGGATCGTGGAAGTGGCGGCACGTGTCCGTGACACACCTGCTCATTTTGAACGGGTCCGTAAATCCACGCGTCGACATTGTGAAGCATGCATTGCGGCTAATGGAAGGAATTTTGAACATCTTCTGTAAATTAAGCCATGTTCTTTAATAAAAGGCATATTAATACCTCTTTCGATATCCTTTCTTTCTTCCCCTCCACACCTGCGCTCATCGCCCTCTAGCGGTCGCAGTTTGCATTTTCGAACACAAGTTCCTATGAAAATCTTGTTCATCATGATATGACAGACCAGCATGTTAAGTTTGTAAACGACCTTTTGAGTCACCCTGTATATATATATATATAACAGAACTTTAATAGGACTGTGGCCACTTCATCACAGCCATTAATATAAATAGAAAAAGAAAATGGTCTTATTAGGAGACCATGTTTCAGAAAATAATATACGTAGGTATATCCAAGCACTTACATTGTTCGAAAAATAAATACTTAATCCCTTTCCTACTTAAAATATAATTATTATAAACAAAAATGTAATTACAATGTATTTAAACTATTTAATTTCAATATCTTATTATTTATATAAATTAATTAAATATTATCATAAGAATGTCTTATTTATGAATGTCATTTATAAGTAAGTAAACAATTTAAATTTCTTAATTTTGTTATATTTCAAACACCATTTCATGATGACCCATTTCATATGACAGACCAGCATGTTAAGTTTGTAAACGACCTTTTGAGACACCCTCTATATCTATAAATAGATCAATATAGATATATATGTATATATCTTTGGAGTAGTAAATTTAATATGATTTAATATTTTTAATTTATAGCGTTTATTTTTAGAGACAAATAAGTATACATATTTTTATCTCTTACTTTTTAATTTTCCAAAGAAAAATAAATTTTTGTTTGCAACCACAATTTGAAACCAAAAACAATTTAGATTTTTACTGTTAATGACACACGAATAAATGACACCTGAAATGACACCCGAAATATAATCTTATCTGTGTTTTCCTTACTAAAAAGGGCATTCATGTAATTATTCAATCTGACTGTCTACTTTTTATCTTTCAGTAGATTTATCAACATGATTAATCTACGAAATATACGTCGGCGAAAAAGTTTTGGAAGTTATGTCAATGAACGTATGAGAGAGTCCTTAATACCAGGTAAATTAGTACATTGTGTTTTAAAGTTATTAATTTGACGTATAACATAATACGGAATAGTTTAAAGTTAAGTTTTAGAATATTATTAAAAATATAAAGTATGAGGGTAAGTTATTAAGCAAGTCACAAAAGATAATTAAAGAATAACTTACAATGTTATTCACTTCAAAACTTTTTTTATTTCTCCCCATATTTTCCACCAATATTTGCACTTAAATCACCGTTTTATCAGTGCCGAAACACCAGCTGCATAACATTCTTTGGGTTGCTGTCTCAGTCACATTAGGACTTCAAGCTGAATACAGGACACAATTCAAAAGTTTGGTTGGCAACTTATTCAACATCCACCATACAGCTTCGACTTAGCCCCAAGCAATTTTCATATTTTTAGTCCACTAAAAAACCATCTTGGGAGCAAGATGATGTTTGCAGATGATGAATAGGTTCAACTTGAAGTCCTAATGTGGCTGAGACAGCAACCCAAAGAATGCTATGGAGCTGATGTTCGGGCATTGATAAAACGGTGATATAAGTGCAAATATTGGTGGAAAATATGTTGAGAAATAAAAATAGTTTTGAAGTGAATAACATTGTAAGTTATTCTTTAATTATTTTTTGTGACTTACTTAATGACTTTCCCTCGTATAACGTATTTATCTTTTATCTTAACCCCTCTCAGCCCGTTGGTATATTATTTATACTACTTAATGTGGATCAAAATTCGAACCAGACTTTTTGAGAGAAATTTTACTTTTTTAAATTTGGTAACTTCAACTGTAAAATTGCATTTTTTTTCAAATGACATTTTTTGAAAATTCCGGTGTTAATTCATCTTTAAAGAAACACAATGACTTGCCTCAGGAAGTGTTAAAAAATCGAAAGAAACTTAATTTAAAAAATCATCAGAAACATCTTAAAGCTTTTTTCATTATTATTTTTGTATGTGTGCATATTTTTAAGGAGATCAATTTCACTGATGCTGTTTAACATTATAAAATTAACAAACGTGTTCGTCTGTAACACTGATGTCATTTTGCCAATGGCAACACTTGACGATGAAATTTCGGGTTTGAGATTTTTGCTATTGCAGTTTTAAAAATTTCTAAACATCGCATATTTCCAATTGTTACACCGTCATATACGAAAACAAAATCTAATTTCAAATGCGATTTGTTTGAAAACTGTATTGTAATTGACTAATTTATTAAAGCATTTAAATTAATTTTCAAGCATGATTTTTTTATCGAACTTTATCGGTTGCAGACGATTATAAAATTTTAATCCATTTGCACTTTAAACAATATAAAAAGTTCAGCATTTGTGTCTAGCTAATATTCAATAACGGAATTAAAACTTCTGGCAATAAATAAATTAGTATATACAACACAAATTTAACAGACATATAACTGAAATAAGATCTTAAAACCGTTGAAATTATTAGAATAAAACAAACTGCTGTAGATAATGAAATTTTTAGCGATTTCTTCAGCTATTAATATCTGGCACGATGCCAATACGAAATTCGCTTTTAATAAATTTAAAAATTTTGCTTGAATATATAATTGACATATTTTATATAAAAATAATCTTTGGTGTTGTTAGGAAGGAAAATATCTAAAATAAAATTATTAAATGTAAAAAATATCTTAGCGTTATCAATAAAAAATAAATAAATGGTTTATATATATTGGGTTGAGGAAAAAGTAATTTCGTTTTTCCCAATACATGGTTGTAAAGTTGCATATCTCTAGTAATGCTTATTCAATAAAGCCATACTATAGACCGTTTGAAAGGTAACAGTCGATAGAACATTCTAGGTATAAAGGTAGCGATATCTGTTTAATTAGTGAAAAGTTATTGCGCCTTGAAAAGGGAGATTCCAAGAGGTAATTTTTGTCATATTTTGCTTTTTTATTTCCGAAAAGGAAAAAATACAGCGCAGGCTCATCGAGAATTGTGTGGTGTTTATAGTGATGAGTGCTTAAGTGAACGCCAGTGTCAGAATTGGTTTGCTCGTTTTCATTCGTGAAATTTTGATGTTAAAGATGAACTTAACTTCCCCTTGGCCCGCCAATCGTTGAAAAAGTCGATGAAATTCTTAACAAAATCGAGGTAGACAGACATATTTCATCTCGCGATATTACTATGGAACTAAATATCAATCAAAAAGCAGTTTTGAACCATTTACTTAACATTGGGTACCAAAAGAAGCTCTATACTTGAGTTCTGCATGAATAAACAGCGAAAAATTTAATAGACCGAGTTTCCATTTGTAAATCGTTGCTAAAACAAAACGAAATTCGGCCATTTTTCAAACGAATGATTACGGGCAATGAAAAGTGGATCATGTACGACAATAATGTGCAAAAAAGATTGTGGTCGAAGCCCGGATAAGCTTCACAAGCTGTGGTAAAGCCCGGATTGACGCCAAGGAAGATGATGCTGAGTGTTTGGTGGGATTGGAAAGGCATTGTTCACCATGAGCTGTTCGAACCTGTCCAAACCATTAATCCAATTCTCTATTGTCAACAAATAATGTGATTGAAGCAGGAGATTAAAAAAATAGGCCAGAATTGATCAATAGGAAAGGCGTTGTCTTCCATCACGACAACGTCAAACCACAGACATCTTTATTGACTCGGCAAAAATTGAGATAGCTTGGCTGTGAAGTTTTGATGCATCCACCCTATAGCCTGGACCTTGCCCCGTCCGACTACCATTTGTTTCGATCCCTGTAGACCTCTCTTAATGGTGTAAAGCTGGCTTCAAAAGAGGCTTGTGAAAATCACTTGGTTCAGTTTTTTGCCCAGAAATCTCAGAAGTTCTACAATGACGGAATTATGGTTTTACCAGAAAAGTGGCAAAAGTTCATCAATCAAAACGGCACATATATCATTGATTAGTGTTTGATATTTATATGAATAAATTCTCTTTGAAAAACATGAAAAAAAAACCAAAATTACTTTTTCCTCAACCCAGTATATTCCCTATTCCAGGATGCCCGGGTTGGATGCCCTAGTATATATAAATTACGTTGGAATACGCAGTCGAAATTCACTTATTTAATCTAAAGTACAAGGTATCTCATTCTAAACTGAATTCCTATTTTCGTCCAGCATATCTTCAAAAATAATGACACGGTAAAAATATTTCTCACATGTTTTCTTTGCTTTGGGTAAAATGTGATAACATTACCGGGAATGCTGGTGTCGCTTACCGAAATACTATGTACATATACATTAATTTGGTTATTCACATAGTACATATTGTTGCTTAAATTGCAAAATAGAGATACCGGGTGTTCCAAAAATGACTGATGGATTTTAAAATTTAATAACTTGCAGGACTACCAACTTTTGAATGAAATAATTATTTTTGTACCGGAAATTTCACTCAACAAATGCATTAACCTATAAAATACTGCATGTCAATAAAAAAATTCAGTATACAATTTTATAAATATTTTTCTGGTTGAAACATGAATATTTGATTTAAAAAGGCGTAGAAGTTGGCAGCCCTGTAATTTGCAAACGGCAACAGATGTATTAAAAATATTCTTGAAGGTTATGTATGATGTCAGGAGTTTTTTTTTACTGTGATTATTGATTTTAGTTCGAATTTCAAACAATAGATGGGGCTGACAGCGATTGGCAT
Organism: Maratus michaelseni; assembly: GCA_963931845.1. Lineage (NCBI taxonomy): Eukaryota > Metazoa > Arthropoda > Arachnida > Araneae > Salticidae > Maratus > Maratus michaelseni. Next base: position 66,044,070 of record OZ007594.1, read on the forward strand.
TCAGTCGAGGGCAAAACTGACCTCACTCAGCATTGAAACACCGCCCCCTGAATACTAGGTCTGTGGGCTGACAAAAATGGCGGCTGTTGCAGGAGGAATTTTTTGTTCACCGTTTGTACGGTCCCTTGAATTTTAACACCAATAATATCTAAAAGTATTCTTTGACTTATTTGATCTCAGAAGAACTAGGCAAAGAAAACTTTTAGAAGTTATTGGTGTTGAATTTCGAGGGATCGTTCAATTACGCAAACCACACTCATGAACGATAATTATATCAAAATATATGATTTGTTTTATGTTGTACTATAGAAGGTTGCCTTGTTTTCGTAAATGATTTAAATACATTTATATACATATGTATTTTTTCTATGTCATATATAAATTGATCTGCGAAAGATAAAGTTACAAAATTTTTGCAATGTTTTTCATTTATATATTCTTACACTTAAAAAAAAAGAAACTGAAATAAATTTTAATTTACAAATTGATATAATTTCATTTCATGAACTATGATATTCTTATTAGTTTTGTTAAAGACAATTACAAAAACTCAACAACATTTCAGAATTTTATGTTTGTCCCATAACGACTATTTTCCCATAAGTCACCCTTTTTTCTACTTTTTGATGATATTTCAGGTATACCCGAAATAGCGAGTTCTAACAGTAGTTCCAGAAGAGCTGTAAAATCCATTATGTTTCTTGTGTGCACAGTTGGTTTTCTCTATCAGACGTACACTTTTCTAGAAACTTTCCTTAGGTATGAAACTATACAGAATTTCAGAGTAGAGCATCCTATAAAATTGATGGCCCCAGCTGTCACTTTCTGTAACAGAAACAGGTAAGCAATTTATATTTGAACAACAGTTTAAAATAATTATTACAATATTAGATGTTTGAATCTGACACTTGAAACCATGTGAACCGTGAACAATCATTAAAATCCTTATTACAATATTGGATGTTTCAATGTGACACTTGAAACAGAAAACCATGAAAATACGGAAGTTGTACTGGCATCCGGTTTTCAGTACAGTTTCTGTATTTAAAAAAATGCTTCTTCAATCTCAAGCTTTCCAAATCAAGAACCCCCCTGTCGCGCTCGTCGACCTAACCGTTCGGAGTTCCCTTAGAAAGACCCCCACGGAGGGCACTCTCCCCTAGGGCCTATATCCCTCGTGTTGATAATTGGCCGTCAAAAATCAACCTAACCCAACCCAAATCAAGAACCCCGAAAACACAGAAATTGTGCTTCCAATTGAGTTGTCATTACAATTTCAGTATTTAAAAAAAATGCTGTTTCAATCTCAGGCTTTCCAGATCAAGTACCCCGGAAAGACGGAAATTGTGCTTCCAATTGCGTTGTCCTTACAATTTCTGTATATATACAGGGTGTATCTGAAATGCTTCAACAAACTTAGAGAGATGATAGTACTCATGAAGACGAACAAAAAATGCAATGGTACATGGGTTGCAAATGACTTTTAAAGGATGAAAATCGAGAAAATACGTCTGTAAATGAACAAACTGAGAAAAGAAAGAAACACTCTAGAAAAGATTTTTCAGTTGCATTTGCTCAATTACCAGTACAGAAAATTTTAAAAATAACAACAACAAAAATCTTATGAGTTTCAACCAATATCACTGTAGTTTGAAAGCAAAATTAAATTGCATTAAACATCACCTCAACATTGTATTCCTTAAGTATATAAATGATGTCATTTTAAAGAAACAAATTATTGTAGTTGTGACATTATAAATATTATAATCTTTAAATCTTCCATTGCTTAAAAACCTATAATAATTTACAATATTACTTTTTCTCCCCCCTTACAATTAGAATGTTCGTTTCCCGTGTATTTAGTTTTGGTATAGCTTTCTAGTTTAAACCTAAACTAACCAGGCTTTGGTTTTAGATTAAGTTTTAGATTCTTAATATCAAAGTAATATACAGGGTGTATCTGAAATGCTTCAACAAACTTAGAGGGATGATAGTACTCATGAAGACGAACAAAAAATGCAATGGAATATGGGGTCGCAAATGACGTTTAAAGTATGAAAATCGAGAAAATGCATCTGGAAATGGACAAACTGAGACAAGAAAGAAACACTCCAGAAAATTATTGATTGGACAGAATAGGTGCAACACAGCTCGTGATGTCCAGAGAAAACAAATATTTTACAACAATTGTTCAAAGTGTCGACCGCTTACATTATTACACAGAGTACATCTACGGAGGAACGACTGGCGGACACGCTCGAAGATTCCGGGATTTTCCGAGATTTCTCCTGCAGTGGTCACAATACGCGCTACTACTACTTCTGGCGTTTCTAATGGCGTCTCATAAATGAGGAATTTCCTCTGTCCCCAGAAGAAGAAATCCAAAGGGTTAAGGTCCGGCGAGCGTAGTGGCCCATCACGAGCTGTGTTGTACCTATTCTGTGCAATAAATAATTTTCTGGAGTGTTTCTTTCGTGTCTCAGTTTGTCCATTTCCAGACGCATTTTCTCGATTTTCATCCTTTAAACGTCGTTTGCCACCCCATGTTCCATTGCATTTTTTGTTCGTCTTCATGAGTACTATCATCCCTCTAAGTTTGTTGAACCATTTCAGATACATCCGGTATATATATATATATATATATATATATATATATATATAAAATTGCTGTTTCAATCTCAGGCTTTCCAGATCAAGAACACCGAAAACATGGAAATTGTACTTCCAATTGAGTTGTCATTACAATTTCAGTATATATTTTTTTAAATGCTATTTCAATCTCAGGCTTTCCAGATCAAGAATCCCGAAAACACGGAAATTGCGCTTCCAATTGAATTGTCATTACAATTTCAGTATTAAGAAAAAAAAATGCTGTTTCAACCACAGGCTTTCCAGATCAAGAACCCCGTAAACACGGAAATTGTGCTTCGCTTTGCGTTGTCACTACAATTTCAGTATTAAGAAGAAATAAAATGCTGTTTCAACCTCAGGCTTTCCAGATCAAGAACCCCGAAAACACGGAAATTGCGCTTCCAATAGAGTTGTCATTACAATTTCAGTATTTAAATTAAAAAAAAAATGGTGAAAGTGATTCAGGTAACCCTTTGATTACGGTCCGAGATTGGCGACTACTTTAATATTCACTTCCCACAATTTACAAATAAAATTCTTTGTGGTAAATATTAAAATATTTTAGTATGCGTGTACGACAGAGATTAGTTTTCAAAAAGCGGTACGAATAGAAGAAAAAAATATAGTCGCTAGTAATTACGGTGTCCCAACCCTGTAATCAAAAGGTTAATATAGCAGAAATAAACAAATGTAGATTACAGTATAAATTTGATAGATAACAGTGGTAATAGATAAAAACTAAATAAACAACTAAATAACTTTTAACTAAATAAAAAAAATTCAAAATAGCACAATTTTTTTATAGTTTACACACAATTATTTATTATCTGATATGTTTAATATAGTACTCTTAAGGAGGCATACTATGTTCAAAAAATTGGATTATTTGAGAATCATACATAGTAAAGAACAATATTTACTTTGTATCTTAAATGCACACCACATAAAGAGCGCGTTCAGACACCGAAACGTGGGTTACTCGCATACTTAGGGAAAGAAGTCATGTGATTTTCTCAGGGTGAAGTTGGGTTAAAACGGCTGTGAACGCTATTGGGTAAATTTGTGGGCATGTTTACAATCAAACACTTACGTCAACCAATCTTCAATTACATTTTGATTGTAGGAACATTGCAGGAACCATCCTAGCGACGTTGGCCAATTATATCATAGTCCTGTTAAAGGTAGACCAATCAGATGGTCAGGACTCAAGTATACAGTAGGAATCATAAAGAACGACCGTTAACAGTTGCAATTAGCTATAAAGAAAACAAACAAATCAGATTTCCAAAGCACGTGATCACTTTACCCAACAAAATTCTCCAGGTAATGTGAGTTACCCGAAGTCTGGGTAATTTTCGGCTCTGAACGCTACGGGTAACACGCACAAAGTCAAGTGATATCGGTCTCTGAACGCTTCGGGTTACCCATGTGTTACCTTGTGTAACTCGGGGTTCGGTCTGTGAACGCGCCCAAAACAAGATCTACAATTACGCCAGTTATGACTAAAAATAAATGGGATAAGGACCCTACCACGAGCGCATCTAGATCCTTTAGACAAGACAAGCACCCGATGTCGGAATACCATGTTTCTCGAAAAACAACAGGATTCGGAGTTTAAACGGAATTTTTTTACTATTTAAATAAGCGGCAATAGCAGTCATATTTCAAGATTCCTTTTCAAATAGGTATCGGAAAAGAACCAAACTGACCAATCACGGTATTTTAGTTAAGGCCCGTTTCCACTAATTTCCGCTGATCTTCCTGCGTTTTTCTCCTCTTTGAAAACAGAAAACAAACGGTTGATATTGCTTTCTGTGTTTATTAAAAATGCTCCAGAATCTGAACCTTACATTCCGATATCGAAAAGAGATATTGAATTTGACGAAATCCTTTTCTTTACCTAACTGCTGACTCGGACGCCAGTGTCGAAATTTTGGGTCTCATGTTTGATTGTATTGTCAGCGAATTTTGCATCAGTGAGAATTATTTCATTTCCAGAAAGTGGTATAGTAACGTGTACTCCAGTACAGAAGAAAATAAATTTAACTTAACACGTTCTCTACATAGGACGCATACGTGGAGTCCCTTGGTCACTAATTTCACATTCCAATTTTAATCCAAAATTACAAATTCATACTGGAAATTTTGAAAGATTTTTATTTTTATTTTATGTAAACATGAAATGCCTGTCATTAAATAAAGCAAATGTTGCAATTAGTATTTTCTGGAGAATACGGGATTTCAGAATAATATAAAATTCTGTTAATTTTAACCTGGTAGTGAACATGTTAAGTGTTATCTATCTATTCTATTACATATGTAAAATGCAAATGGGATTTATTTTATACTTTTAGACTCTGAGAAAAGAGCAATTAAAAAGTTCAAAATATTTGCATTGTTAGACTTACTCACAGTAATTCCATGATGCTCTCAAACGGAAATGAGACAGGAGATGAAAGAATATTTTTTATAAAATGCACCACTATATAATAAATGCCTAGCATGAATAAGGAGTCGTCTTAGAACAAAATCTTAGAACAAAATCTAAATTTGTACATATTTTATAAAAATTTCTGTTTTTAAAATAAATTTGAAAGTGTTGCATACTTTCAACTTTATTCATTTTTTTTCTGTGTTTAGAATAATAAACAAATCGATATCCAATCGTAAGATATAAATTTAATTTGTAAATGCCTAGATATTGCATACAAAACTATTAAGTAGTTTCAAGGAATTTTTGCTCGTAATTAAAAACAAGTGGGTAAGTGTGATCGAAGATCGCACAAAGTTTTTCGTTTAACATTCCTCTCAAAACACTTTATCTTTTCTTTAAGAAATCCAAATAAATTTTATTTAAAAAAATCAATTTTAAAATTAAACATGTTGTATATGGACCTTCAAAATGTTAAAATATCTCAATATTTCCATAATCGAGTTTTTATCATGATTCAATACGTTCCTCAAGCTCATATGACGTTATAATCACTTGCTGACGTCATATTTACTTGTTTTCTCTATTACTCATATTGATACTCTCTTTGTATTACTCTCAATTATTTGAAAATGTCCGTTAAACTTCCAATATGACGTCATATTATTTTAGTTTTTAATTCTCTAATGGCGGCATATTAACCTGCTTTCTGTACTTACACATACTCATACTCCTTGTATTATTGAGGAGTGTTTGAAAATATCCGTTTTATTACCTTTTATTATATATAACGTCATATTAATCTTTTTTTTAAATTTTTGAAACTTTTCATTTTCATTTTTCACGTAGAAATCTTTCAATAGAAAATTAACTATTGTAGAAAGAATTTTATTGTGGATTTTTAATTGTTGGCAACTGCTATAACGAAGAATGCTTTAATTTATTAGGAAAAGATTTTTGGTTTTTTATCTGTCTACTAGCTGATATGGCCGGCGTTGCCCGGGCCCGTGATAATAACCTTAAAAATACATAAAATCAATGTTGAATGATTTTATATTTTAAAATGAAAATCTATCCAAACGAACTAAAAGACCGTCGTTATAGTTATTGCCGATTTAATGTCGATGTATTTTCTGACGTTTTGATATATTAAACTTCCAATTCTGAACAAAAGTTCCTTTGAAAACCTAAATAATAGAAAGCGCTCCTCACCTTTCCTATATTAAACTCAAAATAATATACAGTATTAGCCAAATTATTAGTCCTATTCGAAAAAAAAAATCCCAAAACCTTGTTTCTAAGATGATAATATTAAAATTAAATACAAATCATGCACTCGTGACATCATAATTCTCTTTCATATTTTAACACATCGGTTCCCAACCTGGGGTACGCGTACCCCTGTGGGTACGTAAAAATAATACCGGTAATGGCGGATTTCACAAAAATGGTTTAACTGAAAACAAATAAAGAAAGTTTATAATTTTGGATTACAATGTTAGTCTCATGTGTAATTCCAATATGTTACACTCAAAATGAGGTTAAAGGCCCATGAGACATAATAATTCATTGATAATTCAATGTCATTAGCTCCGCCCATTGCTAATCACGAGTACCTATATATTTTCTCCAAACTTCGCGAAAACTTCCATTGATAATTATATAGTGGTCTTTTTCCACCTCTTTTTAGCACTTTCCAACCTAGTTGAAAAGTGCTTATGACTTCGGTTTGTCTGGCCGTCTGCCGTCTGGCCGTCTGGCCGTCTGGCCGTCTGGCCGTCTGGCCGTCTGCCGTCTGGCCGTCTGCCGTCTGTCCGTGCTCTAACTCCCGTAAATATGCTCGGATTGCTCTGCAATTTTTATATGTTATTGTCGTTATCTATAGCATGTTCCCTATTTCAACGGATGTGTGTAGCACTTATAGTTTTTTTACAGGGACACTCAAAAGAATTCCGTTACATTGCGGTTTATGGGGGAAAATCATTTGCGGTTTATTTAAATAATGTTTCACTATTTTAAACGCATTGAAATTTATATATATCACTAAGGTGCATTAGAAGAAGCTTAATATGGAACAGGGTGTGCATAGCACTTATAGTTACTTTACAGGGACAGTAAAAATAATTCCGTTAAATTACGTCTATGGAGAAAAATCGTCTGCGGTTTATTTAAATAATGTTTCACTATTTTAAACGCATTGAAATTTATATAGATCACTAAGGTGCATTACAAGAGACTTACTACGGAATATTGTGTGTATAGCAGTCATCGTTCATTTACAGGGACACGCAAAAGAATTATCTACTGTCTGTTAACAATAATTCCTGGAAGTGCGTTTTAAGTTACTGAACGCGATTTTAATGTTAACTTGCTTTTTGTCTATTACGTGATGTGTATAAATTCTGTAGATCCTATACAGGGCAGCACAAAAGTTCGCGAACACATTTCTGTTTATTGACAAACTCCAGACGGAGAATTTTAAATTGTGCTACGCGTTTCCTAACTGAACTAAAATTTAGCATCCTATGTAGTATATATACAATTCTATAGATGCCATACAGGGCTGAATAAAAGTATTCGGATATTTTTCAGAATATTGTATATGTTGGAAATTCCTGAAATTATGTTTTTAAATATGTTATGCGTTTTCCAAATTGTTTACTTAGAAGTTATATTTTAGCTTATTAAACGGTATGATTTGTAAAATTATTTTGGAAGCATTGGAAAGTGCTACATAATCTATGCTTGACGCATGATTTTTCGTTCTTGTTTCTTATTGTTCCGTTTTAATAATAATTGCAAAACTCCTAAATTACGCCAGAGCTGTTGATTTTTAATTTTTTATTTTAAAACGTGGTGAAAAGCAGACGCTTATTTTCGTTTTCGAATAGGCGGAGTTATATGATTAACATATATTAATTGAAGAGCTTCCCGCCCTTTAATGAGTATATAATTTAAAGTGTTTACTTATTATTTGAATGATTTGGTTTTATGTTTAAAATGGATAACTCGGTGAAATCCGGAATTCTTAACCCATTAACCGCCAAAACTGTATGGGCGGAGTCTTCAACAAATTTTCTGAAATTCGTTTGCCACCAAAAATTCTGAAAGATAATATTCGGTATCTTTAATAGCAAAGTTTTAGTTATTACATAAATTCTTTTTATGCATATTAAAATAGTGGTAGCTTGGGAGTTTTTTTTTATACACTTTTATTTTGACCGTTGCGTCAACGCAACACCAGCGGGTAATGGGTTAAGAGTACTGCAACTGCGATTGAAATTCAATCTGATTATTTAGAATTAAAAGACAAAACCGAGCTTATCTGCTAACCCTTTAACGGACATTGGTTTCTCTACGAAACCACAAAATTTTAATTACGAATTTAAATTTTAATTACGAATTTTTAATGACAGCAGAATTTTAATGGAAATGTATTTCATCTATTATGTATGTGAAATATCGCTTTTTTGTTATATATAAATAAATTTGTTCATAATTTCCGGTGTCAATCATTTATTTCAACATTTTAGCAATTGAAGTGCTTTATCCGTTAAAGGGTTAATAGGCTTGTTTTGATAACTGATAAACCCAATTCTCTAAATAAAACTGAAAACATCAGTACTCCTTAATGAATAGATAATATAATAATGACTGATTCTTGAAATATTTCATTCACGGGAGATGAACATTTTAATAATATGTGGGGGAAGAGAGAGGGAGATGATGGGTGTTAATGATAAATGGGGGGTACTCCGAAATGAAAAACCTAAGCAAGGGGTACGTGAAAGAAAAAATGTTGGGAAGCGCTGTTTTAACAGAATAATATGTTTACTATTATTTGTGACTGGTGCTACAGCGCTACCTAGCCAGTAATACACGTAAGGACACATTGCCGTTACAATTATCTTTTTTACGCTTGAAGGTTTGGTTATGGTACTCCATTGTCAAATTTGGTAATATTTGAAATTCAATATTTGAAAAACGGTATAATCATTAGATTTGAAATTTATATTAAGAAAAATACATTTTTTTTTACTTTTTTAACGCAGTTTGTCTAACAATTTTCTGACAAATACTTTTCGAGCTATTACTTTTTTCAGTAACTTCAACTGTTTCATTTTCCGAGATTAAACTGTGGCAACGATTAGCGAAAAACCCAGTCGTCAGCAACGCAGAGCTTTTTATTAAAGAGGATATTAATATACGTTTTATTACATTTCATTATATATGACGTCATATTAATATTGTTTTTCAATTGTTGAAACTTTTTATTTCATTTTCATTTTTCACGGGGAAATTTTTCAATAGAAAATTAATTATTGTAGAAGGAATTTTATCGTGGGTTTTTAATTGTTGGTAACTGCTATGCTTTAATTTAATAGGAAAGGGATGTTAGATTTTTGGTTTTTTATCTCTCTATATAAAAATAATACGATTTTTTTCCAAAATTTTATGATTTTCAGCTTTATGTAGATATTCAGCTATAAGTGCACAAAATTTCAAGTCTAGGAGTTATAAAGTTTCTGACGGGCAGACAACGTAGCGGGACGAATAGGGTACCGTGAGATGAACGAAACCCTAAAAATGATAATCTTTATTAGTTTGAGATGTCAAATTAATTATACTTTACTCATTGTTTGTAGTCAGAGTCATTGGAAATTTTTTAGTCCTAACTAGTGTAATTATAGGAGTTATTTTTGTGTTTTTTTTTTTCAAATGCTCCTAACATATTGCACTTCCATGTTTAATGTATCAGAAAAATCGAATTTTTGATGATTTAACACTTGTGTCCCTCCTTGAAAATGCTGGTACTTTTATGTTGGTCCGTCGCAAATGATAAACCGCTAAATATTGTTCCCATTGTCATTATTCGTTCTGCACTCATTTAATTTAAAATATATAAACTTTTCACTGTTGCAATTTAAAATATTAACATTTCTCTGTTTTCATTTAAAATGTACAACTTTAAGTTAAAACACATACACACATTTTAAAATACATATAAAACACATTTACATTTTAAAACACATATAAAACACATTTATATTTTAAAACACATATAAAACACATACACAAATAAAGCAAATTTACATTTTTAAATTACACTTTAAAACACGTATAAAACATACATTTGAAATACATGCTTTTCACTAATTTTATTTTTTAAAAAAAGAAAGAAAGAAAAAAGAAAGAAAAGTGAAGGAAAGAAAATAATAATAAAAAATATCATATAAACAAATACATTTTATTTTAACATCAAATCATTGTTTCTAATTTACACTGGCGTAAAATTAAAGTTGCTGCTGGCGAGAAAAAAATAATCTATTGGCGAGATTTGCGCGGGGTTAACATAAAAGTACCAAAAAGCTCAAGCACCGAAAAGTAATAAAATAATTTTATTTAGATTTTTTGAACTTCTTACATTTTCAGGATAAATCGAGAACTTTTCTGCAAAGCATTTCCAGAAGAATGTTTGTGGTTCAAAACTCGTAGCGATTTCTGCAAGGCGGAACCTAAGATATGTAATCCGTACAAAAATGAAACACTTTTGGTGATGGCAGTAAGTTTAGGATTATCTTTTTTAGTAGTTTTAGAATCTATATATCTATATTACGTTATCCTACGTGGCACAGAAATAGCGATTATTTGTTAATTGTATAATGGCAACGACTGAATGAAACGCATTTCATTGGTTTTTGTGTAAAAGTCATTTGTCAGGATTTAGGCCAGGATTTTTTTACATTTGACTGTTTAGTGCTGTCATCTACAGGAATAAAAGCGAAAGAAACAATGATTATAGTACAAATAAATTGCAATTATAATTTGTCAACATTAACAATTAAACAGATATATTTTTATACATTTTCACTTGAAATAAATGATTTTTGTAAGCATTTAATATTTATAATTTAAAAAATACAATTAGAAACATAAAATTTAAAATGTAAACAAAGCAATGATTTTTAAAAAGGGATTTTAGTAAAAAGGGAAAACTATGGGTAATAATGGTTCCTGACCGTTTCATTTTTTTAACGTAACTGTTATACTTTTACAATTTTAGCTCTTATTTAAGTTTTTTACAAGTGTTTAGTATAAAAAAAATATTATCCAGTCTTTTTTTTATGAAGTCCACTCCACTGTTATATTTTTCAATGACAGTCGGCCTGGGCAACGCCGGGCGGGTCAGCTAGTACATGGAAATAGCAATGATTCCATAGGTGTATTTTTATTTCCTTACATCCCATTACTTAACAATTCTAATCAGCATATACATGAAAAATAAAGGTCTTTGAAACAGTGGCGTAGCTACCGTGGAGCAGTTGGAGCGAACTGCTCCACGGTAGCTACGCCCCTGTTTCTATGATAGATACGCCCCGATTTTTTGAATACCAGTAAAATCTTACAGAAATTTTCTCTTTATTAAATTTCAGAAATTGTATGATTAAAGAAAACAAATATTTTTACATAAAAATATTGGTATGAAAAAAATCGGGAGGTTGGCAACTATGATCCTATTAAAATCCTTTATATCAAAGTAGTTATTTTTTTAAATAATACGAAATTTTTTTTTTTTTTACTGTTGCTAAGTTCTATATTTAGTAAAACTATTAATTTAGTAAAATTTTCTATATTCACTAAAAAGTAAAACAAAACTTTCATTTTTTGTACGATCAAAACTTACCGAGTTATAATAACTCGAATTTTATGAATTTTCAGAGCTTTCGGTACTGAAAACGGAAAAAAACGCGTCTTAAAAATATCTCGATAATAGTGTGTTTCTTTATTAGCATTCTATATTGCTTTAAAAGCCTTGAAAGGAACAACAGAAGTTAGTGGTAGATTGCACTGCGACCATGGGACCATTTAAATCGGAAATACTGCTCAATTCGTCGTAAAAATCAGTAGGTAGTCCGAACTTAAACAATTATAGTTTATTTTAATATTTTATTTGTATTTATTTCGTCAAATATTTTATTATGAAAATACTTTATTTTTTAAATAAAAAACAGGGTTTTAAATATAAATAAGAATATAATATACGAGTTTAAACCTCAAACAGAGCTAGCAGAAGTGTTTTTATAGTGGCAAGGGGCGTACCAATTTTATTTGCTCCAGGGCGCTGAATGTGTAGCTACGCCACTGCTTTGAAAGCGAAATTCTCAAGTACGTTCAAAATTTACTACGGTTAGTTATGGTAATATAAAATTCAAAACATGGCATAGGGACATGCCTAAATGTAGCCAGAATCTTAAAATTGGCCGGAAAAATAAGGCATTAAGATAGCAAAAAAACATGGAAGTAGGAACCTATAACTGGAACGATAATGTTAATACCGAAACATAAGCCGTTTTCTACCTGAATGTTGCCACTGTGTTTGAACCTGTGGAGTATTAATCCCAGAATTAATTCTGGGAGAGCGGGATAGTATGCGTTTATCGCTGCTTAGCTCCTTTCTCATTTTACATTTACTACTTTTTATTTAACCCCTTGAAGGGCACCGGTATATTACATATACCACTTAATTTTAATCCCAAAATGCCACAATGACACCAGAATTTTAAAATCAAATTTTGAATTTATAAGGTACATGAGGAAGAGCTTATACTTATTTTAAAGTAAATTCGTTCGTGAATCCTAGTGTCAATCAATCATTTCAATATTTTAGCTACAGGAGTACTTTGCACCTGAAGGGGTTAGGTGTTAGTGCGTGCACACGCACAGGTTAAAAGAAGAAACAGTACTACAAGTTCATCGATACCTGATTTCTCATTTTCGCTCTGTGAATTGTTGATTCAGATATTTTAATATTTATTAGAGAATCATTCTAAACTTAAACAGTTTGATACTGAGAATTATAATTTTTTTAAACTGATATTAAAGGGTTAAAAAAAATTTGTAATAGTTTTAAGTTAATCGAGATATGTATTTATTATTCTGTTAAAATGATGCATTTATTTTTAATTCTAGTGATATTTTTACCTTTTTGTAATTTGTTTAAACGTGTAATGTTTCGTTCAAGCTGCATTTCAAATTAAATAATTATTTTAACTTTATTAGCTCAATTACTGATCAAAAATAAATTTATGAAATGCAATTATTAAAAAAAATAAACAACTTTTTTTTTTTGTATTTCAGCAAATAGTTGCTTTAAACACGTTCGCTGCTAACTACGAGTATACTCGTAGTGCTATCTACGTTTCTTCAATCTAAAATGAGTTATTCGCACCGGAAATTTCAAAAGAAGAATTTTTATTTTATGTAATCACGAAATGTCTGTAATAAAACAAAGTAAATATTGCAATTAATATTTTCTGGTATGAATTTGAACTTTCTAAATAAAATGAAAATTCCGGCATTTTTAGCTTGGCAGCGAACGTGTTAATTAGAAAAGAAAGAAAGTATGGAATTCTCTAAAACTTTACATTTTTCTATATTGCTCAAAAAAAAAAAATATAATATTAATATATTAATTAAAACTTGTTTTTTTTTTATCTAAACACATTTAAAAATACTTTGATAATTTGTGCATAAGAGTTTCAGAAATTCTAATTTTAATCCAAAATATATACTTACTTACTAACAGTGTTGAATTCAGGCACTTTTCTCCCACAAGCAGGACTGCCAACTCCTACGCCTTTTTAAATCAAATATTCATGTTTTAACCAGAAAAATATTTAATAAATTGAATACTGAATTTATTTATTGACATGCAGTATTTTATAGGTTAATGCGTTTGTTAAGGGAAATTTCTGGTACTAAAATAATTATTTCATTCAAAATAAACGTAGTAGTTGGCAGCCCTGCACAGGGCATATATATCTCGTAATGTGCAAGTCCCAGTGCACACCTTTTTAATAGCAATGTATAAATATTATTTTTACTCACATCGGACACCTGCTGCACCCGTTTGGGGCTGACCCAATCGTTGTGTCACAGAATATGTAGAAATATATAAGCAATTTATATATATGTGGTGAATTTGATTTGTTGATTAGAAAATATGTTAGGCAGTGTTATGAAAACAAATTAATCTTGTTCCATATTTGGATATTAATTAAAACCCGGTATATATAAAAATTTTGTCCATATTACATTCTGGTAAGTGCAAATAAAAAATAAAATTTGTTTACTTAGCTTTTCAGCTAAATTAGAAAAGTTTTTATGTCCGTTATTGATACATTTATCTTTTTATTTAATACCCACATAAACATGTATTCAGTAAAAAAAAGTTGAAGCTCTATGCTATGTTTTTATGATAAGCAATGGCACAGTGAAGGATAATTTAGGAGTCCCTCCCCCCGTACTTGCAGAGCTTTTCACTCTTTTTTTTTTTAAATACATCAATTTTTACATTTTTATATAGAATTTACATTTTTGTATAGATAAATGTCAAATTAAAAAAAAGATAAATAACAAAACTTGAAATCTGAACGGCTTAAAAGACACCTGCAGAACTCGTTCTTAAAACAAGGCTTACAGAACTAATCGTGGTTGAAAATAAAAATCGAACAAGGAAAAAAAAACGCCAGAGCTTAGCCAAGCATTTTAGGTTTACAAGAATACCAATCCCAGAATTCCCGGCCGAAATGAGAACGAAAGTAACTTCTCATGCTACTTCCAGTAGTTTCCTAGTTCGATTTAAAAAAATTATTTTAAAACTGTGCTGGATTTACAGAAATGTAGCTCTATCGTCCATTTCGAAAATTTTATTTTGAATTACATCGATTTTAAAGCAAGTGAGATAGTTCATGTTGTAAAAACAGAATGTGTTATTTTTCAGTACGGGTTAGTTGTTAGGATAAGATTGACGGTAACGGAAGTAGAAAGGTACATTTGTTTTCCGCTGAAATTCACTGTCATTTACTTTTGTTATTCATTAAAAAAAATATAGGAAAACTAACACTTTTATGTAAATTATATTACTTTTATTATTTTGACCACCCTGAAAGAATTTAAGAAGTATCTCATAACATTTGACAATGTAAATTTTGTGAAAACATTGTATTTGTAAAAACAGCATGTGTTATTTTGCAGTAAGGATTATCTGTTAGGATAAGAATGACCATAACAGAAGTTCAAATATGCATTTGCCTTCCGCTGAAATTTAGTGTTATTTATTTTTGTTGTTTATTTTAAAAATTATAGGAACATTGACACTTTTATGTAAATCAAAATACTTTTATTATTTTGACCACCCTGAAAGAATTTAAGAAGTATCTCATAACATTTGATAATGTAAATTTTGTGAAAACATTGTATTTTGTAAAAACAGCATGTGTTATTTTGCAGTGAGGATTATTTGTTAGGATAAGAATGACCGTAACAGAAGTTAAAAGGTGCATTTGCCTTCCGTTTAAATTCAATGTTATTTTTCTTTGTTGTTTATTTTTAAAATTATAGGAACACTGACATTTTTACATTAATTATATTATATTTACACCTTGATACCTGTTTCAACAACATTCATTAAATATTTCATGAAAAATCTCTAGTAAGTACATTATATTTCATCTTCTATCTGCCTCTATTTTATGAGAACGAACAACAAAAGCCAAACTTAACTTTCAAAGATGAATTTAACTTTTATTTGAAAAAATAAATCGTTGTAACTTCGTCTACTACACTTTTTTAACAATTGAGAGTAGAAGAACGTCACTACCTCCGACACACGTCCAATAGCTGAAAGACACTGATTAGGAAAATTATCCAGATGGGAAATCTAACCTGGATGGTTCTGCGTCAATTCGTCGCGCGCAATTCATCGCAGCGACAATTCGTCGCGGCGACAACTCATCGCAGCGTCAATTCGTCGCGGCGACAACTCATCGCAGCGTCAATTCTTCGCGGCGACAACTCATCGTAGCGACAATTCGTCGCGGCGACAACTCATCGCAGCGTCAATTCGTCGCAACGAAAATGTTTTTGAAGCCTATGATGATAAAATAAAAACAATTTAGTAAAAATGTTTAATGATAATTAGTTTTTTAGATATAGAGAATTATAACTAACAATTTACATGCATTATATCTAAAAAAAAAATTATCACTAAACACTTTTACTAAATTATCTTTATTTTACCATCATAGACTTCAAAAACATTTCGTTGCGACGAATTGACGTTTTCACGAATTGACACCACGACGAATTGACGCTGCGACGAATTGTGCGCGATGAATTATGCGCGATAAATTGTTCCGCGATGAATTGTGCGCGACAAATTGACGCGACACCAACCTGGATTTTCCCTATTGAAATATTTAAAATAGGTGTACCTTACAAAAGATACTTTAAAATATGCTAATAAATTTTAAACTAAAAATACTCTATAATTAAGACCGTTTGTTATACATAACAGGAAATAATGCAAAATGAAAGAGAATTATAAAACAAATAATATTGTCTCCATAAATATCTCTTATAGGCACCTCGTAAAACAAGTGATAAGTACCATAATCGCAGTAACGAATTTTTGGATGCTTTTGGACCACAGTCGGCTTGGGATTTCTTAAAGGACAGAAAATTTGAACAATGCGAATTATATAGCTTTGGTAACATTGAAAAATGCAAGTAAGTAAATGTTATTGTGCATGTAATGATATTATAATTGTCCATTCTAAAATGAAAAATAATACGGATAACTTTGAAGATGTAGAATATGTATGTTTTCTATTATATGTACTTTCTAATATATTTCCTAATATATGTATGTTTTAAAAAATGTGTACACAACTTCTTCAATAATAACGAGCCTGTCATAAAGTCTTTAGTACATGGTGGATAGACTTTGCCAGGAGGCGATGAGGAATAAAGTCACTCACTACTTGGTTCCAACAAGTGCCAGCTTATTAGGCTTATGCAGCACGTGGCGTGATCGATCTTAGGTATGGCGTTTTGTACATTTGCAATAAAACCAGGTTCGAAAATTCAGGTCAATCGTTTTATGACGAGTCAATTAGCTAAATAATTTATGAAAAAGTCACGATCTTACCAATTCAGAGACATCACTGATGGAGGTGCTGGAAAAACTGGAGATAGACTCAACAAAATGTAGAAAACTGGAAACGTATAGCCAGCTGAAACTCTTTTTATTCTGCACTCAATCATAAAGTCGGGGGATGATTTTGGTTGGTTCTGCGCCAATTCGTCGCGCACAATTCATCGTGCACAATTCATCGCAGCGTCAATTCGTCGTTGTATCGATTCGTCGCGAGGTCAAATCGTTGCAACGAAAATGTTTTTGAAGGCTGTGAGGATAAAATAAAGATAATTTAGTAAAATTATTTAATGATAATTAGTTTTTTAGATATAGAGCATTTATAACTAACAATTTACAGAACATTAAATAATTTTACTAAATTATCTTTATTTTATCATCATAGCCTTCAAAAACATTTTCGTTGCGACGAATTGATGTCGTGACGAATTAACGCCACTACAAATTGACGCTGCGACGAGTTGTCACCGCGACGAATTGACGCTGCGATGAATTGACGCGACACCATTTTGTTTGACGGAACTAACACTTTTCATTTACCAAAAGTATTACTACGATGTGACTGGACTCATTCGGTGTCCGCGGAAGCCTCATAGAACACACATTTTTTATCCTGATTTCAGGATGTTTTAATCAAAAGAAACTAAAATGAATAACTATCTACAGTGATCTCTCATTTATGCGCGGGCGAAGGGGACAGCGAAAAAAGGCGCATAAGTGAGAGACGCGCATAACCGAAAAACCAGAAAAGCGAGCTTAAAAGTGAAACATCAATACAGCTTACATATATTGCTAATTAATAGTATGTATGTACTACTGAAAAATGCAAATAAGATTAATTTCAAAATGCAAATACGTGAATAACTTCCTTTAATTATTTTTTAAGAACATTAAGAAAATGGAAATGCTTACATACCAAAATTTCGTGTTACTCCTATTACTTTCTCGCAAAATAATTTACAATCGAAGAATGTTTTTGATTTCTTGATTTCTTAAAAAGAGTCTTTACAAGTTCATCAAGGCGTAAAAAAGTTCCTTCACTTCCGGCATTGAACTAAAAATAGTCAAGCAGAGTTTCTAATGCTTCTAATACTGCTGTGTGAGTTGGAGGAACTTTTGACGCATATTCTTCATCATCATCATCCCCCTCTTCATCTTTGTCGCGACCATTTATTTCAGCTGCAATGTCTCCAATTTCTCGCAACTGAGCTGTGATTAAATTTCCATCGGCATCAACGAATTCGTTGAAAGTACACATAACGAGACCACCAGATAAAGTATGCCAATCTTCGTTTATATCATTTTTACTTTCATTTTCTGTCTCCTCATATTCATTTTCTGCTGTAAAAGTAAATCCTGCTTTCTTAAAGCAGCTTTTAATACACTTGTCAGTGACGTGTCTCCATAATGAGCACAACATATGAATTGTATCAAGGACGGTAACTTGCGTCTTTCGTTGCACGTTTTGTTTCTGGTGCAGTCTGAAGTCGACGATTTAAAGCTTTTCTGTAGTGCACTTTCACACAATGAATGACACTCAGATCCAAAGGTTGAATCTTGTTCATGCAATTCACAGAAAAAAAAAACCCAACTTTCGTGTTGTCGAAAGTTGGAAGATCTTGTGGGATCTTGATCAATAAATAAGCGAACTTTACGTTTTTCTTTTTCCAATTTCCTGTCGAATTTATGAAGAAAATCCAAGAAAATGTGCGCCGTCATCCACGCCGTTTTGTTGCTAGTGTAGACGCAAGGAAGCTTCTTCACGTTTTTAAAACATCGAGATTTGTTTGATCTACCAATGACCAATGGTGGGAATTGTTTCGAACCATCGGCGTTGCAACACAGCAAGGCAGTATTTCTTTACTTTTTTCCCACCATGGCAGGGTTCTCCCTTGTATGTTAAGGTTCTGTCGAGCAACATTTTATAAAAAAGTCCAGTTTTGTCACAATTGTAGATGTTTTTCAGTTCGTATCCATTTACCGAAGTAGGCAAGTCATCGTTTCATTGTTCTGCAGTTCCTTCATTGACACTCACACTTTACCCAGAAAGGACACGAGTTGCCAATCCGTGCCTGTTTTGAAATTTTGCAATCCATCCATATGATACATAAAAGTTTTCCATCTCAAAATTCTTTGACAACTGCACGGCCTTCTCCCTTAGAATCTCAACATAAACAGGAATGTTCGAGCCCTGAGTTTCTTTAAACCATAACAACAAAACTTTCTCAAATCTTTCGGAATTTCTGCCTTGAATTCTGCTTTTTTTTTCTTCGACTGATTTCTACATTCTCGATGAGCTACTATTATCGCTTCCTGATTTTTTAAAAATCCCTCTCAATGTCAATTCTGGGACATTAAAATGCTTCGGTAAAACTTTTTTGGATGTTCAAGGATTTTCTTCCATTTTTTTTTAATAACATTCATTTTAAACGAAAGTGATATTTTCGTTCATTTCGCCATTTTAAAACGTAACAATCTAATCAAAACACCAAAAAAATGTCTTCCTGTTTGCGATCCGCGCCATGTGGTATGTTCCGTACTAACATCTCTAACTGGCTGCAACTTTTACTGACGTACATCTGAAGACCTCCCCCCTCCTCTCCCCCCGACGTACACTCTTGTGTATAATGTACAGGAATGTGTTCCTGGAATCTGAATAGTAAGGGAAGGGCGTGAGAATGCCTTTCTAGAAGCAGAACAAAAAATCTTGAAAATTTTGGCGACACGCATAAGTGAGAGGTGCTTTTTCAGTGCGGCGCATAAATGAATAAGACTTATCATTGGTTTTCCTCTATCTCTGGCCAGGACTCCGAAAAAAAACGCGCATAAGTGAAAAACACGGATAAATGAGAGATCACTGTATTTTTAAATTTTAAAATAGTAAACTGTAAAAAAATAAATAGAAAAACGAATTGTACGGTATTTAATATTTTAGGTATAATGACAGCATTCTAATTCAAGCACCCAGCGGTGGATTTCCATACAAATGTTTTACCCTGTATTCGTTGTTAGATAAGCCGTATGAAGAGCCAAGATTATTAAGTATTAATGATGGTAAGTAATATTCACCTTTTTCAAAAAACTTAGATATTTAGAGAAAATGTATTTTAAAAAGTTTTTGATTTACACAGGAACAAAAGATATTCGTAACACACATATCTAAATGTAATAAAACATAGTGTATAATAAATTATAACAGCATGTAATAATATATTTATTTTAAATGCTAAAAAGTGTAAATTAACAACATAATAAATACACAGTAAAATAACTTTTATTAGGTTGTTTGACATCTTCCGACTCACTCCAAGTCATTTTCAAAAACAAATGTGAATATTCCATAATTGCACGGGCTCTGAAGTTATTATTTAAAATGCTATCATTTAATTTTCATGTACTTTTTTAAAAATTACGCTCGTTATCTTTTATTTTTACTTGGTTGTTTATTTTCATATCTGTAACTATGGAATAACTCGAGCCGCAATTTTGGTAAGTTAAAAGATGCCACATCGATGTGGAAAAATTATTGAAATAATTTATGTTGTTTTACCCCTTCGCGACGAGCGTCCTTTACAGAATTTTTAATCTTTTAATGCCGGTTTTTCAAAACAGAAATTTGCGCGTAATTGAATCGCTGAAATGCTATGATTAAATAAGGCAAAGCTTACAATAAAAATTAACTGGTGGGAATAATGAAGAATTCTGAGCATCTCATGCGTCACGTATACGTGTCGCGATTTTAGACTTTTGTTAAACATCTGGAAAGATACATGAGGAATTATCCTGACACTTCAGGAGTGTAAACAACATGATGGACGTCATATATTTTCGCGAAGATGTTTTCACGAAACTCCATAAGGGGTCGTCAACAAATTGAAGAAAAACGAATATATTTTGGATAACCCTGTAAAACCTAATATCGCAAAAGCGTTGAAACGGTAGCAGATGCTTAGGAAGCTTCTTTTAATTAAATATCTTCATTTTTATGAGGATAGCACGTATACGCGTGGATAAATTAAGGTTTTTATAAAAACAACCCCAAATTTCACCAAGTGTTTTGCTTATAATTTTCAGAGTTCTTAATATAAAAGAATGTTCTTCTCAGGAACGATGACACACTACATTATATACAATACCCTGCGATCAGATTTAAAAAATAATAAATATTGGGCAAAAAATAAGCAGGTTCACTAAATATTGTATCACTGCGCATACGCGAATTAAAGCAAAATATACTGTGCATAATATATTAGCTAAATGCATAGACCAACTTTTGTGCAAGTCTCAAAAACATAGCTTGAAAATTCTTATAGTAATTTTCGATAGAATAAGTTCGAAATTCGCTGTTCCCAAAAGGAAGCAAAAAGATGAGGGGTTGTATCCAAATATACTAGCTAATGAAAGTTGACATAATAAGAATGAAGTGTCTTTCATCGTATATTTGGATACCTAAATTATATAATATAACAGTAAATGTATTAAATACACACATATGCACATCTCAATTCATTTTATAAATATGAATCAATGATTATGTGTCTCAAGCTAAAGAATTGCAAATCGAAATTATTTATTCTTCTTCGAATCAGGATCTTCTTCATACTAAATTTTCACTGTCACTTATTTTTTAATAATAAATTCTCGTTGATTTTACACTTCAGTAAAAGTTCAGATAAATTAAAATTAAAAAATTTTTATTACCAAGCAAAAGCCTGGTTCAGATAAAAGCTGGTTATACCACCAGCCACTCGGTTCAAGAATTACATCACATCTAAATCAGAATTAAAAAGTGAAAAACAGCAAAATAAAGGGTTACAATAATTATTATTGGCGACGCCTAATCTCGTCAATCAAAACAACAGAAAGGGGGTTTTTACACACTGCCCCCGGATGAACAATTACTATTGTTCATAATTCAAATTAAATTTCTAAAAAATTTTAAGGGGACAGATCAACTTTAAAATGGTAAAAAATTCAATTTCAAAGTTTTGATGTCAGTAAATAGTGCATTTTATTCTGAGTAAAAATGTATCAATGTTTTTCAGAGGCGATAATTATTGACGAAGATATAAAGTGAAACGCAATCGTCATTCTTTGTTTTTGAATGGAGAGTGAAAACTTTAAATGCATTTAATTCACAACAATGATATTCAAACTTGCGCGCACGATTTCTCCAAAAATAATTTAGATAGAACCTCATTTTTTTTCAAACTTATTAATGTTGTAACAATGAACAAAATGAACTAGAATCTTTTAATTTGGTCAATAAATTAAAAAATAATTAACTGTAATTCATCGAAAAGCGCATTCAAAATGCGATTTTAATTTAATTACAGTTAATTATTTTTTAATTTATTGATCAAATTAAAAGATTCTAGTTCATTTTGGTCATTGTTGCAACATTAATAAGTTTGAAAAATTTTGAGGTTATATCTAAATTATTTTTGGAGAAATTGTGCGCGCAATTTGAAAATCATTGTTGTGAATTAAATGGATTTAAAGTTTTTACTCCCCATTCAAAAACAAAGAATGACGATTGCGTTTTACTTTATATCTTCGTCAATAATTATCGCCTCTGGAAAACATTGGTACCTTTTTACTCAGAATAAAATGCACTATTTACTGACATCAAAACCTTGAAATTGAATTTTTGACCATTTTAAAGGTGATCTGTCCCCTTAAACTACATCGATAAGATAAAAATAGAACATACTTACAATAAGGAATAATACTCACAGGAGTTAATACTGAAACTAAAATAAACAAAATAATAGGATTAGAAAACGTTAAGAGTAAGAAAATGTAATAAAAATGTTCATTATAATGTTCATTAGTTCATAATATCCAGTTCCAGTTTATAAATCAATTGGACTGGTCTTTTTATCACACCGGAAACAGTTTGAATGGCACAGGATCTAATTTTCGAATCTCTTCCTAAAAATAGTTCTGTTATTCGTCCACATTTCCACATGTGCTTTGGAGTTTTATCCTCATTAATCAACACAACATCTCCAATTTCAAATTCAGTTGGAGTTTTGACTGGAGCTGTAAAATTGGCAGAACGAAGTTCTAGCAAATATTCCTGTCTCCAACGTTTCCAAAAATGATTTAAAACTTGATCTCGATATCTCAAAATTTTTGTCAGTGTTATTTTATTCGATTTAATTTCTGAAACACAATGAAGATCTGGTAGAGAATTTATTCGCTTGCCGATCAAAAAATGAGAAGGTGTAAGTGGAAGCGGTTCACTGTTTTCTTCATAGACATATACGTCAATGGGCGTCCATTAATCACAGCCTCGATTTCGGTTAAAGTGGTTTGAATTTCTTCAAATGAGAGACAAGTTGTACCGAGAACTTTCTTCAACGGAGTTTTTAGCGAACAAACCATTCGTTCCCAAAATCCACCCCCCCCCCCCAACTGGCTCTTGGAACAATAAATTTCCAAACGATATTATTTTTATTAAAATATCGTAAAACTTCAGCTTTATATATTCGGCTCCAAACTTCTCTAAGTAAATTATCTGTTTTGATAAAAGTTTTCGCATTGTCACTATACATAGTTTTACAAATTTCTCTTCGTGATATAAATCGTTTAAATGCTAAACGGAAGGTTTCAGTAGATAAATTCGTACATAATTCGAGATGTACGGCTCTAGTGACTGCGCACGTGAAAAGAACGATGTAAGCCTTTTCTTGGCCAGTTTTTGATTTGACATAAATAGGACCTGCAAAATCCACAGCACAGGTCTGGAAGGGGGGGGGGTATTCTATTACACGATCTTTTGGTAAAGGTGCAAGTTCCTGCTTTCCAGGAGAAGCTTTAAATTTTGTACATATGAGGCATTTTTTCAGTACGGATTTTATCAATTTTCGTGCTCTGATTATAAAATATTTTTCTCGTAGATGAGCTAATGTAGTTGCCATTCCATAATGGAAAACCTTTTCATGGGCATTCTGAATCAACAATTTTGTGAAAGTACTGCCATTTGGAAGTATAAAAGGATGTTTTTCCCTTTGAGAAAATTCTGAAAATTGTAATCTGCCAGATACAATCAGTAAATCATTCTCATCTAATTTTGGATTCAGATTATACAATGCTGAATCTTTATCGATGGGCTTTCCCTTTTTCAAAAAATCAATTTCACGATCAAAGACAGATAACTGAGTTTGTTTTATCCAATAAATTTCTGCTTTTTCAATTTCTGGAGCTGTCAGCTCACCTGAAATTTTAGTTTTATTTTTGTTGATATTATTTAAAAATCTTAAAATCCATGCTGTGATGTTTAGTAATTTGGAAATATTACTAAAATTTTCTAATTTTAACAATGATTCTGGAGGTACAACACCTACTGTACAAGATATTTGGTCAGAACTCAACTTCGATGATTTTCTTTCATTCAAAGTGCTTTGATTTAGAATGTGTACGTTAAATGGTACCTTTTCAGGTTTTGGCCAACTGTCCTTTGGTAATGATAACCATTCAGGACCATAGTACCATAATTTATTTTTAGTGAGGTTATGTAAATTCTCGCCTCTAGTAAGAAGATCACTCGGGTTACCCTTACCCGTGATATACTTCCACAATTTCGGATCAGTCAAATACTGTATTTCTACAACCATGTTAGCCACAAAGGGCTTCCAATTATTGGCTGATTCTTTTATCCAGTATAACGTAATAGTGGAATCTGACCAGATATGCATTTCCAAATTTTGAAAATTAAATACATTTTTTAAATATATAGACATCCTAGCAGCTATTAATGCCCCCATTAATTCAAGACGAGGGATTGTCAAACACTTAATCGGGGAAACTCTACATTTTGCCCAAATAAGACTGGTCATAATTTCATTATTACTTGTGATATATCGAAAATAAGCTACAGCCCCATAAGCCTTAGGGCTGGCATCGGAAAAAATATGAATTTCAATTGGGTCTGAAAATTCTAGGCCCTGCGGAAAATATTTGCGGGGAACCTCAAATTTATCTAAATGTTCGATTTCTGAACACCAATTTTCCCATTCAATTTTTAAATCATCAGGGAATTTTTCATCCCATTCCAAACCCCTTTTCCATGTTTCCTGTAGCAAACTTTTCATACGAATAGAAAATGGTGCGATGAATCCAATCGGATCAAAGATTTTTAACATGGCTTTAAGGACAACGCGTTTGGTTGGATTAAATTTCCAATCATCAGGAAAGGATTGTACATCAAAACGTAAAATATCCCAATTGGTATCCCATTAAAATCCCAAAATCTTTGAAGAATTATTCGAATTTTCTTCTGAGTCACATAATTTATTTTCCTCCCATATTTTTCTAAGTTTAACAGAATTAGTATTGAATTTTCGCAAATTCATACCAGCTTCCCTAAAAATATCCGAAGCGGTTGATGATAGATAAAAAGCGTCTTCATCAGATTTTGACCCCGTTATTAAGATGAGACGTATAAAGATGAATTCAAGATCTTAACAACTTCAGGATGATCAATATATTTCCGAATATGATATCTAATCGTTGCAGCCAAAATAAAGGGACTGCAAGTTACCCCAAAAGCAGCTCTAGTAAATCTAAAAAAAATTAAGTTATCATTTTCGTCACCAAACCACAAAAATTTTAAATAATCCCGATCCTCTTCTGTTATCCCAATTTGCGAAAAAGCTTTTTCTAAGTCAGCGCAAAATGCAACATTATATTTTCTAAAATTCATTATAACATCAAGTATGTTCGGATTGAGATTAGGACCTGGGTATAAACAGTCATTTAAAGAATTTAAATGCTTTTCTTTAGAAGATGCGTCGAAAACCATCCTCACTTTGGTAGTTAATTTATCCTCTCTTAAAACTGGTCTATGAGGCATAAAATACCCATTCTCAATTATTATATCAGGGCAGTCTTCTACAATCCCGGTAGTTTTTTGTTCCAATACAATAGCCTTATATTTTTTACATAAGTCTTTATTCTTTTCGAGTTTACGATTTAATTCGTTAAAATGATTCCTTGCTATTATAAAATTATTATCTACTCTAGTTTTCTCATCCTTCCACAATAAACCCGTTTCGTACCTATTATTTACAAATTTTAAATTATTCTCAAATTTATTCACAATTTCCTTATCCATATCTGAAATATTTTCATTTGATTGCGTAATACCCAAAGATTCAATTTCCCATAAACATTTCAAATTCTCTCTCTCTAGATTTACAACGGGCAGATTTAAAACAGATGCGTATTTCAAATTCCTTTTTTGATCCTCATAGAACGCACATAAAGAGTGTCCAAATAAACTTTCACATAAAAATAGAGATTTAGTTATTTTCTGACCCTCTCCCTCGTGACAGATTTGATAAAAATAATCCGCTCCAATTAATATATTTATTTGAGAATCGCATGGCACAGCAAAATTCGACAACTTGTAGGGCGCCAATTTGTCTGTTATCTGTTTGTTGAGAAGTGGGGGATGAATCGTTGCAATAGAAATTACGTCTGTAACCAAAGCCTCAATAAAAATGAAACGCGATTTGTCTTTAACATGAGATAATTTTAATTGCACAACATCATAAGTTTTTATTTGTGGCTTAGTAGCTGCAAAGGAAAAAATCTGAAGTTTTTCTCTACGAATAATTCGTGGATTTAGTTTTGAAACTAATCGTTTTGTCACAAAAGATTTTTGACTACCTAAATCATATAAACATAAGGAAAGTTCCGAATTTATTCCATATTCCACTTTTACGCAAGCTGTTTGTAAAATAACCTCTTTAAAGGAATTTGCATTTCAATTGACTTTACGATGAGAAATAGAAGTGATTACAGAGTCTGCTGATTTGATTTCTTTCGGGACAGTTTGATTAGAATTCCTATTTAAACAAATCGAAAAATGGTGAAAATTGCTATTACAAAATTTACATTGTTCAGAATTAAATTTACACTTGGCCGACACATGAAATTTTCGGAAACAAACAAAACAGCGACCGTGGATGCGCAATTTATCCCGTTTTTGATGAATAGAACAATCTTTACATGATTTAGAATCGTGATCATTTTCACAAAATATACAAACACTTTTTAGATTAGTAGCCAATGCAGAGGCTGAAGGAATGTCGCATTTATAATTATTCAACTGTTTATAATTGTTATTATACTTTGTATTTTTAGCACTAAAACTATTTTCGGAGCTCTGCAGTGTCATCGTAGCTTCTCGAGATTGCACTTCGTTTTTAATGAAGGAAAGAAGCTCTTCGATCTCCATTTTATCAGCACTGGCTCTTTTATGATTAAAATCTAGTGCTATTTCAGAAGGTATTAATTTAATTAAAATCGGGCAGAGAAGGTGACCATAACTTCCTGACGTAACACCAAGAGAATTTAAATTTCACATTTGTATCTCGCATTTATCATGCAATTCTCGTAATTCTTTAACATTCGAAGCATTCTTTACCTGTTTTAAATTTAACAATTTGCTCATATGAACATTGATAACTAGGTCGTTACGACCACAGCGATCTTTTAACAAATCAACAGCAGCTTTAAAATTTTCCTCGGAAAGTGAAAAACCTGCAACAGCATTATACGCACTGCCTCCAAGCAGGGATTTTAAATATACGGATTTATCAATTGGGGTTAAATTAGAATTCTTCTCAATAGCATTAGAAAATTGCCCCCAAAATTCGAGCCAAGAACTGCTATCACCAAAAAATTTGTTTATTGTCAGCTTCGGCAATTTCATATATTTCTCTATATTTCCGTTTTGAGAACCGGATTCATTTTTCATAAAATTTTGAAAAGCGTTATTTTGGTTTTGTGAGTTGCGTTCATTTAAGAACTTTAACTGATCTTTACAGATATTTAACATATCAAACTTGTTTTCTAATGACATAGAGTCATCTTCAAGAATTGTACATATTTTAGTACACAACTTAGTGGTTTGCGTTCGCAAACCAGCACGTTTCTTTTTTAACGTATCAATAGTGGTCATTTCAATTTTTTTTTTACAGTTCAACAAAAATATAAATTAGACTGAGCTTATCTCAAGTCTTCAGAGAACCATTTATCAAAAACAAAATCATAAATACAATCCAGACATCAGACATCAAGACGCGGGACGCCAAAAATAAAGAATGGAAAATCGAAATTATTTATTCTTCTTCGAATCAGGATCTTCTTCATACTAAATTTTCACTGTCACTTATTTTTTAATAATAAATTCTCGTTGATTTTACATTTCAATGAAAGTTCAGAGAAATTAAAATTAACAAATTTTTATTACCAAGCAAAAGCCTGGTTCAGATAAAAGCTGGTTATACCGACAGACACTCGGTTCAAGAATTACATCACATCTAAATCAGAATTAAAAAGTGAAAAACAGCAAAATAAAGGGTTACAATAATTATTATTGGCGACGCATAATCTCGCCAATCAAAACAACAGAAAGGTTTTTTTTATACAGGCCGCACATAAAGGGTCGCCGGGAAACATATTGAGAATGGATGTATTAGATGTGCAGTCAGTGTCATAATAAAGTTACAATTCAACTAACCCTGTAGAAAATCATCGTATAAAAATGTGACTGCTATTACAATAGATCCGTAATAACATCTACTGATTAATTACATTTTTGGTTATTTTCGTCTATATACAGAAATTCTAATTAAACTATAAAATTTTCCTTGTTAAAACCTATTTTTTAAATTATATTTAGCTTTTTCGGTAAATTGTACCTTCAGATACCAAATAGAAAGTCATTCCAGGAATCAGTTCGCGATTCTGCGGGTTTAAAATTCGTAATATCTAATGTTAAATTTAATTTTAATTGATGTAAAACCGATTGCAAAGTGGTTTTTTTTAAACATAACTCAAAATTTCTTGGCAAATTTATCTGTAACTTTGGATTATGGTATTTAATGCTCTTAGAAATCGATTTATGTTAAAACAATTCATAGTTAGTTCTAAAATTAAATTTAGCTTTTGTCAGATTCAAGCCTCAAATGCATGTGCCATATTCCGGAGCCACCTCGAGACAGTTACGGCTGTTTTAAGGTGGCTTATTCGATCACACTCTCTTTACATTGTTGCATACCTGCTAACATTCCGTACAATGCAGGTTATTTAACCTAATTTAAACACATTTCCAACCAAAAATTTTTTAAGAAATGCAATCATATAGGTTCCATCCTTGTGATAGGTTCAATGGGCTTCCAAGTTGCATGAACATGAAACAAAATATATATAATTTTTTCAGATATATTTTCTGGTTAGAAAAGTCTTTAACTTGTATCAAATTAATTCAAATTGGACGAAAGTTTAGTTGAATGTTAGCAGGAATGTTAGCAGGAATGTTGTTGTAACGTTTATGTCACATATCTATTTTTTACTTTTAAAATTTCTTTTTGACTCGGCTACTTCAGGAGTTTAACCAGAAACTGCCAAATTTATCCCGAACATCCTGTATTATTACAAATTTATGATAACTTTTTTTAAATTAAAACACGTATTTTAAACGTGAATTATATAAACTGTATTAACCATTTAGCAGTCTACACTGGTACACATGCGGCCGTGCATATAGAGAGCGCGTCATAAAAATGTATACATACACTATTTAAACGAGTCATAACTTTCTAATTTTTCTTTCTACTCAAAATGCAATAAATTAGAAATCTTAAAATACTATTGTAAGTTTGACAATGTATCAGAAATACAAAAAACAATATTGCACAGAATTTCAGGCAGATCCACCAATGCGACTTACAACTCATCGGATAAAATATAAGTTTTAAAGGGACTGCATGTTCATAGACAATGTTCCGGAACCGTAATTGAGCAAGAATGCGACACAACATCAAATGAAATGTTTGTTGAAGTTTGTGAATCAATATTCCACCGCTATAAGACCTATACTGAACAGAACGATAACAATTTTAAACATCTGCTGTCAGACGAAAAGTTATACATTTTATATAGATTTTTTGCAATTTAAATATTAAGTATATGTGAGTAAAAACTCAGGGTTCATATGCTTTTACCACAGTTTTTTAATAGAATTTTCTGCCTTATTTGTATATAGAAAAGTATTTTACAAATCTTGTAATCAAACTAGACGTCTGCAATATATGCGATTTAAATATTAAATAGAAAAATTCTAATCACAAAAAGTGGTAACACACTACTTGGAAATTCCAAGGGGTGTACGCACCTTGTTAAGGCGAAATATTCAGTTAAAAAATTGTGGTAAAAGCGTACGAACACTGAAACTGGAGTTATAATCATTCAAAGTGTGTATACATTTTACAGACGGAAACTCTATTTGCAAAATCCACTTCCGCGTGGCTTTTGTTACTCATGCGCACATTTGTAGCAAACAAATCATAACTCCTAATCTATACTAAATATTGTTATAACGGGTGTCCAAAAATGACTGATGGATTTTAAAATTCAATAACTTGCAAACGGTGGCAGATATTTAAAAAATTCTTTCAGAAGTGTTATGTATGATGTGAGAAGTTTTTTCCTGTGATTCTTGATTTTAGTTTGAATTTCAAACAACAGGTGGCTCTGACAACGATTGCGTTCAGTCGAGGTCAAAGAAAACTTTTAGATATTATTGGTGTTGAAGTTCGGGGGACCGTTCAAACGCTGAAAAAAAAATTCGCTTGTGACAGCCGCCATCTAGTATTCAGGGGACGGTGCATCAATGCTGAGTGGTGTCAGTTTCGGCCTCTACTGATCGCCAATCGCTGTCAGTGCCATCTGTTGTTTGAAATTCGAACTAAAATCAAGAATCACAGTAAAAAAACTCCTGACATCATACATAACCCTCCTGCAAGAATTCTTTAAATATCTGTCACCGTTTGCAATTTATAGAATTTTAAAATCCATCAGTAATTTTTGGGACACACGGTACAAAATAACCTTTTTACTCACTAAAATAGCGTGTATAGTACAAAAAAAGGGGGACTGTTTAAATGGTTAAAAGTAAAAATAATATTTTTTAAATTTTGAAAAAAAACTTTAGTGAATGGAAAATATATTTTCTTTTTCCTTTTTAGGTTACTTGTTCTTAATTAGCACATTAGCGTTTCAATTAATGGATCCCAAGGATAATGTTCAATTTTATATGTACATCCACGATCCTCGCCGTTTAGCAAATCCTATATCTGAAGGAATCGCTCTAAATCCTAGTTATCATTACACATTCTCTATTTCAATGGTAAGGAAAAATTAAACATTTGTGCAAAAAGTAAGCAGCTTTCCTTTTCAATAATTTTTTGATTTGAATGTTAAAAACAATTATTGATATTTGACTTGATTAGATTAACACTAGAACTTCTGGAAATTTTACTCAAGTTTTCTATAACTATTTCACACCAGAAATTTTATTAGAACTGCTTAACTTATTCATTTAACGTATTGCTGTGAGTTTTATATTTAATTTATTTTAAAAAGAAATTTCTGGCTCGAATCGGAATATGTTCATTTACTAACCGTCAAAATGACGCTCATTGTAGTTCTAGTGTTAATGACGATTACATACATGCCATCATCGTACTAAACTTCCGTACAATGTAAGTTAATTTAACCGAGGTTAAACAACTTTCAAACCAGAATTTCTTTTTATGAAATGCAATCAAATAGGTTCCACGTGAAACAGTTTATTGCTTCAATAGGATACCCAGTTGTTGACAACTACAACTCCCAGTATATGAGTAAAATGTATATCATATCTTAAGAGAGTCATGTGAATTAAATTTAAAATACTTTAAGGTAACAAAAAATGTAAAAAGAGCATAAAATGCGTTAAATTACAGTCTATTGCAATGTGAGAAAGTGTATAATAATATTAGGTAACAAAAAAAGCACAAATAGGTTCCACGTAAGAACATGAAACTAAATATATATTATATTTTCAGCTATATTTTCTGGTTAGAAACGTGTTTAACCTGGATCAAATTAATCACATTGTACAGAAGTTTAGTTGAAAGTTGGCAGGTATTCATTTAGTATTACTGAAGTGAAGCAAATCAGAGGCGAGTGAAGATTCCTTTGTATCCACTCCAATCTGACAATAAAATAGACAAATTTTCTCAGAAATGGTGCGATCAACTGCAATGTAATTTACGACAAATATGAAGCTTAGTAAAATTGAAGTAATAATGAAGCCCGATGTTAGAATTTCCATCTTTGGAATGAGTAAAAGCTTTTGCTGGTCGAAGTTCTAATGTAACTGCTACGTTCGATATTGATAAGGGTATTCGAGAACAATATATCCCGTTGATACAATAGTTTGATGATGATAAATTCAAAATTTCATTAAGTAACAATATGCTATAAATTATGCCGATGCATAGTTTTAAACATCTACTAGCTGACCCCGCCCGGCGTTGCCCGGGCCCGTGATAATAAATTTAAAAAGAAACATGAAGTTTTTATTATTTTATATCTTTAACCGAATTTTGTATGAAATTATATTTTAAAATGAAAAATTCGCGAAAAGATATTGATATTCCGTGACAAAAGCGCTCATTATATTGTTTTTTTACGCAGGGTCGTTTCACAGTTTTAAAATAAAAATTTATTTTTGTCCGAACTCTTTGAAATCTTTATTGGTGATAAATAAAACGGTTTTACAGCACGTGTAAAAATTTCGTGAAAAAATATTGTTATATAGTTGTAAAAATAAGTTTTATTCTCGCTTTTTTGTTTGTTTGTTTGTTTTCGCGTTGGCTCCTTTAATATAACAATAAAAAAAATTTTCTCATCTTCCGAGCTCTCTGACATTTCAATTTGTTATAAAAATATAACTATATCCAAGCTCTCTTTAAAATTTTGCGAAAATATATGCATATTTATTAGTGGAAACATGAGTTCATACAAAAAAGCTTTAGCTTTCAATCTCAGAGGGAAAATCTATTAGAAGGTCTATGCTTTTAATGCAATGGTGACTCCATCCATTTTCAATCCCCCTAGGCTAAACAGGTGAGGGCTTATCCATCACATTTCCCCTTTCTGAAGGAAGAAGCCTTCAAAAAACGTTGGCGCATGCGCAAAAAGACGATATTCGTGCGGAAAATTTGAGAAAATGCTCTTTTCGTTTTAAATATATAGATTGCTACTAATTTAATTTTTCATCGTTGCAAAACAGTTTGCAATGTGGGTAGTTGTTTTAACTCCAAAACTACTTGGCGAAATGAACTGAAATTTTGAATTAGTATATTGAAGAGATGCGTTATTCCAGAGAAAATAATGAGCGGAATAATGGCTGAAAGTATATGAAATCATTTGAATGGTAGTCGATTCCAATATTTAGCACTTCTGTGGTTGTAGGATTCATAGATTCTGTTTATATTGGCTTTTAGTTAGAATTTAAAACTGGCTTCACTGTTAATAAGTGTTACATTTGGTTCTGTTACAATTCGTTTGAATTTCAGCACGATTTGTGTTATAATGTAACTCCATGTTTTCACCAAGTTCTCTGAAAATATATATTCATTTGACAGTACGTGATAAAAAAGAAGTTAGTTTAGTTTTAATTTTATATGGCGAAATTCTAAAAAGCATGTATTTGCCCCCCTCCCCCTTAACCCCTTGAAGGGCACCGGTATATTATATATACCACTTAATTTTAATCCCAAAATGCGACAGTGACACCAGAATTTTATAATTAAAATTTTGAATTTATAAGGTACATGAGGAAAAGCTTTTGCTTATATTAAAATAAATTCGTTCGTGAATCCTGGTGTCAGTCAATCATTTCAATATTTTAGCTACAAGAGTACTTTTCCCCTGAAACTAGAGTACTTTGCCCCTGAAGCGTACTATGCGTACGCTTTGACAAAAAAAAATGCCTGCTGTCGGAGGCGGATTTGTTTTTAGCGCTTGTACGGCTCCTTAACCTTTTGAGGGGAGAAAATTAGGTGGGATATATTATATCCCATCTAATTTTCGGGAAAATCCGATTCGAACCAGAAACTTTTAATTAAATTTTGCTTTTTTAACTTTGACGGGAAAAGTTGAAAAATTGCTTTTCCTTATTTTGATTTAAATTCTTTCGTAAATACCGGTGTCTATTCGGCGTTACAGGAACACAATTGCTTGCCCCTGAAAGGGTTAAACTTTAGTAGCAGTATTTTCAAAAATTCTTTATCATTTTTTGAAAACTAATAATGTCTAGAACAGGAGTGCCGAATCTTTTCACACCTGTGTGCCAAATGTTTTCAATACATATTTTTCATGAAAATGATGTACCACCTTAAATTTAGAGAATCAAAGCTACTTGATCTTGTTTTTATTAAGATATAGAAAATATGGGTATCATATATAGGTATTACAATAATAAATAAATTAGTAACTGATAAATTAGAAACTGACAAATTAGTAAATGATAACATTCTCTGAAATACTTCCTCAAAATCACGGAAATATTACAGGCAGCACTGCTTCCGGAATATTTCCGTTATTTGAAGAATGTCCGTTTATTTTTTTCTCCGTTACAGAAGGGAAATTTTTCGTTATTTGAATTACTTAGGTTTTAAAAAATTACATCTCTGTTTGTGATGCCATATATGTACTATTACGGGAGCATTTATTACTTGATGTACTTCAAGAACAGTTTCTGGCTGACTTTGGGCTCGAACCAGGGACTTCAGCGCGTTGAATCAAGTGTATTATCGGTAATACCAGTGGTCGCTTCCTAGAATAAAAGTTTGAATCGATGATACGGGTTTTCTTCAAATGGTGGCTTGGGACTTAAATAATTTGGTGTTTAGAAACCTGGTAATTTTGAAGTTAATTGCGGAAAGATTTTGTCGTTAGGAGATTATGATTGGGGCTTTAACTATAGTATTAATGCAGGATAAAAACATGAATTATATATATTCTTAATTTGATTTTTATATGTAAAATATGAATATTATATTTTGAATTAAATTTGATAAAAAATGTTTGCTTTTTGAGAAAACTGATTTTTTTTTTAAACCATTATATATTTTTTAAACGTGTTCGTTTAGAATATATTTTCAGTGCGAGTGTTTTTTTTTATAACTTTAAAAAATAAATTGCGAATAATTTTAAAGAAATGAGAAAATTAGTTGTTGTCACATTTTTTAAATTCGAAAGCATTATATTTGTATGTTGCTTTTTGGAGTAAAATCTATTTTTTACTTAATTTAACTATTATGTATATACTTTTTAATCTGTTTGTTTAGAAGATAGGAACAGATTGCGTATAAGCCCATCAGACCGCCATCTTGTTTTTTAAATGAAAACGCATTTGTTTTGTTTCTCATTTCCAAGATAATTTTCATCCATATTTACTTATTATAAACAGGCTATTTAAATTTATTGACTGATTTATCTATATTTAATAATAAAAGTATAATAAAAAAAGAAAGAAAAAAGATGGTAGATTGCGGGCTAATTCGCAAGGATAGTCAAAATATATTTTAAGTGCGAATATTTTTTTATAACTTTAAAAATTAAATTGCAAATAATTTTAAAAGAATGGGAAAATTAATTGTTACTTTTTTTTAATTCGAAAGAACTATTTTGTTCTTGTTGTTTTAAAGAGTACATTCGAAATTTTAATTTATTGAATTTTTAGTTTTTCATTTTTAAAATAAATTCGAACTTCAGTATTAATAGAGCCAATACACATGCGTTCAGGGCATAAACAGAATTTTTCCGTCTTCTTCAGATTTTCAGGCAGAATTTACGGACAAAGCTAGAAGTACGGAAGAAGTACGAAAGAAGAAGAATTTACGTTCTAGAAGTACGGAAATTATTTGTTAAAAAGTGAGGAATTATTTAATGTAAAAAGACGCGTTTTTGTGACAGTGTATATATTAAACGTACAAGCAATTTTGAGTGTTCGGACAATATCCAAAATCGTTATTACGATTTTCATGAAATTTGGCGAATATACGAAATCGAACTAGCAAAGTTCGGAATCGGGAAAATTCGTTTTAACAACTTAAACCAAACTCAGCACTTATAATTCTGCTATAAATCTAAAACAGCTCTAACGATTTTCGCGAAACGTGCTTCCTGTACTAAATCCAGCGCGAGAAAGTGGCTTAGGTATATTCCGGGAGGACTTCTATGAAATGAAATGAGCCTTACCCCCTTGAAGGGCATTGGTATATTATATATACCACTTAATTTTAATACCAAAATGCCACACTGACACCAGAATTTTATAATCAAATTTTGAATTTAAAAGGTACATGCCGAACAGTTGCCGAAAAGATGATGTCGGTTAAGGTGCTTCCGAGTTGCGATCAACTTTACGCCCAGTCTATTTGTGAGTAACCTGTCTTGTAAATATTGAGCCGTTGGGAAAAGTTAAATGTAGTATTAACTACATAAGAAAGAACAATTATAAATAGAAGAAAAATTAAACAATGGGATTAAAAAAGTAAAGCTATAGAGATTACGGAAAGAGTCTAATAAATGGAAAAGTAAAAGTATAGCTGTAGTTAAAATTAACTACTGAAAAAAGTTGAAAAAAGTGTAAAATAGGGTTCGGAACATGTTCAAAAACAGTACATAAATGCCAGGTGGAAAAGGCAGGCAAAGCTAAGCTTTAACAAAAATAGCACTTAAAAAGAACAAATATATTTATTTTTAACAAAATTTTTTTATTTATATTTATATTTTATTATTATTTTGCATAGCATAGGAATAAGTTTAAATAGGAAATTACAAATTTAAATAAAAGTAAGAGAGAGAAATTTGCAGAATGGTGAGCACTAATGCTCATAGTCAATAATGCAAGAATATTTTGGACGCTTGCGGTGATGTGGTTCGAATGCGTCATAATCCGGTAATTCTGCGATTATATCATTAGGGAGGTCATACAATTTTTAAAAGGTACATGAGGAAAATCTTTTACTTCTTATAAAATAAATTCGTTCGTGAATAACTGGTGTCAACCAATCATTTCAATATTTTAGCTACAAGAGTACTTTGCCCCTGAAGGGATTAAGAGCCTACGCTAGTCATCCGAAGAAACTCGAACGCAAATGTTAAGTCTATGGGAAGGTTCTCGACAGATTTCTCGCTCGCATTTTAATATTTTTAATTGCCTTTTTTAATAAGGTAGCTGAGGCCGATCCCTAACGTTGTTAGATTTTACTTTTTTGATTTTGGTTCCAGTTTTTTATATAAGGGTACTTTCATTTTCACAACCGGTTCCAACCAGTTCTGAAATTTAAAATGTACGATTATAAAAAAACTGTATCTAAAATCAAAAAAGTAAAAACTAACAACGTTAGGGATCGGTATCAGCTATCCCATAGAAAAAAAGTCATTTAAAAATATTAAAATGCGAGTGAGAAATCTGTCAAGACCCTTCCCATAGACTTAACACTAGCTGGAGTGTTTCTTCCCGTGACTAGTTCGAGAATGAGAAAAATATAATTATCTCTCAAGTGTGGAAAAATTTATTTTGAATGGTTTAAAAAATGTTTCTTGCGAATCTTCGCTAATCGGAATTCTCTCCAAGACAATTGGCGATGTATTATCTCCAAGATTACGGAAGATTTCTATTATATGAATGACATAAGTTAAACTCGTAATTCGGGTCGACATTTCTGCCGTTGTCATAAGCCAAGCAGTCTCAGGCAGACACACACTTGCCGAATTATGTTTAAATTGTGTTGATGTTCAATGACTTAACCCATTTATGCCTAGCGTCCCAATTTGGGGATGCTTTAGTAAAATGGGAAAAAGTGCATTTCACACCACTTTTATTTGTAGAAATTTGGTGTCTTATTTTATCGAGAAAAATTTCCGAACAGTAGATGTCGGTTAAGGGGCTTCCGTTTTGCAATCAACCTTATGCTCAGGTTATCAAGGAGTAAGACAGAGATCCAACTTCGCCTGAAAAGAGCGACTGCGGCGGATGACTTATAAACTAAATCATCGCCTTGGCGATTGTTTTCGTGATTTCCGTTTAACACGTTCGCTGCCAAATACGAGTATACTCGTTGTTGCCTCTACGTTTCTTTAATCTAAAATTAGTTATTCGCACCGAAAATTTCAAAAGAAGAATTTTTATTTTATGTAATCATGAAATGTCTGTAATAAAACAAAGTAAATATTGCTATTAGTTTTTTCTGGTATGAATTTGAACTTTCTAAATAAAATGAAAATTCCGGCATTTTTAGCTTGGCAGCGAACGTCTTAATTGTAACCCTATTCAGCTTGACAGCTTTTGCTGTTGTCATTTGCACAGGTGCAAATTTTCGGCGTTCGCTATTTGATTTTTGAATCTTGATTAATATTTATTATTAAAATTACTCTTTGAAGATCAAATAGGTCATTATAATTCTTCAAAATGTAAGTTATGATTTATTTTCATGTGTTATGTTTGTTCTTGTTTTTCAAGTTCCGTAATGTTTGAAATATTTTATATATATTCAGTGTTGACAGATTTTTGCCGAAACGTGATGTTAAGGCTCACTGTGGAGTCGCGAAAACTTTTTGGTTTCCATCTGTCTGTTTTCCGTACAAACGGTCCGATTAGGTTGATTTTTAGTTGGTATGTTGGCCAGGTATCCGGAATTAGCTGTATAGCCTTTGGTTAAATTTGGTTCATTCATTCGGAAAATATAGAACATTTCTTTAGGCCATAATGCTTTCCTATGGGGATGCAGACGTATTTTCAAATTTCATTTTTATCTGAAATGAAATTAGAATGTTTACATAATGGATTTAGACGTAAAATTATGAATGCTAAATTTTCGATATGGATTTCCAATACTTTTAAAATTTTGCCGATAAATTTCATAGAATTTAGAAATTAATTGCTTAAAATATTTGAAAATGTTTTTGCATCTATTCGGGAAATATAAACATCTTATTTTCATATTTTTACAAATTTTAAAAGCGTTTATTTTTACTTTCCACTTTAATTTATTCGTTGCTGATGAACACCTGTTTATTTTTAAAATTAAAAGAATAAGCAATTCATCAGAATTTTACACTACCATTGTATAACACCGTGTTTAACCTTCCTACCCTGAATGGGTCGAATAGACCCACTTCTATAATTTATTTAATTCGATTGGAACCAGATTTTTTAGTAAGTTAAATTAGTAAGTTAAAGTAGTAGTAAAAGTAGTAGTGTAAGTAAAAAAGAAGTAAGTTAAATAAATATGTTAAATCATTTTCAAAAACAAATACTGGTGTGAAATGTTTTTATCAACGTTGAGTAAAATTTCAACAGGGTACGAAGGTTAATTTAATGATTCTAATTTCTTGAACATTCGAAGAATTTTATATGCTTATAAATATGCATGTAATTGAAAAAATAATAATTGCGGATTGTACGATGTTAAATAATATCAAAAATAAGATTTAAGTAACAAGCAGCAACAAGCAGTCGCCGTTTTTCCCCCTTCCCTCATTTGTCGCCAAGAAAGCGATATATAGCCGGTATTAGAAACCTTGCTTCTGTTATGGGCGTATTTTCTGCTTCATCCGCAGATATCGCCACTGTCTATGTGTAATCCCATGTTAAAGAAGTTACCATTGAAGTCTATCAGAGTTGATTCTCTGTTTAAATCTCCTTACTCTGTGCAGGATATTAGTGAGTATAGTATGTTTTAATAAGTTGAGCCGTTGGAAAAAGTTAAGATGCAGTATTAACTACTTGAAAAATGAACATTTGCAATATAAACGATAGATGAAAAGTTAACAAAACAGATGAAAACAAATTTTGAAAAAAAGTAAAGCGAAGGAGATTACGCACAGAGTCTGTAAAATGGAAGAAAGCGAAATGGCATAGCTGTAGGTATAAGACACCAAATTTCAATTTTCCCATTTTACTTAAGCATCGACGCTAGGCATAAATGGGCTAATGTTTCCTTCGACCGCCTTAAGACCAAATACAATTTACAAAAAAAAAACAAGATTTATATATTGATTTCAGCAGAATAAAATAATTAGGTAATTATCGACTTCATTTAAGTTCATTTTGGTTGGTTAAAACACTCATACAAGTTCCAGATGTACTGACATTCACAATAGAGTTAAAAGTTATAGAGCTTCATTTTTTTTAGACACGGTGCTTGTGCATGTCAAAAAAATGTGACGGAATAATATTTCGTTAATTAAAATTAAACATTAACTAATCACGCTTCTGCAAGAATACCTTTCATAGTGCCAATATGGGTCAATATTAAATACACTGCTCAAAACAATTAAAGGATATTGCAGTTTTAGGTGGATTTTGTATCTGGGAAACTTTTTAGCTGATTGATACATGGTCGACAGACATAGTAGGTTATATGAGAATAACTTACACATGTTTGGCAGAAAAAAATGCATTTTATTGCGCATTTGTGTACAAAAGGAAAAAAACACAATTTGTGCATATGAGAAAAAAAGAATAAGAAAAGGTGTTTTCTTCAAAGAAAATCATTTTCAGTAGGGGGTATGGTTTCCACGGGCGGCCAGCAACATTGAACACCTTTGAGGCATGGACTCAATGAGGCTATTAATGACGAGTTGGGGTATTCTGCCCCACTCTTCCAGAAGAGCTCTTTCCAGTTCTTGGAGAGTTTGTGGGGGTTGTTGGCGGCCAGAAACTCGTCTTCCTAGAGCGTCCCAAACGTGCTCGATTGGATTCATGTCTGGAGAACACGCTGGCCATTCCATTCGAACGATTCCTTCCTCGAAAAGGAAATCCTCCACCAGGTTTGCACGATGTGGCCTGCAGTTATCGTCCATTAAAATGAAGTTATCTCCGATTGCTGCAGCGTAAGGGACTACAATAGGTCTGAGGATCTCATCCCTATATCGGCGACCAGTCAGAGCTCCATCTCGAATGATGTAGAGGTCAGTGCGCCCGTCAATGGAGATGCCACCATACACCAACACTCCTCCACCGCCAAATCTGACACTTTCGTGCACTAACGCAGGATTATTCCTACTGCCACGGTCCGTCCAGATGAAAATACGCCTATTATCCGGATGCACAGAAAAACGGGACTCGTCAGAAAACAGAATATTGCTCCATTCATTTCTCCTCCAGTTGACATGCTCGGTTGCCCACTCCCTGCGGTCGCGATGATGCATTGATGTTAATCTAACACATACCATCGGTCGGCGAGCATACAGACCTACAGCATGGAGCCGGTTTCGGACAGTCCGAGTTGAAATCGTGGTGCCTGTAGCCGAGCGAAGGTGTTGTTGGAGAAGAGTAGCGTTCATGTTTCGGTGTCTCCGAGCTGTTAACGCTAAATACCGATCTTCATTGGGCGTTGTTGCCCGTCTACGACCTTGCCCTGGTCTTCGGCCTGCACATCCACTCTCCAAAAAACGGTTCCAGATCCTGGAAATGACACTTTGTGACACTCCAATGGCTTGCGCTACTTCGGCTTGAGTTTGGCCCCCTTCTAACCTACCAACAATTCTCCAAGCTTCTGAATCTGTCAAATGACTTCGCTGAGACATCGTACGCATCGAAACAAAGTAATCACTGAATGCCGATCATCCTTGTCTTCATTCTCTTTTATCCAGTTGAAAGTCAAATTTCATTCGCTGCCGCTGAAGCGACGTTTTTGACGTCGAACTCAAAATTTGCATACTCCACAGTTTGAAAACCAGAAAAATTTGCATTTGTGATTCTCTTCTTCTATTTTCGGCAAAAAAAATTTCGTTTATATCTTTATTTTATATAAAACTTCAAATATCCTTTAATTGTTTTGAGCAGTGTAGTTACAGGGAAAAGTTTGTTAACACTTTCAAGGGCGCTGGTTCATTTCTGGACCACCTAATTTTAATAACTTAATGCCACTTTGGCACCAGAATTTTGGAATGAAAATTTTCCTTTTATTAACTACGTGAAGTTTTTACTTCTTTTCAAATAAATTTGTTTTTAAAATATGGTGTCAGTGAATCATTTCATCATTACACGAATAGATGTACTTTGCCCCTGAAAGGGTTAAATAAAATAACCCAATTTTATCCTATTTGATGATTATTTATTTTTTTAACCATTAATTGCATAGTGATGTAAATTTCCATCACTGTTTATTTAACTTTTAATAAATAAATCAACTTCTTCGCCACCACTATATTTATATAGGAAAATTAATCCAACAAATTTCCCGTGAACTATGTTGCTGAACAAAGTTAAAAATCTATCTTAAAATTTCTGGTGTCTAATATTTAATATATGTATAAAAAAAACACAATTGTAAAAGAAAAACTCATGCAAAGAAGGGTTAAAGATTTTTATTTCGTAAACGGGGTCTTCGAAAACTGGCTTAACGTTTCATATGTTGTGTATATATTTTTAATATTTTAACTTACAAATTTTGAAAGTGTTATTGTGTATTTATGTAATTTGTAAAATAATGTCTGAAACATTTAAAACAATTGTAGCAACAAATACATAATTTGCCGCCACCATACAATACACATTGTGTTGATTATATGAAGAAGTGGAAAGAAAATGGAGGACGAGGCCCACTCACAAAAAAGGTGAAATTTCTAAAAAAATTTATTTGATTGCTAAATTTCTATTTATAATACATGTTTTTAGTATCGATATTATAAAAGACAAACGTGTCCGGGCGTAACGCTGACGTCATTTTGCGAATGGCAACACTTGACGAAGAAATTTTGGTTTTGCGATTTTTGCTAATACAATTTTTTTTAATTTCTAAACATCGCATATTTTCAATTTTTCCACCGTTATATAGAAAATATATATTTTTTCAAATACAAGTTGTTTGAAAACTGTATTGCAATTTACTCATTTATTTTAGTAATTTAAATTAAATTTCAAGCATGATTTATTTTAAAATCTACCTCTATCGCTTGCAAACGATTACAAATTATTAATCCGTTTGCACTTTAAACAGTATAAAAAGTTCCGCATTTGTTTCCAGTTAATATTCATGTTAGCAATCAATATTTATTCAATTAGCAATCAACTTTATCAATCAAATTCAATTAAGCAATCAACTTCATTAAGCAATCAATAAAATTGTATAAATAAAACACAAATTTAACAGACATGTAATTGAAAGAAGCGCTTAAAACCGCTGAAATTAAAACTTTTTAAGATAACGAAATTTTTAGCGATTTCTTCGGTTATTAACTTCTGGCTCGAGGCTCATACGAAATGACCGCTTTTAATAAATTTCAAAATTTTATTTGAATATCTAATTGACATATTTCACATGAAAATGCTCTTTAGTGATGTTATGTGCAATCTAAAGAAAATTATTAAATGTAAAAAATCTATTAGAGTTTGCAATAAAAAAAAAATAAATGATTTTCGCATATATTTTCTATCCCGGAAAGCTCGTGTTGGATGCCCTAGTTGAATTAAAAGCCGATCTTACGCTATTTTTCCTGTAGAATTTCAACTATGAACTGTTGTTTATATATGCAAAAAAAATATTCGAGAATTTTAAGTTTATAATAAACAAGCACGAAAAATCATGCGTCAAGCATAGATTATGTAACACTTTCCAACGCTTCCAAAATAATTTTACAAATCATTACCGTTTAATAAGCTGAAAGATAACATCTAAGTAAACAATTTCGAAAACGCATAACATATTTAAAAACTTAATTTCAGGAATTTCCAACATATACAGTATTCGGAAAAATATCCGAATACAACCCTGTATTCAGCCCTGTATATGATGTATAGATTTGTATATATACTACATAGGATGCTAAATTTTAGTTTAGTTAAGAAACGCGTAGCACAGTTTAATATTCTCCTTCTGGAGTTTCTGTCAATAAACGGAAATGTGTTCGCGAACTTTTGTGCTGCCTTGTATATTATCTACAGAATTTATACACACCAAGTAATAGACAAAAAGTGAGTTCAATTTAAAATCGCGTTCAGCAACTTAAAACGCACTTCCAGGAATTATTGTTAGCAGAGAGTAGAGAATTCTTTTGTGTGTCTCTGTAAATGAACGATGACTGCTATACACACATTATTCTGTAGTAAGCCTCTTGTAATGCACCTTAGTGATACGATATATGTAAATTTCAATGCGTTTAAAATAGTGAAACATTATTTAATTAAACCGCAAACGATTTTTCTCCATAGACGTAATGTAACGGAATTCTTTTGACTGCCCCTGTAAAGTAACTCTAAGTGCTATGCACACCATATTCCATATTAAGCTTCTTGTAATGCACCTTAGTGATATCTTAGTGATAAGTTTCAATGTATTTGAAATTGTGTAACATCATTAAAATAAACCGCAAATGATTTTTCCCCATAGACCGTAATGTAACGGAATTCTTTTGAGTGTCCCTGTAAAAAAACTATGAGTGCTACCCACTTCAGTTGAAATAGGGAACATGCTATAGATAACGACAATAACATATAAAAATTGCAGGGCAATCCGAACATATTTACGGGAGTTAGAGCACGGACAGACGGCAGACGGCCATACGGCCAGACAAATCTAAGTCATAAACACTTTTCAACTAGGTTGGAAAGTGTTAAAAATGCTGATCTATATTTTCTCACCTCATTCACCCGTAGAGATTACACTT
Organism: Maratus michaelseni; assembly: GCA_963931845.1. Lineage (NCBI taxonomy): Eukaryota > Metazoa > Arthropoda > Arachnida > Araneae > Salticidae > Maratus > Maratus michaelseni. The sequence continues at coordinate 66,088,664 of OZ007594.1, forward strand.
TAATAGCAATAACAGATTCGAATTTATTTATAATACATGTTTTTAATATTAAATTAAAAGCAGATCTTAAGATTTTATTTTCTGTAGAAATTCAACTAGGAACTGTTGTTTACATATGCAAAAAAAATCGAGAATTTTCATTTTATAATAAATAATGATGACTTATATTTTCTCCCCTCATTCACTCGTAGAGATCGCACTTTAAAATCAATAACAGTTTCGAAAATATTTTATATATAATTCTAAAGATCAAATAGTATGCTATGATAATTACTTAAAACTTTACTGAAAACTACAATAAGGTTTGAGAAGCAAAACTGCCATCTTTTAATGAGAGAAATATCCCTTCTTTCTATTGGACTTTAACTATCAATGATTAACAGGTGTACTAGATATTTATTTCAATTTCAACCATATTTTTAACACTTTCCAACATAGTTTAAAGTGTTTATGAATTCGGTTTGTCTGTTCGTTGGGGCGTGGATTCTCGTTGCCGCTCGCCATTGCGCCAAATCCCGACTAAATTCTTCATTTGGCGAGTAAATGCACAATTAAACTCGCCAATTTGCGAGGGCTCAATTTTTGCTGTTTTTGTGAGTGTTTGTGTGTGTCAGTGCAGAACACTCTTATTCGCATTACTTGAGTATCACAAATTTAGAAAATTCCACAGATTCCATTCGAAGAGATGACTTGAAGCAAGTTTAACCTATAACATACAACATGCTGCATTTTGTTGCAATCTAGTCACTAAATTGGTGACTTCAGCGTGATGAACGCAATCAAAACTAAATTGAGAAATCGAATGTATGAGGTGTGTTCAAATTAAAGTGATTCGAGGTGTGTATCCAAGAGACGCGTAGGGACAGAAATGAGACAGATACATACATAGATAGAAACAGCAATATATAATAAGTGAAATGAATACAAAGTTTGTTAAAAAAAAACACCCATGGCGTTTAGGCAGGCGTCCCATTGCTTAGGAAGGTTACGAATTCCGTCCGCGAAGAACGATGTTGGTTGACCATGGAACCAGTTCAGAACTGCAGCCCTTATGTCCTCGTCGGAGTGAAATCTCTGACCCTTTAGGCTTCTCTTCAGCGGTCCAAAGATATGATAGGCGACAGATCTCGTCTGTAAAGTGGATGTTCCAGGACTTCCCACTTTTTACGAGCCAGTGCCTCGGCACACAACTTGGCGACACAGCCAGCATTCTGCGATGAATATCCAACGGCTTACACCCTTCTATTTTTTAAAAACGTAATTACAAGCTCGCTCATTCGTTTTGGACGCAGTTGCAGCCACATCAGCCATTTTTAACTGAAAGCCACGTCCTTACGAATGAAGTTATCACAAATCTGTTTGCGCATGCGCACGCGTGGTACAAACACCTTCACTACTGCGTTTGTTGTACAAAAATACATTGAAAACTGTTGACATGCGGCGCTTTAAATCACTTTCATTTTAACACGCCTTATATATAAGAAATATCAATAATGTTATTTCAGTATATGCATACGGGACCAATAGACAACATTCCAATTTTGAAACTGCCTTTGAAATATGGGCTTTAAAGAAAAGCCGAAAAAATGTAGAAAAATAAAGCTTTTTTGAATGTGACGTATATTTTGAATTGATCGAAATTATTTGAATGTTATAGCTTAAGATCCTGAGTTCACTTGGGTGGGAAAGTTTTATTTCATAACATTTAATATGTTACATCGGGTTCGGAAATGTTTTCTTCACTCTGCAAGTCATTTAGAAAGTTTTTATTTTTAATAGTTTCTGTCGCAGATAGTTGAATTTAGATCAGGGTAGCTAGTGATGAGGGAAAAATACCGTCAAAAAAAGTGATAAACACCAGTATATTCTTATAGAAAAATTTATGTTGATTATTCGATCAAATAATGTATTTGAATTTTTCTATAAAAATATACTGGTAGTTAACATTTTTTTTTTTTTTTTGTATTTTTCCCTGACCACTAGCCACACTGTAGATAAATAACTGATCTATAAGCAGTTGCAAAAATTGGGTTATTTCAGAACATATTGAAAAAAAGGTACATTAAGGGGTTAAAAATCGACTTTTCAGTATTTTACGATGAACGTATTTTGTTAACTTTTTTTTTTTCATTTGGGTACAGTTTTTTATTTTTGATTAGCCAAATTGCTGAGGTTAGTCAAAAGTCCGCGAGAACTCTGACTTTATCTCGCGTAAATATAGTCGGATTCCTAAGTAATTGATACATGTTATGCTCTGCATTGAAAATGAAGTCTGTAGCATTTATACTTCACACACTGAAACATTTCAACATTTAACACACTTCAAACATTTTTACACACTGAAAAAAAAGTGTTGATTTTACAGTATAATACTAGCAGCTGGGATGTCAGTATTATACTGTATATTATTTAAAAATATTGTAATATAAATATTATATTTATATTATAAATATTATATTTATATTTATAAATATTATATTTTTATTATAAATAGCACTTGGTCGCTAATAGCATTAAATAATGTTTAAAATCATTTAAATGAACTGAGATTTGAAATATAAATACTGTTTTACATTCTAAACGTTACTGAATGATTTATATTTGCGTTGACTTTTCTAGGACTGTATAGAATTATGCAAGATTGAAAAAATGATGGAACATTATAGTTGTGTGGGAAAAAGCATTACGTATCCTCACCGTTTTCCTATATGCTCGGAAAGTAAGTTGCTGGAATATAATGCGTGTTTGTATAATATGCCCATGACAATCTTAAAAAATATATAGATTAAATTATTGTATTATTTTACTATTTTAAAAATGGATTTAGAATGTTCAAAATTAATATTTTAATGCAATAAAAAGCTTATTCCATTTATTGTTAAAAAATTCATATATATTTTCTTAAGAGACCGCTGCAACTGAAACTCGTCTATAGCAAAATCCCATGTTAACTTTTGGGAAAAGTTAAAAGCGCGATTACTCATCACCTAATATAACTATAAAATACGATTTTCATCATTCGAAAGTAGATGACCGATGCCGATGATGTGCGTTTTTAAAAATTGTCTCCTTAAAAATAAAGTATTTAAAAAAATAGCTATATTTTTTTTTTATTTCCAATTGATGAAATTTTATCATCTTCTTAAAAATACTTAAAATTTACGGAAATAATTTAAAACAAGTTGGAAATTGTAAGTTAAACGTAACGTGGGAGGTACGCGTTCGTTTTATATACTAGTTTCACAATGCAAAAGAAAAAAAAAAACATCCTTATTATTTCAGTGAAATGAATTATGTCGTCTGCTATGAGCGAAATGAGGAGGCTTTTTCTTTTTCTTATTAAGTATGAAAACGTTTACAAATGCGAATTTTTTTTTCTACACCAGACAGCACTGTAAAATTCACCATGGAGATCTTACTTTGCGAATGATAACGTCCATGATTTAATATTTTTATGATTCATAATGAAAGAATCTCCTGTGTTTATTTACTCTAATGGATTGAGATATTCGGTGTTAACCTAATTCCCACTCAAGTTATCTCAAAATCTATAGGTTCGAGTATAGGTGCTACGTATTCATATAATTACGAACGCACCTAAAAATGCGCATCGTCGGCATCTGACTTCTGCATTCTGATGGAGAAATAGGTAATTTAACCCCTTGAAGGGCACCGGTATATAATATATACCACTTAATTTTAATCCCAAAATGCCACAATGACACCAGAATTTTATAACCAAATTTTAAATTTATGAGGTACTTGAAGAAAAGCTTTTATTTATTATTATTTACGAATTTTTTTTTAAAAATAATTAAAAAATAATTCGTTCGTGAATGCTGGTGTCAATCAATCATTTCAATATTTTAGCTACAAGAGAACCTTGCCCCTGAAGGGGTTTTAATAAGTACATTAGGTAATGAGTAATCGCGCTTTTAAATTTTCCCATAGGTTAACATGGAATTTCACAATCGGGTAGTTTTAGTTACATTATTAGTTCATTAGTTATTTAACATATCATATTTCAAAAAATTAATTCATCCTTGTAAAACAATCAAATTTATTTTATCATCCATATGATAAAATATCGTCGTCCATATGATAATAATTAAGTCTAAGTCTGTCCAACCCACTGCTGTCAGGTTTTTTCTGGCACATTCCTGCACTGACTGCAATCCGGCAGAGAATCGAAAATCTCCAAAAAATTTCGAGATTCTAAAGCGGTTTCCTATATTTGTAGATTTATCAATGCATTAATTTCAAATATTTTGTTTCAAGATGTTGCGAGTTTAAATTTAGCATTGAATTAATGCGTTCAATGTATATTACGCGTACAACGCATTTTCTTTGCACCTATCTCAATTATAATAATTTAGACTAGTGCTGGCCAAACCAGTGCCAAACAGGACGCTTGCGGCACATTCCTGCACTGACTGCGATCCGGCAGAGAATCGAATATCTCCTTAACCCCTTCGGCCCTGACGTCCTACTAATAGGACATATCTTTTATTGAGTATTATTTTGTCTTAAACATTATTTTAATTAACTCCAGCACCTAATAGTAATAATATGAATCTCTACATTTCCTAATATGACTTCACTTATGTTTAGCATTTAGTAATAATAATAATAATAATAATAATAATAATTTTCATAATTATTAGCAAGCCGTTGGCATTTCTTTGAATTAAAACATACGTTTCACTCTTTAAATTAAAATTTGGGGATCCTTTTCCGAATTGGTAATTTGTCATAAAAGATAAAAAATATTACTAAATTTTTATGCTTGTTTAATTTAGTTGTAATACGACATTTTCCAAACGTCTTCAAAAATTCTTCCTTAGAATATTGTTATATGAGAAACACGCAAAATAACTACATTTGTGAGGTTTTGGTAAAGAACGCATTCGTTAACTTTCATTAAACCCTAACTTCTGTGATTCCGATAGCTATTTTTAATTTTGTTAGCATAACAGTAATTTTTTCCCAAAATTGAAAAAAAAAATCAGAGCCGAAGGGGTTAAAATTTTGAGGTTCTAATGGGGTTTTCTATATTTGTGGGTTCATCAATACATTAAGTGCAAATATTTTCTTTCAAGATGTTGCGAGTTTAAATTTAGTATTGAATTAAAGCGTTCAGTGTATTTTCTACTTTACATTAATCAGATAAAATGTTATGACACTTCCTATTTCTGCAAATCCGTTTGTTTGCAAGAAATACTATAATTTCGCATAACATGTTAGTAAAAGTGACATTAGGGATCATTTTATCGAATCAGTGAAGGTCTAATGCAGACTTGCCAAGTCTCCGGATTTTTGAACACCAGTATTATTTTAGAGAAAATGTTGTTCTTTTAAATCGAAGAATGTCCCAATTACATAAAACAACATTTTCTGTACTAAAATACTGGTATACAAAAAGCCGGAGACTTGGCAGCTCTGCTAATGGGAAAGGCTTGTGATTTTAATGTTTTTGGCAAAGACTAGCTTGTAACTCAGAATGAGTATATTTTTAAAGCTACAGATATGAAACACGCAAACTATATCCGTGTTATGCACTCTCAAAAATACTTCCTCCAAAACACGGAAATATCACTGGCAGCACTGCTGCCGGGTTATTTCCGTTATTTGAAGAATTTCTGTTTATTTTTTCTCTGTTATAGGAGTGAAATTTTCCGTTATTTGAAGAATTTCCGTTTATTTTTTTCTCAGTTACAGGAGGGGAATTTTCCGTTATTTGAAGAATTTCCGTTTATTTTCTTCTCTGTTACATGAGGGGAATTTTCCGTTATTTGAAGAAAGTCGGTTTTAAAAAACTTCCTCTTTGTGCTGCCATCTATGGACGGTTCCGGAAGTATTCATTATTTAATACATTTTAAGAATATTTCCTGTCTCACCTGAGGATTGAACTAGGAACCTGCCAGTCTTGAGTCAAGTATGTTACCGATATGGCCAGTGGGCACTTGCTTGAAGAAGAGCTTGGAATGATGATACGGTTTTCTTCAAATGGCGGCTTTGGTCTTTAAAAATTTGGGGGTTAGAAAGCTGGCAAATTGGAAATGAATTGCGGGGAGATTTTGTCGTTATGAGAAGACGGTTGGGGTTTTAACAATTTAGTATTCATAGAGGATAAAAATATGAATTATATATATTCTCAATTCTATTGTTAGACGTAAAATATGGATATTATATTTTTAATTAAATTCGAGAAGAAATGTTTGCTTTTTTAATAAAATCTATTTCTTTTTCAAGTATTATACAGTTTTTTTTAAAGGTGTTCGGTTCGATGAAATGTGTTCAATGTTTTAGAACATATTTTAATTTCGAATGTTTTTCTTATAAATTAAAAAAAAGAAATTGCGAATAATTTTAAATAAGTGAGAAAATTATTTGTTACTTTTCTAAATTCGAAAGTATTATTTTTGTTTGTTTCTTTTTTGAGTAAAACCGATTTTTTTCAACTATTATATATATATATATATATATATATATATATATATATATATATATACACACATATATATATATTATTAATCTGTTTGTTTAGAATATATATTAAATGCGAATTATTTTTTTATTATAACTTTTTAAAAAATAAATTGCAAATAATTTGAAATGAATGAGGAAATTAATTATTACTTTTTTAAATTCGAAAGAACAATTTTTTTCTTTAATAAATTCAAAATAATAATTTATTGAATTTTTAGTTTTTCTTTTTTAAAATAATTTCAAACTTTAGTATTAATAGAGCCAATACGCATGCGCGCAGGGAATAAATGGACATTTTCTCTCTTCTTCAGACTTTCGAGAAGAATTCACGGAAAAAGCATGTTTCTAGGAGTACGGAAATTATTTGTTGAAAAATGAGGAATTATTTAGTGTATAAAGACGGATTTTTCTGACAGTGTGTACTGAAATTAAAAGATCTAATCTTGAGTACTCGGTATGATGTACGATCGGTATAAAAAAAGGAAACACCCCATACTTACTCTGCAGAAAATCAAAATTTAAAAATGTCCTTAATACCAACCGATTTGAAATAATGTCTATAAATTAATTCTAAATTTAAAACTTGCTTGAGAGTCATCTACATGTGCAAATTGTGCAAAAATTTTAAATTTTCCGTACTAACACCTCATTCATTTTGATATCACAGGTGGAATATTAATAATATGTAACCTTCGAGAGGTCATTTGCACAAGTTGTTTAAAACCCCCTGACAGTCCAGCAAAAGGGCTAAATTGTAATGTTGATTTCTCTGTATTTTATTTTAAATTCTTAAAAAAAGGTGCTTATTCCAAAATTACATAAAAAACTTAATTATATATGCGAAGTAAAGCTTGAGGCTCTCAATCATTACTCAATGTATTAAAACTGCATTATATTTGTCGAATTATATCAATTTTAAAATTGCTTATATTGCAGTGAAACCTGGAGCTTAGTGAAACCAAATTATTTTTCTCATTAAAATACAAATATTGCGATTCATACCACTTTTATATTATACCAACTTAAGAGTTACATTAACATGGTATTTCTTGCACCAAATAAAGCGAATATTTATCCTAAAAACAAACTAGTGTTACCATAAAACCTGGTGTAATAATCATAATGTTGCGAAAACGCAACGTCAGTCTTTAATGGGTTAACACTGGCTTATCAGTGCGAAAGTTAAGAAATATCCGGGTTTAAAGTTCGGAAATTTTAATGTTAAATGTATATTTAAATACTGCAAAACAAATTCCAATGCAGGTATTTTTTTAAAGTAACTCCTAATCTAATTAGCAAAATAAGCTATAAGAATGGATACGGATATTTGAAGACACTAGAATTCGAATTAGATATAAACAAAAAACATAGTTTACAGTTAATATTTTCCCATAAATTGAATTGGAAACTATATATATTTTAAAATTATTTTTTTGAATACATTGAAAATTATATATTTTTTAACCGAAGTCAATTTCTAGAAGCCTCAAATAGGCGAATTAAAAATTACAGATCAGTCAGCAAAGTAGTTTTTGAGTTATGTTTTAAAAAACAGTTACCCGCTTTGCAATCTGTTTTGGAAAGATAAAAAAAAATAATCTAACATTAGGTGTTCCGTACTTCGTCACATGCTCTTTGTATTTTTATCCCTCTGATTGCTTTTCGCGCTATTTTTTCGTGCAATGCAAATGTATAAAAATTTGCTCATCCTGGCATTATCGCGGACACGGCCTTTCTTATGTATTCAATAGCGCCTTCCTTGTTTTCGCCTATTTAACAAGAAATCGTACTTTAAACAAAACATTTAGGCTTTGAATTCGATCTTGGCTAACAAATGGCAGTAAGTTGTCTACTGGTTATTTTGAATTAGAGTCATTTCAGTAACTAGTTTTAGAAGTACTCATATTAATCTTTGTTTGCTATTTTAAAATCAGAAATGGTCGTCCGAAAGTGTTTAGTGAGTGACAGAACATATATATTCCGGATGATTTAATCAGATTCTGAAAGTGATATTAGTTGCTTGAAGAAAATTATAATAATGGAACAGAGTATAATTTATCAAATTCCTCTCGAGATAACGATAAATCTAAAGATAACTCATTATCCATGCAAAGCGTTAGGCAGTGACACAAACAAATTAGGGGAAGATGAGCTAAAATGATCCCCTAAAGGGAAACACTTGTGTAAAATAACATAACTCTTTACATAAAACTTTGGCCTTTTGCCAGTATGTTTTACACTATATTTTGCATTATAAACATATTTTAATAATATTTTAAACCCAAATTGAGTAATGAAAAAATAGATTTTTTAAAAAGTGTCCAAAAGATCATTTTACCCTCACCGAAAGGCAAAATGATCCTTCATTTAAAAATAATTGTAAATTGTTTTTTATCGGCAAAATAAAGGTTATAAAAGTAATTATGACAATACGTAAGTGTAATTCACATCTAAAAACATTCTCCATTCAGTAAACAAAGTCATATTTCTGTACATGAAAAACTGTATATCTAAATAAATATGAAAGTTAGTGCTTACCTTATAACAGATGTTATAAAACCCAATATTTCAAAGAATTCTATTCAGACGCGTAATACTGTAATCAATTGAATACCATCATTGCTTCTTCTTCACTTATCCCATCTTGTTTATGTGTTACACTGTAAATAGCGCGACCTGACTGGAAGAAAACATGTGTGGATCGTTTTGCCCGTTAGGTTCATTTTAGGCCACCTTCCCCTAAATGAAAAATATTCCTTCAACTCCTGCCGCATTTCCGTTTGAAAAAAATCAAGGAGTAACTAACTGTAAGTATGTGTAACAATGAAAGTATTTTGGATTATTTTGAACTTTTTAATTTCTCTTTTCCCAGGTTCTAAGAAATCTATATATATATATATATATATATATATATAAAGAAAAAAAAAACTCTTTTCCAAAAAGGATTTGCACCTTTTAATTCCCAAATATATATATATTTGAAATATGCAATAAAAAAATTGCACAATCTTTGAAGTTGGTTTTTGTGGACTTGTGCTTGGGTCCAACTTGTGTTGGGGAGTTGGCATATGTTTTTGGTACAGAAATTGAGCAGTCAGGGTTAAAGTTCCATAAGAATTTGTCAATAATTTCTCTAGATATTCTACAAAACGTCTAAAATCGATAGTGTCAGGGGACTTTTGGCTGTACAGTGTATATGTAAAAATGTATCAAATGTTGTTCTTTATCATATGAGAATACATTTACCGCAAAATAGGTATTTTTAAAAAAGTTATGAAGTTTGAATTTTTATACAGTAACCGGGTCTTACCACTGTAAAACATTTGGTGTAACATTACTCCATAAAACTGGAGGCAGCATCGCTGCCTCCAGTCTTACGGTGGTATTTAACTGATATAACTGGTGTAACATTACACATGTTACAACAGTTATATCAGTTAAATACCACCGTAAGACTAGAGGCAGCAATGCTGCCTCTAGTTTTATGGAGTAACGTTACACAAATGTTTTACTTATATATAAATTACATTTACAATACATTTCTGGATGCTCTACTAATATATTAATAACAAGTTGATTTCTATACTGAGTAATGTTATTTTGAAATTTATATATTTTCGGCCTTTTATGGCATTATATTTGCTTTTTTTCGTTTCGTTTTTAGTGCTGGAGAACTCATGAAAGTTATAAAATACCACTGTAAGTTTTGACCGTAGAAGAATTGACTTTTATTTTTTTATTCAAGAACACGGAGATCATTTTCTAAATATAACTTCATGCATGGATAAAATATTCACATTTATAAGTTGTTAAAAAAATAATTATTTTCCCGTTATAACTATTTGGACATTTATATGACTAAGAACAATATTTAAAACGTTTTTTATAACTGGAATTTTAGTTTTAAAACATAACGCTTTAGGAATCATATATTGTTCAACGATAAGAATGTATTTACATACACCGTGTAACTATAGGTGCAGAGTCCCAAAATTTGGAAGGAGTCACTGGCTCCTAAACCCAAAAAATCCAGTGGCCACAATTGTAAAACAAACGCATAAAAACAATAGTGTTTATATGGAGTAAAAAACTAGAAAAAAACTCAGGAATTCAAAGTGTAAAGTAATTTATTTAATATAAACACATACACAACAAAATTTGAATATTAATTAAATCTTAAATCATGTACAGTCAAAGATTAAGTTGGGCAAGATACGGTTAAAAAAAATATGTATAAGCTAAGCAATCATGATAGCGGGGAATATCAGAAAAATAATATTTCTTATTTTGATTTCTTATTTTGATTATATTTTGATGATATTTTTAATAGTTTGCTGTGTTAAACAGATCATTCTGAAGTGTTATTAAAAGATAACAATAATGTTTGTTATGTGTTTTGGTCTTAATCTTTAAAAAAATATATCAACATTTCACGATGGGGACTGAGAATACCAGAAATTGATTACTTTTAAATCGCATGGCGACTTAAACACCGAAAGTTAGTGGCCACAGCAAAAAATTTAGTCGCTAAGTGGCGACTGGCGACTGTGAATCTGCACCTATACGTATAACGTCTTTAAAGATTTGAACTTTGGCGTGTTTTAAAATCGATAAATTTTTATTTTTTGTATTTTAGTAGAATTCTCTTTGTTTCAGGTATTACTATTTCAGATAAAGTGGTTGAAGAATGTTCCTCGAGCTGCTGGGAGGCTTGCGAGTAAGTTATTTGAGGAATTACTCCTTTTTGAAAATAATTGCCTTTTAGATAAAACTTTATTGAAAATACTAATTGCGTGCATCAGTTTTTTATAACTAGGGGGTTTTTGCCTCTCGTCAACACCCTTTTAGACTCCGCAGACTCTAAAAACATTCTAATGTGCTCTCTTTTAAAATGAGTACTCGGTTTCACAAGATTGAATGGTATTATCACGAACGGAGACGATCTTCTGTAATCGGGTTGCCATGCTTTTCCGTTTGACTGAGGCATTTTTTGGTTCTCATGGTCTCATCGACAGGATTAATAGGTAAGTTCAATTAGACATTTGAAAATAAGCTTGTATAAAACGGTTAATAAAAAATGTTGCTATGTATCGGATAATATTTCTTATAACAACTCTCGTGACAATATTCTTTCTTTGGGTTCGAAGCTACAAAAATTCGCCTGCTTGGGAATATTATGAATAACATTCAGAACCGCGGCATTGAAATGCACTGTGTATAGAAAAGTTATGCTTATGTTTTACGTTTATTGAATGGCCATTCAATCTTGGGCGCATGCGGGAGACGCAAGCATATTTACATGGCTTAACCCTTGCCGGCGCAGTGGTCCCACTCCGGGCCCACTTAATTTTAATTCCAAACTTGCATTTGGCACCAAGAATATTTTAATAAAATTTTGCTTATACAATCAAAGCTTAAAATAAGGAGTTTTTATTTTCTAAAAAAGTCTTTTGTAAATTCCGGTGTCAGTCAGTAATTTCGCATTTTACGAACAGAATTTGTCTGTGCCGGAAAGGGTTAAGCTTTTGAATCGATTTTTAATCTTTTAAATTTGGTACTGATGATGGAGCTTTAAGGGCTCCGACACAGCTCTTTGAAATTTTATATATTTTTATTTGTGCTATTTTACGTTGTTCATTTATTTTTAATATAACGGCACAAAGTTAAATCCACCTAATTTAAATAAAAATAATCGATTTTGTTTTGTGCAATTTGTAGCTTTTAATCCACAACACTGCCTGAAAATTTTTCTAAATGTCTGCTAATGCAAACTTAGTTTTTCAGTTTTTCGATGGAGTAGTGTTGGAATTTCGAAAGAAGCTGAATTTTTTTATTTGTCCTCCTAGGTGTAGAAAACAGTAAATTTTCTAGACAATAATGGAATGCAATACGTTAGTGGTTCCTAAACCTTCCAGACTTCAGTCATTTTCATATGTAGCGAGTTATTATTAAATACAAATCTTTCAAAAGAAGATTCAATCGCTATTATGAAATAGAAACTCACTTTCGTGGATTTATGGGATAATGTATACATGCCAACATCGCACTAAACTTCTGTACAATGTTGGTTAATTTAACCGATGTTAAACACGTTTCAAACCAGAATTTGTTTTAAGAAATGTAATCAAATGTGTTCCATGTAAGAACATGAAACTAAGTACCGGGTGGCTGTTATATAAGTACAGAGGTTCCCGCCTCTCATTAATATTCCGTAATATGCGGGTTAATCTGTTCCAGTTTAACAACGCTTCAAATCAGAAAAATTATTGAATGAATCTTCATTAATTTAACCCTTTCCGGCGCGGAGTAAGTCTGTTTTTAAAATGACGAAATTATGGACTGACACCAGAATTTACCACATACTTTATTATAAAATAAAAGCTTGTTTATTTTCCCGTACTTTATAAAAGGAAAAATTTAATTAAATATTCTTGGTGCCGTTTGTCATTTTTCGAATTAAAATTAGGTGTCTTTTTGTGGACACCGCCCGCTAAAGGGTTAATTTCAGGTTTCTACGTGGAATTTATTTAATTTCATTTCTTTAAAAAAATTTCAGGTGTGAAACGTTTTAACCTGCGTTAAATTAACCCGCATATTACGGAATATTATAGAGAGGTTGGCACCTCTGTAAGTATCTATACTTGGAGCTGTCTGTAGCTTGAAGGAATAACCGGAATAAAACCAAAATCGGTACACTTACTATTCGAGAAGGGGGAAGAAGAATGGAACAATCAAAAAATAGTTGCAATAATCGCTGACAGATGGCGCTTTTGAGTGTAGAATGCAATGTGTAATATTGTGTACCATGGAGGTGTCGCAAACCTCAATGACTTTACCACATATCACAACATGTGCGAAACTTCACTCGTGATACATTACTGGCTGTCTGGCTGTCACCCGCCTTGAGGATCCGCTTTTGGCATATGATCGGGACAAGCCCCAAGCTCAAGGCAGGAAGGTCTCTACCGTCCAAACGACACCACCGTCTCCGGATTAACTAAAATTTCTTACACCATCAATCATAAGTGGCAGCCCTATTTATCAGGGCGTGCCATGGGAAAACATTTACAAATTGAAAAGTAAATTATAGTAAATTATACAAACTCTAATTCACAAATGGCAGCCCTATTTATTCAGAGCGTGCCTGATTTTATACAATGTTTGAATATTATAGATTATATACACAATATTTAAAGCTACAGTTTTTTAGAGGTAAGTAGATTAAAAAAAAAAAAAAAAAAAAAAAAAAAAAATGTATACACAATAATTATATAAGTTACATGTTTTACAAATTTCAATATTTACACATTATACATAATAGCTCTTGGCAAGATGATAACAGTAATTTTCTAAGTATAACAACATTTTCCATTCTTTAAAAGACAACCCTAAGAAATGTCTGCCCTCATGATTAACCATGCAAGAAGTAGATGAATGAATATATGAATTGTAAAGTAACAATTATGTATTTACAGGTAGTACACTTGATATATTTACATTTTACTAGATAATCAATTATATTGATTATTTTAACTATTTAATTGTTAGCAAGATTTTCCGAACATTTATACACTTAATTATAATGAGTAATGCAATGAATACTACACACGAATAATATACAAATATACACGATGAATAAAACAATGGAAAATTTATATTTGAATAATAATCACTTATATACAATGAATAAAACTAGAGTAATATACTTGATGAATAAACACTTATAAACAGAAAATATAGTTGAAGATACATAACACCGCAAATTAAGAGGACAACCGTCTCCATGAAGCGAAATAACCTTCACTGGACGAGCAATAGCAGGATTAAAAAATATTTTAGATTTAAAAATAAAATTTGTATTTTATAAAAGAATATTTCTCATTTAAGATATTATAATTTTGATATAATTTGCCTAGTGATTCATTATTATTAATAATATCCATCATGTCCTCGAGGAGTGTTGGAAATTTCCTATGAAATTTATATTTCATAAATCTACACTTCCCGAAGACATAATGGATGGGATCACCCCTCTGGCCACAAACACATAGATCATTATCCATTTTACCGATTTTATTTAAGAATGTAGGAAAACTGCCGCAGCCCGTGAAAAAATATATTGAGACTTTATCTTTAGTTATTAATTTAGTGTTGACTTCTGGCACAAGCTGATACGTAAATCTGCCGCTCCCTGAGTTATCCCACTTGTACTGCCACCTTTCCAGTAATTGATCTTTGATACATTTATTTAAATATGAGCGCGGAAATTTTATTCCGCGCTCTACTGGAAGGTTGGAGTACTGAGCAGCATCATTAGCCAGCTTGTCCGCCAGTTCGTTGCCTATTGTACCCGCGTGTCCTTTAACCCATGTTAGATAAAATATTTTGTTTTTATTTTGATGTATTAGTTGCTGTATATCATAAATTGCTTTAAGTGTTGGAAATTGATTTGTTAATGAAAGGATTGTTGATTGACTATCTGATAAAATTTGAAATTTATTAAAGTTAGAATTTATTGCCCACTCTATTGCTGTTATGGCCGCGTGCAGCTCTGCTTGGTAGACTGTGTTTTCTGGTTGAATTTTAGTTGTTTTTTCGTCTATTTTTATGTTGTTCTGAAAAATCACCAATGAGAAAGCTGTATTAGAATCCACCTTAGAACCGTCTGTGTATATGTGTGTAATATCTATGTTATTTAAGATTTTGTCTATTGTTATTAGATTATTTAAAAAGTTTTCTGGGTTAATTGTGTATTTGTAAAGCTTTTCTTCTATGTCATTTTTAGTTATTACCTTATTATCTTTTAATAATATCTCTGTGTTGTTTAATATTTTATATTTTAAGTTTTTATGTTCTAACGTTAGTAATAGTGGTGGAATACCTAGTAGTGTCTGTAATGTGTGAGTTGAAGTATTTTTATATGTTTTTGTTATTGATATTAAACATAATCTTTGTATGCTCTGGAGGTTACGTTTGTCAATAACTCTTAAATCGTCGAACCATACCTCCGAGCCGTAAACTATTATTTTCTCTAAGACTGTGATGTACCAGGTTCTAAGGCGTGATCTATCCACTCCCCATGTGGCTGAAAAAACGCGTTTTATTGAAGATGTTAATAATACTATTTTGTTTTTAATTTTTTGGATGTGTTTATCCCATTTAAGATTTGATTGGAATGTTATACCTAAGATATTTAAGTCGGTGACACCTTTTATATTGGATTGTTTTAATTTAAAGATTGGTGGACGACTCACCAAGGCATTTTTACCCAACAGAATGTACGATGTTTTATCTGATGATATTTTTAGCGAGAGGTCTTCACATAATTGGGCAAAAAGGGCAATTCTTTCATTCGCCTGCGATTCTAAATCTCTTCTATTGTTTGCGCGTATAATAAGATTGAAATCATCGCAAAAGGCATAAAGATTAGTAAATTTAGTGTAGAATATTTTTAGTATTTGATTGGCCACACGTGATACATTACATTCCGTAGTTGAGCACGTCGTGCACCACCTGGATTGTGTCCTCCAGCACAATGGCCATGTGGAACCTGAACATGATCCGCACCGCCACGCGAAAGCGTAATCACATTCACTGTGACATTTTCCAGTAAATTAGGTGTGCCATCTGGTTTGACGCCTTAATTCATTGTTCTTACCAAGACTCCATTATCATAGATCAGACTTTACAATCCGGAGAAAGTCTATGGGAGAAAATGTCCGCGGTAATTGCCAACTTATTAATTGACTTTCTCCGGAAAGTATCGCCGCCTGGCGGATACTACCGCACAGTTGCCATGTTTCGGGCTTTTTGAACACCAGTATATTTTTAGAGAAAATATTGTTCTTTTAAATCCCAGGATTCTCCGATCAAACAAAACAAAATTGTCTCTACTAAAAAACTGGTATCCAAAAATATAATAGAAAAATCTATAGAAAAATCTAGCTGGTCTGCTACCGCATAGCTGCCAACTCTTACGCTTTTTTCTTACCACTAAAATTTAATAGAATATTTTTCGTCATGTAATCACACGATCTTGTCAATTTAATAAGATAAAATTTACTATAAAATTTTAGTGGTAGGAAAACTACTAGTTCATAAGCAAATGCATAGAACAAATGGAGCTGTGAAAAAATTTCGTGTGATTTCGTGTCATAAATACTATTACTGACGATTGATGGCGCTAGTAGCAGGACAAGTATAGCGGTCAAAGGCAACTTGCTGATTGAGAGGTCTGATACTATGATAAGGAGGCCTTGGTTCTTACACAGTACATTTCACAATCGGTAACGCCATCTGTCGGTGATCATTGCAATTATTTCTTTTTTATTGTTCCATTCTTCTTTCCCCTTCTCGAATAGTAAGTGTACCGATTTTGGTTTCATTCGGATTATTCCTTCGAGCTACAGACAGCTCCAAATAGAGATACTTATATTATAACCACCTTGTATATATTATATTTTCAGATATATTTTCTGATTAGAAACGTCTATAATCTGGATCAAATGAACTCACATTGTACGAAAGTTTAGCTGCATGTTGGCAGGTATGGATAATGGTATTCATTACCTTTGGAGAATTTTTTTGTTAATGGAAAAGGAGATTACAAAAGTGTGTTGGACTCACAAGAGTCCAAGAATTACAAAATAAACGAATATTTTTTTTATGTTAGTATTTTGAGAAAATAATGTAATTTATGCTCTAATAAATGTTTTCTTAACATTCATAGAACAGGTCTCTACAAATTTGATAAAATCTGGTAGCCACCAAAAAATTCTAGTCACCTGTAAAATAATATTTACCTGCCCCCTTCCCCGTCATTTATTTTCAAAAATCACAAAGGTTTTTATGATGAATAAATTGAGAAAAAAATAATAGAAAGCATAGTTTAGTTTTATTAGTTACGTAGCTTAGAATAGTAGATAATTTAGAAATATAAGTTTTCTAATGAAACTTATCAAAATTGCATATTTCTTTCTCGAAAAAAGAAGAAATACTTACCGTAAAGACTGAACTAAACGGCATGTTCGGGAAATGCTGATTTACGAACACTGTATTTTTTTTTTTTACGGTATAATACTGGCAGCTGGGATGCTAGTATTATACCGTAAAATATTTTTTTTTCAGTGAAACGATTCAAATGTTCAATTGTCAAGATAGTTGAAAGCTACAAAATCTACATCTGATGATGGGGCCATGATGAAGAGCGAAAATAAGTTTTGGCTTATTTTCCGGTCGAAGTCAGTCAAATAATTCTGATTTTATTATTTTAAAATTTGCATTTGATGAACTTATTTTACCAAATTTAAAATAAAAGTCAAAATTTTTTTTTGTTTAATGGTAAAAACAATTTGTTCGCCAGATGGAAAAACCTGGTCACCAGGGGCGACCTGGCAACCGGATTTGTTAAGCCTTGCATTAGAATGTTATGTTTATATGTTTGCGAATTTTTCTGTTCCGTAGTATATAATCGTATAACTATATTTCTCTGAAAACTCTTATGGAGATATTTTAAGCGGGATTTCTCATAATGTCACACGAATGTTTCGCAAAAAAAAAAAAAAAAAAAAAAAAAAAAAAAAAAAACTGATCTCGGATAAGTCTGTTTACCGAAAATAACCTTAATTGCAATAAAATAATGCTCTACACAATATTGAAAAAAATATTTGACTAAAATTGTCTTACAGAAGCAATCATTATAAGTATTTCACTATTCCATATTTCAGTATAACACTCTATACAATTGCTGCAAAACATGCTGAAGATGAATCCGGGAAAAATGTAAGTATCTATAGAAATATCTTTAAACAAATTCAATAATTTATCAGTTTATTCTTCTGTATTTTTCATAATAAAAGCGTGAAATATATATATATATATATATATATATAAAGTAGCTTTAAGCCTTGAAGGCTATAAATCGTTAAGTAAGCTATACAGAATGAGAAGTTAAAAAAGTGTCTTCTAGTCCGCATTAATATTAGGACTGCAAGGAAAAAAAAAACTTTGTATATATATATATATGTTATATAAAAGATTTATTTCCTTCGTATTCTTCCATTTTATTCGCATTAATCTTTTAAAATTAATCTAACTTCTGTCATAGTCAGTATTTCCTTAATTCTTAATAATATCTATTCCTATTTAAAGTCCTTTTAAAAGTAAATATCCGTATATTAATAATTATCTTATTCTAAATCTTAATCTAAAATTTTAAGTTCATTCGTAGCTTTTATCAGTTCCCCAATCTATAAAATTCTGAGACGCGTTCTCATTTCGAATGTTTTTTAAAAGCCATTTTCTTTTTATTATTATTGCTCTGATTTTTTCGCGCGCTTGGGATTTTAACTTCAAAATTTCTCCGCACCCAAGTACGGGATTCTTTACTGTTTTAGCCTCGCCCTCTAGCCTCATTCGCTGAGCTGGAAGTCGCCTCTCACTCATTGGTTTATACGCTCGTGACGTAATTCTGTGTATGTCTCCGCTGAAGGAACAAAACCAGGTCGCATCGGTCGGAGCACTAGATTTTTGACGTTTCCGGAAGCATAAACAAATATGTGTCTGGTATTTTTATGTCCGTAGAATATTCAACTGGCCCAGTAACATCTTAATTCAATGAAGTGAAGCAACGTTAGCCCGAGGGCTATAAGTTTTAGACCTTTGGGAATTGTTTCTGTGTTGTTCGTCTTCTAATAAAATTATTTGTCTGGAGATTGGCTGGATTTATTGGAAAATTTTGGTGGACTCATTTCATTGCCTTCTACTTCGCCATACTCGCTAATATCGACTTCAACTTGCTATATCGTTGAAGGACTGCCATCTTTTCATCGAATATTATTCATCGTAATATCTCAACCTCGTCAAAATGCCACACAAAAGCCCGTTAGGATTCCATGAACTTGCGCTGAGCTATGCCAATTTTCTGATGGACGGATGAGCTGCGAATGTATTGCCGGCTACTGTTGTACGTCTTCATAGCGAAGAGTGTGCGTCTAGTTCTCGCGAAGAGTATGTTAATTTGTTGTTCTTCTGATCGTCTGATAAACGGAGAAGCTGCGATATGTTGCTGAATGCGGATGCTGTACATTTTCCATTGTGGTGTGTGCAACAGATTCTCACCAAAATATGCATCGAATTTTTCAAAAAGTGTTGGAATAATTTATCCCTGGAAACACCAGATGCAGACCAGTGTGAATGTTCTACAAAACAACATCCTAATAATGACGGAATGATCTAAATAATATTTTCTTTTACAGAAAAAAAGAAATGAAAAAGTATCATTATACAAAAAAATAAATAAATTGATCGGTCTCAAAAATTTCAAAAAGTAAACAGGCAGACAACTTGTAAACGGAATTACGTAAGTTTGAAAAAAGTTATTATTGTATGTATTATTTATTATTTTATTTATTTTTATGTTATTTAAGTTTCGCTCAGATTTTCTTATTTGTTGTATTATTATTATTACTATCATTATTTATTAGAGATGGAGGTATTTACATTTGTTATTTAATTTAAATTTTATTTTACATCTGTTGTGTTAATTCTCTTTAATTTTTATATTAATGTTATTGCGATCTGGACTTGTAACAGGGTTCGTACGGATCAGGGAATTTTCCAGGAGTGTCACCAGTATCATCTTTATAGAAAAAGAAATCTAGATTCAAATCGCGAAACTTCGCCTTCTTTTAAGGGAGATTTTCTGTAAGAAAATACTGGTACCGAATAATTTCCTGGTCGCAAAATTCCAGGAGGCGTACGAACCCTGTTGTAAAAGTCCTTGGCGATCACAAAATGAGTGAAAACGAAATAAACATCATTCCTTTTGATTTCGAATCTGGAATGAACATTCAATCTTGGTTAAACCATTTTGACAAAACATGCCTTTCTGAAAAGAAAGATGAAAATTGGAAGATTAAAAATATTTCAAAATATTTGAAAGGAGAGGCTCTGAAGGTATTTATCAATGAATGTTTAGAATGTAAAGCTTTTGACAAAATAACTGATATTCTTACTGAAAAATTCATAACTGTTCATGTTCCTCGATTTTCAGAATTTGCTTCTATGAAATTAAATGATTTCAATGATTTGGATAAGTACTTTCGAAAAAAGGTTGAAATAGGTAGACAACTTTGTTTATGTGAAACTATAATAGTACAGGGATTAACAGACGGTTTCAAACCTGAGTACCAGAATTATATGATTAGTAATCCTCCAAAAAATACAATAGACTGGTACCTAATGGCTAAACAGCTAGTCGTAATTCCTACTTCCCAGGTCAATAATAGTAATTCTAGGAGTAATTTTCAGAATTATAGATCATTGCCACAATATGATCAGGCACCTAGACATTGTCGCCCAAGTCGAAATTTTCATATGCCAAATTCCAATTTTCATTCACAAAACAATTTTAATGCTCCAAATTCTAGATTTATCAATCCTAGGTTGCCTACTACACATTTTCAGAGCAAATACCCAAGTAGACCATGTCGAATGTGTTTAAATAGAGGTATCCAAAATGCTTATCACTGGGAGAGGAATTGTGTATTCAATGTGAGCCCTTTGCAATCTTCTGCACCCCCTCTTAGTCAACCACAACCATCTACTGATACTATATGACAGTTAATTGTATCAGGATATGTAAATAACAGGGATCTACCTTGTGTGATTGACTCTGGTTCAACCATAAGTATTTTACATTTTAAAATTGTTAAAATGTTAAATGCTAAAGTTATAAATATTCCACCTGTTATTATTGGCCAAGCCAAAGGAACTGTTGTAATAGATAAAGCTTGTAAATTATTGTTTAAATTATGTAATGTGCAACAAAATATTAGATTTTTGATATGTAATACAAATTTAGATTATGCTATATTAGGTTTAAAAGAATGCTGTAAGTTTGATTTAATTATTGACTGTGCTACATGTCGAGTATTACAAGGAGACCTTGTTTTAAATGAATCTAAGAGCATATCCAGTGATAAATTAAGATTACTTCATTTTAATGTTAACTATGATTATCAGAGAGTGCAACCCGATTATGGAAATATCATATCTCCCCAATCCTTTGTTCCATCTAATGTTGATAATTCTAAATTAATTGGGGACATAAATTCTATAGAAAATGAAACTTTAAGGGAAAGTATAAGGGTTTATTTAGACATTTTTTCTAAAACTAAATTTGATGTCGGGAGAATTAATATTAAACCGCAACGTATTTTTCTTAATTCTGACCTACCAATATCTCTGAGGCCATACAGAACTTCCCCTTTAGAAGAAAAAGAGATTTCGGATCAAATTCAATCACTATTAGATGCTGGTTTAATTAAAGAGAGCAATAGTCCTAATTCTGCCCCTGTTACATTAGTAATGAAAAGAGAAGAAGGTAAGAAAACTAGATTATGTGTTGACTATAGAAAATTAAATGCAATAATGAAAAATGACGCCGAACCCCTACCTCGTATCGATGGAATTTTAGATAAACTGAGTAGTGCACAGTATTTTTCAACTTTAGATTTAGCTTCTGGCTACTGGCACATACCCATACATCCATCCGATACTGAGAAATTGGCTTTTGCTACCAACTTTGGGCTCTTTGAATTGTTAGTTCTGCCCTTCGGGATTAAATTAGGCCCCCGATATTTAATAGAACCCTTAGAAGAATACTTACTAAATACAAAATAGACTTTGCTTGCCATTATTTTGATGATATCATTATTTTTTCTTCCTCATTAGAAGAACACATGCAACATTTAAAACAAATATTTGAATTATGTAGACGTGAAAACATTAAACTTAAACTATCTAAATGCAATTTTGTTCAAAGTAAAATTAACTTCTTAGGCTATACCATCCAGAATGGCACATTAACTCCTGCTAATGCTAATATTGAAGTAATAAAAAAACTAAAACCCCCTTCAAATGTAAAAGAACTTCAGAGATTCTTAGGATCTATCAATGTTTATCACAAGTTTATAGATAAATATGCCGAAATTCGAGTCCATCTTAACAGATTACTCAGGAAAAATACATTATGGGAATGGAATACAGATTGTCAAAATTCTTTTCAAAAATTAAAAGATGCCTTAATAGCCAAACCTATCTTAAAAATTTATGACCCTAAGTTACCCCTCCATATGTTTGTTGATGACTCACAGGTGGCAGTAGGTGCAGTCTTAAAACAACCTGATAGTAATAATTTTTTACATCCAATTGCTTATTACTCTAGAGAATTGAGAAATTATGAGAAGAATTATTTTATTACCGAGTTAGAGTGTCTTGCCATCATTGACACGTTAGACAAATTCTATCATTATTTTCATGGTGTAAATTTAGCATTCATACTGATCATGCATCTCTTGTATGGTTAAAAAATACTAAACATTTGAGAGGCAGGTTATTTAGATGGTCTTTGAAGTTGAGCATGTTTGAATATAATATAGTTTACGAAAAGGGATCCACAAATGTCGAAGCCGACATGTTGTCGAGAAACCCAGTTTCACATTTTATTCAACCACTTACTTTTCTTCTGGACATTAAAGAAATTATAGAGAGGCAGGAAAAAGATAATGTGTGTGGTAAAAATTATCTAAATGAAAATGGACTTATGATTATTAAAAGGAAAGGATTTCGAAAAATAGTAGTCCCCATGTCTTTAAGGAGAAAAATACTAAATGTTGCTCATGAAAATTTTGGTCATCCTGGTATCCAAAAAATGTTAAATTTAATCTCCCCTTATTATTATTGGCCTGACATGACGCAAGATATAACCAATTTTGTAAAACATTGTGATATTTGTCAAAAGAATAAAAAACCCAGACAGAAAAAATTTGTCTTATTACAAGCTATGCCCACCACAGATCAACCTTTTGAATGTCTTTCTATTGATACTGTGGGAGGATTCAATTATTATAACTCCACCAAAAATATCTACACATCATCATCGACCATGCAACCAGATATGTTTGGGCATTTCCTTCCAAAAGTGTTACCACAGAAACATACACAAATTGCTTAAAACAAGTCTTCAATATTCAATTCAATTTTCGATATACAGGGTCCTCAAAAGGTATTAAGTGACAGGAATGCAGCCTTTACTTCACCTAGATTAAAAATTTTTTTGCGGAATCACAATATTAAGCAACGTTTAACCACATCACATCACCCTCAATCGAATGGCAAATGTGAGAGAGTGAATCAATCAATAGTTACAAGATTAAAGTGTAAAGTTAATTCCACTACCTCCAAAATTCCTTGGACCAAACTTCTGACTGAAGTAGTTAATGAATACAATAATACACCCCATTCCATAACCAAATTCCCTCCTGCTTATTTACTTTTTGGAAAATTACCCTATGATTCCCCTCTTAAGCAACATTATTACCCTCCTGTCCAGGAAGCCCTCAACATTGCTAAAAAACGCACGGATGAATTTTACTGGAAAAGTAAAAAATATTATGATAGAAACTATGTGGAGCCAAAATTTGAGATAGGAGATCTTGTTATCTATGAAAAATTCCACTATCCCAATACCAGAAAGCTCTCACAAGTTTTTAGTGGTCCCTATCAAATCCTTAAAAAATTATCTGATGTAAATGTTGAAATTAATAGACAGACTCAAAATAAATTTACTGAAATAGTCCATGTATCAAAATTACGCCCTTATTACCCTCCTGACAAATTAAAGTTATCCCATGAGCAGCAACAAACTAATGTTAAATCAATAGCTTAATATTAAACTTAGTAAAGCAAAAATTCACTAAATTTAATTAAATCAAATTATAATTGACTAATCAATTCTCTTCTGTATAACAGTATGTTCTTGAATATAGGAATTCCCAAGAATATTACTGCCAATATTTTTGCTTGAGTTAACTTTTTATGCAGGCGTAAATTAGTTGATTTGAGTTAAAAGGTTTTTATATTGGAGTGAATTGAATTAGAACAATAAAGTAAATTGGAATAGCAAATTAGATTAAAATAATACATTAAATTAAAATAATTGAATAAAAATTCACTGGATTAAATTAAATTATAATAATATTATAGAATAAAACTCTCTACTAATAGAAATAGTTAAACTTATTATCCACCGTTCACTTCAAGGTCTTATTTTCATTGAGCAGCTTATGTTTCTCTTGTTTGACTGAAAACAGAGAGCACATTATCTTACTGAATTGTTGATAATTTTTCACAGATATTTCTTAGTTTACTATTTATTTATTTTGTTTCCTTTTATTAAGTATATTTTCATTCCTCACTGATATTGAAAAAAAATGAGGAATTAAATTATATACAGATGAATTACTGATTTAGTATTATTTTGAAGTTGTTTGTTATTGTTGATATTATTATGTTGTTATTATAATTGTTGTTGTTATTTATTATGTGATAAGATTATAAAAGAGAATATTCTTGAGAATTGTGATAAAAGAGAACCACTGATAGTATATTAGTTGATGATAAACAGTCACATCTTACTAGCAAAACATCTAATACTCATATCTAATTGATGGAACATTATTAACTGACTGGACTTCACTTAATAAGTGCACTTATCAAGCTATACCTACTTATCAAGGCACAAAACTTATCAAGCATCACAAACCAGTACTTTAATTGTTTATTGAACTTAGTGGGGATGAAACTTTCTTATGTTTTTGAACTTTATGATTAACTGGAATTCTCCTACTACCGAATCCATACACTGTATTGCCGTAAACTCCATTACTGGCTAATACTTGACATATCTGTGCCTTCATATCCATACCAAGAAACTTTTTTTGGAAATGAGAGGTCTATAACTCACACTGTTACTGATTAAGAGGACTATTAGACATTTATACTTTTCACTGCTTAGACAAAAATGCTTTGATTACTTCATTTTCATCCTTTTCACTATTTATGTTTGAAGAGTGAAAAAAAAATTATTTGTTACTAACTTATTTATATTGTAATTGTATGTATTTCTGTATTTAAACAATTCCCACAGGTTCGCGTTTACAAAAATAACTATTGAATTAACTTTAATAAAATCAAGGAATGTTTGGCATTAACTAGAATACCCGATAAATATTTTGTAATCCAAATTCTTGCTTGCCTTAATGAACTTGTAGATCATCGGATCTACTCGTCATTCGGATTTTTAGGGGGGGGGGGGGATAATGTTATATAAAAAATTTATTTCCTTCGTATCCTTCCATTTTATTCGCATTAATCTTTTAAAATTAATCTAACTTCTGTCATAGTCAGTATTTCCTTAATTCTTAATAATATCTATTCCTATTTAAAGTCCTTTTAAAAGTAAATATCCGTATATTAATAATTATCTTATTCTAAAACTTAATCTAAAATTTTAAGTTCATTCGTAGCTTTTATCAGTTCCCCAATCTATAAAATTCTGAGACGCGTTCTCATTTCGAATGTTTTTTAAAAGCCATTTTCTTTTTATTATTATTGCTCTGATTTTTTCGCGCGCTTGGGATTTTAACTTCAAAATTTCTCCGCACCCAAGTACGGGATTCTTTACTGTTTTAGCCTCGCCCTCTAGCCTCATTCGCTGAGCTGGAAGTCGCCTCTCACTCATTGGTTTAAACGCTCGTGACGTAATTCTGTGTATGGGTCTGCTGAAGGAACAAAACCAGGTCGCATCGGTCGGAGCACTAGATTTTTGACGTTTTCGGAAGCATAAACAAATATGTGTCTGGTATTTTTATGTCCGTAGAATATTCAACTGGCCCAGTAACATCTTAATTCAATGAAGTGAAGCAACGTTAGCCCGAGGGCTATAAGTTTTAGACCTTTGGGAATTGTTTCTGTGTTGTTCGTCTTCTAATAAAATTATTTGTCTGGAGATTGGCTGGATTTATTGGAAAATTTTGGTGGACTCATTTCATTGCCTTCTACTTCGCCATACTCGCTAATATCGACTGCAACTTGCTATATCGTTGAAGGACTGCCATCTTTTCATCGAATATTATTCATCGTAATATCTCAACCTCGTCAAAATGCCACATATATATATATATATATATATATATATATATATATATATATATATATATATATATATATATATATATATATATATGCGTAATTAGTAGTACCCTGTATTAGAGATTCTACTACGGGGGTGGGGGGTGGACAAGGAAAAACGCAGTGAAAAAAAAGGATTTGTACCAGTATTTTCTTATAAGAAAATTCGGCTTATTATTCGTTCAAATAACCAATACGAAATTTTCCTTAAGAAAATACTGCTGTTTCCCTCTTTATTTGACTGTGCTTTTCCCTGATCTGTCGCCACCTTGTACTATATGTTTAATACTGTAACTATTGCAACAACACTGATTCACTTTGTAAAATACAGTTTTGAGGTTATTTTAATATAAATTTTATGTTCATATACCCATCCTAAGTTAAAGTATCGCGCAGATTGTTACATACCACGACAAAAAAAATTGCAATATTAACTGAACCGTATTTTTTATTATATTATAGTATAAGTGTTTATTTTTTCATTTTATAAAGCCTGAAATAGAGCTTATAAATGTATTACAGAGGTTTATGTAATTTCAAAAAGAGTTTTAAAGTTTATAAGAACTTGAAACCACATCATTCTTCACTGACAGTGGAAAGATTAAAAAAAGTAGGAGCTCCCTTAAACATTTGGTTTGATACTGAATTTTAAAATATGTGTCCCATAATTTTCGGAAACCCTGTATATATTTTTCAAATGAGCGTGAACCTTCACTTTATGGCAGATTCAAAGATAATACCACTTAATTAATTTGTACTGAAATTTCATTTTATTTATTTTTTAATAATCTAATATGTTGTTAAATTGATAAAAAATAATTTATTCAAATTAATTATTAGAATTTATATTTATTTACAGTGCTTAGGTGATATGCATGCGACTAAAGGTTGCAAGTAAGAAATTCCTTTTTTTTTAACTTTCTTTAATAAATCAATTTAAAATGTGAAACATAATTTATTTAAAATCATAGCATATTTTACTATGTGTAAATTACATAAAAAAATCTTTCAAAAAATGTTTTTGTTCAATTGTTTTAATTAATTTGTATGTTTATTTATGCAAATGATTTAAATGATTTTCTACATGACTACTGCACTTATTCGAGCATTTTATGCCTTTAGAGATAAAACGTCGTGATATGATGCAATTAATACTTTGCCTTCCGCATGTCTCGTAAAAATACTTCTATTCGTAAAATGGTGAAATGATTGATTGACACCAGAGTTTAGAAACAAATTTATTCGAAATTAAGTAAAATCTTTTCTTCATGTGATTGATAAAAGGGAATTTTTAATTCCAAAATTCTGGTGCCAATGTAGCATTTAAAGATTAAAATTAAGTTACTTTACGTGCGACATCACTGTGGTTTCGCCGGATGGAAAAGTGTTAAAAAGCATCTAAAACGACGGCAAATTTTAGTAAAATGCGCATAGGCAATTTCTTCGCAACAGCGAGATCACAAACAATGCAACTTATCACTACCCTGTAGTTCTTACCAGAAATAGGTAAAACCGTGGCTCGATTTTTGAAATTCGATGAGCAGCCTGAAAAATCACATGTCAAAATTCTACTGATTACCCTATGTGCAATAGTGTTCAGTAATCGGTTTAAATAAAGCTGCGGTCTAGGAGGTGTAGCCATGACCTGATTACCGACAGGACACACTTCCAATAGTAAAATTTAATAGAAACGTTCGTATTATTAAAATGGCCTGTTCATGCAAAATTGCTTCCATGAATAAGGAAAAAAATTCTATTACTTTTTTATTGGTGGAAGCGTGCCCCGTTGGTAATCAGGACCTGGGTGTGGCTATTGAATAACATAACTCATATTATTAAACTTTTTATTCGGCATTAATTATATCAGAAACTTTATCATCTTCAATATACTTCCCTTGGCGATCCCTACACCGCTCCATCCGAATTTTCCACGGTGGAAAGCAGTGCTGGAAGTCCTCTTCGGCCAGTTTGTTGAATGTCTTCGCCACTTTTGCGTTGGCCTATTTCCTGCTCTGAAATCTTGCCCTTTTGAGCTCAGATTTGATCTTTGGTCATAAATAGAAGTCACAAGGAGCTATGTTAGGCGAGTACGGTGGACGATCGAACACGGGGATGGTGTGATTTGTCCAGAACGCCTTCCACAGACCAAGCGGAAATTGCTAAATATTCTCCTGGTGAAGGATACAGGATTCTTCATGTTGAATGTTTCATGCAGAATCTGACGAACATTTATTTTGTCGATTCCTGTCAACTCGGATACTCAGACAAAGACTTTCGCGGATTCACTGACCAAATGTTTGAATGTTTTCTGTCATTTTTAAGGCGCAGTGTTTTCCAGGGCGCTACTCATCTCCGGTCGTTTCTCGTTCCACTTCGAACATTTTAAACCATTCAAACACTTGAATGCTCGGTAAACATTCATCAACGTTCATTTCTTTTAACATAGAATAAACTTATGTGACAGTTTTCCGGAGTTTTGCAAGAAATTTTAAGTCCCCCCCCACTTGCTCCATCTACACACTTGTCATTTTCCCGGCGAGTCATTTGCGCTTCAAAAAGGAAAAAAATCCTTGACGGCTCGGCCTGCAGGCACAGGTAGATCTCGAAGTCGCAGACCACGGGACACCTATTTATTGGAAATTGCAGAAGAACGACCTATTTGCCATGATGTGGCAGTTGGGACCCCCACTTCGAAATATCCTCTGCCTGTAGGCGGAGCCAGCATGGATTTGTTTGTTTTTAATTTTTTTTACCGTAAGACTTGGTCCTATAGAAAACATGTCAGTATAAAAGTTGTAGATAATATTAAGAAGATTTATAATAAATTTAAGCGGATTTGATAACTTGGGAATTGACGAAGTTATGAATTTTTTTCTTCTGAAACCCCTATTTCACTCCCCCCATGGGGTCATTTTTAATGAAATGAAAAATCTGTCATACATAAATTTTTGGCCCTATTCCTAGAAGTAATAATAACTTTAAACGGATTCGATATGTATAAAAAGTAAGAAGTTGTGGGGTTTTTTCTGTTTTCACCTCTGCCTGTAGGCGGAGCCAGCAGGGATATTTTTAAATTTTATTATTATTCTTTTTTGCCGTAAGAGTTGGTCCTATAAAAAACTTGTCAGTATAAAAGTTGTAGATAATTTTAAGGAGATTTACAATAAATTTAAGCAGATTTGATATCTTGGAAATTGACAAAATTATGATTACTTTTTTTCTGAAACGCTTCCCCCCCCCCCCTTGGGGACATTTTTAATGAAATCAAAAATCTGTCATACATAAATTTCCAGCCCTTTTCCTAGAAGTAATAATAACTTTAAACGAATTTGATGTGTATAAAAAATAAGAAGTTATGTGTTTTTTTCCGTTTCACAAAAAGCCCCCCCCCCCCCCTTGGTTCGATTTTGCCCATTAACGAACTTGAGCGAGTTTTTATTCCGCTTGATTTTATGTATCAGTTTGGAAGAGATTTGTGCAGAATTATGGGAGTTATCGTGTCCATAAAAAAGTGACATAGATAGATAGATAGATAGATAGATAGATAGATAGACAAAGTTTTGAACTGGGGGTGGTTTGGGTTCTAGGAGTCATGATCGGTGTGGATCTGCAAAAATTTATTAGGAATTCAAACTTAGGGGAGAATGTAATAGGTAGTATTTCTTACGAAATCTACCTAATACTACAGCCAAACTAAGCGTCAAGTGACCTTGATGATCGAGTATAGGATGGGGGAGATACCACGTAACAGTTTCAAGGGATGTTCAACTACACCACGATTGTTGTTTGCCGGTAGAAGTACCTGTCCGGATATTTAATAGCCACATCTTGTTTATAGGCTCCTGTCAGTTCTCTATTCCTATCTCCTCCGACTACCACAAAGAACAATGAACAAGCTCGAAGACGCCTCTATCATCGATTATTACCCTCCGAAAATCTCCTTAAACTGCTCTTTGATCTCTTTTCGAAAATCACCTTAAAATTTGTCTGATGAACTATTTTGTAGTTCGGATACCTACCCAATAGTTTTCAGTAATCAGGCTAGGAATTGCCGCAGTGTATTTATGTAGTGTTTATATTTCTATATTTTATTTTTATAAAATATTTTATAAAAAAAAATTATTCACTTAAGAGTTATTTTATGCCGTGGTACGATACGTTATCAGACACAATAATTTCACAGACATAAGTTATCTTGCAGCGCTTCAGTTACGAATTTTTTATTCAGCCTACTTCTGCTGCGAACGGATTAAAAAAATAGAAATAGGTAACCGGTGTACATCGGTAACCTCCAAAAATTTCGTCCCGACGAGACTAATATTCGGGGAAATATCTATTGTAATCAATAAATATTTTATTAGAAAATTGCAAAATTTCAACTCATTGCACTAAGTCATTTTAAAGTTAAGAAAGTATCCGCATTGCAATCTGTTTTGCAATGAATAAAAATCAATTTAAAATCAGGAGATCAACACTTTTTTTCTACATAAATCCTAGTACATTGTTACGTCATTAAATTTTCAATACATTATCATCTATCAACGTATTGTTTTGACGTGAATTATTGTGCTATAATGCACATATCGAAATCAACCATAGGGTTTGCATTATAATTTTGTCATTTAATTTCTCAGGTAGAGTTGCAAAAAACTGGTTTATTGCCAGTTTTTTTTCCAATAAGCCCGGTTAATTCCCAGGTTAATTCCCAAAAGACCCAGTTTATTCCCAAAACACTCAGTTTATTCCTAGATTTAAACAGGGTTTTTTCTAGTCTTTGCAACTCTATTCTCAGGCCACAGATCAAATTTTTTAAAAAAAAGGGCGATATTGTGTTACTAACCAGGAAACCACGCCATTAGTGTAATAATGAAAACAAAATCTAAATAAGCAGCAATCGAAAGGGCATGACCCTCGTCTCCCCGTTATCGCGATATAAAGTCTTCATATTAGTAAAATTTGCTAATTTATTGATTTAATAGTATGGAAGGAGGAGTTGATCATCAAACGCTGTAATTCTCCGAAATGAATCGCTATGCTTATTACAAACCACGCCTTTTTACCTTAATTAAATAAATAAATTTGCAAACTGTATGACTTTATATCTCGATAACGAGGAGACGAGGGTAAATTATTTAGGTGACAAAAAACCCGATTCATAATTCTCTTTCGATTGCTGCTTACTTTGATTTTTTTCATTATTACACTATGGCGTGGTTTCCTGGAAAGATCTATATTTATCGTAAATAACATTATAATTGATTCCAACATTTCCGAGAATTCTTGTCCTGTGATATTGAAGTTTAAACCTAGAAAGCGCCACTTGCCTTCGGCTAGTTGCGCATCAATAAGATCTCTCCTCATCTAAGGCTGAGGATGTATCTGTATAACAACGATTTTAACAGTACCATAAAAACCTAAAAGTACCATAAAAACTCCTAACAGTACCGTACAAACTCCAATAGTTTCGTTAATCAGTAAAATTGAAAGAAAAGTGTACTGATTGCAAAATATAAATTTTTGGATAGCCCTATCAACTTTAAGCGTTTTTAGATGAGAAAAACGCCAGAAATGCATAAATTCAAAGTATGTTGGTCATAAGAAAACGTTTTTTGTTTGTTTAACTTGTTGGTAAATGGTATTTGTTCTTTTGAAATATAACTTAAAGCAGCAGAAGGCAGTATCAAAATGTAAATGTCGTAGTTTTTACAAAAATAATCGTCTTCAATCAACTGGATTCTATCCTGACACCGAACATCATTTGAAACATATTACTTACCCATCATACGCAGTATAGGGTGAAATCGTTTTGAAAACCGAAAAAAAAAGTTAACGGATTTACACGTTTCAGAGACTGGAGATTGCGAAAAACAATATTTAAAAAAAAAATGCCGTCTGTCTGTCTGTTTGTGTGTCTGGAAACGCTCTATCTCCCGAACAAATCGAGATAGAGACTTGATATTTGGTGTGTACTTAGTATGTAATAATGGAAAGAAGCTTAATGAATTTCAGTAGCCTCGATTATCCGGACCTATTTTTTTGGACTCTCGAAATATTCGTTCGGATAAAAGGTATATAAAATTTTTCGAAATTGTTTATTTTAAAGAGGGAATATAAAAAACAATAAAAAACAAATTTTGCATAAATAATGAAGTCGATCGGATGATGAGTTGCCGAGATATTTGTAATCCTATTTTCCTCACTCTTCGATTTTTCTTGACCCTGTATTTCATTCAAATTTCAATTCAAAGATATATTTTAATCGGAAATGAGATGCTTAATAAGACGCAGTAAACTGTTAGTTGATATGATTATCAATTTCGGAGTAATAGAGCATTTAAAGTTTATGACGTCATCAAGCCACGATTTTATTCGAATTGCAATGTATTTTATGAATAGTTTACACATGTTTTATTTTCATATTTTATATTATGCATATCCATGATGGGTAAGTATTACAGTGGCCCCCAACGACTAGTTTGGAATTGGAAGTTATAACTCTAGACCTAATGATTAACGGATTAGCTATTCTACTCCTTGTTTATATAAAAGATACAGCATGTATACATATATAAATTGTTTATTTTTGTGAGACAAATGCCATCAGAGATATTGCCGAAGAAAAAAAAATGTATATATATTTTTTTAATTCTCCCTAAATCTATTTCAAAACTTTTGTAGTTATTTAGGTATTCTGTTAAGTAGGTATGTTAAATGTGATATACATTATACATGGTATTATGTTAAATTTGATATCAACAAACATGTTTACATTTACTCGGGGAAAACATAACTCAAAGCCAAACAGCAAAAATTATGATTGTATTGAGTATAACTCAGAGAAACCCTAACCATTAAAAAAAATTCCTGCATATGTATTCAGTTGTATGTATAATGTATTTTGTCAAAACATTTCTATCGCGTTTGTCCCAACAACATGAAATAGTTCTAATATTGTTTAATATTAATCAAAAAACTGGGAAACTGGGCTTGTATCTCCAGTTATAGATAGTTAAAATGAAAAAGTTTATTGCATATTTTCGAATCGCTTAAGTTTGTATCAATTGTAATAAATCATTACTTATAATCAATTCCAAGTAGCGTACAACGTAAAAAATAGTGGAGTATTTTTGTAATGAATATTATTAAATAGACTCTTTTTCTACATTTTCCCAATATATATATATATATATATATATATATATTATCTTTCAGAAATGATCGCCTGAAAGTTTCTATAAAATTTGGCCAGTTGAGCGTGCAAAAAATCTCCAGTGTGCCTAAATTCGAGGTAAGTATTTAAACTAAGTGAAAAAATACATTTTTGAACTCTGTTTTCTCATGTCTTCTAATCTATATATATATATATATATATATATATACTGTGTCCAAAAAATGACTGATGGATTTTAAAATTCAAATATTTGCAGACGGTGACAGATATTTAAAAAATATTTGCGGAAGGGATACGTATGATGTCAGGAGTTTTTTTACCCTGATTCTTGATTTTAGATCGAATTTCAAACTATAGGTGGCGCAGACAGCGATTGGCACTCAGCCGAGGAAGAAACTGACGTCAATCAGCATTGATCGAGGCTAACGAAAAAGACAGGCTAGCGCGGTGCATTCCACTTATCTTTTTTTACAGACCGCTAGAGTGAAGTGATGCTCTTTTCGTACACCTTCATTGGTACATTCGAGCATCACGTGACTCCGGCGGTCTGTAAAAAAAGATACGCGTAAAGCACCGTGGTAGCCTTTCTTTTTCGTTAGCCTCAGCATTGATGCACTGCACCCTGAATCCTAGGCCTGCGCGCTGAGAAAAATAGCGCGGATTTTTTTTTTCAACGTTTGAACGATCACTCGAACTTCAACACCAATAACTTCTAAAAGTTTTCTTCGCCTAGTTTTTCTGAGATAAATAAGTCAAAGAAAACTTTTAGATGCTATTGTTGTTAAAGTTCGAGGAACCGTACAAATGGTGAAAAAAAAATCCGCCTGCGAGAGCCGCCATTTTTGCCAGCGCACAGGCCTAGTAATCAGGGAGCGGTGCATCAATGCTGAGTGACGTCCGTTTCGGCCTCGACTGAGTGCCAATCGCTGTCAGCGCCATCTATTGTTTGAAAATCAAACTAATATCAAGAATCACAGTAAAAAAAAACTCCTAACATCATACATAACCCTCCTGCAAGAATTGTTTTAATATCTGTCACCGTTTGCAAGTTACTGAATTTTAAAATCCATCAGTCATTTTTGGGACATCCGGTATATATATGTACGTGGGGTATGTACGTGGTGTGGGGATTAGTTGGGCAAATGGCAAAGAAAGATTATTGGGAACCACTGCTTTAAACTCTTACATATTTCTCTTATTCAACCACGCATCTTTTAATGATAGTAACTTATTGAAAATGTGGTGCAAGTACGAAATAAATAAAGAAAAAAAGAGAGAGAAAGAAAGAAACAGTATCTCAATATTTAAGAAAAATATTTTCATTAAAATATTAGACGAAGAAGGGCTTTACTTACTGCAGCTAAAAACTCGTCACTGACTTACAGAGAATACATTCTCCAATCTTATATAAAATAAAACTTGGATGGTTAAGAGTTATGTTGAAATATAATTTGAAATATAATGTTGAAAAAAAAAGTCAACGTTTTCGGCAAAAGGGGGACGTTTATTTAAAATTCGAGGAAGTTTAAAAAATCACTCTATGAATTCCTAATAAACTTTAGGAAAATAGGACAGAAATCATTATATTGGACTACAAGAATGAAACCAGATTCCTTTTACTAATGGAAAACAATCGCAAAAACGTGCTAAAAATCGCTTGAAAATTTAAATCAAAAAATTCAAAAACTGTCTTTGATGTATATTATTTCATACATGCATGTATCATCCTGTTAAATCGTGTAGCTATACGCGAATAGACAATTCTTATTTTCCATAAATAAAAATCATACCATTGTCTTGCAATTTTACGAAAACAGCACAGAATAACAGGTTACCAAACCATACAATTTAACATATTATAAGATATATGACACACTTATAACATATAAAAGTAGAAATCGACACACTTACATAGTAATATAAAACTTGAGGCATTATAATTTAGACCATTCGCATATACAACTTTCCTCTATATTTTTACAATAATACTTTTGTTGAATTTAGAGGGAAAAAATTGAAATTAAATGCGATATTCTTTAGAGGATTCTATATTCAATCTAGTGAACCTTTGATGTGTTTGTTTATTGTATTTTATCAATTGCGTTATTGCTCAGCTGATAAATTCTTTAGTTTCATTTTCTTGCATTTCTGTTTTCATTGTAGAACATAGAACTCTTCAGCTACATCGGTGGCTTCATAGGTCTGTGGCTGGGAGTCTGCCTTGTTACGTTCGTCGATTTCTTAGAAACAGTGACGGATGTTATAACGTTTGCTGTGAAGAAATGGAAAAAGTTGTATCAAAAGAAGCGTACACGTCGCATATTTTTTTATCGAGATTGAGAGGTTTAACCCTTAATTGCATAGTGATGTAAATTGCCATCACTGTTTATTTAACTTTTAATAAATAAATCAACTTCTTCGCCACCACTATATTTATATAGAAATATTAATCCAGTGTAATATCCCGTGAACTATGTTGCTGAACAAAGTTAAAAATCTATCTTAAAATTTCTGGTGTCTAATATTTAATATATGTATAAGAAAACACAATTGTAAAAGAAAAACTCATGCAAAGAAGGGTTAATGTGTTTAACATTCCCTCTCAAGTAGCATTTCTGATATGATATCGTCATGAATATTTCTGAAATTTTCTTAATAATCTTTTTTAAATAAAATCATTAAACCGTCTACTGTGTTTGTTCAGTTCTGTTGTTTAACAATTTTTTTTCACTACATATATGGTTAAAATAATATAGAGGAAAATTCATAGGAGTGATGGTATGCGCCAATATAAACAAATTTTGCAATGGAACTTGGGTCGCAATTCAGCCAAAAAGATTGGGTGCCATAAATTCGATTATAGTAAAGATTCCTGTTTTTGATTTGACAAAACGAGTGTATAACCCGAAATTCTATTGGAAAATGTGTTTTTTTACGTGTAAAATCACACCTCTAGGTTTGTCGTCATATTAATTGTACAAGGGGGACTCTAAAATAACCGCAATTTCTTTATAAAAACCTTTCTTTACTTTGTTTTTACAAAACAACCATAGCACCGTCAATATACACCTCATATAACTTTATATACTTGTCTAATTGATGATTCTATTGTTGGAAACTTTGTTCAAACTTTTTGCTGCAAGCTCCTGTCTCGTTTTTTACTTCACCTCTTCCACGTCGTTAACCGATGTACTATTATGTCCCTTTTCATTCGTGAAAACAAAAAGAAGTCGCACGGTGCAAGGTCAGGTTAGGGGGAGGGGCGAAAGAGTCATGCTGTTTTAAGCAAAGAACACGGCGAATGGTGGAAAAACCAGCCCCTGTGTGCCAGAAATCCGGTTTCTTCTGTTGCACCGAGGCTAACGAAATAGAAAGGCTACCGCGGTGCTTTACGCATATCTTTTTTTACAGACCGCGGGAGTCATGTCATGCTCGAATCCACCAATGCATGTGTACGAAAAGAGCATCACGTCACACTAGCGGTCTGTAAAAAAAGATAAGTGGAATGCACCACGGTAGCCTATCTTTTTCGTTAGCCTCGTGTTGCACAATGTTACGCAGTCTTTTTAGCACCTCACAATAGAATGCTTGATAAACTGTCTGACGTCGGGACACGCTGTTCACTTAAGTCCGAAATTTAAACAAAAAAAAAAAAGAGAAACAAGCGAAAATGATTTTACAAACAAATGCACTGCGAGTAGAGTTGCAAAATTTCGGTTTATTCCCAGGTTTATTTCCAATAGACCCAGTTTATTGTCAGGTTTATTCCCAAAAGGCCTGGTTTATTCCCAAAAGGCCTGGTTTATTCCCAAAAAACCCGGTTTATTCCCAGGTTTAAACTGGGTTTTTTCTATCCTTTGCAACTCTAACTGCGAGCAGCCACAACCTTCCGCGGAGACAGCACTGAACGCTTGCGTGACACGCTCCTAGCGGGTGGACTGCCTGCTCCACAAATCTCGTCCATAGTGCTGTTATTAAAGTTATTTTGGGTTCCTCTTTGTATAGTCTGTACAAGTTTAAAACTGAAGAAAGGATGATATTTCTGAATGCAAGGCGGTTAGTCATGGAGCACAAAGTATCCCTTTTGCAGGAGGCAAGAGAACAGAACAGGAGTTCCAACATAAAGTAAATTTCAGACACTGCTTTAAACGGAATATCACTTTCTTGTAATAAATAAATCCAAGATCTCGCTGCAATTGAAAAACAAAAATATTTGGCAACCCAAACACTCCAAAACGTTGTCCAAAAAGTCGCACACTGTTAAAAATATTGTGAAAAATTACCTCTGTTTTTAAAGGCTCTCTATTTTTTGACCAATGAAAACGCTCCAAGGGCGTTTATGTAGCATTGTCATTGGTCAGAAAATAGAGAGCCTTTAAAAACAGAGGTAATTTTTACGATATTTTTAACAGTGCATTTTCTCCATAGAGATAATATTACGATCAAGTGTGCAAAAATTAAGTCGCCAATGGATTGATCCCCACCACTAAATTTTATTAGTATTCTTCGTCAAATTTTATTAGTATACTTCGCCTAAATTTTATCAGTATTCTTATTAGGTGCAGAATACTAAAAATTTAGTGGTGGGAATCGCCCCTTGTCCCCTAGATTTTTGCACCCTGATTACGATTGTTGAATTTTGAATGAAATAAATATAAAAACATAAAAAACAAGGATTTATTTAATTTAAAGTACACCAACGAGGGAACCACGCCATAGTGTAACAATGAACAAAAATCTAAGTAAGCAGCAATCGAAAGAGAATTATGGAACGTGTTTTTTGACACATAAATCATTTGTCCTCGTCTCTTCGTTATCGAGATAAAAAGTCATAAAGTTTGCTAATTTATTTATTTAATTAAGGGGAAAAAGCGTGATTTTGATTGAGAAACTTTAATAATCAAATTAATGTGAAATACAAAACATAGTTAGATATAGTAATATAAAAATGAAAGAAGCCCGTAAAAAAATGCTATTGACCAATATGACGCTGAATAAAAAATGACTAAATCGTAGAAAATCTTGACACCAAGAGAATTTTATGAGCTTAAATTTAGTGCAATGATTACAATGATCAATCTCCTTCGAAAAATAAAATTGCAAGGGCGTTTCAAATGCAAATGGTCAATTTTGCACAAACCCAGACTTGTAACAAGCATAGTGAGTCATTTCGGAGTATTACGTCGTACTAAACTGGAAATAGATAAGTGACTGTAGTTTGATGATGTTGTTACGTTAAAAACGTTAACGACTCTTCTTTTAATCCTGTCGACTCCTTCCATCCTATTAAATCAATAAATTAGCAAATTTTAAGACTTTATATCTCGATAACGGGGACACGAGGGAAGATATTTATGCGTCAAAAAACACGTTTCATAATGCTTTTCCGATTGCTGCTTATGTAGATTTTTTAAATTATTACGCTAATGACGTGGTGTCCTGGTAAGAAATAAAACAGTAATCAGAGATATACTTCTGAATATGACATATGACTAAAATTAAAAGCTTGGGCGCCCAGAAAACATTGAACGAGATAAATACAAATCAATGAACCGACGTCACAAGCAACTGATCGTGTACTTTAATATTCGTTTCTCATTAACCTGGCCTATTCATGAACAAATTAGTAACCAAGCAACTTTTTAAAACAATTGCGTCATCACAATCAACTAATCCTTCAGTTTAAGGATTTCTGAGCGACCCAAGCTTTTAGTTTTTAGTCATATGTCATATCCAAAAACACTTTTTAAATTTTGGCTAATAAAACGAACTCTGTCTTTTCAACTTTTAGGTGCACTTTAAACATAATAAAACATTGGTTTTTTTTTGTAATATATATGTATATAATATATATATATACACAGGATGTCCCAAAAGCATTTACCTCGGCTTTTAATCTTTAAATATTCATCATAGACATTTATTATAAATTACAAAGTTACATAAAAAAGGTACAGAATTTTATGAAATCGATTAAACCTTTCAGGGGATTAAATTTGAAGAAATTCAAAATTTGCATTTTTATACGGCAAATTTTTATATAAAAATTTTTTCACTGAGTAAAATGTGGCCAATACAGCAATACGGTCAGGTACAGAATTTCAACATCTTACCATATAAAGGCGCAGTGATATGTAAAAAAAAGTTAGTGAGGGGTTAATGTTAAATTAAAATGCAAATGCTTATAGATAGAGTGAGATGCGCGACGCAGAAATGCATCATAAGCGAATAAAATGTGGCTCTTATGTTTAGTTTTATTTATGAATTTAGAAATCTATGTTTCCTGAAAAATACCTTAAAATTTTACTCGATGGATTACAGAATACAGCTTGGAAATGACATAGCCAATGAACATTAAAATGTTTGCATTTGTAAATACTTGCCTTTGATCGGTGCATCACATAATAGCAACAGACGCGTCATTACATGAGAAAGTTGTTTGTACACTGCCATTAGTCAATAGCATCACTGTAGTGTAACACGCGCAGCCGGACCGTCTACATTCATTCTGATTTCAAATTTCTGATACATTTTGACAGTGTAACGAGTTTGTGCAGACAGTATGTTGCAATACAGCAACGAAGAACTTTTTGAAATGGTAATACTGTACTTTTTATGCAATCGCAATGCTAACGAAACTGCATTGGAACTTCAGTGTACATTTCCAATTCTCGACATCGTTCTGGGAAATTTACCGTATATACTCGTGTATAAGCCGACCCCTAAATTCGAGATGAAAACAAGTTTAATACCAGTAATTCAGAATGGTTTTTCATACGCTTTATTTTGTCTAATTTTATTGTACATTATTAAGGCACAAAATTATGGTAAAATATTGGTATAAACCTGTTTTCATCTCGAATTTAGGGGTCGGCTTATACACGAGTATATACGGTATTTTCAGATTAGCGCAACGAATGCGTGAAAATGGAAGCGTAGGTGGACTAGGTCATAGATTAATAT
This sequence comes from Maratus michaelseni, assembly GCA_963931845.1. Taxonomy (NCBI): domain Eukaryota; kingdom Metazoa; phylum Arthropoda; class Arachnida; order Araneae; family Salticidae; genus Maratus; species Maratus michaelseni. The sequence continues at coordinate 66,129,321 of OZ007594.1, forward strand.
ACAAGATAGAACACTATCATAGGGCGTAATGGTAACGCGATGACGATCGCAGCGCCTGTAATGACAAGGGGGAAGAAACGTCTCATAGACGGAATATTTCTCCTTTTGAACCTCTATCTTATTATGATCTTTCTTCTTTTAAATGCTACATGTTTACATTTTCAACTTTATAGGAAAAGCGAAAAACGACAGTTTTGAAATTCCGATTTGTATGCAAACATGATTCTGCATGACATATTTTAACAACTTTTGCCATACTAAAAAGTTCTGAAAAGAACTGTTATTTCAATAATAATAAAATAAAAAATAAAATGAAGTCCTTTAAAATGAAAATGAACACACCAGCGGCCAATTTGAAGAGAAGCGTCTGCCTCGAAGCGAAAAGAATAGATATTAAAAACATAGAGCATAAACAGATTTCATATACATGTGTAAATTTCGGAAGCTTCTTAGTTTCCAAAATTGTCACTAGTGATGCCATTATTGGTGTCGTTACAGATGTTGCTGTTACTGACCTATCTTGTATGTTAATCTATGGACTAGGTGGGCTCAGACTTCACTCAACTGAAGAAGAAATTGATATTTTTGCTTACTTTTGCAGTCATCCACATAGTAGTATTCATACCGTTTCTTCAGGAATAAACGTATCAAGTACAATAGTGTAGGGAATACTTAGACGAAATAAATGACATCCATTTAGTATTCATGATGTGTAAGGACAGGAGCAAACAGATTAACTAGGGAGCAATTAGCTTTTTTGTAATTGGGCTCTTTATCAGGAAGATACAAATCCCTCATTCGTGAAAAATATAATTTGGACTGATGAATGCTTTTTTAACCCCCTGACCGCCGAGCAAAAGGGTAAATTTGTAATGTTGTTTTCTCTGTAATTCTTTTAAAATGCTTAAAAAATCTGAATTTTCAAACTTGAGATAAAAAACTTAATTACGTATATAAGTATAATCCTTGAGAGTATCAATCATTACTTGATGTTTTAAAAATGCATTATATTTGTAGAATTATATTAAATTAAACAAACATTGTATTGCTGTGAAACCTACAGCATAGTGAACGGATATATCAGGTCGCGGCCGGCGGTGGGAAGGTTAAACAAGATGGATGGATAAATCCTCAAAATGAGCATTTCTGTTCTGTCACAAATCCATTCGTGGTAGGTGATATCCATCATCAGGTGCAATTTTCTGTGAATATATGATGTGGTATTTTCAGGAACCGTTTGTTAGAACCCAAACTGTATGATGCTACGTTGTTGACGGGAGAAAGATATGTTACCAAGATTCTGAATGTGGTTATTACTGATTTTATCGATGAACTGCGCCTAACAATACTTCCACATGTTTCGTTTCAACAGGACGGATCTCCAGCTAATGAAACTACAGTTGTAAAATACTGGTTAAATAACGAGTTTCCAGACACGTGAATTGGCTTGCATGGGCCAGTCAAACTTCCTCCTAGATCACATGATTTAACGCTGATGAATCTTTATTTGTGGGGTCATTTACGCACAGCTGTGTATTTGTCACTCTCCTTTAAAAAAGCAGAATCGCAACAATGCTTTCAAGCTGGTTGTCGTGGCATCACCGGACAGGAACTTGATCGAGTGTACAGAAGTGTTATCCGATGAATGCAGCTCTCTATTGACGTAGATAGATAATATTTTGAACAAACATTGTAATCTTTGGGTAAGACAAGTTACGTTGTCGAAGGCAGACGTACTTCACCGCCGATCCAAGATCCTCGTACACCCAAACGAGTGATACAATAGGGAAATCCCAGTTTACCCTGGATAATTCCACAAGTGGGTTCTTCGGCCAAGGGGAGCACCGCCACTTGCGCATCAATTCCCTACAGCCAAGCAGTTTACGGAGGTCGTTATAATAGCAGAGCCCATGTAGAGAGAAAGCTGCCGCATAACACTTAAAGACCGTACAAGAATTCCCCAGAAGCTTCGGAACCGAAAACCCAAGAGAACGCCGAGCCTTAGGCCTTAAAGCAGGGAATTAATGCACGCTCTTGTTATATCAACGCCTTCGCTTGTAAGAGCTCTATAAAGACAATCACTAGTTCGTGAGCTATGTATAGTAATCTTTGGGTAAAATTATTATTTCTACACAGCTGAGATACTTTTGTACCAATAAATAGCACACTTATTATTTATTTATTCAATCATTGTTTTCTTTCGTAATTTGTGTACGATACCTGAAACACGATCATCCGAACTGATTTTTCCTCTTTGCAAACTCACATCCAGGCATCGAAAAGTGGTTTATGTCAGCATTTATATATTTTCATATCTCTGCGGCTTTTTATGATAAAATACAGAAATTTTGCACATGACCTTATTAGTATATGGGGCATATTACACATAGGGAAATTTTTTGTATTGGGGCCGCATAAAAATTTTATTTTTTTATTTCTGCAAATTGATCCCCTGAAATTTTTAATCGATATCATAAAATTCTATACCTTTTTTATGTAGCTTTGCAGTTTATAATATAAGTCTAGGATCAATATTTAAGGAATAAAAGCTGAGAAAAATAGTTTTGGAACACCCTGTATATGTTACGGCCAAATCTCGAAGTTTGGCGTCCCTTTCGAGAATTGATTGTGAAACCCGACCAAAGCACGATGAACAGTGTATTTCGGGTTTTGGCTAGTCAATTGCTGAGGTGGCCGGAAATCCGCGGTCAGTACTCGAAGTGGTGATCCAAGACTATCCAGTAGGTAACACTAGGTAACCAGTAGGTGCACGTAGTAGTGGTAGGGGGAGGCGTTCCGTGCTTCGGCGATAATATTCTGTTCATCTGGAGAATTTCTCGCCTCTGTAACTCATTCTAAAGGCTCAATCAGACACAGAAAATACGCTCATTTTTAAGCACAACACGCAACTTTACCCTCAGAAAAGAGGGAGGAGACAATGATGAAGATTTACTAAATGCTGAGTAAAAAGATTCGTCTAACTTGGTAAGCGGTTTCCTACAGGCAGTCGTTTATCGCTCACTTGGCATAGTGTGCGTGCTGTCTGTCATTTGCCGCAATTTTTGTTAGTATTTATTTAATCGGTTGTTTTGTATCCCCATATATATGCATATATTTTAATCTCAGAGCTTTAAAAAGGTATGGCTGGAGCTAAATTTATGAGCAAGAGTTTTAAAAAAATGTTATGTGCTGTAGCTAATAGTTTACAGCAGCAATGATTGAAGAAGCGACTTTTTTTAAAAAAAGGACAGCAAAAAAAAGTAAAACTGGGATGCTACAATAGTTTAATGCAAGAACTGGAATTTGATATATGATTATATATATGCAGTGAAACCAGTCTATAATGATATTCTAGGGACCGAAAAAAATATTGTTATACGCAATTTATCGTTATAGACAGGTTTTAAAGCGCAAATGTTATAACACGATATTATAACAAGTAAACAGTACCTACCTTACAATAATAAGAGTTTTTGGTTTTAAACAGCATACACGTTTAACTATTTGATAGATTTACATGTTTTTAACAGTAGAGAAATCTAATATTTTTGTTTGTTTAGTTTTTGACGAGAACGCAGCCTATATGCACATATTTTTTAATCCATTCATTGAGTCCAATATGTTTGTGGAACGTTCGAAAGTGTTGAAACGTAATTTTGAAGAGTGTCATTTTACTGAGCAGCATCAGGTGCCGTTATAGGTTGGGATACATGTGAACAATCTGCTTTTTTCATCACTTTCGACATCATTTAGTCTTAAAACTGCTACTATCTCTTCATCACGACTGCCACTAAACACAAACAAATCTTCGTCTGAATTCAGAAAATGCACTGACAGGGTTGGATACATTTCTTGAAGCTTCGTATGCACATAGAGTTTTGCTGAGATTTGTCGCACATTCTTTTTTTCTGGAATATTCGTATGAAATTCAATTCTTTCTTCACGATCATTGGATTTGAAATCAAAACCAGCTTTCTTCCAACAATGCTGAATAGTGCGAGTCTTCACAGTACTCCATCTTCCAGAGATCGAATCAAATGCATTTTTTACATTTATTGCAAACGGATCACATTTTTTTTATCCAACTTGAAAATTACATTATCAACAAGTCGCTTGCGGTAGTATCCTTTGAAACATTTAATGATGCCTAAGTCCAAAGGTTGCAGAATTGATGCACAATTAGGGGGAAAATAGAACACGTTTATGTTTTTCATATTTGGTGGATTGTTGTGGGGAGAACAATTGTCAACAATAATAGCAATTTTCTTTTGCATGATTCTGTTAACATCGAGTAGCCACTTGTTGAACAGCATTGCGATCATCCACGGCTTTTAGTTGGCTGCGTAGTCAACCGGTAAGCTTTTAATTTTTTTAAAGCATCTTGAATTTTCATATTTTCCTATCACAAAAGGCTTCAATTTGTTGGTACCTATGCTATTTGCACAGAGCAACACCGTCAGTCTCTTTTTAGATTTTTCCTTCTATGCATTCCTTTCCTTTAAATGACAGCGTTTTTTCTGGCATAAGTCCGTAAAATAAATTTCTTCATTTCTCGTTGTTTCCACGATTCTGCATCATTTATAGATGAAGAGTTTTCTTCACCAATGATTGATTGAAATAAAATTCCATGGCGATCAAGAATGAGGAAAGCCATCCAATGCTATCCTAAATATTATCGTTTCCCAACAAACTGCAAATTCCCTTGCCTTTTCACAAAGTAAAAATTGTATTCTGAATAACTTGATAACAATCTTTTAATTGTGCGATAATTATTTACTGAGATAATAAAGAAAATGTACACATCACTGCTTCATTTCCGATTTAACTGCCATGTGAAAACTGTCATGGCGGCATGTTACCATTTTGTTATTACGCTTTCACGTTATCGTAACATTGGAAATATGCTTAAATGCGTTAATTGCTTTTAATTGAAAACCGTACATAATAATAAGAAAGATTTAAAACATTAACTTTAACTTCCACTTTCGCCAAGTTTGTTTACTTTTGTGTTTACTTTTGATTACTTATTTTTACTCTGAAACGTGACCAAGCTTTTGCTTAGCTGTTTACTGTTATTCGCTATTAAGCGTTTAATTTGAAACAAAACTACTCTTTTCAGAATAATAATTTCCTAATTTTGCAAAATTAATGCACTTTTTAGTATTTATTATTCATTTTATAATGAATAATAGTGCGAAATAAATCGCCAGTTTAATGGTAATCGCTGTACAAAATGTTAATATAAAACTATGTTCTACGGAGCTAATTTATTTTATAAAAAACTAAAATGTATTGAATTTGACAGTTATTTTGTTTCAATTGACAGTTTTGGGTACGGACATTTTGATTTAAGTAGATTTGTTTTCCTGACCTTCACACTGCTACCTAAAACTGCTGCTGAGATATGGTGAAATGACCTAAGACCTTACCATTTATCCGTATTAGTGGTCGAATTTCTAAAATCGCTGAAATACTTGTTTAACTGTTTTTTAGTACAGTTGTTATTTTTAATTCACCTGAATTTACCTGACTAGAATTTACCTGACTAGAATTTACCTGAAATTGCTGCTGAGATTTAGCGAAAAAGCGAAATGGTCTAAAACTTTAAACCACCACCCTTTAATTTCCCTTAATGGTTGAATTTCTAATATCGCTGAAATATGTGTTTAACTATATTTTTAGTAGATTTGTTACGCTGAATTTCAAGCACCTACCCAAAACTGCTCCTGAGATATGGTGAAATGACTTAAAACTTTCGACCCCCCTCCTATTTAAATCCTCAAGGGATTGAATTTCTGAATTCGAGGAAATATAAGTGTAACTATTTTTTAGTAGATTTGTTATCCTGAATTTCACTGTCTTACCTAAAGCTACTGCTGAGATGTGGCGAAAAGGCCAAATGACCTAAAACTTTCGATCCCTCATTTAACCCCCTTAGTCGTTGAATTTCTAAAATCGCTGAAATACTTTTTAAACTTTTTTTTTAAGCAGATTTGTTTTCCTGACCTTCACACTCCTAGCTAAAACTGCTGCTAAGATATGGTGAAATCATCTAATACTTTTGACCTCCCATTTATCCGTATTAGTGGTCGAATATCTAAAATCGCTGAAATACAAGTTTAACTATTTTTTTAAAAAAGTTGTTATCTTGAATTTCCCGCTCCTACCTGAAACGACTGCTGAGATGTGGCGAAAAAGCGGAATTACCTAAAACTTTTTACCCCTACCCATTTAATTTCCCTTAATGGTTGAATTTCTAATATCGCTGAAATATGTGTTTAACTATATTTTTAGTAGATTTGTTACGCTGAATTTCAAGCACCTACCCAAAACTGCTCCTGAGATATGGTGAAATGACTTAAAACTTTCGACCCCCCTCCTATTTAAATCCTCAAGGGATTGAATTTCTGAATTCGAGGAAATATAAGTGTAACTATTTTTTAGTAGATTTGTTATCCTGAATTTCACTGTCTTACCTAAAGCTACTGCTGAGATGTGGCGAAAAGGCCAAATGACCTAAAACTTTCGATCCCTCATTTAACCCCCTTAGTCGTTGAATTTCTAAAATCGCTGAAATACTTTTTAAACTTTTTTTTTTAAGTAGATTTGTTTTCCTGACCTTCACACTCCTAGCTAAAACTGCTGCTGAGATATGGTGAAATCATCTAATACTTCTGACCTCCCATTTATCCGTATTAGTGGTCGAATTTCTAAAATCGCTGAAATACAAGTTTAACTATTTTTTTAAAAAAGTTGTTATCTTGAATTTCCCGCTCCTACCTGAAACGACTGCTGAGATGTGGCGAAAAAGCGGAATTACCTAAAACTTTTTACCCCTCCCCATTTAATTTCCCTTAATGGTTGAATTTCTAATATCGCTGAAATATGTGTTTAACTATATTTTTAGTAGATTTGTTACGCTGAATTTCAAGCACCTACCCAAAACTGCTCCTGAGATATGGTGAAATGACTTAAAACTTTCGACCCCCCTCCTATTTAAATCCTCAAGGGATTGAATTTCTGAATTCGAGGAAATATAAGTGTAACTATTTTTTAGTAGATTTGTTATCCTGAATTTCACTGTCTTACCTAAAGCTACTGCTGAGATGTGGCGAAAAGGCCAAATGACCTAAAACTTTCGATCCCTCATTTAACCCCCTTAGTCGTTGAATTTCTAAAATCGCTGAAATACTTTTTAAACTTTTTTTTTAAGTAGATTTGTTTTCCTGACCTTCACACTCCTAGCTAAAACTGCTGCTGAGATATGGTGAAATCATCTAATACTTCTGACCTCCCATTTATCCGTATTAGTGGTCGAATTTCTAAAATCGCTGAAATACAAGTTTAACTATTTTTTTAAAAAAGTTGTTATCTTGAATTTCCCGCTCCTACCTGAAACGACTGCTGAGATGTGGCGAAAAAGCGGAATTACCTAAAACTTTTTACCCCTCCCCATTTAATTTCCCTTAATGGTTGAATTTCTAATATCGCTGAAATATGTGTTTAACTATATTTTTAGTAGATTTGTTACCCTGAATTTCAAGCACCTACCCAAAACTGCTCCTGAGATAGGGTGAAATGACTTAAAACTTTCGACCCCCCTCCTATTTAAACCCTCAAGGGATTGAATTTCCGAATTCGTGGAAATATAAGTGTAACTATTTTTTAGTAGATTTGTTATCCTGAATTTCACTGTCTTACCTAAAGCTACTGCTGAGATGTGGCGAAAAGGCCAAATGACCTAAAACTTTCGATCCCTTATTTAACCCCCTTAGTCGTTGAATTTCTAAAATCGCTGAAATACTTTTTAAACTTTTTTTTTTTAAGTAGATTTGTTTTCCTGACCTTCACACTCCTAGCTAAAACTGCTGCTGAGATATGGTGAAATCATCTAATACTTCTGACCTCCCATTTATCCGTATTAGTGGTCGAATTTCTAAAATCGCTGAAATACAAGTTTAACTATTTTTTTAAAAAAGTTGTTATCTTGAATTTCCCGCTCCTACCTGAAACGACTGCTGAGATGTGGCGAAAAAGCGGAATTACCTAAAACTTTTTACCCCTCCCCATTTAATTTCCCTTAATGGTTGAATTTCTAATATCGCTGAAATATGTGTTTAACTATATTTTTAGTAGATTTGTTACGCTGAATTTCAAGCACCTACCCAAAACTGCTCCTGAGATATGGTGAAATGACTTAAAACTTTCGACCCCCCTCCTATTTAAATCCTCAAGGGATTGAATTTCTGAATTCGAGGAAATATAAGTGTAACTATTTTTTAGTAGATTTGTTATCCTGAATTTCACTGTCTTACCTAAAGCTACTGCTGAGATGTGGCGAAAAGGCCAAATGACCTAAAACTTTCGATCCCTCATTTAACCCCCTTAGTCGTTGAATTTCTAAAATCGCTGAAATACTTTTTAAACTTTTTTTTTTAAGTAGATTTGTTTTCCTGACCTTCACACTCCTAGCTAAAACTGCTGCTGAGATATGGTGAAATCATCTAATACTTCTGACCTCCCATTTATCCGTATTAGTGGTCGAATTTCTAAAATCGCTGAAATACAAGTTTAACTATTTTTTTAAAAAAGTTGTTATCTTGAATTTCCCGCTCCTACCTGAAACGACTGCTGAGATGTGGCGAAAAAGCGGAATTACCTAAAACTTTTTACCCCTCCCCATTTAATTTCCCTTAATGGTTGAATTTCTAATATCGCTGAAATATGTGTTTAACTATATTTTTAGTAGATTTGTTACCCTGAATTTCAAGCACCTACCCAAAACTGCTCCTGAGATAGGGTGAAATGACTTAAAACTTTCGACCCCCCTCCTATTTAAACCCTCAAGGGATTGAATTTCCGAATTCGTGGAAATATAAGTGTAACTATTTTTTAGTAGATTTGTTATCCTGAATTTCACTGTCTTACCTAAAGCTACTGCTGAGATGTGGCGAAAAGGCCAAATGACCTAAAACTTTCGATCCCTTATTTAACCCCCTTAGTCGTTGAATTTCTAAAATCGCTGAAATACTTTTTAAACTTTTTTTTTAAGTAGATTTGTTTTCCTGACCTTCACACTCCTAGCTAAAACTGCTGCTGAGATATGGTGAAATCATCTAATACTTCTGACCTCCCATTTATCCGTATTAGTGGTCGAATTTCTAAAATCGCTGAAATACAAGTTTAACTATTTTTTTAAAAAAGTTGTTATCTTGAATTTCCCGCTCCTACCTGAAACGACTGCTGAGATGTGGCGAAAAAGCGGAATTACCTAAAACTTTTTACCCCTCCCCATTTAATTTCCCTTAATGGTTGAATTTCTAATATCGCTGAAATATGTGTTTAACTATATTTTTAGTAGATTTGTTACGCTGAATTTCAAGCACCTACCCAAAACTGCTCCTGAGATATGGTGAAATGACTTAAAACTTTCGACCCCCCTCCTATTTAAATCCTCAAGGGATTGAATTTCTGAATTCGAGGAAATATAAGTGTAACTATTTTTTAGTAGATTTGTTATCCTGAATTTCACTGTCTTACCTAAAGCTACTGCTGAGATGTGGCGAAAAGGCCAAATGACCTAAAACTTTCGATCCCTCATTTAACCCCCTTAGTCGTTGAATTTCTAAAATCGCTGAAATACTTTTTAAACTTTTTTTTTAAGTAGATTTGTTTTCCTGACCTTCACACTCCTAGCTAAAACTGCTGCTGAGATATGGTGAAATCATCTAATACTTCTGACCTCCCATTTATCCGTATTAGTGGTCGAATTTCTAAAATCGCTGAAATACAAGTTTAACTATTTTTTAAAAAAAGTTGTTATCTTGAATTTCCCGCTCCTACCTGAAACGACTGCTGAGATGTGGCGAAAAAGCGGAATTACCTAAAACTTTTTACCCCTCCCCATTTAATTTCCCTTAATGGTTGAATTTCTAATATCGCTGAAATATGTGTTTAACTATATTTTTAGTAGATTTGTTACCCTGAATTTCAAGCACCTACCCAAAACTGCTCCTGAGATAGGGTGAAATGACTTAAAACTTTCGACCCCCCTCCTATTTAAACCCTCAAGGGATTGAATTTCCGAATTCGTGGAAATATAAGTGTAACTATTTTTTAGTAGATTTGTTATCCTGAATTTCACTGTCTTACCTAAAGCTACTGCTGAGATGTGGCGAAAAGGCCAAATGACCTAAAACTTTCGATCCCTTATTTAACCCCCTTAGTCGTTGAATTTCTAAAATCGCTGAAATACTTTTTAAACTTTTTTTTTAAGTAGATTTGTTTTCCTGACCTTCACACTCCTAGCTAAAACTGCTGCTGAGATATGGTGAAATCATCTAATACTTCTGACCTCCCATTTATCCGTATTAGTGGTCGAATTTCTAAAATCGCTGAAATAGAAGTTTAACTATTTTTTTAAAAAAGTTGTTATCTTGAATTTCCCGCTCCTACCTGAAACGACTGCTGAGATGTGGCGAAAAAGCGGAATTACCTAAAACTTTTTACCCCTCCCCATTTAATTTCCGTAATGGTTGAATTTCTAATATAGCTGAAATATGTGTTTAACTTTTTTTTTAGTAGATTTGTTACACTGAATTTCACGCACCTACCCAAAACTGATGCTGAGATATAGCGAAATGACTTAAAACTTTCGATCCCCCTCCCCTATTTAATTCCCCAAGGTGTTGAATTTCTAAATTCGTGGAAATATAAGTTTAACTTTTTTTAGTAGATTTGTTATCCTGAATTTCACGCTCCTACCTAAAACTGCTGCTGAGATATGGCGAATGATTTAAAACTTTCAACACCCATTTAGACCCCTTAGTGACTGAATTTCTAAATTCGCTGAAATATCTGTTTAAGGTATATTATATTATATACTTTTAGTGCATTTGTTATCCCCAATTTCACGCTCTTTCCTAAACCTGCTCCTGAAAAATGGTGAAAAGACGGAAAGAACTAAAACTTTTGACACCCATTTGGATCCCTTAGTGGCTGAATTTCTAAATTCGCTGAAATATCTGTTTAACTATTTTTTAATATATTTGTTATCCTGAATTTTACGCTCCTTACTAAACCTGCTGCTGAAAAATTGTGAAAAGGCGAAATGAACCAAATGTTTTTACCCCCATTTAGCCCCCTTAGTGGTTAAATTTCTAAAATCTTAATATATATGTTTAACTATTTTTTTAGTATATTTATTATCCGGAATTTCACGTTTCTACCTAAAATTACTGCTGAAATATGGCGAAAAGTTGAAATGACCTAAAACTTTTGAATTCCATTTAACCCCTTAGGTGGTGAATTTTCAAATGTCCTTTCTTAGTGAGTGCCTACAATGTGCAAGAAACATGTCTTCCAAATTTTATTGTACTAGGAGCAACGGTTGAGGCTCGGCGTTCATTATGAGTCAGTCAGGACATGTTCTTTTATACGAGGACTGTTCAATAAGTAAAAAGACAAAAATTTAAAAAAAAAAAATACAGAATACTTTTAATAGTCATCATTTACATGGTCTTTTTCAAAATAACTACCGCGGCACGTAATGCATTTATCCCAACGTTCTGTTCACTTCTTAAAAACATGTCCGTTTTTTGAGAGCTTTTTCAAAACCGCCTCCGCAGCCTTAACACATGCTTTGTTGATTGCAAAATGTTTGCCTCGTAATGGTTTCTTAAGTTGAGGAAACAGCCAGAAATCGCATGGAGCGAGATCAGGACTGTATGGAGGGTGTGGTAAAATATCTACGTTGTTCTGCTGCAAAACATCCTGTACGCAACGAGCAATATGTGGTCAGGCATTGTCATGGTGCAATAGGAAGCCATTTCGCCATTCTGTGGTCCTCCTTGATAATAGCCGCAGCTGTGTTAATCATTGTCTCTTTGATGGACGTTGAAGTCTTCACTCACGTTCAATATCTTCCACATTTTGCCTTCCTTCCTTAAAAGCTTTATGCCAGCAAAAAATTCTTGCCCTCGACATTGCTTCATCGTTGAAGCCTTCAAGTATCATGTCAAAGGTCTCCGATGTTGATTTTTGCAGACGAACACAAAATTTAATCGCATAACGCTGTGCCATTAACGCTTCCATTTCGACAACTGGCCGCTCTCGTAGGCGCCCGCAAACACACTTCAGTTCAATCACGTGATACTCAGGAACATGAGCCTGTACACGCCATCTATCGGTAGCTTTTGTTAATACAGACAACAAATTTTTTTATGCCACAGAAATTAACATTCCGATGAGTGGTTTCGTGGGAGTAAAATTAGTCTTATTACTTATTGAACAGCCTACGTAAGTATAGATGGTGGCAATAGCATAACTGTGACGTCACTGTTTCAAAGACTGTTTCAATGAAATCGTAATTTTTGAGCGCTTTTATCTCTTGCACCGCCTGAAATGAAAAAAAAAACCTATATTTAAGCAGAGAAAATCGTCATTATTTTCCTGAAAGAATTTTTATCATCGGTTTGTAGAGTTGTTGTAATCGCGATTTTAAAACTTTTGCCTCTCATTTCACTCCTTTAAATTAACAGTTCGTAACGCGTAACTTGTATCTTAAAAATAACTAATATGTAAACTTTCAAGTTTCTAGTCGTATTAATTAAAAAAATAATTTAAGAGAATTTTTCTCTCTTGCACCTCTGAGAAGTGCGAGATAATCGAAGCTTTTATAGTAATTCCTTTTTCTCCCTCTCTCTCCATTTTTTGACGACATTAATGTATATTTTGGTAACATGGATATCACTTTTCGATTCTCTTTGCTATAGGTATTTCTTTTCATAAAAGTTAAATTAATGAAGTGAAGTCAAAATCATTTAAAAAAAAAGTTTATTGCAGTATTTTCTCAAATGCGTACAGGTGCGTATTTTTAAATTATAATTTTATTAAATTAAATATTCAATCAAGATACATATAATACTCGTACAATAGTGACAAAAGTGAACCTGATTACATATGTTTGTCATCTTCATAGCTCACTATTCTCGTCTCCATTTTTCTCCATTTTATCACTGGGTACACAATAATATCCACTACTATTTCGATCACATCAAACAGTTGTATCAGAGATAACCCGAGCCATAATCCCATGTATCCGCCGATGTAACTGGGTAATTCTTCGCTCTAAGTTATATAAGAAAGGAATGCTTTAAAAAAACAAAATATATTTATTTAAATATATTTATTGAAATGCATAGTGTTCTATCAAGACCACTAAAACAATGTAGAGTGAGAAATTCACACCAAGTATACAACATTGTCTAAACAACCATACATATACGATCATTATTTTTTGAAAAAAAGACTAAAGAAAAATTTTAATCATTCAAAAGATTGACAATGCACTGAACATGAAATCAGCTTTACTCGAAGAATGAATAGGAATAATAGCATATTAGTTATCACATGATGTTCGCATTAGAGGATAATTAAAGTATGCACATGCGCAATGTAAGTAGAGCATATCGAGGAATATATGAGTGCAATGTGGATTAATCGAGTGGATACAATCCATCCATGTAGCATCAGAGACACATTTCTATCGAAATCAAATTTTGTTAAAAATGTATCTACGCACGATAGTATTTCCAATACGTATAGATGTTATTTCAATAATTTTGTTCATTTAAATATAGTTTTATGATACCAGTGTTCATGTTTCCACTGAAGAATATTTTTTTAGCAATGGATGTGACATTTTTTAGGGTTTCGTTCATCTCACGAAACACTATTACTCCCGCTTTGTTGTCTGTCCGACACAGAGCCGGTTCTCAGAAACTATATAAATTATAGACATAAAATTTTGCGCACTTAAAGCTGAATACCTAGTATGAAGCTCAAAATCATAAAATTCGAAAAAATCCTATTATTTTAATACAGAGAGATAAAAAAAAAAAACCAAAAACCTAACAGCCTTTTTCCAATTAAATTTAAACATTTTTTTCGTTATAGCAGTTGCCAACAATTAAATCCCAATCGCGCCCGTCGGCCTAATCGTTCGGAGTTTTCGTGGTTTTCTTCGAGCCGTGGATTTATCCATGCGTAAATACGGATTAGGTTCCCTTAGAAAGACCCCCACGAAGGGCACTCCTCCCGGGCCTATATCCCTAGTGTAGATAATTGGCCGTCAATACTCAACCCAACCCAACCCAACAATTAAAAATCCACGATAAAATTCTTTCTACATTAATTAATTTTCTATTGAAAGATTCCTACGTGAAAAATGAAAATGAAATAAAAAGTTTCACCAATTGAAAAAAAAAGATTAATATGACGTCACATTGGTAATAAAACGGAAATTTTCAAATATTTCTCAATAATACAAGGAGTAAGAGCATGTGTAAATAGGGAAAGCAGCTTAATATGACGTTATTGGAGAATTAAAAAGAAAATTAATCTGACGTCGTATTGGACGTTTTACGGATTTTTCAAAGGTTTGAGAGTAATACAAAGAGAGTAACAATATGAGTAATAGAGAATAGTAACTATATGAGTTTGAGGAACGTATTAAATAATGATAAGAGCCCGATTATGGAAATATTGGCATATTTTAACATTTTGAAGGTTTCTATACAACATGTTTAATTTTGTTGAAATTCTATACAACATGTTTAATTTTGTAAAAAATCAATTATATGATTTTTTTAAATATCGCCTTTAGTCCACATGACAGATATTGTTATGACAGAGTATAATAGCGGGCTTAGCCCGCTATTGGACCGGTTCAGATTTTCGAAAAAACGAGAAATATAGACCGGTAAACTTTTACTTTATAAAAAACATGATTTGTTTTTTTCGGAAAATGAAATTTATTTGGATTTATTATAGAAAGGATAAGGTGTTTTGAAAGGAATGTTAAACGAAACTCTTTGTGCAATCTTCGATCACACTTACCCACGTGTATGTTTTCCTTTTACCTCGAAAATGGTAGAGATATGGATCTTTGGTGAATTTTTATGAGCTCCGAGCGAGAAATCGCTATCTGAAAAGTTTATGCAGCGGTTTTGAAGGAACTCCGTGAACAGATTTTATCTGTTTCTATAGAAAAACCTACACGTTTGTATGTTTTTCTTTGTTGTAATATAGTACTATTAAAATAAAATACATATTTACATGCTAATAGTGATTAATGTACATATAAAAAGTTACTACAAATTTAATTTTTTTTAGATTAAAATTTCAAAATTTTGTAAAATGATTAAATATTTTATCACGAATTAATTAAATTAAATATGTATTATGGTTTAAAAATCGGGTTTTTCTTCATACTATATTTCTTTGTATAGTACTGATTATTAATAATGCGTACATAGATTTGGGAGAGGGAATAGTTAATCTTAAGGCGAAGAAATTTGTTACCAAAACGCAAACACAGCGCTCCCAAATGGTCCACTTTTACATAGCGGCATTTTGGAAGAAAAATTTTATTTTTAGAATTTTCTAGCAAATGTTGCAGAAACCACTTTGGAAGGTAATTTTTTGCGGAAATGTTATAGAGACCTACCATGTGATTTTCGTTAAAAAATATTGGTATTCAGTTGCCGGACCATTTGGGAGCCCTACAAACAATACTTATATGAAAAAGAGGGTACATTGACAGATTTCTCCTTGTTTGAACACTGTACTATTAAAATGAAATATACATTTACATGCTAAAAGTGATTACAGCACATACATAAAGTTAGTATTAATTTAAATTTATTTTAATTAAAATTGCAAAATAATTAAAAGGATTAAATATTTTAATTTTTTTATTTTTATTAGCTTGTAAATTATTGCATTGTGAAATGCTTCTGGAGTTTCAAATTAGCCGGTAAGTGTGTCTTTAAACTGTGTGTTGAATGCGAAAATTCATATTTTGATTTTTACACAGAAAAAAGTGATCATTTACTGATGTAATGCGAGTTTCTAGCTATTATTGTGGATAACAATTTAAACTCTATAAAAGAAAATGTGAATATGTTTCCGAATTATGAATCATCATACTTTAATTAGTATTTAGGAAAGTCTGCAACATACCGGATATCCCAAAAATTACTGATGGATTTTAAAATCCAATAACTTGCAAACGGTGACAGATATTTTAAAAAATCTTCCAGGAGGGTTGTGTATGATGTCAGGAGTTTTTTGTTACTGTCATACTTGATTTTAGTTCGAATTTCAAACAATAGATGGCGCTGACAGTGATTGGCGTTCAGTCGAGACCGAAACTGACGCACCTCAGCATTGATGCTCCGCCCCCAAATACTAGATGGGGACTGTCGCAGGCGGATTTTTTTTCAGCCGTTGAACAGTCCCTCGAACTTCAACACCAATAATTTCTAAAAGTTTTCTTCGCCTAGTTAAACTGAGATCAAATTAGACAAAGAAAACTTTTAGACATTATTGGTGTTGAAGTTCGAAGGACCATTCAAACGGTCCGAAAAAAAAAAAAACCACGTCTGCGATAGTCCCTGAATACGCCATCTAGTATTCAGGGAGCGGTGAATCAATGCTGAGTGGTGTCAGTTTCGGTCTCGACTGAACACCAATCGTTGTCAGCGCCATCTATTGTTTGATATTAGACCTTAAATCAAGAATCACAGTAAAAAACTCCTGACATCATACATAACCCTCCTGCAAGAATTTTTTAATATTTGTCCCCGTTTGCAAGTTATTGAATTTTAAAATCCGTCAGTCATTTTTGGGACATCCGGTATATGTCAATGACTTCATTAGAAAAAAATTAAACTTGAAGAAATTTCCACTAAATGTGGTCAACTAATTGAGCACTCATCCTAGCTGAAATAAGCACTTACGGCAAACATTGGCTCTGATATCAATCGTTCGTCCGTTAATCGAGTAAATTTAATTTCCAAATCCAAATATGACTTTCTGAAAAGCAAAATACTCAGTTAGTAAAAACACTATACAAGTGCATTTCATTAACATACAATGTCACTACATACATAGAATTAACGTACTTTGACAAATACATAAGATTGCATTCTACTCAAAAGTACGAAAATAAAACAGGAATGAGATGAAATTAAATAAATCTATTAGAACATTATATTTATGCTATTAATTCATTGATAAATACGTTAATGTATCACACAAGTTTAGTTATAATGTATCCCTAGCATGAATTGTATTATGTGTATTTTAAATTAACTCGAAATAATTTACTTTTATAACGTCTGACGTCGATAATTTTGATGAGAAAGAGACCGAGTCCTCACTTTCACGCTGTAAACACGCTAAGCACTTTTATACTGATAACACGTATTTTTCCGTTCATTATATTTCGTGAAAAAACGAAAATATTCGGTTTAAATTGCCCATGTTCTTCAAAATACAGAAAATTCACCAATCTAACGTGAAAATTAGTTAAAACCTTTCAATTTAAAGCTGCATCTTCCTCAAATTATAGGTGTGCTCCGGAAACTGTGCTGCCTAGTACTTTACCGTATTAAAAAGGGATGTTTTACATATGTCATTTTGTTTATCAAAACATACAAAATACTCAAATTTTCCGGAAATTCTCCAGTCAGAAGACGGCAATGTCTTCAACTATGAGTGAAATCTCTTCCAATGAACTATTTACAAATGAACGAAACTCTTTCCAAATGAACCTAATAAAGAAAGGAGCTCAGTATAGATGGACTCACTGCTCTATGCAGCGTACATCCTTGAATTTGTTTTATTTTATACTAGCTGATCCGTCCGGCGTTGCCAGGAAAACAATAACTTTCTTTTGCAGTTTCGATAGAAGTGGTCATTTTCGTCTCGCATTCTTTTCTAAATAAACCTCTTTCCTTACGAAACTCTGGCATTCGTACCCACTGCCTACGGCACTGTATAACAGGTGTCCTATGCATGCACTGCAATATCATTTAGTTTCAATTTTCACAGCTTGGGGGCGCGAAATGATCTTACTTAGGTATATATCAGGTATGAAATTTCTCCTCTTTTTTGCATACCAGTATAATCTAAGTAAAAACGTTGCCACAACACCAAAAAAAAACTGACGAGAATGGAGCTTCAGAAAAATGTTTTTGTAATAGTAAGTATTAATATTTTTTAACGAAATAAACCGGAAAGATATGCAGAATTTTGGCGGGGTTTTTTTTCTTTTTTTTTTTGCTTAAAAAAATTTCTATAACGGACCCCTGATCTTGATTTCAAAATGCTGAAAAACCGTACCCTTCGCTTTTTTCTGTGTGACGATCCCAGGAAAGACAGTAACCGCGCTGGCAGTATCGGCGGGACGATGGAAGCTCATCATTTTGCAATATTGATTACGGTGTTTAATTAACATTCTGGCTAACTGTAAAAACCGAAAAATCTGAGATTTAAATCCATTCGAACCTGTCTTCGTCTATCCTCATTTATAGACCTCTACCTGCGGTAGATTTGCCTAGACATCGCCAAAATACAGACACCCAGACTGACACATTTCTGTTAGGATTATATAGATATGTAGGCATTGGATAAGGAAATGAAAATTTCTGATTATAGTTTGGTGAATAAAACTTTTGTCACTGAACATCAAGGTGGTTATTTGCATAAAAATATCTAAAAAAATAACTTTATATTTTTATGATTGATACCCTTATTTCCTTTATTTTCAGGTTAGTATGGTACTAGAGATATTTTTTTTCATTACTTAAAATCAACACGTGCTCTAAAAAGATAATTTCTAAAATTTTCACAATCACTTTTTAAATTTTTATTTTATATTAAATTACACGTATTCGTGAGCTATATTTGTATTTTGCGAAAAGACAGACTGGTACCAACTGGAATAACTGGCATTATTTTAGCAATGCATGACGCGGGGTCTCCGAGATGAAGCTGTTTGCTCTTTTTTCCGGGCCTGCCACAAAGAAAGATGCACAGCATGACGTCACAAACGAGATTCATCGTACTTAAATTTTTCCATGTACTTTGTTCGTTCGTAAGGCTTGTTTACTGTGATATCTTGATAATATTCATTGTTTTATTTTGTAATGAACAATAATTTTCAGTGTATTGAAATTATAACTCTATAAATAACTACGGATTAAAACTATTAAAGAAATTGTAGATTATAACTGTAAAATAATGGGGAGAAAATGCGCTTCTAGTTGCAAATCTAACGACGTTAGTAAAAAGCAATATACTACCGTCTTCAATTTCCCAAATGATGATGAAAGGAAGAAATTATGGTTAAAAAAATTACGTTGTGATAATTTCACTCCTATTTCAACAGTATTGATCTGCATTAAACTGTTTAATGAACTTTTTATAATTCATGAAGATAGAATTAAACGAGAGGATGTTACTGAGCTTGTTAACTCTACCGACAATAAAAATATTCCAGAATATTTGAACGATTGCTTGTCTTCAAAACAAAAATAGTCAAATGATCGATGGAATAAAATAAAAGAAGCAGACGATAAACAATTTACGAAATGGTGCAATGATGACATAACATTTAAAAATAAATAAAAAAATAAATGCGCTAGTAAATTGAATGGAGACCGTATACCCTTTTCTAGAGGTGAGTACGCTTTGTTTATAAAATTAATAGTAACTAATGCCCCAAAATTAATAGTTTCACTTAAAATTTTTGTTAACTTAAGTGTACAAGTCTTAATGGTATTGACTATAATGATGATAAATATTTAAAATTAAAATTTATTGAGCATTAACTTTTACTTTTGACCATGACTAAAATGTTCGTTTAAATTTACTCTGTGGTATTCAAAAATATATTTTACCTGTGTGTCACGCTGCATACATTTTAATTCGTAACAACAAAGTTTTGATATTACCTTCTCCATCTTTTTAAAGAAAATTAACTAATTTAGATAATAGTACAATAAGCTCTCGCGAAAGTTTACAATCCCACCTATCAACTAAAATTTTATGTTTGAATGATTACGGAAGAGAATATAGAAAATGGCTTTGGTGAGAAAAAATAAATTTGCCAACATATTTTATGACGACCTAACTATTACTTTATACACACACAGAGTTGCCTAGTCTCCGGCTTTTGGACACCAGTATTATAGTACAGAAAATGTTGCTTTATGTAATCGAAACAATCTGCGATTTAAAAGAACAACATTTTCTCTAAGATAATACTGGTGTGCTAAAAGCCGGAGACTTGGCAAGTCTCCACACAGGCAATTTTTTCAATATGTATGCAATTTGTTTAAAATAAAGAAGGCATTTATCTTTTTTTATATACAAATAGAAGTGAATTGTATATAAAAAAACAATAATATGTACATATATATGTAAATATATATGTATGTAAAAAAATGTTTATATGTATATATAAATTCATGTATAAACAAACATAAGAGTCCGTTAGGTTTGGTTTCATAGCTGTGTGTATCATTAAGCAACAAGTCTCATTTTCTGAAACCTGAATTGTGCCAAGCATTAAATAAATACCAAGGTCTCTACAGTTGAAAAATACCGATTTCTCTATTTAAATTGATATTTATTCTGTTTTAGTTAAATTATGGTATGTAGTGCTAGAAAAGGGGGAATGGGGTTGATTTTGTAAAGGTTTTGTCGGATTTATTATATTTTTGATAAGTATATTTATTGTAAAATAATGTTTTTAGTAAAACTCAATGCGTAAAATCAGATCTATTAATCCTAGCATTTTTTTTTAATTTAAAAAATTTAATTTTCTTTTATAAAACAAGTTTATGAATTCCCTTTTATTTTACAATTATGAAATTTAAAATTATGTAATCACAAATTATAAGAGCGGAAATGATCTCTTTATTAAACATTTCTTCTGGGATGCATTGACCGGACTTGATCTCGTTTTTGACGTCACTAGTACGTGTGGCAGGCCCCGTAAAAAGAGCAAATAGCGCCATCTCGGAGGCCCCACATGACGTCGCATGCTCAATTAACATTAATAATTAAAAAATAGAAATATTCAAAATATGCGAAATTAAAAATAAAGTAACCACTTGAAAAATAATATTGTGCCAATCAAGGGAAAACTGATTTATTCACTCTATTTGCATTCCCTCTCCATTCAAAATAAATCATTTTGGAAATAAAAGAGCCGAAAGTTTCTTATTTCTTAACGAAAGCTATATACTACTTCTTTTAAAATAAAATCTACGACTGAATGGAAAATGAAAAATTTTGTATAATCAATAGTGTGGAATACTTACTGACAATGTACATCAATATCCCTGCACTGTAAAAATATAAAAGCATAATCAGTACATAATTTTAGTATAATGGCTAATGTATTGAAGTTATTTTACAGTTATTTGATTTACAAATTGCTATAGTAATGTTACATTTAGCCCGTGAAAAATCACTAATTTTTGATAACCTGTTTTCAGAAAATTATTCGGAATGAAAATTGGTTTAAAAGGTATTATTTAATTTTAATTAAATTATTAAAATTATTAAAATTATTAAAATTATTAAAATTATTATTTAATTATATTTAACCTTATATTTAATTTTATTATTAAAAAACGAAATGGCGGCACTCGAACTGTGGTAAAAAGATCATGCCAAAAATGTAGCCCTCCGTGGTTTGCAACACAAGCAGGGGTACCATTTGGGCGAGGTTAGTGAAGGGCAGTTGCCACCCCCAAGAAATTTTATATTTTAGAAAATGTATCAGTGATTACAGACTAGACAAAAAAAAGTTAAAATCAAAAATTGCTCAAAAGCTTGTCAGATACGATTATACGCATCTGACGCATTAAATAAGCACTTTAAGCACATAAATTAATAATTATGAATAATATTTGCTAAAACCTCTTCCTATTCCAACATTCTTAAAGTGAGACACATTTATCATTAATAAATGATTTGGCTAATTTTGGAATTATATGTAAGAATAAAATTGTTGTAATTGCTTCTAAATTATTTGTTTTCGTTACTACAGTCACATTACATATACTGCTGCTGTTACAATGCTATCAAATCATTTGTCCAGAGCCGGAACTTCCATTCCAAATAGAGTTCTGAGCGACAGAAAAAAAAAGAAAGAAAGAAAGACAATTATCAACCCGATACCAGACTCGAATCCGACAGACTTCAACCAGAAATGTACAGACTCGAGCCCGAAGAAAACGAAAATGAATCCATACCTTAATTCAATTATGGAACCAATTAAATTAACATAAATTTCCGCAACCAGTATATGAAATTGGAGATTGTTTTCCGCGATTGTTTCACAGAATTCGCGAATTTTTCTTCTGATAATTGTTATTTTTTGTTCGAATCTATTTGTCAAAAGTCGTGAAATTTTTCCACGTCAAATTGACCATTTCCACGATCTTTTGAAGAAATTTGATTTTTTTCGACATATAATTTGTTAATATTCGTGATTTTTTCCGCAACTGACTGATAAAATTCGCAATTCTTTTGCGCGATCGTTTAACGAAATTCTTGTTTTTGTCTGCGCAATCGTTTGATGGAATTTTTGATTTTTTTGCATGATTGTTTGAAGAATTTCTTGATTTTTTTTGCGCTACCGTTTGAGTAATTTTGATTATTTTCCTTAGATTCCTCTAGACGAAATTTGCGATTTTTTTCCGCGACTTACAGACAAATTTGGTTTATTTTTGCTTTGACTGCTGAAAGCTACGATTGTTTTTTCGTGGTTGATTGAAGAGAAAGGTTATTTGTTTCCGTGATCTTGACGATATTCACAATGTTTTCCCACCGTCGCAGGAGAAAATTCTCGATTTTTTCCGCGACCAATTGACTAAATATTTTTCATTATATTGCGAAATAATTTTTCAGAAATCCGCAAAAGGAGAGATTAAGGATTTCCATGAAAAAAAAAATTAAGTGTAAGAATCACATGCATGTGTAAGAACTTAAGAGGGAAACATCTCGCACAACATTTATTATTACATACGGGGTTTTTCCTAATTTTTGCGCGATTTGAGCAATCTCGTACACTATTTCAAACCCTACCCAAAGAAAACTTTGACGCCCCAAGAAACTCTTGAAATGGCGCCCTTGAGCACAAGTTTACTCCAATCCAGCCCAAACATTCACTAAATGGGTAAGCCCTTCCTACGTTTAATTTTAATCACGACTTAACCCTCATACCCTATTATACTGGTTACTCATATCATCATCATTTTTTATTAATTTATTTTTTGTTCAGTTTTTGGCTTTAATATTCAAAATGTATGGGATAAAATGCTTTTATTACTCTAAAGAATATTGATAAGATAATTTAATAAACGAATTTCATACGCAGTATTTTGCTTTTCTTCAATAAAGAATTCCTCACATCTATCATGTATGTCATTGATTTATTATTTGTGTGCTTATATTTATTGTAAACTTTATGTAGTGTTGTGGGATTCTCCAAAGTAGGACGTTTGATGTAATATTATATTGTCGGTAGATATTTCGCTAAATAAATTCAATTTGTGTTTACTTCACATTTTTTAGAGTTGCTTTTAGTTAATTTTCTTAAGAATTTAAATTTTGTTATTATTCTATAAATTATGGAATTAAAACTCGATAAGAATTTTAAGATATTTATTTTGTAGATTTAAGGTGCTTTTATAAACTCATTGTTATGGTACCAGATATTACATCCGCTAGTCACATATTTACTTCCCGGGAATGTTAATATTTTTCTTTTATCGCGTTCACAATTTTTCCGTGTACTTCCACTTGTTTCTGCTTTCCCATCCGAGCCATTTCGGTGTGATTTGGTGTGATTTCGGTGTACTGTGTGTATTTGTGATGGTATTTTATAAAACTAGTTTACCACCAACAGTACCTTTTATTAATTAATTAAAGATAGCATCTGATTAACGCTGCTTGCGAAAAGTTATTGCTAAATGTATGGTTTCAACATTATCGCTTATAATTATCCGTTTGAGGGAAGACATAGTTCAAAAATTATATATGTAAATTATGTTAAATATTGATATAATAAATACTTAATTTTTTTTTTATTCCTATGTATAGCTTTCTCAAAAAGTAAGAAATTAGTATATATATAAAGTGATTTGCCAGGCAGCGTAGGTAAAGATACCCCTTGACTGGTCTTTTAAAATAATGTGTAATAGTTACTAAAGGGATTTGAGTTTAATAAACGCGCTTTATTAAATTATATGCTATAGAGCCATAACGGTAAAACATTATATAAATAATTTTATGATCCAAAAAGGAAATCAAAAACAAAAATACAAAAAATCGCGTAAAATAACTTTTATTATCGAACACAAATTATAACTTATATGTATACATATTTAAATAATTGTATTATTATTACTACATTAACATATTCATAGAAAATAGTAAAATAATATTGTAACAATACTTTATATTTAATTATTACTTTAAATATACTTTATATTAATATATACTTTACATAATAATTACTACTTTAAATATACTTTATATTAATACATACTTTATATTTAATTATTACTTTAAATATACTTTTTAATAAAATATTATTGTACTTTATTAATATGAAAATGCATACCATTTTAGCCCCGAGATTTCCACTGGTCTCATAAGTCATAAAATATTCCGTGACTCTAAAAATAATAAAATAAAATAAAATTGTAGAAGAAGCATACTAAATATAAATGCAATACGCTGAAAAATCTATCATTAACCGCTACTAGTGTTACATAATCGGGTTTGTTTAATAATAATGAACGTTCAAAAGAATTATTTCTTAACTGAAATTCTGCATTATTACTTTCTTCTATCAAGAGTTACCGAGAAACAATGAAAAGAAAACTGCCCAGTTAAACTGAGGGCATTGAACTCACAGCCTATTCACAGTAGCCGTCGAAAAATAAAGAAATCGACAGTATATTAAAGCCTATTAAGAGGGGTATCAGCCCCCCGTTCCCTCCCTTACAATTAACCAATGAACCTACAAAACTAAACAGGGAATCCCCTTACCACAATGAACCTATATACAAAATTTCAAGAAAAACGGATAATTCTGCATGAAAAATCCATTTATTTAAATTAAGGGGTAATTAGCCTCCTTTCCCCCTTTATACATAACCAATGAACCCCAATGCTAATTTCGGAAGAGCCTTAATACAATGAATTTATATACAAAATTTGCAGCAAATCGGATAATTCTGCATGAAAAATCCATTTATCTAAATTAAGGGGGGTTAGTGTCTGTCCACCCCCTTTTATACTTAACCAATTTACCACCAAAACTAATCAGGGAAGCACCTTATCCCAATGAATCTAAAAAAATTTTTTGAAGGAAAACGGTTATTTCTATCAAGAGTTATCGCGTTACGTATATACACAGATACATACATACATACGTACGTACAAACAGAACCGGTGGACACAATTATCTGGAGTAAATTGTTTCTCTTTCCATCTATTAAGTGCCTGTTTAAGATCTAAAATTCAGTGGGATGACTTCTAATAAATTGAAATGGATGAGGGTTTATTTTTTTTTTACTGCATCAGCTAACTTATTTACTAAAACTTGGAGCCTGACCTCAAACAACCCAACATGTTTCCCGGATCCGTTCCACATTGGAAAATTGGATCCATATGTCCTTCTATTTCGAGAACGAGAGTCTGGTAAATATTTTGTCTTTAACCTAGTGTCGCACTCTTGCAACATTGGGATCTGTGGTGTACTGTAAAAAAAAAATCTATATTCATCCCAAACATTTCACAAGATCGTATTAAAACTTTATTTTTTCTGGAAGAATAAAGTCTTAGCTCTTTTAATGTGACTTTGGTTGCTAATTACTTTGCTCCTTCAACGATGTCCCAGCTATTTCCTCAAATAATCAGAACACCCTCAGCTGGTGGATAAATGTTTATGACGTCAGTTGAAACAGGTTTGTTTGGCGTAACTATGCATAGCAACATTTTTTCATCCATTTTCTCTTTTAATATCATGGCAGTGTCATTTACGGTCGTAATTGTTACTTAAATTATAGAAATAACTAATAAATCGGTAAAATATCATTAGAAATACAGATAAACCTCGAATTAAAAATCACTCGATGACATAGCAAACACGTGTAATGCATCTGATGTCAATTGAATGTGACGCCACGGTCATACACTTTTGGCGTTAAATCCTTTATTTTGGCGACAGTATTTTCTTTTATGGAAATGGTCGACAGGATAATGAAGAAGTACACAATGGTGAAGTACAGCATCGTTATAAAATTCCACCATGCAGTGACATTGTTTACTTAGCCATTTTACTCAAGTTGATTTTCAAATGTTTAATTGATCTTATTTGATTAAATAAGTTCAAATAAGATTAAATAACATTACGAAAACAGTTGTTAGCTGTTTCGACAGCAGTTTATTTGCTTGAAAATACCTCAGTCAAAGGAAAAGTAATAGAAACACGATTACAGCAAACCACCACCGGTCGTTTAATTATAAATCAATCTTCCGTAATCGTTTTAGAGTTGATCAAATAAGCGTTTTTTAGAGTTTGTGATGTCAGAATGGGGGTCGGCGAGCGTAGCTTCTAGGGTACAGAGCACCTAGTAAAAGAAAAAAAATACTATTTTATATTTGTCTATTTTTATTTTGATATTTTTAGGTGTATATTTCAATAGATAGGTATACAAATCCTTAATTGCTGACAAAATTTAGAAAATATTCAATTAGTAATATTTTGATCACTGTCCGCAGCATTACACTGGCTCGATCTACCGCACGCCTGTCTCTGATGTTGATTTTCTGCCAAGTGAGTTGATTTTCTGCCAAGTGAGTTGGTTTTTGTAAGCGAGTTGATTCAGAACACAAATGAACAGAATTTGGACTAAACTGAGAATGAATTTTCATGATATTTTTGTAATGATTTGAAAATGTTGAATGGATTTTGAGACGTGAGTTGAATTTAAATTTCGAGGTTGTAGATTAGTTAGCAGGATTTTTGAGACTTTATGCATTATGTCAGCACACTAAAAACGACATTCTCAAAACTAGGCAAAAAATACTCAAATCTGAGTATGTCGCATAGTCAAACTGGCTCCGAATCAAAATGACTCAAGTTTGAAACATGTACATACTCATTTCTGAAAACATGCACATACTCAAGAATAAAACATCATGTGCTGATATTTGAGTATGTCCATGTTTCAAAAATGAGTATAAACTGACTTCTATGTCCTCATTTTTGAGTATGTCCATGTTTCAAAAATGAGTTTAAACTGATCCTAATCATTTTTGAATATGTCCATATTTCAAAAATGAGTATGAATTGACTTTTATGTGCTCAGTTTTGACTATGTCCATGTTTCAATATTCTGAGTACAGGTATCTGGTATTTCAGAAATGAAAGCATTGATTCGTCCTATTTGAAACAAAAATTTTCATAACAAAATAAAAACATCGATTTACTCATATTTGAAAGTGACATTTTTCTCAGTGTGTGATGATTTTCACAATAATAGAAATTTCAACCATAATTTCCTATTGATTGAATTATTGAAATAATATTACTATTTGAAAGGAAACATTATTATATTTAATATTTAATTTCAGTTGATAATATTACTATCTATTGTATAAAAGTAATATTTAAATACTTACTGACAACCATCATGGCAACTGGATTCACACATTGTCATAAATTCTTCAGTATAATTATAGTCTGAGAAGGAAGATATTTTTTATATTATAACACATCCAAAATTTCGCTGATTTATTAAATTACTAGTATATCTTTAAAAATTCAAATATTTCAGTTACAATGTATTTTTGCGATACGAAAAAACAGTGTGGAACTTTTGAGTCGAAATTCCTTGTAATAAATTACATTGTATTGTACAATCATATTTCTTCAGTTTTTCAATTAATAATGAAAGGCAACTGTAAAATTCGTAGAAATAATGCACGTTCTTTCCCTAAAATATTTTTATGATGTTCTTCAATTGTTATAATTTGAAGAAGACACAGTAATTAAATTTCGCGAAATATAGTAAAAATAAAGCATTAAATCCATTAAAAGACATCTCGAAAATTAACAAAAAAAAATTTTGTCAAAAAAAAGTATGAATTTCAAAATTTTTCAAATATTAGCAAATGATTTAACATGCGTTGTATTCTTTTAACTCTTAAATTAAAATTTATTACCCAGTAAAATCCCCCCAGTAGGTAAGTTCAGGAGCCTTGGACATATAATTTACTCACTTTTAAATCAATATGAAATTGAAGTTGAATTATTTCATTTATAAATCAAAATAAATATTCTTTATACAAATAACCAAAGTTTAGAGCAGGGGTCGGCAAGTAAATTTAAGTGGGGTCCGAATACTTTTGAAAATTTCTTATCGACGTCCAAAAAAAAAAAATCACTTAAGTAATATTAGTACTTATTAATTTTAAATTGCTATTTTTACACTTACATACATACACTATAGAATAGAAAAATCAGGCATTTGTTATGAAAAATTACTATATACACAAGAATGCATTCTGAAAAATTTTATATACACATTATAAAATAGAAAAAAAACAGATAATTGTTGAAAAATTAGTGCTAAAAATTAAACTTGCGGTCTTGGGCTATTTTTGTATAATGTGGATCACGTGATGAACAGCTAATTCGAAGAGTGTCTTTAAAGTGTGCGTCCGTTAACCTCGCACGATATTTGCTCTTCAAAAAATTCATTTTGGAGAAAGTTGTTTCACATAGATATGTCGAACCAAACATAGTAGCCAGATAAATAGCCAGTTTTTTACAACGAGCAGGGAAGACCGAGTTATGCTCTGTCAAAATTAGCTTTGAGTTAGCAAAATTAGCTTGACCCACAATGACCCCAAAATGACCCACTAATCGAATTTTCTCGGACATGTTACCTAGCCCAATGATTTTCTCGTGCCAGAAACTCGTAGGATACAAAATTTAATCAAAATCGTTAGAGCCGTTTTTTAGATAAAATTAACTTGATCCGTGTTGACCCAAAAATGACCCACTAATCGAAAGTTCTTGAACATGTAACCCAGCCCAATAGTCTTCTCGTGCCCGAAAATGGTAGGATACAAAATTTAGTCGAAATCGTTTGAACCGTTTTTAAGATACATTTAGCTTGACCATGACCCAAAATGACCCAAAATGACCCACTAATCAAATTTTCTCGAACATGTGACCTAGCCCAATGGTTTTCTGGTGCCCCAAAACAGTAGGATACAAAATTTCGTCAAAATCGTTAGAGCCGTTTTTGAGATAAAATTTGCACATATATATATATATATATATATATATATATATATATATATATATAACCACACACACAAGATTTGCTCGTATTAGAATATATTATTTTCATATTTATCTGAAACATGTTTACCCCAAAATTCTTCAGGGGATGCAGTTTTTACATTTGCAAGGAAATATCTTCTTGCAAATCAATTATTTCCATTTGAAGTACAAGTTTTTCAAGGTTGAATAATTTTGCAGCTGGAGCAACTTCAAAGGGCGATTTAACCGTTAATTTGATTTTCCATCACTGTTTATTTAATTTTTAATAAACAAATCAACTTCTTCGCCACCACTATATTTATATAGAAATATTAATCCAATAATTTTCCCTATGAACTATGTTGTTAAACAAAGTTAAAAATCTATCTTAAAATTTCTGGTGTCTAATATTTAATATATGTATAAAAAAGCACAATTGTAAAAGAAAAACTCATGCAAAGAAGGGTTAAGGAACTGTGACAACTTACTTACCTCTGCAAAATTTTGGAATCTTGCTTCAAATTCCTTTATAAGATCTGACATAAAACTTAGGAACACTGTGGAGTCTTTTTCGGAATTCTTCTTTTTATGTTCAAGGATTGTTGGAAAATGAATAAATTCTTCATTTGCAATATCTTTTTTAAAGATATCCAACTTGCGACGCAAAGCAGACACACTTTGTAACAAATCACATATTAATTTCCCATTTCCTTGTAACTCGGTGTTGAGCGCATTTAAATATTTCAGAATGTGTTTCTGGAAAGCCACTGTTAAATCTATTGTCCATGTTT
The DNA here is from genome assembly GCA_963931845.1 of Maratus michaelseni. NCBI lineage: Eukaryota > Metazoa > Arthropoda > Arachnida > Araneae > Salticidae > Maratus > Maratus michaelseni. The sequence continues at coordinate 66,159,324 of OZ007594.1, forward strand.
TATTTATTTCATTTTTTATCCTCTCATCTTTTATTCTCGTGATGCATTTTTTGTAATATGTAGTGCCATATTGCCCTCGTTTGATAGAAACTCCAAATACACCTTGCCCTGAGTATCAAAATTGACTAAGAAAGAATTTACTTGCTCTTTTATTTGCCAGAAACGTTCAATAATTTGACCTTTGCTTAGCCAACGAACATTGTTGTGTTGCAACAATTCAGAATACGCTGAATCACACTCAGATAGAAAAACTCCTTGAACTGTCGGTGCTTAAGAGCAGAACGAGACCTCATAAAATTGATCAATTTGATTAAGTTGTTCATTACTTCTTTCAGAGTAGAACTAAGTTTTCTACAAAGGACTGTCTGGTGAATTATGCATTGATAAGATAGTAGTCCAGCATTTTTATCCCTGATTCTCTTTACTAATCCTTTTTCTTTTCCCATCATCGCCGGGGTTCCGTCAGTTGAAAGGGACACCATTTTATCATAACTGATGTTTGATTTTGTCATTAAATCGCCAACATTCTTGAATAAATCTTCTCCACGAGTATTGCCTTTACATGACAAAATTGTTAGCAATTCTTCCCTGAATAATTTACTTTCAATGTCAAAAATTCTCACGAAAATATATATTTGTTCATCATCAACAATATCACATGATTCATCAAGTGCTATGGCGTAGCAAGGCGCCTTCTGCAGAAGTTCAAATAAACTTTTTTTTAATGTCAGCAGCCAAAATTTCGGTTCTTCTTGTATTGCTTCTTGCCGACAATGGAATACCTTGAATTGCTGTTACAACGTCCTTCTTCTCTTCAAAAAGTGCCGTGGCCACTTCTAACATACATTCTTTTACTATTTCAAAGTCTGAAAATGGCTTCTGGTGTCTATTAAGCGTCCAGAAGACACGCAACGCTGCTTCTGATTATTTTTCTTGTGCGCTCAGACAGCGAACTAGTAAGACCGTGCTTTGTTTGTACGAAGTAAGATATGCCTGGAGTTTTTCTTGACGAGCTTCACTTCCACCAAGAGGAAAATTTTTATGGAACTGCTGATGAATTGCTTCGTAATGTCGCTTTAAATTGGAACTTTTAACAATAGCGACAGTTTTGTTGCATATGAGGCAAACTGGAACACCTTCAGATCTATCAGCCAGTGTAAACCAATATTGCTCTGTCCACTCAGGCAGAAACTTCCTATTTTCACTATCAACTTTGCGTTTTTTAGAATACATATTCATTCACTTATTTTAGCACACGGCAATAACCACGCAAATGAACGAAAGATCCGCACAAAAGATTGCAATCTACGACTGACAAGGTGAATTCTCGCGCAGGCGTATCAACGCAGCCGGTCAGTTCACTCCTAAGAGTAAAAACAGTAATAGAGTGCGGATTTTATTGTTGTTTGGTCGAAAAGTTATTTTGTACCCCCTCCCTCCTCTCGCCACGACTAAAAGATTGTTTTATCTTCTGGATGGATTTTATTTAAATGTTATAAAATGGCTTGGGAGCATACATTGCACACCTCCTTTTTAAAAAACATTATTTTAAAAATATATGTTTTGATTAGTGATATAAGATAACAAGTAAGATGATCCAAAATATTTCGAGATTTCTGTTTGGAAAGCTTCAATTTGACACAATTATCTCACGAAATGTAACAATGTTAATGCCACATTTTTTTAATTCTAAAAATGCATTAAATTTTGCAGACATTATTAAAATGGAAATCAAACAATATTTCTCTCTCTCTCTCTCTCTCTCTCTCTCACTTTTTTTAATAATAAAGGTGAAGTTAGCACTGAAATGTTATCAAATATTCTTTGATTTGATAATGTATTTCATAGCTTTTGAAAACTTCAAACCACATAATGTCTTTTTTAACAATACATTCGATTACAAAACATATTTTGGCTGCAATTCAGAATTTTTTATTTTGCTTTTAATATTTCTACTTAGACATTTTTTTAAAGAATTATTGAAAAGAATAACCAGCTGCCATGAACTGTTTTAAATTAAAAGACACAAAAAATTAAAAGGCAAATAAAAAGCGCTGTCAACGCTAGAGGAAAGCAAACGAAATAAACAGCGGGGATTTGGAAATTGCAAGCAGATTTTGGCGGGAAAAAAACGTTTGGCCATCACGTGATGGTGGGTCGGTTATGTTAGCGTCAAGAAGTCTCTTTCTCATTTTCTGACTCAAGTTTATTAGAAGTCTGTTATTCAATTCTCCCTCCGCCGCCTGCGCCCCAACGCATTATTTTGCGCTTCACATAAGAGCGTCTATGTATCATTATTAAAACAAAAATCCAATTAATCGTGCTATTTTTTGTAAAATATAAGAAACATTGATAAGGCTATCGTTCAAACGTATCTATTATATGTAAATTTAAAAAATATATTTATTCAAATTGAAAATTTTTAACGGTCCACGATTTGACCTTCCGCGGTCCGCCAGTTGCCGACCGTTGGTTTAGAGTGTTAAATGTCAACGCCGGCAGCAAACACCCTCCAAAATTAATTATCCTTGTTTGTAAGTTTGTTATGAGTCAAGTATCATTACTAATATAAAAAATATTTTTAAATTCAAAATTTTCTTTCTTCTAATAAAAAAATTATTTTACACAATATTAATATATATGTATATATATTTTTTTTTTCAGGAATCCATTATTAGTTTATAATTAGAAATTATAACATTTTTAATAATAGAAACATTTAATGTAAAATTTAACATATAATTTCATTTGTTCGGTAGTTTTGAGCCATTTGTCGAATTTTTGTAATTTTGCGATTCTTTCCAAATTTTATTCAAACCACATTACGTTTGACAGGCAGTTATATAAATTTTTCGCAAGTTAAAAGTTTCTTTGCATTGTTTTTAAGCATTGCTTCACGGAATTGAAACACTGATTTTTATATTGCCCGAACTCAGGTCGGGCAATATAAAAATGAACTGAAACCCGAACTAAGTTCGGGTGTCACAGGCAAGGAGTTAAATTGAATAAAACCTCGTTTTTTAATCTTAAATATTTATTTTTGACTCTCCAGTTTGTTAAAATTCGACATTCTACATATTTTTAAAATTTAAAATTTTTGTTTTTTTATTAAGAAGAAAACTATAAACCTGATATTTTATGAGTTTTATTAGCACATTATTTTTCAAGACAATTTTCCGTAAAACTTACTTTCAAGAGGATAACAATAAGTGAAATTATTCGGATAGACAATAGCTCTACTAAGACATCCACTTTGATTCAGCATTGCATCAATCATACAAAGTTGTATGCATTCCTAGAAAATGACAAATTTCAATATAAAGATACAGCTCAAACATAATAAAATTGAAAATCAAATTTTAATTTTATGTTACATACGTTATATTTAACATTTTGAATACTTAAGTCTAAAAACGCAAAATTACAGAAGAGTCATTCCCAGTTCTCGTCAGTATTGAATTTGAATGAGAATATCGCCAAATTATACAGACATAGCCAAGTTGGCTTCATATACGTCAACATATTTATGTCGCAAATATGGCCAATTGTCACCAAGCTTGACGAAAATTTGACGTTGGCAAATATAAATGTATAGTGTTAAGCATGTAAGTGTTGAAACGATGGTTACAGTAATAAAAGAAAATTTATCGAAACTATAATCAATAAAACTCATAAATTAAACCCGTTTATGGAGGTATCCCGCTCTATTGTTTCAAAATAACAGCCACCTTATAATTTCAAACTGCTACATCTCAACCATTTTTTAAGATAGAGGCAAAACAAAAAATGCTCTGGAATCCTTTGTTCAAAACTGAACATTTAACCCTTTCCGGCACAGACAAATTCTGTTCGTAAAATGAAAAATTACTGACTGACACCGGAATATACAAACGCCTTTTTGCCTTTTTTAGAAAATAAGAACTCCTTATTTTAAGGTTTTATTATAGAAACAAATTTTTATTAAAATGTTCTTGGTGCCGTTGCAAGTTTGGAATTAAAATTAGGTGTGCCCGGAGTGGGACCACTGCGCCGGAAAGGGTTAACGCAAAAAAGTTTTTAGGATTTCTAATTTTTTTGTTCAACTTTCTGAAATTGAAATCTTTAAATGGCTATCACAGCGTCCCCTCCTGGCGCAATATCCCGAAATTCAAATGAGACCTGCAGGCTATAGTTTAAAACTTATACAAAAAATTTGGTTCAATTATCTGCATAACTTCATAGACTTTTCGATGATAAAATAGTGAAAATAAAACAAAAAGCAAGATCCCAGCGCCCCATTTTGTATAAATATCTCCAAATTGAAGTGGGATTTGCTGGCCATAGCCGAAAACATAGAAAAATAATTTGGTTCAATTTGAAGCATAACTTCATACACCTTTTTGATGATACAATGAGGACAGACGGACATTTTGTAAAAACATGTTTTTCGGAATGCCTGTCCCTAAACGTGTAAATACGTTGAAAATCGAAAGTATAAAAACATTTCGATTACAATACTTTCTTTTATTGTAGATAGACGAAAGTAAAAAAAAAAGTTACGCAATTTCGGACCCCTTAAGTTATGTATGGAATCATTTCCTCTTTCTTTTCCGAATAAAACCGTAAACGTTTCATTGTTCTACTACCAAACCAACCTTATTGTGTTGTGATAATTTGAATTGTATGCATTTTTGGCATTTTCGGGTACTGAAAACAAAAAAACTCGTTTTTAACAGCAGTAAAGTTGAGTTCGCTAAGATAGATTTTGAGTCGAGTACTGCTTCGTGGAAGAAAAACAAGTGGGTGAGTTTTCGCTTTTTGAGACAAGAAGTTTTACTAGACTGATTTTGATGAGTCTTGCAGTGTTAGTTAGATACTTTTCATGGATGATTTTGTTATACTGCATACCGTTCAATCATTCTTTACCAAATCCTACTGTAAATGATCAACTAAAAGAGTTGTTCCTTAACAACCCAAATTTCGTCTGACTTATTAGTAAATATAATAGCGCAATGGTGTTCGTATCGATTTCAGCGGAAGAACATTTAACGGAAAAAGCCCATATTCCTTGTATTAAACTAAAAATTACCAGTTGAAATAATTGTGTAAAGGTTAGTCTAATGTAATTTATTTCTGATTTATCTTTATAAAGCAGACGCAGAATGAAGGAATTTTATTCATTTGGTAGACAGATCATTTAACAGAATATTCTTCGGTTCCAGTTCTGTGATGACTGGGTTTAGGAAATCAAAATGGCTCTACCATAGGGATACTTTTCTGAAGCGATTTATCAATAAACATAGCTTCAGTCAAAAAAATAGAGAATATTCTGGGTTATTAAATGTTAGCAATATTTCTTATGGAATCTAAATTTTGTCCATAAAATGATGCTGCATTTAATCAACATATTCCATCTTGTCAAACCGAAATGTGGTGCAAGTGGTTGATTAGCATTTATTTCTTTGCACGTTTTAATCAACATGCAAGGAGAATTAAATATATTTTTACTCTCGAGATAATATCATTTACAAGGACATATATATATAACTCGATTTTTTTCTTTTTGCTATTCCGTGAAGATTTCAAGCTAAAGAAGATATGCAAATCATATTTAGATTAAATACTTTCTGAGCTGATTCAGCTTTTATCATATAGAGAGCTGCATGTGTAAAAACAATTTACGCCTTTTGGTGCATGCTTCTATCTGGCCACAATAGTGTTAATGAATCGTTTACAAATCTTGCTGTCATGAAATGACCAACGTTCACAATTCATGTCAAGCAAGGATATGAGCATCTTATTTTATAATATCTAACTTGCCACAAACTAAATGTGGATGTAACTACCACATTTATGTATAGATTCTTTTATAATAATCTTTTTACTGTTAACTATAATAACTTGACAAATTTCATGAAGAAAATCATTTTCAGGAGTTTAAAGAGATTTGAACTTACTGGAGCTAAAAAGTTAAAAATCATGCATTTAAATGACATTTTATGGCAATTTATGGATTTCTGTGCTTTGTATGTAAAAAGACATAAAATATATAATGCATATAATACGCTGTCAAGCAATAATAATCCGTCAAACTCCTCTTAAACTAACTGTTTAACGGATGACCATCAAATGCAGCACAGTGATAGCTATTATGGCGGCATAGTTTGCATAGCAAAAGAAATTGATACAAATCATGGCGATGAATAATTATAGATCATAAGTGCCATAGACGGAACGTTAAAAGCTTAAATTGATTCTTTCTCGCGCACGTAATTTTGAAGAGTTTTACAGCACATAATTTAGAAGAGTGATGTTTCGACCAGGAGACTCTGCTTTATTTGCAAATATAGTCGACAAATGGTTGCTTCAAACCTTAACCCTTTCAGGGGCAAAGTACGTATGTTTCTAAAATGTTGAAATCATTGATTCACACCGGCATTCACAACAAATTTGTTTCCAAATAAGTAAAAGCTTTTCTTCACGTATATTAAGAAAGCAATATTTGATTCCAAAATTGTGGTTTGTGGTTTTGGAAATTGAAATTAAGTGGGATGCCTTTTAAACACAAACTTAAACCTCTTTGGTCTACAGGCACACGATGCAGTCTAACCCTGTGATATACAGTATCAATCTTTATTTTTCTTTTTGATCCAATTCACAATTGCGATCTAAAGTAATCTTAACCGTACGCTGTGCACAAATTATTTTTTTGAAGTTTTTTTTATACTCATTCAGATACCATATATTATAAAGTGTAATATTTCACCTTATTTAATAATAGACTTCTGTCAATACATCAGACAAAAATTTATATTTAAATATAGTGCCATCTTGGAATTGAATTTATTTATTAAAAGTTAAATTTAATTTATTCACATAAGCATCCCTGTGCAGTGTAGGGTTAATGTTTTCTTCAAAATTAGAAATTATCAGTGTCTGCATGGCAACATTAAATTAATGATTGCTGAATTTTATGCAGGCCCCAGATACGATTCCCTAATAATATTAATTCAACACACAATGAGACTGCACATAATCAACTACAAATGCAAAGAAATATAATATATGCGTCAATAACAATAATAGTTAAAACATTATACCTTTTTCGAAAGAGGTCCTCGTCCACCATTTTTCTTCCATAAAGTTTTGTAATCAACACATTTAGTCTCATATGGAGGAGGTGATTGCTGTATATTTTGCTGAAAGAATTTTAAATGCAATATGAAATTTAGAAATGTTTTAAGTGAAACGTACAGTAACAATAAAGTTAGTTTTTATGAACACAGCAATTAGGTACTATATCTACAGCAGCGGTAGTCAATGTATTGTGCCTTTTATGTCACAAATAGTCAAAGGTGTCACAGTCACTACTGTGAACCAAAATGTGATGATCGTCTCATTATTACTCTCAAGTAAGCGTCATTTTAGTGGCTCCACTGAGAAATAATTGTGACTAGTCCCAAGAAGATGTTACAATTAAGTCAACTTTTGAGACTAATGTGGCCATAATTGGGCGACTCCATCGTAAAATCCTCATTTGCGTTGCATTTTGATAGGTCACAAAATAAGATCACAAGGAAGTCATATGGTGGCTCACAGATGAGAGACATTTGGAGATTCTACTTTGAAGTCACCATGAACGCTGATGTCACAAGAAGTATACTTATTAAATATGATACACAAAATAATATAAAAAGTTTCAGTAACTTTATCTGTATTCATATTTTAGAATTTTAAAAACTAGCAAGCATTAAGACAAAAAAAATGACTGAATAAGAGTTTAGAACTAAAGCTTAGCAGCTTAGCTTGTGTGTTTTAAATTTACAGAGTTCATCGCACTACAGATGAAAGTAGCTCTTAAGAGACTATCGAATTACCACAGATGAAAGTAGCTCTTAAGAGAATATCGAATTCAAAATAAAATATTGTATAAAAAAGGAGAAAATTAAAACCCATCAAGATTTCGATGGATTATGTGCGCCATTAAGATTCGAGGAGTTTTATTTATTTTTTTAAACCATACATATTCATTTTGTTCATTTTAAAGACACACTAACTTTAGAATCAATGAAATCGTCTAATTAAGTAAAGAAAATTTCATAATCAGGTTTACAGCCAAATGGCGATAATAGTTTATATAATGGCCAAAAAATTTTTGAAGCAACAATCGCTTATAACTCAATCTGTAATTCATTTTAAATGAAAAAAAAACTTTTGGATTACAAATCATTTCAATAATCATGCCTGCAAGTGTCATGCTTTTAGGTTTAAAAAAATTTCGCGTTGTTGACCATATATACATATTTTTTTAATTGCCCTAAAAAGGTCTATTGTTATGTCAAATATGATTGACAGGTGACTTCTCGTGAGCAACTCTGCGACATTTTCCCGAAGCTTTGTTGGTTCTCTGCCAAGTTTAAACTTTGTACAAGGCCATCGTTTGAAAGTGTAAAATATTTATCATTTTTCATCGCAATTGAATTGTTTTACGTATACCAGTATATAGTCTTTAAACAATTCTGATATTTTGTTTAACTATCTTTTTTTTAATTAAGCTTTTGTTGGTTTCTTTCTGAAATGTCTTGCGTTCTACCATATTTATACGTCTTAGACATTACCAGGCATGTCGGAGACGATGTTGTTGAGGATTTTTATCAAATATTAATTATCAAATACTAATTATTCAAGGATATGAATGTAGAAGTATTTAAGAAATAGTAATGCATGAACTAACAAAACAGCCCACCCAATAGATTCTACACGTAAATTTCTTTATGTTTTATTTAGGTTATGTCATAATAAATAGATTTGAATAAAGTTTAGCAAAGGTTACACAGAATAGCAATATTTGTTACATATATATCTTCATATCTCTCCGAACGTTCATGGTGTATCCATCTATAGTTTGCTAGTATATATAGTTATACACAAGTCTACGTTGTAAAGTTTCCTACAAAGTCTATACAATGAAAGTTTTTTAGCAACGATTTTGTGTAATATTGTAGTGACTAATTAATAAATTTACTATACGGAACCCTTTGGACGCGAGTAAAACTTGCACTTGACCTATTATTTTTCATTTTTTTAGCTATTTTAAATGGAAAAAGATCCAAAATAAGACTTTTTAAAAATAATTTCACTAGTTTGTGGCTTTTTATTAAACATAATCAAAGCCATGCCAAATTAACTTATTGTAACGGTAAACATTTGAAACAACGTAAACTGAATTGAATGTCTATAAAAAGTGTTTTAATAAAAACAATTTTACTTTCATGCTGATTTAATGTCAGTACGAATGCCTTAGCAGCGGATACGAATACAGCTTTAACTTTGAGAAAAAGGTGTAATAACCAAAGGATAATTATATATATAATAGCGCTATGTTTATGACACTTACGGAGTGAACTCATCAGGATCATGATAATCTTTCGTCAAAATCTGTCATTTTATTTTAATATTCAAAGATTTAATTTTTTCAAAAAAGCTGCATACGATTGAGCTTTTTAGAAAGATTGTGAAAAAACAAAATGATCTTGAGTGAAGAGCTACATCGAAATATGCATGTTTTTCTATATATCTTGAGTTGAAAATCGTTTCATCCAGCCATCTGCGATAGCGATAGTAAACAATATGTGAATCATGCCTTTGAGATTCATTAAAATATAGACCATGGATGCAATAATTGAACAAACTCCATGCAACTGTCTGTTAAAATGCCAATTTAAAGTAAGGGAAAGCGAAGGTGTTGCCGGTAAAATGTAATCATAACGCAGCGCGTTATTGATATTAAATATTTTATTACATTCCTTTGTACACAGGCATGTAAAAAATCTACAGGGTGTTTCAGTTAAACGTTTCAGAACTACTAAGAGGGGTAGGGTACATCCTGACAACTCGAAATCATATAGCAATGTGGGATCGGAAATGCTTTCCTGAAGTGGTGTTGTACACAGAAGCACCATAAAGAAAAGAGACCGTAAGTGAGAAATCGTTTTAATAATACATGAAAAGAAGCAAAAGGTACATGGATTAAAGTAAGTGTTCGAAGTTGCTTCCACGGGCTACAATGCACGCCTCACATCTCCGACGCATGGACATCCGAATATTCTGGAATACTCCAGGCGAATTTCGAATTTCTCCGGCAGCTACTGCGATTCTTGCAACCAGCTCCTCAGCATTGTCATCAGGGGTGTCATAAACTAGCGATTTCATGTGACACCAGAAATAAAAATCAAGACATGATAGGTATGGGGACCGAGCAGGCCAATTCACGGGACCACCACGTCCGATCCACTGTTGACCAAATGTGACATCCAGGTAGTTACGAACAGCTCCGCTATAATGGGCAAGGGCTCCATCGTGTTGGAACCACATTGTCTGTTGCGTTGATGCAGAAATCTGTTCATCTCTCAAAAGTTGTGGCAATACTTGCTGCAGAAAGAGCAAGTAGTTATCTCCGGTTAGACGACACGGTAACAGGTAAGGTCCGATGAGGTGATCTCCCATAATACCGGCTCATACATTGACCGAAAATCGAATCTGTGCTGCACGACGTCGTATTGCATGCGGGTTCTCGACCGCCCAGATATGGTGGTTATGCGAGTTGAAAATTCCTTCCCTTGTGAAGGATGCCTCATCGGAAAACAACACTTCAGCAGGAAAAGTGGGATTTGTAGCACATTTTCCAAGGTACCACTGTGCGAAAGCAATACGAGGCGCATAATCCTCCGGTTGCTGTGCCTGGACACGCTGCACGTGAAACGGATGCATGTCTTGTTCTCGGAGAATCCTCCACACGCTGCAAGGGGAAACCCCGACTACGTTTGCTAGACTTCGTGTACTCGTTCTTGGATTCCTCTGTACATGCTGCAGCACATTCTGTTCGACGGCTGGAGTCCGTGCTGTTCTTACCCTGACCCTGTCAGCTCTTTCAAATGAACCTGTCTCAGCTAACCTCTGGTGCAGTCTTGCAAATAAATTATGACTGGGAATACGCCTCGTCGGATATCGCTCCGCGTACAAACGCTGTGCGGCTGGCCCACTACAATTTGCAGTCCCGTACACCAAATGCATATCAGCTAATTCTGCGTTCGTGTAATCATCCATCCTACTAACTTGGCGTTCTTGTGCGAAATGAAGATTCCCTGCACGAAAGCTCGAAACTTTCGCACGACGCCATCTACCGCGTCAGGAAAGCATTTCTGACTGCCCATTGGTATATGATTTTGGTTCGTCAGGATGTACCCTACCCCTCTTAGAAGTTCTGAAACGTTTAACTGAAACACCCTGTATAACCTCCAATTTCTTTTAAATAAAAAAAAGAATGCTTGAAAAAATAGGCTGTTTTTATAACTATTTTACACACACATGATCTTATTAGTCAGATAAGATAAAAATTATTATTACTTCATAATTCTTGCCATCTGATGAGTAAAGTATAATGTACCGTGGTTTCGTTATCGATATTAATTTTATTTTCACTCCTCTGCAACAGGCATTTAAAAAATCTATTATCTTCAATTTCTTATAAATAAAAACAAAAGAATGCTTGAAAAAATGGGCTTTTTTCCAGCAAAAGCGAAGATGTTGCCATATGCCGCCCTCTGTTGCCAGTAAAGTGTAATCATAATATACCGCAGCTACGCTATCGAAATTAAATATTTTTTTACATTCTTCGGCCCACAGACATTTCAAAAATCTATAACCTTCAATTTCTTATAATTGGAAAAAGAAAGCTTGAATGAATGGGCTGTTTTTATAACTATTTTACCCCACATGATCCTATTAATCAGATAAGATTAAATGTATTACTTCATAATTCATTTTATAATGCAATGCTATATCATTCTTTTAAAAATTCAAACACGTCATTCTGATGGGTTATCTTCTTGTTCTATTATAAACTACAGTAACGGAGATAAAATTTTTATGAAGTTTTTATACATTTTATTATAATTGAAATATATATATATATATATATATATATATATAAATGTATATATTTATTTAATATAATCAACAAATATTAACAGGTGAAACATGTTCAGAATTGCATCACCCCATTTATACGTAAAATATGTGAAGTTTTTTAAATTTGTAATATAAATTTATCTAATGTAATATAAATTTTCAAATATACAGATGTGTGATTACTCGTAAATGTTACATTAGAATTAGCGACGACTTACCACTTTTTATTGTCGTTTTTAAAACCCTTTCACCGTTTTTCCCGCGTTTTTACGTTTTTAGAAATCCTGTTAAAATGGCTGTAGACAAAAACATTCTCAACAGAATTCTATTTTGATTCGTATATAGTATTAAGGGATACAAAAGATATTATAGCATCAAATTGCGATTAAAAAAATTATGTATTCTAAGATTTACAAGCATTACTTATGAAAATGTAAGAAAACCCTCAGACGGTGAAATGGTTCGAAAGAAGACATTGAAACATTACCCATAACATTTCTTCTAAAAACTAGTCGTTGGAGGCCACCGTAATACTTACCCATCATGGATATACATAACTTAAAATATGAAAATAAAACATGTGTAAGCTATTTATAAAATGCATTGCAATTGAAATAAAATCGTGGCGTGATGACGTCATAAACTTTAAATACTCTATTACTGAATTGCGTAAAAGAAACATCCTTATAACTCCAAAATTGATAATCATATTAACTAACGGTTTACTGCGTTGGATTAAGCGTCTCATTTCCAATTAAAATATATCTTTGAACTGAAATTTGAATGAAATACAGGGTCATGAAAAATCGAAGAGTGTGGAAAATAGTATTACAAATATCTCGGCAAATCATTATCCGATCGACTTCATTCTTTATGCAAAATTTGTTTTTGTTTTTTTTTGTCTTTTATATGCACTTCTTAAAATAAACAATTTCGAAAATTTGTATATACTTTTTATCAGAATGAATATTTCGAGAGTCCGAAAAAATTAGTTCCGGATAATCGAGGTTACTGAAATACAATAAGCTTCTTCCCATTATTACATACTAAGTACATACCAAATTTCAAGTCTCTATCTCAATTTGTTCAGGAGATAGAGCGTTTACAGACACACACACAAACAGACAGACGACACATTTTTTTATATAAATACGTTTTTCGGAATCTCCAGCGTCTGAAACGTGTAAATCTGTGAAAAAAAATTTCGATTTTCAAAACGAGTACAAGACGTACCCTATACTACGTATGATGGGTAAGTAAAAGTGTACAACAATTTAATGAATATTACTCAACTCATTTTTTTACTACATATTCTGAATAAATTAATTTCCTTACCATGGTCACATACATTCTGTAGCTATATCCGGTTTGCAGGACAATATATTCAACCAAAGGATTCTTTAATCTGCGTGGATCGTGTACAGATATGTAAGCCGCGGTTAGAAGATCAGACGCCATATCTTCCTCTGGGTGCAAATTGAGCCGAAAACTATAATCTAAACAAAATAAAAGATTTATTATTTTTAATACTTTACTTTTAATACTTTAAGTTACCGTAACTGGCGAAATGCAGTCTCAAAGACCACATACTAGTATCTTCTATGGAGATATGTTATCACAAACAAATTACGTATACTTTTCCCGTATAGGGGCGTTGGAGAGATAGAAGAAAGAGACTTGGCCAAAGAAGGCAATTTTTCATATTTCTTATATTTTTCATATTTCTGGCAATATATTTACTGTTTCATATACACAAGAAATATTTTTTCAATGTTTATACTATTTATTTAATATAAAGAAGTCCATTTTCTGTGTTTTTTTTTATACAAACAGACGTAACTTGTATATAAATCATAAATAAATAAAATATTTACATATGTAATTTTTATAAATACATATACAAACAAAAATAAAAGTTCATCAGGTTTTGTTATCATAGGTGTTCATACGGGGTATTTCACTACCAGATCGACAAACTTGCAGGAGCTGTACAGGACACAAAGACGACTCGGAATCACATAGGAATGCAGGGTCGAAAAACCCGTAGTTGCGAGCTATGGTTCAAAGAAGCAGAGAAAAAGAACAGAAACAGCAACACATTAATGGGACAGAAAACATTTTATTGAAAGGTACAGAAAGTGTTCGAAATTACTACCAGAAGTCGTCGTACAGACTTGACAGCAGAGACGCATGGATCCACATACGTTCTGGAAGATTCCTGGTGTGTCGCGTATCATACCGGCAGCTACAGATATTCAAGCGGCGAGGCAGGATACGCGACACACCAGGAATTTTCCAGAGCGTAAGTGAATCCATGTGACACTGCTGTCAAGTCTGTACGACGACTTCTGGTAGTAATTTCAAACACATTCTGTAGTGCAACCTTTCAATAAAATGTTTTCTGTCTCCTTAATGTGTTGCTGTTTCTGTTCTTTTTCTCTGCTTCTTAGAACCATAGATCGCAACTACGGCATTTTCGACCCTGCATTCCTATGTGATTCCGAGTCGTCTTTGTGTCCTCTACACCTCCTGCAAGTTTGTCGGTCTGGTAGTGAAACACCCTGTATGATTTGGCAACACATTGCACCTTCTGAAGTCAGAATTGCATCAAACATTATAAAAATCCGCCAATATTCCGAAATTGGAAAAGTACAACATTGGGTTATAAAAATTTCTTTTGAGTGATAATTTATTTCTTTTAATACTGAAAATTTTTGTTTATTGTTTAAATTTAAAAGGTCAAGGTAGAAATGTATAAAGTTTGGAATATTTAAAAGAGGTAGCTTTATTGGATTCATAAATAAGTACTGTCTCTCGTATCGCACGTTCTTTCCGTTTCAACCCACCAGTTACGGGATACTATTTATAAATTTCCACTTTCAACATAACAAGCAGAAAAAAGTGTAAAACATTTAACCCTCTAATGCCCATGGTATCATATATGCTACTACCACTGTTTCCAATTAAGTAGATTTTTTTAAATTCAGATATTCCATATTAATTTCAGAAATTTAAAATAGCAACATTCGATTCACTTAATAACAAACATTCTGTCATTAAATAAAGCTAAATTTACTACTGAAATTTTTTTGGTACGAATTCAGATTTTCTGAATTACGAAATTATTAGAACGTATGTGATTTAGAGGGTTAAAATGAATAATACATTGACAAATTATCGAATTATTGTTTGAGATATAGGTATTATGTACAAGAATTTAAAACGAATAAGCTGGTGTTATTTTATTTATTTATTTATTTATTTATTTATTTTTTATTTATTTATTTATTTTTCTTTTTTTTTTTTTTTTTGGGGGGGGGGGGCAATCGAGGCTATAAAAGACCAGCTATTTGTGAAAACATTGAAAAATCGCTCCATTTGAAAGCATTATGATTTTGAAGATTTCAGTTATTTTGTAATCTACTACTGTAGCAATAGAAATGTACACAATAGATCTGATTAATATAACGATTATTCATTTAATTTCAGACAAATTTTGTGTTAATTATCGAATTTACTAAAATTATAGTTTTAGAATAAATTAGGTTATAGTAGCTAATATATATAATAGTATAGCTAATAGCCAATGTCTGTAAAACTTAGTAAGATATCAAGTGTTTAAATTGGCTTTTATTTATAAATTATGTAAATTAAACTTATTTTACTTAAATATGCTTTTATTGTAGAATTTTATTGTTATTTTTAGAATTTCGAAAATTTATATTCAAATTTTGTAAATCATACTTTTATCAAAATTTTCATTATTTTATAATCGAATAATGCAAGAATATTCTTTTGTTTTCATTAATTTGTTTTCTGAGCTCATGAGTGTGGTAAAAAAAAAAGTGACTAAGTGAATTGGTAAAACAAACTTTGTGAATGCAAAGCACAAACGAACAGTCGGACCACCATTTTACCTACTGTGACATCACGAGAATATTGCCCGTTGAAAGAGACGCTTCCTCAAAGCGCATAATTGACGAGAAGGGAATGTGAAGACAAAAATTTTGACGGATAAAACATGTTCAGCACTTTTGTCACCCCATTTACGCGATCCTTTTGTAAATGTACATATTCAACAGAATAAGCAGAAACGCCTATAACAAATAAAACATTGAAATATTTCGATTTGTTTTGTGCGGGATATATATTGTGGACATAATCCTGGCCTACCACGAACCCAATATTATCTTTAGTTAGAGAGTGTAAAATGCGAACCCTTTATCGATGGAAATTTCCACGGCAATTCAGTTAGTTCGATTAAACTGAGTGCAATACAAAAGTAAACCAATCTGAGATTAATCGTCTTTCAAATACTATCGGAACAGGTATGTGCTGAAAAAACATTTGCATACACATTTACATTTACTATATTATTCCACAAAACTCTCATTCTGCCGATACTGACACGCAAATTTTGAATATTAGAGAGCTTGATCAGAAAGTAATAACAGCTTACGCACACTGGGTGGGTTAGTTAATCAAAATGTCCACATTCAAGTTGATCATTCAGTACGTAACTTTATAAGCAAAAGTAAGAACTCATAAGATAACTATAACGTTTCATAACATAACTATAACGTTTCATAACATAACTATAACGTTTCATAACATAACTATAATTATTATAATTCAATTTGTGAAAAGTAAATGTACATGAATTACGCATTATCAATACTTATATACTTACAATCTGTCAAAGATAAATTCTCTGGATCTTTATTAGGCTCGTCAATTAAAGAAAAAAATGTAAAACAGTTGTATGGTAATCCTTCGTAAGCAACTTGAATCATAATGCTGTCACTAAAAGGACAAATTACGTACATTAAAATCATTTTTAATCATTTATAAGATGAAAAAAAATAATTTAAAGTAATTTCTTCCTTCTGAAATGTATAATTATAATAATCGATTGATTAATGTAATTTAAATTTTCATATACACTTTTCACATTAATCTTGTAGTCTTCATCCGCAAATCCGTTAAATGTAATCATAATGCAACATAATAAATAAAAGTAATCAGAACTAGTCGGATGTACCTTTCCCAAAACTTTCTTCTATCTCATACATGTATTTTATTTTCTTCTATCTATAATAGAACAAATTATTGTAATAGAATTTTTTTTTACTTCTGGATTTCGACAGATTTACATGTTTTAACGGTCAGAGATTCCGAAAAGTATGTTTTTTCAAAATGTCCGTGTGCGTGTTCTCTTTGTATCGTCGAAAAGTGTATGAAGCTAAGCACCGAAATAAACAAAAATGTATTTATATGTTTTTCGCTATGGCTAGCTAGATCTAAGTTGAATTTGGGGATTTTCCACCGGAAGAGGGCGCTGTGATAGCGATTTTTGTTCCGCCTTCTTTCTTGTATCACCAAAAATGTATGAAGTTATGCATAGAATTGAACCAAATTTTATGTATATGTTTTTGTTATGGCCTGCAAGTCTCAGGTGAATTTGGGAATATTCCGCCGGAAGGAGGCGCTGTGATAACAAAATTAAAAAAACGTACAAAAAATTAGAAATCCTAAAATTTTTTTTGTTAAAAGTTCGGCCTTAATCCAAGGATTCTGGAGCAATATTTGTTTTGCCTCGATCTTAAAAAATGACTGATATATTATTGTCAGTTTGAAATATTAGGGATGCTGACATTTTGAAATGAGACAACAGAATTCCTCCATAAACAGATTTAATTTATGAGAGTTAGTGATCATATGTATTCTGGCAAATTTTCTTTCATTCTTGTAACCATCGTTCCAACTCTTATATGTTTAACACTATGTATTCATATTCGCCAGCGTCAAATTCTCCCCAAGTCGACACTTGGCGAAACATCGCCCAATTTGGCGACAAAAGGCTAATTTGACAAAATGTTCATTCAAATTGAATATTGACGAGAAATGGGGATGAATCTTCTGCCATCCGGTTCCACGTATTTTAGCTTCGTGTTTTTCAGTAAAATTGGATAAAATCTAAGGGATACTATCTTTTCCTGCTGGTTCAGGCCAGATGAACTTTTCGTAGTTGTGTTCTACATCGGCTGACTTTGCAACGAAGGGTGCTTCGCATCCACGAAGCAAAACGATTCGCGAACAGCTGACGACAACAGAATGACGAAAAATTTTGATTTTATTGGCGATGTGCTAGCAAATTTTGAAATATTAACATGTAGGGGAAGGTAAGGTAGCATTAGACAGCGAGTTACATCCGACAAGTAGTTTTTCAAGCTTTGGCCGATGGTAGCAGCACCAGTCACAGTGTTGTCATTTTTATTAAGTCACGTTGACCCCAAACCAAGAACGTATGCATGGATTGTTATGAAATTTGATAGAAATAATAAGCACATATGTATTTTTTGAATGATCTACGCTTAGGTCAAAATTATTTCATTAACCATGTTAAAAGAATATGTTTGTAAAAAAATATAATTTTTACATTTTCTAAGGAATAAAAATACTCATAATTTGTCGCTTATCACTGCAAATACTTAAAAATAGATCAGTTTAAACTCACCTATATGCGTATTATCTACAGCAAATTTCACATAAATCCATACATACGTTCTCAAGATATCATGCGTGCAATGCAATGACTTACGGAGTAAAAAAAAAAAGAGTTATTTTAATTTCAATATTTCTGTAACATGTTAATGATTTTCTAATGATTAGTATATTAAAAAGTCCAATATGATTAAATTAATAGTCAAAATTTCATGTTTATACATAAAAAGGTTTTTGAAGATGCACTAATTCAAACTTTGAATGTTTTTTGTTGATTTTCGTCGTGTTTAACACTAGAACTACCATGAGCCGTCATTTTGACGGTTGCCAAATGAATACATTCCGATTCGAACCAGAAATATATTTTTTAAATAAATTAAATAGAAAACTCACGAAAACATGCTAAATGAATAAGTTAATTAGTTTTAAATGAAAATTCTGGTGCGAAATAATTTTATAAAACGTGAGTAAAATTTCCGGCCGTTCTAGTGTTAAAAGGTACAAGCCCCCTTAAAGTATAATATATTTGATAAACAAAAAATACTAAATAAATTAATATTTTAAAACATTCTATGTTAATAATGCATTCTACCATTTATATTACAGTGAACAACCATAATTACTAGCGATTTTGTATATCCCCTGATTTTGAAGTTTCCAAAATTCACCATACTTTGTTTACTTCAATCTTCCTCAGAATATCTTAAGAGGAACCTAACATAAGTCCCGAGGACGCACTAAGAAGCTAAAAAGCCGGACATTTCCAATTCCTGAGGACCTCCTAAAGACAATATTTTTCCCTCTTCAAAATGCCTGGAGAAAACGATGTTTGTAGCGACAATCTTCCTTAGTGTGTCCTGGGGAGGAAAGTGTGCTGGTAATATGGAACACGTATCTTTACTAGATAAGTGAAACTAAATTTTTCGAAACTTTTACCTTATATAGAAAGGTAGTAAGTGGAAATTCACATGCTTTGTTATATTCCTTTGCCTTATTTCTGAAACCTCTCTTCTGCCTGCGTATGACTAATACATGATAAAATAAAAGAACATTTTCTCAATTGCATTTCTTATTTTGTATTACTTACCCATCATACGTAGTATAGGGTAAGTCTTGTAATAGTTTTGAAAATCGAAGAAAAAAAATTGACGGATTTACACGTTCCAGACACTGGAAATTCCGAAAAACATATTTTTAGAAAAAAAAAATGCCGTCCATCTGTTTGTGTGTCTGTGTGCGTGTCTGTGAACGCTCTATCTCCCGAACAAATCGAGATAGAGACTTGAAATTTGGTATGTACTTAGTATGTAATAATGGAAAGAAGCTTATTGAATTTCAGTAACCTCGATTATCCGGAACCATTTTTTTCGGACTCTCGAAATATACGTTCTGATAAAAGGTATATAAAAATTTTCGAAATTGTTTATTTTAAAAAGAAAATATAAAAGAAAATAAGAAAACAAATTTTGCATAAAGAAATAGTCGGTTGGATAATTAGTTGCCGAGATATTTGTAATCTTATTTTCCACACTCTTTGATTTTTCATGACCCTGTATTTTATTAAAATTTCAATTAAAAAAATATTTTAATTGGAAATAAGACGCTTAATCCGACGCAGTAAACCGTTAGTTAATATAACTATCAATTTTGCAGTTATAACTATGTTTCTCTAACGAAATTCAGTAATAGACTATTTAAAGTTTATGACGTCATCAAGCCAGGATTTTATTCGAATTGCAATGCATTTTATAAATAGTTTACACATGTTTTATTTTCATATTTTATATTATGCATATTCATGATGGGTAAGTATTACGGTGGCCCCCAACGACTAGTTTTTTTAGAAATGAATATTATTTCATTGTATTTTACAGGAGTATATTAACATACCTTCCAACTTGTACTTTTTTTTATGTACCACTAAATTTTGCCTAATTTGATCTCTGATATCTGAAGATTTTTAACGACTAAGTAGGGCAAAATTTCTGCTAAATTTTAGGGGTAACAGAAAACCGTCCATGTTCGCAGCTATGATATCACGCATTTACTTTTGGTAGATATGTATAACACTTACTTGCACGGTATTGATTGTGCACCCCTTTCTATTGTGCACTTTTCTATCAAATCTCGCTGAGACTGTGGTCCCAAAGCTCGTAGAAGTTCAGGATTTGGATTCATTTCAGTTGCAGTCCCACCAAAAGGAAACTGAAATATGAATTTTAAATAAAATTAAAAATTAATGCTGAAAAAATGAACAATGATAATAATTTTTCTTCTATTAAACAACAATATGCTGTTTACATAATGCTTTAATAAGATTACATAATGCTAATAAATTTACATAATGCTTTAATAAGAGAAACAATAGAAATTAATACTTCCAATGACCCATGCAATGATATGGTTCATTCATTGATTGACTGCCGCTGGAAAAAAAATGTTAGAAAAGGATGAGAGAAAGAGAGAGAGAGATGTGCCTGATTGAATGCCGATAGGGGGAGCTCTTCAACCAGCAAACGTGTATATAGCGGAGAGACAAAGGTTGAAGATCACAACTGATGATGCTCTAGCTAGGGCGAAAGCGCTTTTGTGGAGTGGTGAAGATTTTTTTTATTCGAAACTGTTTTTACATTTTTTAAATGGGGGACGGTTTTAGTGAAAATTTTTGACCATGTTTTTTTAAATAATGTCTGAATGAAAATTGGTAAAATGGACAATAAATCACAATATGCTGTTTCTCGGAATCAGTGGAAAATGTATCAGCCCTAATCTATAAAAAAAAAGTGGATGAATGAGATTGATCTATGTAGCAGCAAAGCACCTGATGACCTTCTCTGGCGCTGCAAGTCATCCCAATTCCTCCTGATACTAAAATGACGTGATCAGGAAATTCTGAGGAAAGAAAAAATAAAGATTTCCCCAGATTCACATATTAAGATCCCTAATTATAATTAAAATATAGATAAAATGCTTAAGTGATACAAAGAAAAACACAAAAAGCTTATAAAAACCTTTTAGTGATCGACATATGTTTCAGCGCTCTTACAGCGCCATTTTCAAGATATACAACGATAAAATAATTAATACGATGAAACAATAACGAGATTATCTTGTTTATCGTTGTATATCTTGAAAATGGCGCCGTAGGAGCGCTGAAACATATGGCGATCATTAAAAGGTTTTTATAAGCCTTTTAACCTTTTAATGATCGACATATGTTTTAGCGCTCTTACAGCGTCATTTTCAAGCTATCTATACTAATAAAATAAAGTTTCGCTCTGTGTGTGTGTGTGTCTGTGTATGTGTCTGTTGGCGATGGCTAGCAAAATCTAGCCCACCTAGAAGTCTGGAAATTTAGGTGTGGATAGTCCAAGGTCTGACCAGTTGCACCTGAGTCTCAGAATTTTAATATTTTGATAATTACTCTAGATATTAATTAGAATATCATTAAACATCGCATCAAAAATGCCATCTTTTAAATCAAAATGGCTAAAGAAAAGAACTGTTGTTGTGGATTTGCAAGCGGAAATGAACAAATTCGAAATTATTTTACTAATTAGCGAATTTTAAGAAAACTAATTAAGATATCAATTTGAAAATTTCTAAGCATATGTAAAAAAAATTCTGCATCCGTCTATGCAATTTTTGAAAAATTCGACCGGCAATTTTTCTTAATTTATGCAAAAAACTGCTAAAAATCTTCTAGCCCCAGTGAAAATAATCCCAGAAAGTTTCAGAGAGGGATCTGCTTTCATTAAAAACTGAACTACAAAGAGATCTGTTTCCATGTCCCGATCCCTCCACTTAGTTTGCGAAAATGAAAGGAAATAATTGCCAATTTTTACTAATGAACAAAATTTAGATAACTAATTAAGATATAGATCTGAAATTGAGGATGGGAAGTGTTGTCATCTGCCGGCTATTTTAGCGTAACGTCTTCGTTATATTCCATTTATCAGAAAAATGTAATTCTTTTTTTAATGATCGCGTTAATGTAGGTGAAAGTGATTTTCTTGAGCAAATTATTCGTTGTATTTGCGGGTATGGGGAGGGAGGGGGTTAACGCCTTGCACTGAGAATGTTATTATCTCGGGCCCGTTCAACGCCGGGCGGTTAGCTAGTACAACGATAAAATAATTAATACGATTAAACAATAACGAGAATGTCATTTTTATCGTTGTATGTCTTGAAAATGGCGCCGTAGGAGCGCGGAAACATATGTCGATCATTAAAAGGTTTTTATAATACTTTTGTGTTTCTCTTTGTATGATTTAAGCATTTTATGTGTATTTTGATTTCCCCAGAATTAAACTCTTGTTCACGACCTAGGGAGAATTCTTCTAGGATGACATTCCTGAGGGCGTACCTAGGATGTCCTAGTGCTGGTACCATCTCATGAGTATGTCCGGCACTACAAGTAAATTTTATTCGATAGAGTTCGTTTTTTTTTTTTTTAAATAAGTAAAGTTTATATCACTAATTATTATATAAATATTTATTTTTAGTACATCAGATTATTGTTATTAAATGTTAAATATCTTACTGAAATTAAAATAAAATTTTTAATATTTTAATTTATCAATTATTACTATACGTTAACTATTTTATTATGATTTTGATTAATATCTAAATATAAATGGAATTATTTATCTTATCTTCATCTTTATTTATTATTAAGTGTTTATTAAGAAAGGGATGCATTTAAAAATTTCAATTATTTTAATAAATTCATACAATCAGAATTATTTCAATTTTAAATATAAATTTAATTTATTAATTTTTTTTCTGGTCCTTTTAAAATTACCAAAACAATTTTCATTTTGTTATTCCCAATAAATTTCTTTCCTTAACTATGGCAAGGAAGCAAATTTTTTAATCATAATTCTGAATATGATTTCAAAATATTTTTAAATACGCATCTATGCAAACTAATATTACATTGAATTCCTAAAATGCATTTAATTTGATTTTAAATAAACTTACAGAACTTATAGTAAAATAAAATAAAATATAATAAAATAAAAAAATAAAATTAACTAATTAAGTTAAATTAAAATAAAAAATACTTAAAAATTCAAACCCGATAACGGAATACTTTTACATTACGCCTGATAGGTAAATCAGAAACACATTTATTCCGAGGAAATTTAAAATATTTAAAAAAAAATTATATATATATATATATATATATATATATGCTTTCAATATGGTAGTTTTTATTTTTTTTTCCTTCTACTCTTTTTAATCACTTTTTTTTTTCTTTTGTACTTAAATGTTGTTTCACTTTGTGTTTCTCTACATTCTGGGTGTGGCTGTCTCAAATTCATATTCTTTAGCTATTTTATGGCTAATATGAAGATGAAACCACACATTTTATTTGTGGAAATTTAGGCATTTGGAACCTGAAGATTCTGTCTAAATTCCACAAATTTCCATTATTCAATTTTGTTATTCAAATTCTGCCCTTTTTTAATTTATTTTTTAATACTATGTTTTTGGTATCTATGTTGAGTTTGCTGGAAGGATCTGTTTTGTTGTCAATAAGTTATTTTACTTTTATTCATAATTTCACAGTTTTGTTGGTGGTTGTAACGCTTATTTAATTGTTATATATATGTATGTATATATATATATATATATATATATATATATATATATATATATATATATATATATATATATATATATATATATATATATATAAGTGAACATTTGGAAGGAGATTAGTTTTGCAGTCTGGAGGTTACGATCTGTGAAAATATACAGACAATTTCCGAAATGGCTTTCCTACAAACGGTTACAATATGTAGCTTCTTACTTACTGTAATGGAAGGTTCCTAAAAATTGCAGCTAAACGTAAATTTATTGGTCAAGTCATTGTTACCGTCAATAGGATGTCAGTACTACTCGCGTACATATTTTTGCTTTATAATATAAATATTAAAAATATTGGGACGCTCAATACCTTTGGTTAAAACTAATATCACCATAGTTTCCATGACTGCCATTTTTGCCGTTTAGAAATATAAGCTTAACATAATTGCAGATCCCTGTGACTAAAAACAACCAATATTTCTTTTAGAAATTAGTGGTATACAAACATAAGGATACTTAGAAACTATGTGTTATTATTTTTCAATTGCAATTTTATTACATAATGCTTACCCTAGAGAAATCATAATCATCCGGCATCTCTAATAGGCAGTATTTAGTAATAACATCAACACAATACATCATCGCTGCCCATCCCCTTTTTTTTAGACATTCCTGAGGCACTGCGCGGCAGAAGGGTTGACGTTTAAACCTGAAAATTAACACGATTTCTGATAAATATACTATAACTTTCTTCATAATGCAACTAACAACACATTCATCAGTCAAAGTTCACCATTCTGTTGATCAGATTATGTAACAAACACTTTCATGCATATCATTGTGAAAATTCTGATCATTGAAATTCAGAGTGACCATGTAATGAACTTGAATGCTTGAATGAACTGAAATTTTGAACAGATTACAAAATTTGAATTTTTCAAAAATCATCTTATCAATTACACAGAATTCAAAGCTGGATGTCTTTTGTGTGTGCGTTTCTAAGTGTATTTAACTTAACATCATATTCTGAAGATGGTCACAGAAGTTGATCGAAATGTCAATTTGATGTATTTTTAAGTTTATTTTTACGTAAATATTTATACACCATTCAGTAAAAACGTGTGGTTTTACCTTACACAAAATTTTATATACGATAATGTTTTGATGGTGCAACGGTGCAGCTCAGTCATTCAAAGATCCTTCCATTAATTCCTGTATTCGTCCAGTGCCGCTTTTTATGACGTTTTAGTTTACTTGAAACTACAGTTTATGACTTTTTCTTTAGAGTAAAATAAATCCGAATTCCGATCGGTCTCGTTGGGCGCTCCACTTGGGGTTTTTGTCAGTGTTGGTGGCCCCGTGGTGCCTCTGGGTGTTTGGACTCACTCGCGCCGGCGTTTGTGGTTTTCGTGTGGGATTCTGGTCTGGAAGGACTAGGTCTCAAAAAAAGAGCCCCTGTGTCTCAAGGATACTACGGGAGAAGCTTAAAATTTTATTGCCGTCTTTTAAGTTTAATTGCCATCTTCTGCGGATCATGTTATCTGTACCGTCAATGGTGAACATTGTGAGATTGTTTTGTGCAACCACGTCATACCAGCAATTCAACAGCGTACATGTGGGGGTAGCATAATTTTTATGCAAGACGGCATTCCTCAACATATTGCAAATACAGTGGAGCAGCTGCTCAAAATTCATTTCGGATATGATAGAACTATCAGTCGTCATTTTCAAACAGCCTGGCCACAAAGATCACCATCTTAAACGTTGTGATTTATGGCTGGGAATTATCTGAAAAAAATATTGCATACAGTGGTCAAATTGCCAACTTAGCTCAATTAAAGACACGCATTGCGGAACATATTTACAACGGCACCATTGATACACTCCGATCGCTTGTAGAATATGCTATTTGTCAGTTTAATTTTGTGGCAGAAAACGGTGGACAGTATATTTAACTTTTCTTGGGCAAGTCTTGCGACCATTCAAAACCGATTTCACTGTTGCTTTTCCTGCCGTGTTTGGCCTTAGGACTATTAAAACCGGTTTTATTGTTCCTTTATCTAAGGTTTTTGGCCTCATGACTATTAAAAACCGATTTCATTGTTGCTTTTTTTAGTCTCAGGAAAATAAAAAAAAAAACGATTTTTACCATCCGATGTAGCAACACCTTGAAATGGTGCATGGACATTCCATTAAGAGTGCCACAGCTGCTGATTAACTTGGATGTTATTTTTGCAGTAAAAAACCGATACAGTCATTCACATTCAACAAAACAGCCTATATCCAGATCGAATTTCAGGTTAGGGTGACCAATTATTCTTTTTTACAGCTTTTTGAAAGTTTAATTTTATTATAAATACACTGTATTTAGAAGTTTGAATTTTACCGATATCTATTTCAAACGCGTGTTAAGAATCTCTGTGAGATAACGATTTCATTAGATATTGAGAACTGAATGAAATACGACATGAAGAAGAAGTATCATGTAACGAATTCACATTTAACAATTTGGATCCGATTACTTTTTAATTATGGTAAAAATTTTTAGTTTACAAAATATAAAGAATTACACAAATGGCAAAACATTATGTTTGTTTTAATTATATCTAACGAATATGGCAGTAGTTATTTCTATGTCGTTACGAACATGCTCAGCGTGTCCATCTGAGGCTATCACATGTGTTACGGACATGCTGCCAGAGGCGTAGCGTCAGGGGCGGCACGATCAGTTTACTACCAGTATAATTATATACTACATTTAGTCTTATTTAATCTTTGAATGGTATGAATTAAATAAGGCCAAATATAGTATATAAAAATACTGGTAATAAAGTGATCCGTGCCCCCCCCCCCTTGACGCTACGCCTCTGCATGCTGCAGGCGTCTATATGATTTTTTCAATGTTTTGAACGTTACGAGTGAATTTACCGTATTCTAAAGGGATTGTTTCTTTCATCAATAGATGGCAGAACTAAATGGCATAAAAATGGATTGTTTTCATAATTCATACAGTATAATCTGGGGTCAGTTTTTCGAAAGCTAAATGTTATTCGATTTCAAACTGACCTCAGACGATTTCGACGACTCTGACGATTCTGACGATTCTGTCGATTCTGACGATTTCGAAGACTCAGTTCGATTTCGAATTGATTATGGAAGTTATTGATTATACAGATTTATTTGATCACAAAAGTGATGATATTTTTAACGGTGCATAGTTTTCTACTTTAAATTGAGAGAGTGATGATGATTTCGACGAATTAGATGATGCAAAACAATAGACAATTGGAAATTTTTAATCATATTTAAAATATAATAGAAACATATTTAAAATATATCCTATTGTAAAAGATTTCTGAACAAGTTAATTTGTATATTATGTAAATTTATATATCTATTCTTTAAAAATATATGTTTTAATCATTTGAAACTACTTATTTTGATTTCAATTACTTAAGTACATTGAATTAGCGTTTTCGACTGTGCTTCAAGATGCGCCCCCCGCTCAAAAAAAAACAATGCTGAAGTACAGAAAGGCGAAAACACAACTGCCCAAGGGTGAATAAAATATTGAAGAATTTTTGAAGGCATTTGAAAATGTTAGATTATTGTTAGATTAGAATGATTATTATTAATTAGAATGTAAGAGTAGTACTAAAAAAATTTCAATAGACACCGCATTTTTCCGACCTTTTTCCTTTCATTATAAAATATTGCTTAGGACTATGCATGATCAGAGCTCGCATTTTATATTTTAACCCTTCTTTGCATGAGTTTTTCTTTTACAATTGTGTTTTTTTATACATATATTAAATATTAGACACCAGAAATTTTATGATAGATTTTTAACTTTGTTCAGCAACATAGTTCACGGGAAATTTACTGCATTAATATTTCTATATAAATATAGTGGTGGCGAAGAAGTTGATTTATTTATTAAAAGTTAAATAAACAGTAATGGGGATTTACATCACTATGGAATTAAGGGTTAAAGAAATAAACACCTGTGTGACACAATAGTAAATTAAACGTTTAGTGTAATTTATGAAAATTTCATTCCTAAATGCTGAAACAAAAAGAAGTGATAATAATAAATTTAAAGAGATATACTATCACTACTACATTCAAATAATAACAATAGTAATTTCAAAAGCAAAATAATTAGAAATGTAAAAAAAAAAAAAAAAAAAAAAAAAAAAAAAAAAAAAAACATGCCTCCTTATTCGGGTGCCAGACAAAAGATTATCGTATGACTTTAGTAATCAAAAATATGAATAAAGTTCTCATGCATCTTGACAAAGCTTTTACAGCTGAATCGGTCATTTCGAAAACCACATAAGTCACATAATTAGAACTTTTCAGGAATAAAAAAAGACTACATTATTAACAAGTAAATGATTTTTATGGGTTTTTAAGGATGGTTATAGAGATTGGACTTCAACGTTTGTAAATATCAAATAATTTTTATAATTTATGAATAATACAAAAAAAGAATAACAGACAAACTCTTCCTGACTTATGTTGTTTTAGTAAGAAACAAGGTTACGTGGTATTTATTTTGAGCAAAACAGTCATATTGAACATATTTTTAATCAAAATTAATGAAGATAGCATTTATACAGGAACATTTTTATGTTTTAAACCCTTAAGCACCACGACGCACATGCGTGCGTCGTGAACTCGTCTATTTGTAAAAACCAGGACGTACGTGAGTACGTCTGAAGTCAAAACTGTAATTTTTCAAAATCTGGGATTTTTTTTTATTTTATTTATTTATTTTTTTTTTTTGCGTCGCTAATTTCTATTGTGATTGGTTTTGTACGGGTTTTATAGCAATGAATGTTTCTGCATCTAATAGATAACGGTACGTACAGAAAAACTCATTAACTTTCCCGCTGCTTCGTTTCTTTCTTCATTTTTCAATTGTTTATGTGTTGGTCATTCTATTCAGTTGTATCGTAAATTGTTACTTACCCATCATATGTAGTATAAGGTAAGTCTTGTAATCGTTTTGAAAATCAAAAAATTTTTTTTGACGGATTTACACGTTTTAGACACTGGAGATTCCGAAAACAAAATTAGAAAAAAAAAATTGCCGTCCGTCTGTGTGTGTGTCTGTGTGTCTGTAAACGCTCTATCTCCCGAAAAAATTGAGATAGAGACTTGCAATTTGGTATGTACTTAGTATGTAATAATGGGAAGAAGCCTATTTAATTCCAATAACCTCGATTAACCGGAATAATTTCTTTCGGACTCTCGAAATATTCGTTCTGATAATAGGTATATAAAAATTTTCGAAATTGTTTATTTTAAGAAATGCATATAAAAGACAATAAAAAAACATAAATTTTACATAAAGCATGAAGTCGATCGGATAATGAGCTGCCAAGATATTTAGAATCCTATTTTCCACACTCTTCTATTTTTCATGACCCTGTATTTCATCCAAATTTCACTTCAAAGATATATTTTAATTGGAAATTTGACGCTTAATCAGATACAATAAACCGCTCGTTATAATAGGATTATTATTTTTGTAGTTATAAGGATGTTTCTTTCAAGCAATTCAGTAATCGGGCCTTTAAAGTTTATGACGTCATCAAGCCACGATTTTATTTTAATTGCAATGCATTTTATAAGTAGTTTAAACATTTTTATTTTAATATTTTACATTATGCATATCCATGATGGGTAAGTATTACGGTGGCCCCCAACGACTAGTTGTGTTTTGTATTCGGTTTTGTGTTTTTTGTATCTCTGATAAATAAAAATAATGATATGAACTACTTTTGACAAAATTTAATATATCTGGTATTCAGCATACTACCACTACATTTAATATGGTGCTTAACCCCTTCGCGACGAGCGTCCTTTACAGAATTTTTAATTTTTTACCACCGGTGTCTCAAAACAGAAATTTTCGCCTTATTGAATCGCAGAAATGCTGTCACAGTAAGGCAAAGCTCACAATAAAAAGTTACTGGTGAGAATAATCGAGGATTCTGAGCATCTTTTGTATCACGTATACGTGTCACTCGTCCCCAAGATGATAGGGGTTAATATGGCAATGCATGCAAACTGTAACATGGTAATGTAATATGGTGTCCGCATGTAATCTGGTATTTCATGCAAAGACCATTTAAGTTGCGGACATTACGTCGTTTAAGTAATGGACGAAAATTAGAAGGTATTGTTTGAAGAGGAAGGAATACACTGATTTATGTGGTAATTACCTAGATCGTGTCTCTACCTTTAATGAAGCATTTGCAATAAAAAGTCTGTTTGGAAAAAACTGGACTTATGTGGTTTTTGAAATGACTATTTAATTATGGAAGAATGTTAACCCAATGGAGTAAATATATTTCATGATTAACCCCTTAACCCCTTCAGGGGCAAAGTACTCTTGCAGCTAAAATATTGAAATGATTGATTGACACCAGGATTCACGAACGAATTTACTTTAAAATAAGTAAAAGCTTTTCCTCATTTACCTTATAAATTCAAAATTTGATTATAAAATTCTGGTGTCATTGTGGCATTTTGGGAATAAAATTAAGTGGTATATATAATATACCGGTGCCCTTCAAAGGGTTAATCCTTTAAGCACCATATTCAATTTAGTGATAGTATGAATACCAGCTATGTTAAATTTCGTCAAAAATACAAAAAAATTCAAAAATATGAATTCCATACCGGAAATTCTAAAAGAATAATTTTAATTTATGCAATCACGGAAAGTCTGTCATTTTATAAAATACAAATTATTACTATAACTTTCTGGTAAAAATTCAAAACTTTGAATTTAAAAAATACTGGCAACGTGGTTAAACTGGCGACCTGGACGTACGCACGTACGTCTTGGTATTTCAGATAGAGGTTTTCATCACGTACGCAAGTACCTCGTGGTGCCACGACGGTTTTACCACCTGTTAACAATAAATAGAGTTGTATTTATTGATATGTTTTATAAATCTACTAATTTTTAAATTTTATTTTAATCTAATTTCCCTTTTTCATTTTCTTTCTATTTACTTACGGTAATTATTCATAAATTATTATTTTTATATGTATAGTTTGTCTTACATTTGATCTTGTTTGCTAATTTACAATTTAAATGTCGTAGAACATACATTAGAAATTAGAGACGAAAATTTGCCATTTTTTATTGTTGTAATTAGCTTTATTACTATGATAATTGTTAAACTAATTCAAATAGTAATGAATAATGGAAAACTGCTTTTTAATACATTATACTAATTTCATAAATACATTTAATATATTATTTTCTTTACAAATAAACCTTTTAAGAATTGCTTAGCCACAAAAAAAAGAAAAAAGGAAAGAAAATTCCTAACAAATAAAAAATTTTGCAAATGGGTAGTTACCTGTAATCATTAACGCACACGCAAACACATTTCAGGAACCAATTAGGTTCGAAATAGTGGCATAGCCAGGAGAGGGTTATGGATACCACTTTTTCGAATAGTTGTTTTCTCCTTTTTATTGCTGGAGTTCTATAATTAATTAAATTGATAATTACTATACGAAAACTAGTTGTTGGGGACCACCGTAATACTTACCCTTCATGGATACTCATAATATAAAATATAAAAATAAAACATGTGTAAACTATTTATAAAATGCATTGCAATTCGAACAAAATCGTGGTTTGATGACGTCATAAACTGTAAATCGAGGCTAAAGAAAAAGACAAGCTACCGCGGTGCATTCAACTTACCTTTTTTTACAGACCGCTAGAGTGACGTCATGCTCTTTTCGTACACCTTCATTGGTGCATTCGAGCATCACGTGACTCCGGTGGTCTGTAAAAAAAGATACGCGTAAAGCACCGCGGTAGCCTTTTTCGTTCTTTTTCGTTAGCCTCGCTGTAAATGCTCTATTATTGAATTGAGTAAAAGAAACATCCTTATAACTCCAAAATTGATAATCCTATTAACTAACGGTTTACTGCTTCGGATTAAGCGTCTCATTTCCAATTAAAATATATATTTGAATTGAAATTTGAATGAAATACAGGGTCATGTAAAATTGAAGAGTGGAAAATATGATTACAAATATCTCGTCAACCAATTATCCGATTTATTTCATTCTTTCTGAAAAATTAATGTTTTTTTATTGTCTTTTATATTCGCTCCTTAAAATGAACAATTTCGAAAAAAATTACATACCTTTCATCAAAACGAATATTTCGAGAGTCCGAAAAAAATTATTCCGGTTAATCGAGGTTATTGAAATTAAATAGGCTTCTTCCCATTATTACATACCGAATTCATAAACACTTTTCAACTATGTTGGAAAGTGTTAAAAAAGAAAATTATCCATTTTAAGAATGCTTTACTTGGATTTTTTTAACATTTGTATCCTTTTCATTATAGCTGCTATTAAAATGGCAAGCTCTTTTTTACTACAAATGTTTTTAACGTAGAAAGTATTTTATTTCCCCTTCAGAAATATGTAATGATATGTTTATTACGATTTATGTTTTTCTGTAATTTAATTTTACATAGAGACCTTGTATTGTAATTTTACATAGAGACCTTGAGCGACCTTATGGCTAACACTGTGTATATTATGTAGACTAAATTCTATTGCTACTACTACTGTGAAAAAAATAGTATAGATGATCACAATGGATTAGCCTTCTGATTACGGTGTTAGGATACATGTCGTTCTAGCGACGATTTTATTATTCTATTTGTACAACATTTTGAAAGATAGTATTTACCACGCACTTATACTGGGATATTTTCAAGTAAATTCTACCACACACTTTATGGAAAATGTGGTATGATTGAATATAAAATTAGTCGCCATTCCTGGCAATTAATCAAAACGTTAAATAATGGCTACCATCAATGTTTGCCTCTGCTTACTGAAAAATTGGATAGACCTGATTGTTTATATTTTCTTCAGCATAGTTGTAAAATGTGAGGAAAATATTTAAAAATTGGTAAAATCGATGTCTACAACAGTGAGTTATGAAAAACAATTTCTTAGTTTTTTTCAATTAATATATTCGTTTAAAATACAATTTTCTTTTAAAAACGAACATTAATTAACTTTTTGATTATGGGCCCAGTTCTGCTAGTAGACTACCTTTTTATAGTTTAGATTCTTTGATTCCCACCACTTTTTTAAAATATTGGATTTTGCCTTATTCTCTCATTATTCAATTTGTTATTAAATGAGAGGAATATTTCTACTTCAAAAAAGTGGTGGAAATCAAGCATTCTGAATTTTAAAGAAGTAACGAACTGGCAACACTGTACGGGTCAAGAATGGCAACTATTTTTATATCTATTAGTACCACAATTTACAAAGAACTTTTTTGTGGTATATATCTCTTGTATATATCGCAGTATAAGTGCATGTCAGAGATTATTTTTCACAAAATTGTATGAATCGAATAAAAGAATAGTCGATGGGTCTTACAGTATCCCAACATGGTAATAAATCATAAGTTTAAGAAAAATTATTGCTAACTAACTTACCTGCTTCTGTTACATAAAGTGACAGCTGGAGCACTAATTACTTCTGGATATTCTATTGTAACATGTTGAACAACCGGATATTTAAGATAAATCTCTAGGAAAGTATAGGTTTGCCAGAGAAATCCAGCTATGCTCATGAAAAATACGATCAGTTTGAAAGCTTTTCTTCCACAATTCGCTGTATTTGCTATTTGGGGTACTCCTAAAAAGACGGGAAGTTATATGTGAAAGCAAAAAAATATATTACCTTAAATATTTATTTTGCAAATAAACGAGAAATCAGAATTTCGAGGTTAAAAATATGAATATATGCCTAAATTCATGAAATGAATATTTCAACCTATAATAATTGCTAATTCTGTAATTGATAGATAAAAACCAATGTCCATTGCGTTATTTTAGAATTATGTGTTACTAGGATTGTGAAAGCAGTGTTGCCAGTAGACTACTTTTTTCAAATTCAGATTTCTTGATTGCCACCAGATTTTTGAAGTAGAAGTATTCGCCTTATTTAATGAGAGATTAAATAATGCGAGAATATGTTCAATTACACCAATGTTGCCAGCACGGAGAAAGAACCTGGAGGGGAAACTAGAATAGGCGAGGATATCGAAAATGCAAGTCATATTTTTTTAACGAAAGAGGGCGCTGTAAAATTTGGCGGCTGCCTTTAAACAGAATGTCATTAGATTACATGTTAAATTCCGAAAGTATTTTACTCGATTATTTTTAATTATAGCAATTATGTGTCATAAATTTAAGATGGGATATAAATGTTTTATTACGGGATGTAGATCGGGCTATGATGAGATAAACAAAAGAAAAATCGAAGATTTTTTTTTTTTTTAAGTATGTTTATAGCTCCAAAGGTGAGTGCTTTTTATTATACTTTAATTTAAAGTTATATGCATGTAATCATTTTTAAACTAAGAAATTTTTATTCTAGTATATCGATCTTAGTGTATATGTTTTTAAAATGGTATACTTAATGAATGCTAATGTCTGTGGCTAATTGACATGGCCATTTAAATTGTCTTATAGAGTGCTATTTGTTTGGCTGTAATCTGAAGCTGTTTTTATTTGAATAATACTTTTAATCTCTAAAAATTATACGTCCATTCCGTATTTCTTCGCAGTACAATATCCGTGATATTTATTTTTAAATGACTATTCAGATGCTTCTGTCAGGATGAACTCTTATTTAAAGAGTTATAAAAAACAATCGGAACGCCAAATATCTATTAAAATATATGCATGGTGTGAAAAAAACTTTATTTAATGAAATTTCTACTTGTTTGACTTTTTTAAAGTTCAAATTTTCAATCAAAAACATTTAAAAAAATGAATGCTTTTCGCATTGAAAAGCATTGCAGAAGCAGGTTAGGATAGCCTTCAGTTTACCGTGGCGCCATCTATAAGGAGAAAAACTGTATTGTAAAATTTCAACGTTACTTTCCCCTCCATCTATCTTCCACCGTGGTTGCCAGAATAGGGATTTTGTCCCCATTTTGGGAAATTTTGAACCTTCAGGGGAAATTTTTAGGGACTATCAAGAAATTTGGAGAGAAACTTGAGGACTTTTTTTTTCATTATTTCAAGTCAAGTTTAATTTCAGTCATTTGGCAACAATGTCTCATCAGTCTCGATTTTGATTCGGAAAAT
This sequence comes from Maratus michaelseni, assembly GCA_963931845.1. Classification (NCBI taxonomy): domain Eukaryota; kingdom Metazoa; phylum Arthropoda; class Arachnida; order Araneae; family Salticidae; genus Maratus; species Maratus michaelseni. Next base: position 66,194,546 of record OZ007594.1, read on the forward strand.
GAAAATAAAGTACGGAAATTGGAAATATCAATCATTATTCTCGTGGTTGTGCTCATATTTTATAACATTACAGTTTACGCGTTTCTTTCCATCGTTTTTTGAACCATTTGTGTGCATCTTTAACGTTCTGGCAACGGAAATTCTATTATTACTTTTTATATCAGTTTTTTAACCCCTTCGCAACGAGCGTCTTTTACAGAATTTTTAATCTTTTTTACCACCGGCTTTTCAAAACAGAAATTTTCGCCTCATTGAATCGCGGAAATGCTAAGATTTAACAAGTCAAAGCTTACAATAAAAAATAACTGGTGGAAAAAATCGAGGATTTTGAGCATCTTATGCGTCACGTATACGTGTCGCTCGTCCCCAAGGGGTTAAGTTTTAATTCGTCTTAATTTTTCGATGTACTAATAAACAATTCTAGTAGTACGAGAAATTCTGACTAATTAATGTCATAAAGCATTGTTGCACTTTTTTTCATGTCATTTTGAACATAATATGTTTTTTTGTATTTTCATCAAAACAAATTGAAACGGAAGTAAATAAGATTTCAAATTCAGATATCTGATAAAAATACATGTATATGATTTAACCCGAAGATTTTACGATAATCAATTAAATATATAAGAATTTAAATGTTTATTTATTTTAAAGGAACATTCTTTCAAAAAATGACTTGATTTGGGGGAAAATTTTTAGCATAAACTAGTTAAATATTTTTTTTAATGGTAAACTTAAAATTGAAAATTTACTTTTCTGGGTAGAAACCGAGTTGGGGAAAATTTCAGAAAGTTGGAGAAATTGACTTTCTATTATCTGGCAACACTGAATTACACTATTTTAAAAAAGTAGTGAGAATGAAGCAATTTGCATTTTTTTAAAAGTAGCCTATTAGTAACACTCTGTGAAAGTACTTCTGAGAGGTTTTGCAGTTAGACGGCCAAATTTCTCAAAATGATGCATTTTTTTTCTTCCTAATAAAATACTGCAAAGTTAAATAAATTCAATAAAGCAAACTGCATATTTCTAAGAGTATTACAACAGTAGACATAATTTTTCTTGTTGTTGTTGTACTAACAGTTCTGCCCTGTTCGTAACTAAAACTTTGAGTCTATTTATCTCAGAATGGATTTTTTTTTCATAATATGTCATATTTAAAAGGATATATCTAAACTTTCTTGCAAGATATATGTATGAAAATTTTTTGTGTTTTATGTTATGTTTTCAATAAATTGTCTTCAGGATTTTTAATTTGATGTAAAAATTTTGAAAATATATTTCTCGAAGTGAAAATCACTCTTAAATAACCTCTTTTTTTTTACTTTTAAATTTAATATAAATTTTGTAAAAAACCTTTTTAATGCAGCCTGGAGACAAATTAAAGCGAAATCTTTTCTGCACACAGTAGTGAAAAAATAACAAAATCGGGCAACTGGTTCATGATCTATAAAACAAATTGTATACGTTCAAATTTTTATATAATTTTTTTTTTTAAAAATTTGAAAGTTTTTAAATACTTTTTTTTCTGAATTTCTTTTTTATAGACAGATACATCGTCGGAAATAAATTCTTTAAAAAATACCTATAAATAAAGAAAATAAAAATTTTACCACATTAACCCTTAAATTGGGAATGTCTACACCAAGACTCCCTTAATAGATAAGACTTCACAATCCGGAGAAAGTCTATGGGAGAAAATGTCCGCGGTAATTGCCACTTATTAATTGACTTTCTCCGGAAAGTATCGCCGCCTGGTGGATACTACCGCAGATTTGCCAAGTCTCCGGCTTTTTGAACACCAGTATATTTTTAGAGAAAATGTTGTTCTTTTAAATCCCAGAATTCTCCGATCAAACAAAACAAAATTGTCTGTACTAAAAAACTGGTATCCAAAAAGAGAATAGAAAAATCTAGCAGCTCTGCTACCGCACAGCTGCCAATTTTTACGCTTTTTTCTTACCACTAAAATTTAATAGAATTTTTTTGGTTATGTAATCACACGATCTTGTCAATTTAATAAGATAAAATTTAGTATAAAATTTTAGTGGTAAGAATTAAGCGTAAAAGTTGGCATCTATGCTACCGATACTAGTTCATAAGCAAATGCATAGAACAAATGGAGCTGTGAAAAAATTTCATGTCGAAAATACTTCTATTACTGACGATTGATGGCGCTAGTAGCAGGAGAATATAGCGGTCAAAGGAAACTTGCTGATGGTGAGGCCTGATACTATGATAAGGAGGCCTTGGTCTAAACAGGCTTAACTCACAGAACATCCTTTCTAAGTGGATGTATTGTATCTGGATTGCCTGCTACTGTTAAAAATTCCTTACTTTAGTGTTCATTAAGTCAGTAATCATGAGTGCTGAGGATGAGTTTAGTAAGACATTGCATTTTCATAATTTATCTTCAACAGGTAACATTTTCATGCATGTAATATTGGATGAGTTATTTAACTTTGTATGTGGTAGCTTTCCCGGGACAATTTGTTCAACGTGTTACATTGAGCGAAGGTAAAAGAGAATTCAATTAATAATTCAAATTCTGCAGGAATTTTCTTTTTATAATAGATGATTTGATATTGCTTACCTGTAATTAATGAATTACTTAGTCTTTTACCGCAGTATTTCACAAAGCTTGTGTTATTCTGTTCCATGTTTCCTTTGTTTTGAAACTTCTGAAAAATCTTGGGGAAAACGATAAAGTAATTTTTTATATCCACTTATAATTAATGCACATTGCTAATGTTATATATTGTACCGGGTGTCCCAAAAATGACTGATGGATTTTAAAATTCAATCACTTACAAACGGTGCAGGATATTAAAAGACTTCTTGCAGGAGAGTTATGTAAGATGTCAGGAGTTTTGTTTACTATTATTATTGATTTTAGATCGAATTTCAAAGAATAGATGGCGCTGACAGCGATTGGCGGTCAGTCGAGGTCGAAACTGACGTCACTCAGCATTGATCGAGGCTAACGAAAAAGACAGGCTACCGCGGTGCATTCCACTTATCTTTTTTTACAGACCGCTAGACTGACGTGAGACACTTTTCGTACACCTGCATTGGTGGATTCGAGCATCACGTGACTCCGGCGGTCTGTAAAAAAAGATATCCGTAAAGCACCGCGTAGCCTTTCTTTTTCGTTAGCCTCGGCATTGATGCACCGCCCCCTGAATACTAGGCCTGCACGCTGACAAAAATGGTGGCTGTCGCAGGCAGATATTTTTTTTTCATTGTTTGTACGGTCCCTCGAACTTTAACACCAATAATATCTAAAAGTTTTCTTTGACCTATTTGATATCAGAAAAACTAGGCGAAGAAAACCTTTAGAAATTACTGGTGTTACAGTTCGAGGGATCGTTCAAACAATGAAAAAAAATCCGTTTGTCAGCGTGCAGGCCTAGCATTCAGGGGGCGGTGCATTAATGCTGAGTGAGGTCAGTTTCGGCCTGAACTGAGTGCCAATCGCTGTCATCGCCATCTATTGTTTGAAATTGGAATAAAATCAGGAATGACAGTTAAAAAAAACTCCTGACATCATACATAACCCTCTGCAAAAAAGTTTCTTAATATCTGTCACCGTTTGCAAGATATTGAATTTTAAAATCCATCAGTCATTTTTGGGACACCCGGTACTTGTATATTATTGAAAAAGAAATATGAAAAGCACACGTAAAATTATGGAATTAAAATGTGAAATGAATTTTTTAAAAGAAAAGATCCGACAGATATTGTAAACGGCAATAACATACTACATTTTAATGTATAGAATGTCTTACTACACTTTTAAATTTAATATGCGAAAATACGTAGACATACAAATTTACATCTGATTTAATTGATTCTTTTTAAAATATTAAAAAAACACACATACACAAATAAAAGAAAGAAAGAATCCCGACAATATTACAGTTTTCGTATCTTTTACAACAATTTTTTAATAGAATTTTGCTATTCAGTATTTAAATAGCAGAAACTGTAGACGTTTTGTTTAATTGCAGGATTTGTAATACCTTTCTGCACTTAAATAAGGCGACAAATTCTATTAAAAAATTGTGGTACAGGCGTATATTAAAAGGTTTGTATTTAAGAGAGAACAATCAATCGGTAATTGAGATATAATTCTAACAGTAAATTATATATCTTTTATTTTACGTTTTGTGATGCTTTATAAAAACTCAAATTTATTAACCCAGGCCTCCCGCTCGGTCCATTTTTTGAACACCACATTTTTTTCAAAGAAAAATCTCCTTTATAAATTTCGTAGTAACTTGCGCCGAATGACGTTTTTCTTTAAATTGCTGCACAAGCTTACCACGAAATGTTTTCGTATAAAATACTGGTTTCCAAAAAACGGACCAGTGGGAGCTCTGTTAACTTAATATATTGGATTAATCTGTTTTTAAACATTTTAAATTAAGTTAATTTGGTTCGTATACGTAAAATGGAATTAATTTTAAGATGGATTTTTCACTACTTTCCTTATGTGCTAAAGTTGTACAAATTAAGTGCAATTGAATATTCTCGTAGGCACTACGTTATTTTGCTTATTTTCGGATCTTTTTCAATTACAAATAATTAAATTAATTTTATTTAAATTTGCATTATAAGTTGTGAACACGATTTAGTAATCCTAGATAACTTTTAAAGTATTCAGGAATGATTTTTTAAAAATATATTACCACATGACTTAACAATTAATAATTGTGTATTCCAATAAATAAAGTAATATTTATTGAAATATAACAATATATATATTTTTCATTTATGTTGATATATCGTAAACAAAAACTGTTAAAATAATATCTCATCCAAAACGTCACCTGTAAAAAATGCAGCCAAATCTCGGGACTCTTTTTCCGTAAAAAGTTCTGAAATCGTGTAAAGCCAAGTTTAGCTATCTTATTAACTCTGAAATTTTCATTCACAAATCACTCCTAGTCTCAACATATTTAGTTAATTATTATTTTGTGATTTGGCAATTACGCAGCACAGGGAAGTTATTACACCTTACTATGTTATAGGATGGGATGAGATAATATGATTAAGGCTAATTATATACGTGCAGGGAAGTTATTACACCTTAATATGTTATGGGATGGCATGGTATTATTTGATTAAGACTAATTATGACCATCACATTATCGTGCTACGTAATTGCCAAGTCACAAAATAATATTTAACTAAAGATGTAGAGACTAGGAGTGATTTGTGACTGAAAATTTCAGAGTTAATAAGATAGCTAAACTTGGCTTTACACGATTTCAGAACTTTTTACAGAAAAAGAGTCACGAGACTTGGCTGCTTTTTTCATAGGTGCACGGTTCCGCATGGAAATGCTGCGTCATATAAAGAACGGGAATTTCCATCTTTTAGATATTAAATTTAAATTCAACGTATTTGTAATTTTAAGTACAGAATAAAGTCAAATACTTAAAAAAGTTATTTTTGCTATTCTTAATTATTTATTAATATAATATGTAATAATGCAACTGCTAAAATTTCGTAGTTTCGTTCTTGTCTAGCCCACTCGTAGCATTATGTGCAAATAAAAAATATCGGCAGCTTTCAATACGTACTTAGATGAAAATTGAAAATTCCTTTCCTAATTATACATGTGCTCTAAATAGTAATACGTAAACGAATTTTTCCGAAATTTCGATATATACATATATAGGGGAAGGTGGCCTAAAATTATCCCCTTAAGGGAAAATATTGTGTAAAATAACATAACTGTTTAAATAAAACTTTGTCCCTTTGCTAGTATGTTTTACACTATAGTTTGCATTATAAACATATTTTAATAATATTTTAATCCCAAATTGAGTAATGAAAAAAATAGATTTTTTAAAATATGTCCAAAGGATCATTTTATCATCACCAGAGGGGAAAATGTTCCTTCATTTAAAAATAATTGTAAATTGTTCTTTATCTGCAAAATAAAGGATGTAAAAGTAATTATGACAATACATAAGGGTAACTCACATCTAAAAACATACTCCATTAAGTAAACCAAGTCATATTTCTGTACATGAAAGACTGTCGATCTAAATAAATATGAAAGTTAGTGCTTACCTTATCACAGATGTTATAAAACTGAATTTTTTAAAGTTTTTTTTTCAGACGCGTAATACTGTGATCGCTTGAATATCGCCATTGCTTCTTCTTCACTTATCACAACTAGTTCATATGTTACCCTGTAGATAGTGGGACCTGTCTGGAAGGAAACATGTTTGGAACGTTTTGCCAGTTAGGATCATTTTAGAAACACGTTCCCCAATATGAAAAATATTCCTCCAACTCCTGCCTCATTTCCGTTTGAGAGAAATCAAGAAGTAACTGTAAATATGTCTAACATTGAAAGTATTTTGGAGTATTTTCAACTTTTTAATTTCTTGGATAGTTTTGCCCGCTAGGATTATTTTAGGTCGCCTTCACCTACATATATGTATATATATAGATGTTTCTTACATTTTTAGTTACAATGGTTATTCAATCTCCAAAATGCGCTTCTCAACAGTGGTGCGATTCTCGAACGCATTTTAACTAATATTAAATGCGTTTTTGAAGATACAAAAATGAAATCCGTAATATGAGAGAATGGAGAATACATAAAACAATGAAACGAAATCATGTAGGGGTTTGAAAAGTTCTTATAAAAAAAGCAAATGTGTTCCGAAAATCCAAACTCCCAGAATATACAAATTAGGGGAAAAGAGGGAGTAGAATGCGATTTTACAAATAATTTTACGTAGGAAAGTAGGTTTGCAATCCATATATTCGTCAAAAGAACTTCGTCTCTACCAGCTTTTTCTTATTATATTTAACAATTATTTAAATATTTTGGTGAAAATTACAGCCTGTAAAATGCGGTTTTTCAAAAAAGGCTGACAAATTACAGAAATTTCGTCAACGGTATCTCATTCATATCTGTCCACTTAGCTGTAATTTCTGAAAAACTTTGACGACATTCCTTGTAACAAAGAAAAAAAACACTAATCGAACAAGTGCAATTGCAAAATAAAATATTTCTTGCATATTTATAGTTTTGATTCAATTTTATTACTAAGAAAATTTGCCGGGTTATTTGCCCTATATCAAATTTGCACTGTATTTATGAATTGCATTCCGAATTATACCGCGTCGAGTATCACTTCCCGTGATATCGTTACATTCTGTCTTCCGATTCAAATAATTTAACAACCGGTTCTCTTCTTTTATGACTTTTTAAAGTATGAACAAGAAAGAAATATACAACATCACACTTAGATTATGAAACACTTTCCAAAATTATAAGAAGTAAGTTACAAAACTGCTAACTCACTGACTGTTAAGCATTTCTTTTTATACATTTGCTTTGTCAAGAAATACTTGCAACTTCTTCCAAGTAATCTGAAAGTTCTTGATAATTCGTGTTCTGTGAATCGTAGAGCATTTACTTATGGATTATTTGATACACGTGTTTGGAACCAAGTTTTGTCAATAAAGTCGCTAACTTTTGCTCCAGCCTGACATTATTACCAAGAGAGAATTTGAAAAAAATGCAGTTGAAAAATTACCGAAGGTCCTTCATAGTTTATGGAAGAGATCTTCACAGTTAATTTCTTCTCTTAAATGCCATATTCATTGCGAGAATTGGAGTGTATTGAATAGCCTTGTCTCTTTTCAATAAGTTCGGGCTTGAAATTTCCATAATTGTATTTTTCTTTCTTAGCACAGTGCTGTTGATTTTCTCTCGTACCTCTGCCTAACTCTCACTTTAACAAACATGAAGCTGGTTTGATAAATATAAATGCCTGATAAGATGGATGAAACGTGGCTTTCTTTCAGTGATTGTAGCAAACAAGGACAATTTTGTATCAATTAATGATGAAAAACCCCAATGAAATGCGTTCTTGAATGCAAAGAAAAGTTTCCAAAAGTATACTACCGTATTTTGTTATGAAGGTAAAGTGAAGAGAAGCCGTACCAGGATCGACTAGATACCATATCGGGGCTTTAATGTTTTGTAAATCCAGCCGACGCGACAACATTTCCATTAGACGGAAGAGCCAGCTTCCGGGCACAAGGCACTACACCCAAGGGAGTGGTGCGGGAACAAGCCACCATCCACTAACGTCTTCTGTTGAACCACAAGAACAGCCGTCCACAAGCACAGGCCGCAATGGAAGAACCACAACGACTGCAACCAACGCCCATACCACGAAACTGAGACTGTCTTTAGAAAAAACTAGATGTAGGTGACCCGAATTATGCAAATCCTGAAAAACCATGTGGCGTCACCGCGTCAAAGGCACATCGCGACCATGGCCTTAGACTACTCATGTAGCAGTCAACAACTCACAGCAGCGCTCCTCCACTAAATGAACTATGCTTCCAGTCATCATCCGCACCTAAGTGACCGAGTCAGGACAACAGTGGAGAATGGGCTCTCCCCTCAATGACCACATAGTGAGTGATTGCGTTTGAACGTGACGAGAGAATCTGTGCGGTCTAACCTTCCAAAACCATCAAAGGACGGCAAGTCACTACTCATGTAGCGATCAGAAAGATACAGCAATGTCACACCCGAATGAAGCTCTGCTCCTGGTCATCTTCCACACTTAAGGGTCCTCTCCCCTCGCGCGGAAACAGACGCTCATTAATTTTAATCCTATGGGGCATTATTTTTCTGATATCTGGTTTGCATTTCAATATTTTTAAACGATTTTGTTTCCATTGGATAGCAAAGATCAATCTCTTTATCCGCCGTTGATTACTTTTGCGATTTTCTTTTACAAAAATACTTTCGCTTTCGAAACCGGTTTCGAAAGTGAAAGTATCTTCGTAAAACAAAATCGCAAAGAAAATCGCAAAAGTAATCTCAGCTATCCAATGAATACAAAATCGTTTACTAATATTGAAATTCAAACGAGATATTAGAAAAATAATGACCCATAGGATTGACATCAGCGAGCGTGTGTTTATGAGCAAGGGGAGAGGACCCTTAAGTGGCCGAGTCAGGAACACAGAGAAGGCCTACACTCCCCTCACCCTCCGCATAATGTGTATCTGTGTTTGAATACTCGAGTGGTAGCAATCGAGACTACAGCGGTCCGACCCTACGTACTCTGGTTTCCTCCTACACGTAAGTGGCCGGGTTAGAAAAGAGACTAGGGCGAGAACACACCCCGCCAACCACCAAACAAGTTGTTTCGCTCGAGAATTGGAACTGTTCTAATCCGTTTCGCTAGACTTTGCAAAGAATCCTTGTCCGGGTGCGGGCACCCGCCCCCAACTCCCTTTCCGCACTTAGTCTTCCCCACCGAAGGGCCGATTGAGGACTGGCAGGCCGAAGGAAGGTGAAATTGAATAATCCACCTACAAGTTACTTGGATCAACCTTTCATTAACCAGGAAATTTACATGGAGGACAAAATTCGTCAGTGTCTGCTCTCATCGGGGAGCCTGCTTGCGGTCGCATTCTACACTAAAGTGGCCGGTTTAGAAGTACAGCATCCGCTGCCTGACTTCTCGTCATCTTCCTCAGTTAAGGTGACTATTGAGGACCACCAGGAGAGCTCCCCCTATTATGAAGGTAAATTAAAACTCAAAAAATTATCAAGTAAAGCTAATATAAATTCACTTTGTTATAAATAAAATATTTAAAAACTCATTTTTGAAGAAGAAATTGCAGCTTCATATGGAAAAGGCATCAACAATTTCGAGCTTCATATGGACAAAAAACCCTGTCACACTTCACCGCCAACTGTTTTATCCGCGGATTATACACCGGAAATTACGGTAATAGAAAAGAACTTAGAAATATCTAAAAATTAAATTACACACATTAGACACACAGAAATTAGACTACCTCTTAGAACATTTATAATAAAACGTAATACTGATTTATTTTCCGGACAGTAAATATTGCACGTTAGCTGTTAACTTAACTTACCTTTTGTTGTTCTTAAATCGTCAACTTCTATTGCTACAGATTATTAAGATAAACAATAGGTTTACAATTTCATAAAGCCTGAAATTAATTCGATTTTTTTTTATACATATATAGATATGTGTTACTTACATAGTGATTTTAATATACTGACGCGTTGTGATTTTATATTTGCGTAGTTCGTAGAACAATTATTGCAGAAAATTAAAAAAAAATCTTTCGGTTGTTTTTATTGTCATGGTATCTGGAACGAAAAATTAATCAATCTTTAGTCATGGATGTATGCGTTTGAAGCTAATGATAATGGGACTAACTCATTATATTATGAAATTATGCTATTGAATAATATGCTATTTTCCCTTTTATAAATAATTCAAACCATATATGCAGGATATTATTAAGTATATGTAGATATTTCCCGTTATCTCTACTCGAAATGTACTTATATCATTTGATCGGTTCGTAAAAATAATTACACCCTATTGTTGAAATTAGTTTTATGCAGCATGCAATCATTTAAATCATCATAATTGGTGAAATTAAATACATTAGTTTATTCGGTTCAGTCTGAGACATTTTAGGCATAGAATATTGACGCTGTATGAAGTAAGTTTCTAATTTTTATGAAACATGAAACAATTGAATAAAAATAAAAATAAAATTGCATATGACATGTCCTATGCACAGCTGTTGATAACGCGGTTTTTTTTTTCAAGTGAAAAATATAAACAAATATTTATTTTAAAAATAAGAATAATCAATAACCACATAGAAACTAAAAACATTTCGAGAGACATAAAAATCGTTTTGTACTATGAAAAGTAAACTTTGTTTTCCTAAACAGTGAAAATAAAGGTCCCTAAATAATTACCCGACATGTTTCAATACAAATTGGTTTAGTTTTGTAACAAGTTTTGTAAACAAGATTACGCCATAAACATAATACTGGTTGGTACAGAAACGTATTAGTAATTTTCCAAGGTAAGGTCTTTTATTTTAAATTTTTTACATATTAAAATGTCTTTGCAAATATATTTGATTAAATATGTTTGTTTGGTTTGAAATTGTATGTTTATTTGATTTGGAAAAAAAACGGGAATGTTGATAACTATGCGTACAGGTAAAAATTTAAATATGAAATTCCCAATCAGTTAACTTTCTTTTTTTTTTCCACAAAAGCACTTTTGTCCCTATGTTGTCCGAAAATGGCACAGGATGGTAATAGTCATTTCTAAAATTCAACCGTTACAGTCGTTTATAAAAATTTCTGTCTCTTAACCCCTTCGCGACGAGCGTCCTTTACAGAATTTTTAATCTTTTACCACCGGATTTTAAAAATAGAAATTTTCCGCTAATTGAATCGCGGAAATGCTAGGATTGCATATGGCAAAGCTTACAATAAAAAATAACTGGTGGGAATAACTGATGATTCTGAGCATCTTATGCGTCACGTATACGTGTCGCTCGTCCCCAAGGGGTTAAAGCACGTACCTCAGTTACGTGTCTACACATGCGCGAGTACACACCGACCATTTTTGTTTAGCCTGCAATACAGCAATACAGCCTTTAAAATGCAGAGGGTGTTCAAAAGTGAATTGACTGTTTTTCCAATTTTATAACAAGTAAAATTTGACAACTATTGAAATTATTACTGAAGGAAAGTAATGTGCAAAGTCAAGAATCTCTTTAGTACAATTTTGTTTTCTAGATCGAAATATTACCTATGTATGGCGTTGTAATATGTAAAATTGTAATATTGTTTAAAAGAAAGTTGAAATTTCTAAATTCAAAGCATTTTTGGGGGAGTGAGGGTGATGTTTCGAAAAGCTAAACTGAAAGAAAGGTAGAAAACGGAGCGTACTTTGATCCCCTTTTATACGTTACTCTGAGCGTTCTAACAGTTTAACCCTTAATTGCATAGTGATGTAAATTTCCATCACTTTTTATTTAACTTTTAATAAATAAATCAACTTCTTCGCCACCACTATATTTATTTAGCAATATTAATCCAGTAAATTTCCTGTGAACTATGTTGCTGAACAAAGTTAAAAATCTATCTTAAGATTTCTGGTGTCTAATATTTAATATATGTATAAAAAAACACAATTGTAAAAGAAAAACTCATGCAAAGAAGGGTTAAAGCAGATCAACGTAATCTATCTGTGGTAATTAAAACTGAAACAAAAGAAGAGGTTAGAATTTTTTTTTTCATTGACCTCAAGCAAGAGTTGCTTTACTAGCTATCTCCGTTTATTTTTGTTTGTTTTAAAAACTGTAAGTCCATTTTATTACACCGTGTATATGTTCAGAAATGTTCACTTTAGAATAATGGAAAAATTTAGAAAATATTGGTTTTGCTAGAAAGAAATGAAAGTTCTCAGTTTTCACAGGATTTTCTTTAACCCATTCGCTGCCAACCACGAGTATACTCGTGGTCTTTCAATCTAAAATGACGAATTCGTACTGGAAATTTCGAAAGAAGAATTTTTATTTTCACAGTTTCAGGGGCAAGCACTTGTGCTCCTGTAACGTTGAATCCCCACCGGAATTTAGAAAAGTATTTAGTTCAAAATAAGAATAATCAACTTTTCAACATTTTCTCGTCAAAGGTAAAAAAGTAAAATTTAATTAAAAGTTTCTGGTTTTAATCGGATTGAAATTAGGTGGTATATAATATATACCACCGCCCCTCAAAGGGTTAAGTAATCACGAAATGTCTTTAATTAAATAAAGTAAATGTTGCTTTTAGTATTTGCTAGTATGAATTCAAACTTTCTAAATAAAATAAAATTCTGGTAATTTTAACTCGGCAGTGAACGTGTTAAATAAAATAAACTGTGAACAAAAATATTGAAGATTTATACCTACCAAACAAATACAGCATCTATAGATATAGGTTTAATTTTTGTACCAAACGAGACAAGCATTACATACCTAACATTCTATATATGATGGATTGTACATTCTTATGATATAAGCCTAAACGTACACATATAAAAAATATACGTGCCTGTGTGGAAGGAGGTGGGAATTGACGGTGATTTAAAAAAAATCCAAATTGCTTGTTATTTTCCCTTAATCACGCAAGACTGTCGTTCTTCCATGCCAAGCTATAAAAAATACTTAACCCACCAAACAATTAATGCTTTTGTTATAAATATGGTATGTCTTCCTTTTAATGAATTAATTAGTATGTATAATGATATTTGGGGATCGTAATGAATATAACAAGAGAAGTAATAAAGGATGAATAGCCAGTGTCTAGCACCAGAGCTATTCCGAATACCTAAATAATTTTGACAAACATATATTCAATACTTTCCCCAAACACCATTATAGGCGCGATCGTAAGTAGCAGTAACATTGCGAAGCTATAAAAGTTAAAGTTTAAGATTACGAAACATTCATCTGAGAATTTTAAAAATTAATTCTTAAGTTAAAGTTTTAATATTAAGTTAATCTGAAAGATAAAAATCATGCATCTCAAATTTCAGATTCCTAAAAACAAATCTACTACAAGGAAATATGAAGTACCTTATTATAACATCCAATGCAGTTTAGCAAGTGGTAAATGAATATAAGTAAAACAAACTCACCAGATCAAAGTAAATTCTTGTTTATTCACAGAATGCACTCACGAGAATAACGTATAAATATCAACTTGAAAATTTCTTTTATACACTTTTTTACAACCAATATATTTCCTTCTTCAACAATTATAAGATGTTATATCGATATAAATTAATTCGTTATTAAATCATACATAAACGTAAAATTATATCTTGGATTCTTGGATGGCATATTATTATCATTAAAATCGTTACTCTTTTTAACAAATTATATCATTCACAAACGTTGTACATGATTATGAGAACATATTATGAAGTTAATTCAAAATTATATTAATTCAGTTCAGTGGACAACTTGCAATAAAAAAGAAAAAAAGGTGAAATGTCATAATGATGATCTCGATATATTAGTTCTATTGTTCTTTACGTGTTAAATGTAGAACTTTAGAAATTAATGTTGAAGATTTCTTGGCCACCAGTATGTGAATAACGATGATGATGATAAATTATTTCAGCACTCTTATAAAGATGCTTCAACAGTAAGTTGAGATTTTAAATTGCAGACGGAATGTAACTCAGTATGAAGTAGAAATATTTCAGTACTCTTATAAAGATGCTTCAACAGTAAGTTGAGATTTTAAATTGCAGACGGAATGTAACTCAGTATGAAGTAGAAATATTTCAGCACTCTTATAAAGATGCTTCAACAGTAAGTTGAGATTTTAAATTGCAGACGGAATGTAACTCATTATGAAGTAGAAATATTTCAGCACTCTTATAAAGATGCTTCAACAGTAAGTTGAGATTTTAAATTGCAGACGGAATGTAACTCAGTATGAAGTAGAAATATTTCAGCACTCTTATAAAGATGCTTCAACAGTAAGTTGAGATTTTAAATTGCAGACGGAATGTAACTCATTATGAAGTAGAAATATTTCAGCACTCTTATAAAGATGCTTCAACAGTAAGTTGAGATTTTAAATTGCAGACGGAATGTAACTCATTATGAAGTAGAAATATTTCAGCACTCTTATAAAGATGCTTCAACAGTAAGTTGAGATTTTAAATTGCAGACGGAATGTAACTCATTATGAAGTAGAAATATTTCAGCACTCTTATGAAGATGCTTCAACAGTAAGTTGAGATTTTAAATTGCAGACGGAATGTAACTCATTATGAAGTAGAAATATTTCAGCACACTTATAAAGATGCTTCAACAGTAAGTTGAGATTTTAAATTGCAGACGGAATGTAACTCATTATGAAGTAGAAATATTTCAGCACTCTTATAAAGATGCTTCAACCATATGTCGAGATTTTAAATTGCAGACGGAATGTAAATCATTATGAAGTAGAAATATTTCAGCACTCTTATAAGGATGCTTAAACCATATGTCGAGATTTTAAATTGCAGACGAAATGAAAATCATTATGAAGTGGAAATCGTCTGTTAGAAAGGTATAGAATATCAGGATCACTCAGCTCTGCGAAAGAATCTAAGTTTCTTGAATTAACTGTGACGCCCAAAGTAAGTTGTTATAAATTAGAGGGAGTACACATTCCTCGAAAAATTGCCAATGACAACAAGAGCAGTATTCATCTTATTAGGTGGTTGAACTTGAATAAAAGGAAGAATCAGTTATGAGAAGCAATATATTTAGATGTATGACTTTCATCACTCTCACCGCATACCAAAATTGGCTTACGCTCCGAAGAGCAAGATCTAAACCACGCTACATCTTTGAGAATTTGTCAGGAACTGATGTCTCTTTACAATCTCCCACTCAGGTAAAAATATCCGGCGGTTATGGAATAACCAATGAAAAAATAGGAACCGGATGAATGTCACCGAACAGACCCCAACAACCGTAGATAAAGTTACAGTTAGAGGTATCACTGACGCGTCCACCCCTGGCAACAGCATCTAAATAATATCTCGAACATCCGAAAATCACCTTGGAGTGCTGTAAATACGACCTTGAATGAATTGCCGACCTTGAATGGCAAAGGCGCCAATGGGCTGATTCCCACCACTAAATTTTTAGTATTCTTCGCCTAATAAGAATACTGATAAAATTTAAGCGAAGTATACTAATAAAATTTGACGAAGAATACTAATAAAATTTAGTGGTGGGAAAGAGCACATTGGCGCCTAGATTTTTGCACCCCTGATATAGATAACCATATTTTCATTGAAAGCATATTAATTTCTGCTCAGTGTGACAGTCATATAAGCCATACTTCACTTAGGGAGTCACTAGAAAGCAAAATATGTTGAATCACTTAATGCAGCTGCAATACGACAAGTTTCACAAAGAAATGTCAAAAACGCGACTCACTGTGTTATTATATTGCAATGTATTAGGATAATTTGAAATCCCTCTTATAATTGAAAAAAAAATCACTGAAGCCCGTTGTTTCTCAAAGAAATCCAGGTGTTTCTCATCCAGTTTACCACATTTTGGTGTTATGTGCAGATTGAATAAAAAAGTGGGGATGACCAGTTATTTAATGATCGAATGGTTAACTCTGTGATAATACGATAAAAATACAATAAAGAAAAGTTCTCTTGTTTTTGTACAATTTCTCACCCAAAACATTTGAAATTGGACAATGTTAAAAATTGTATCCCCCCCCCCCCCCAATCACAACTTCTCTATGCCAGACCCTTGATCAAGGCGTAATACACAATTGTACACTGTACAGCCTGATACAGAAATAGGCCTTTAATACGCCACATTCCACAGTTAGATTGTATTAATACATTTGATAACTGCCTCAACTGTAAAAAGCAGAAAACCGGAAAGCGTACGACAATTTTTCAGAAAAGCAGGCTTTATATTAAAAGAAAATTAAACACTTCTTTCCAACACAAATGAATAATTAAGCTAAATAAGTGAATTAATGACATGTATCAGGAGTGCAGAAACTGTCGACATTTCTATTAACATCAATGATGAGTTACCTACTGAAGAAGAATCAGTTGATGTATACGTTTATATTTCCATAGAATCTTCCACAAAAGCTGACTCTACTAGTGATGACCGGACCTGCCAAGTCTCCGGCTTTTTGGCTACCAGTAATTTAGTACAGAAAATGTTGTTTTATTTAACCATAGCAATTTGTGATTTAAAAGAACAAAATTTTCTCTAAAAAATTACTGGTGTGCAAAAATCCGGACACTTGGCAACTCTGGTGATGAAGAATTAAATACTGAAACTAGAGATCTTTCTTGCAATATGGAGAATTCCAAGAAGCGACAAAATACAGTGAGCAGTTAGACAATTTTTTTTTGTAAAAATAGATGATTCAGAAGAACTAAAACAACTGACAGACTTAAAACTTCACTTAGAAAAACAATTTAGATGCAATCGGAAACAAAAGCAAACTTTTGTAACAGATTTTTTAAATTTCATTTCAGTTTTATTGCTTTAAAAAATTATTTTAATTTCTGATTAATCAAAGGTTTTCGGACATATAAAAGACAATTAATAAAACATTAAGCATTTCTATACGATTTTGTGAATATGGAATATTTTTCCCAATAGCGGACAATTTCGGCGCTCCCGCGGTGTTCGTTATTTAGAGGTTTTACTGTATCAATTGTTTCATAAAATCAATTGATTCATAAAATTGTTAATTAGGATTATATATATATATATATATATATATTTTTTTTTTCTATGTCTAATTGTTAGCAATAAAATAGACTGATGTTTGCATTTTAACCCTGCATCAAAACACATTTTAGATTTTTTTTTAATCAATACAATTATGATGCATACAAGATTAATTTTATCTGTATTTTTCTAATGAGAAAGGGCTTTCATTATTGTATCTGACTGCGTACTTTATATCTTTCAGGCATTTTATCAACATGCATAATTTTCCGAACATACGACAGCGTCAAAGTTTTAAAGGTTATGTCAATGCACGGATGAAGGAATCTCTAATTACAGGTAAATTAGGATACCATGATTTAAAGCAATGTTTTATTTCATCAACGTAACGTATAAATTAATATGGAATAGTCTCAAATCAAATTATAGAAAAATGTTAAAAGTATAAATTATAACGTATTTTCCTTTTATGTTATCCCATTTAAGGCCCGTGGTATGTTATTTATGCCACTTAATTTTATTCGAAAATTGAACAAAATTTTTTCAATGATCTTTTACATCTATAACTTTGGAAGGAAAAAATGTAAAGTCGCATATCCTTATTTTCAAACCTTATTTTCAAACAACACTCTTCGAAAATTCTGGTCTGAATTGAACGTTAAAGAAACACAATTACTTGGTTAACAGATATTAAGGAACCTAATTTTAAAATTCATCTGAAACATCGTAAATATTTTTTGATTAGTTTTTGTGTCTGTTTCTTTTACGTAGACCAGTCGGATTGATTCAATTTCACATTTAAAAATTAAGCGAGATACATTTCTAATTTTATATATACATTTTTTACGTAGGAACATGTGAAGATTTACTTATTTAACCCTTAATTGCATAGTGATGTAAATTTCCATCACTTTTTATTTAACTTTTAATAAATAAATC
Organism: Maratus michaelseni; assembly: GCA_963931845.1. Taxonomy (NCBI): domain Eukaryota; kingdom Metazoa; phylum Arthropoda; class Arachnida; order Araneae; family Salticidae; genus Maratus; species Maratus michaelseni. The sequence continues at coordinate 66,212,612 of OZ007594.1, forward strand.
AATTTCTTCGCCACCACTATATTTATATAGAAATATTAATCCAGTAAATTTCCCGTGAACCATGTTGCTGAACAAAGTTAAAAATCTATCTTAAAATTTCTGGTGTCTAATATTTAATATATGTATAAAAAAACACAATTGTAAAAGAAAAACTCATGCAAAGAAGGGTTAAATCATAGTAAACCATTGGTTTAATATTTTTTTCTTTCCTGTGTTATTCCTCGCAGATTTTGAATTTTTTGTGTGAAAGTTGAAAATGCAGTCTTTTTACAATTTTTGTAGGATATTTTTATTTATTTCTAAAATAAAAACATCGGTAATCTATAAAATATTGTTTAATTTTTTAAAATATTAAATGACCGTAAACAAAAATTACAGTTTTATTTATTTGTTTATTTTGCTGATGGTTTTCATAAAATTTAAACATATTAAAGTGATTGCGTCTAATTATACAGTAATCACAGAAGAGCACAATACAGCTTATTTACTACCAAATAATATTAAGTAATCTATGTAAATAAAATAACAATAAATAATCTATCATCCGAAAATTATCCGAGTTTTTTATTCCGCCAACTCTGAAATTGAAAGATAAATTGTCTGCTTATGAAAATGATATTATTTTTAAAACGTACATTTTCAAACACAAAATTTCAATTTTCACAAAACCAAATGATGTAATTGTCTAGATTTTTACTGAGATCAGGACTTCAATGGAATGTGGTGTTCATGTGCAAAGGTTTGAGTATGTTTATGTGAATATCATGCTTTAAGTTTGCAGAGTCACTTTCTTTTTTCACTACATTATTCTTTTATTCATAAGCTTAAATTGTAACTTACTTATTTAACATGTTTTCTTGCGTCGAATTTCGACGGATGTTACTAGTACTACTTTATTCTTTATTTTGCAAAGTTACAGTAATATATATATATATATATATATATATATATATATATATATATATGTATATATATATATATAACACCTTGTGATAATATACTTATTTTAATTGCTAAAAGGCTTAAAATAAAAACATTATAAACAGTAAAATAAGTTTTATAAGAGTTTGACACGTTTCGGCTCCATCTGAGCCACTATCAAAACAAATAAGACAATAAGTTTAACTAATAACAAATAAGACAAACAAATAAGTTTTATAATTGCACGGTCCATGAAGTTATTATTTGAAATGCTATCATTTAAATTTTCACGTACTTTTTCAAATTACGCACGTTATTTTGTTATTTTTACTTGGTTGTTTATTTCCATATTTGTAATCATGGAGTAACTCGAGCCACATGCAACTAGTAACATTACACGTATTCGAGTTACAGTAATTTACAAATAATAATTTTAAACGCACACTGATTTCCCTACAATATTTCTTGGTAATTTCGTCTAAGAATACTTAAAAATTTACCTTATGAACATTTGTGTTTGGAATTCTGAACTATTATTCTATTTTTAACACTTTCCAACCTAGTTGAAAAGTGTTTATGTCTTCGGTTTGTCTGCCGTATGGCCGTCCGTCCGTGCTCTAACTTCCGTAAATATGCTCGGATTGCCCTGCAATTTTTATATGTTATTGTCGTTATCTATAGCATGTTCCCTATTTCAACTGAAGTGTGTAGCGCTTATAGTTTTATTACAGGAACACTCAAAAGAATTCCGTTACATTACGGTCTATGAGGATAAATCATTTGCGGTTTATTTTAATGATGTTACACAATTTCAAACACATTGTAATTGATATATATCACTAAGGTGCATTACAAGAAGCTTAATATGGAATATGGTGTGCTCAGCACTTATAGTTACTTTACAGGGACAGTCAAAAAATTCCGTTACATTACGTCTATGGAGAAAAATCGTTTGCGGTTTAATTAAATAATGTTTCACTATTTCAAACGCATTGAAATTTATATATATCACTAAGGTGCATTACAAGAGGCTTACTACAGAATATTGTGTGTATAGCAGTCATCGTTCATTTACAGGGACACACAAAAGAATTCTCTACTGTCTGTTAACAATAATTCCTGGAAGTGAATTTTAAGTTGCTGAACGCGATTTTAAATTTAACTCACTTTTTGTCTATTACTTGGTATGTATAATTTTTGTATTTCATATTCAGGGCAGCGCAAAAGTTCGCGAACACATTTTCGTTTATTGACAGAAACTCCAGAAGGAGAATTTTAAACTGTGCTACGCGTTTTCTAACTAAACTAAAATTTAGCGTCCTATGTAGTATATATACAAATCTATAGATCATATACAGGGCTGAATAAAAGTATTCGGATATTTTTCCGAATATTTTATATGTTGGAAATTCCTGAAATTATGTTTTTAAATATATTATGCGTTTTCCAAATTGTTTACTTAGATGTTATCTTTCAGCTTATTAAACGGTAATGATTTGTAAAATTATTTTGGAAGCGTTGGAAAGTGTTATATAATCAATGCTTGACGCATGATTTTTCTTTCTTGTTATAGTAGAAATTACGTCTACAGTTACTTTAAATCCGCGATTCCCAACCTGGGGTACGCGTACCCCTGGAGGTACATGATGAAATATTCGGGGGTACGTGAAAGTTATTTTGGTAATGGTGGATACCGCAAAAATAAAACTTACAATGAAAACAGAAAACGAAACTTTAAATGTTTCGCTTATAAATAGAGAATCGTGTAAAGGTAAGATAGACTATTTGCCTAAAATGAAGGAAATTGCCTGTATAGAGTAATTTGTTGCCATTATCATTTTAGTGTTCGAATGGCCATCTTTAGCATAAATTCATTAACATATATTAATGGGCGTAACTTCATTCCTTCTCTGTGAGTGCATAATTTGAAATCTTTAGCTAATATTTCGTGTTTTGATTGACTTTATGCTGATATTGTGTTGTGATTCAAAATGAATATGAGGTTGAAAATTGGAATTCTGAAGAGAACTGCGTCTTACATTGGTAACTAGCATAAAAACATTATATGTGAAGAAAAATATTTTTTTTTTGGAATAGGTTTATGCGAGAAGGGGTACGCATCGCATAAATGAAAAGTCTAAGCAAGGGGTACGTAACAGAAAGAAGTTTGAGAACCTCTGCTAATGTTTGAATTTAATTATTGTTGTATGAAATGTTAAAGAAATTCTTTTTCTAAACATGTTGTAGCAGAGATTAGTGAACATCAAAGAGAAATGAAATCTGTTTCGATAAGCGTAGTTTAAAAGCGATCAGGGCATACTTGTATAAAACATTCTTACTGTTCTTAGAATTAAATGACACAGACTACATGAAAGAACGATAATTAAATAAGATATATTGCTTTTTATGTTTTAATGTGTGAGGTTATCTCGATTTCTTACACGATTTAAATGCATATATCTCAGAATATATTTTTTAAATATATATCAAAATAATTGAATTTAAATATCGATAAAAGATAAAATTACGACATTTTGTGCAATGTTTTTCAATAATTTGCATTCACCTGGCTAACTTTAAAAAACTAAAATAAATTTTAATTTACTAAAATAAGTATATATTTTAAATATATATGATATAATTAAATTGAAATATCTATAAAAGATAAAATTACGACATTTTGTGCAATATTTTTCAATAATTAGCACTCACCTGGCTAGCTTTAAAAAACTGAAATAAATTTTAATTTACTAAAATAAATATATCACCAAAATTTAGCTGTGATATTCTTATTAGATTTTTAAAAGGCACATGGCTAATTCCATGCGTGAATGTAGTGTACAAACAGCCGCAAAAGTTTACCGTTCTTGTCCACTGGTACTTAAAAGAAATCTTCACTGTATTTAATTGTAGATTTATGGGATTGAATAAGTAAACTTTTTCTTTACTGTATTACTGGTAGTCAAACACCGGAGCCATTTACATCTCTGTGACTGAAACTACATCCACGCATGGAATTAGCCACATACAAAAATTCAGCAGAGCTGATAAAATTTAATCTTGTTTCATAACAACTAATGTTCCACATGTTCCCTTCATACCCCTTTTTTCTACTTAATTTTATATTTCAGGTGTACCCGAAATAGTGAGTTCCGAAAGTAGTTACAGAAGAGCTGTAAAATCGATTATGTTTATTCTGTGCACAGTTGGTTTTCTCTACCAGACGTACACTTTTCTAGAAACTTTCTTTAGGTATGAAACTATACGGAACTTTAGAGTAGAACATCCAATAAAATTTATGGCTCCAGCTGTCACTTTCTGTAACAAAAATAGGTAAGTAATTTATTCATGAATAAAAGTTTACAATCTTTATTTCAAAATTAGATGTTTCAATCTGAAACTTTCCAGAGAAATTAGGAGCATTATCCGACGAATTTAAATGGTTCTATTGTTTAAGAAAGGTGAATTTCTATTAAAGATGTTTTTCCGAAACAGAGAAAACGTTTATAAAGCTCATAGCGAGTACGGTGTCGCGTCAATTCGTCGCGCACAATTCATCGCGGAATAATTCATCGCTCACAATTCATCGCAGCCTCAATTTGTCGCAGCGACAACTCATCGCAGCGACAATTCGTCGCAACGAAAATGTTTTTAAAGCTATGATGGTTAAAGTAAAGATAATTTAGTAAAATTATTTAATGATAATTAGTTTTTTAGATATAGAGCATTATAACTAACAATTTAGATAATTAGTTTTTTAGATATAGAGAACTAACAATTTGTATCATTAAATAATTTTACTAAATTATCTTTATTTTTATTATCATAGCATTCAAATATATTTTTGTTGCGACGAATTGACGTCGCGAAACATTTATACTACGACGAATTGACGCCGCGACGAATTGGCGGTACGATGAGTTGTCGCCGCGACGAATTGACGCTGCGATGAATTGTGCGCGATGAATTGTTCTGCGATGAATTTTGCGCGATGAATTGACGCAGAACCCGCGAGTACAGTAGGTAAAATAGGCATTGCTTACAAGTGCATTAATAGAATGTGGGTTACAGAACATTTTTTGTTTCTCTTAAACAGGAAAGGGATAAAGTTTAAGGTATGAGCTTTTTAAAAAATATATAAATTTTTTATGAAATTTATATTTAGGGTTCGTACGTTTTTAACACAATTTTTTAATAGAAAATGTGTAGTTAATATTTAAATTTCAGAAATCGTAGACTCCTCGTTTAATTGCAGGATTTCTAATACTTTTCTGCATTTAAATAAGGCGAAAGATTCTATTAAAAAATGTGGTAAAAGCGTACGAACCCTGCATATGTTTTTTTTTTTTTTTATAAAACAAGTATATAAAACTATGAATTCAAATCAAATATTAATGGAATTTTTATTAAATATATTTATATATAGGCAATATTTAGTCAAATTTTAGTAAAATCTAATCGTTATTCTAAACCTGCTATAACAAAATCTATCTAATATATTTAACTTTTTTCAACAATATTCTAGTAATTCACTTACCTGTGTTATAAAGCAAAAGATTTGCAATACCTCTTAATTTTACTAACATATACTCAATTTTGTGTACACAGCATGATTTTTTAAAATTATATATTTTTTAATAAAAATAGCTGTTAAATGAATAAATACATATATACAAGCTATATTTTGCATCATAACATACCAACAGATGAGCAGAACCTTTTGTGACAAAATTTTAATTCAATATCTGGAAAAAACTTTTAACACATGCGCTGCCGAGTTAAAATGACGGAATTGTAGTTTATTTAGAAAATTTAAATTCATACCAGAAAATAAAAACAGTAATATTTATTTTATTTAATTGCAGGCATTTTTCGATTACATGAAATAAAAATTCTTCTTTTGTAATTTCTGGTACGAATTTAAAATTTTAACTTTAGAGTTTCGCTGCCAATCACGCGCAGGCGCGTGATTCAGTGTTGCCAGGGGGCTACTTTTTTTAAATTCCATTTTCTTGATTGACACCAGCTTTTTGAGAAACTAAAATTCGCCTTATTTAATGACATACTAAATAAGCGAAAACAAAGCGAATTATACCGTTTCAAAAAACTGGTGCCAATCAAGCAATCTGAATTTAAAAAAAGTCGACCACTGGCAACACTGGCGTGATTGGCAGTGAATGGGTTAAGAAATGAGATTTATCCTGATATATTTTAGGCATAGCTGCCAACTTTTACGCTTTTTTGTTACCACTAAAAATTAATAGAAATTTTTGTGTAATTAAATCACATGATTTCGGCAATTTTATAAGGTTAAATGTACTATAACATTTTTAGTTATAAGCAAAGAGCGTAAAAGCTGGCAGCTATGTTTTAGGTGAGTTATGGTATCAGGAAGTTCAGTTCCGGTTTATAATTTGGGCTAGAACTTTGCTTCTAATAATCGCTGAACCAAAGTAAAACATTTTTGGAATCCCGAATGTTTTAAATATAATTTAAAATAATAAAACTAATTTCGAAAACAAATCTCAAAAACAGCGATTTGAGAGGAGGCACACACCTTAAGAATTATGAGGTCGAAAATAAAGAATATCTTAAGTAGTTGAAAAATATGGAACTGTTGTTTTTGAGCACTCTAGTTTGAATCCAGAAGAACGTGCAATGGTCGAGCCGTGCCTTAAAGAGGAATTTCGATTTCCAGTACACGAGAGGAAGAGTCATATAAGGTTATACACACACGTAACGTCTCCACTGATCAGCTACATACTGCTGTGAGTCTTATTTTTATAAGTTATCAGTTGTCTCTATAGAATGGTGGACATATTGAACACAATAAAACTATTTTGAGACCCTTATGTTAGTCATTAGGGCGTTATGTTAGTCACAAGTATATTTCAATACTGTTATATATATTGTGATCAAGGTTTGGGGAATTATGATGTCAATTAATAAATTTACAGGGTAACACTGCATATGACGCAGGGCTCCCACTGGTCCGTTTTTTGAAAACCAGTATTTTTTAGAAAGAAAATTGTGGTAGGTATTTGCAACAATTGCAACTAAAGCGCGTTTCGCGGTTAGTTTCTGCAAAATTTATAAAAAAGATTTTTCTTTAAAAAAAAAGTGGTGTTCAAAAAACGGACCGAGTGGGAGCCCTGTATGATGGCATGTACACGAAAACTGCAGTTTAAATAGAGCAGTATAAAAGCTGGATATTTTGTAACCTCTGTCAATAGCAATGGCTTTAAGATAAGGAATTTCGGAATAAGTGACTCGGAATCAGAATCGTGTATAGTACCATTTACAAAGCTATAAAAAGTGGCCATTGAGATAAGTATATTTTATTATGTCAATCTTTATATCTTCTTCATCGAATAATGGTTTCATTTCACAACGAAATGTTCAGGACTAAAGTAACAGCTTTTGGATAATCCAAACAACTGAAACTATCAATTGAACAAGGCCTAATAACAATTTCTGTAACAACTCGAGCATCTCGGAACCTTACGAGGCAGAAAACTTTCAGTATATTTTCATTGTTTGTTTTAGTAAGTGTCGTAATAGTTTTTTTGCCGCAAAACTTTCGTTGCACTTTTACTAGAAAATAAATCTATTGATTTATTTTTAATATCGATATGGTTTCACTTTTCTTAAAAAGAACATTTCAGTTTAGCAGTAAATATGGAGTTGCTGGTTAACATTTTACCGGGAATTACGCAGAGATGATGATTATACAAAATATGCGAAATTCATCCTGGCACATTTCAATTCAGAATGCATTATTCTTTTTCTGCACTTTTGTTTCATAGAATCAACTTTTTGTTTATAAATTTTTCACATACGATACGATACTTAGAAACATAAAATTTCTACTGAAAATAATATGTGTAGTCCAATCCTAAAGTTCTTCTATTTCTTTATTATATTTCTAAATATTTTTATTTAATTTTTAACTTTTTATATTTCTTACGGCTCCCTATTTGCCTTGCAAGTCACAAACCTATAACCTGGAAGTTCAGTTGGTATGCAACTAGGTGTTCTATTCTGCTAACTACATTGGTCCATTGTTTCAAATATGCCACAACCAGGAAATCAGTAAAATAACCTATATTGTTTCATTGTTACATTCGTTGCAAGTGGCATTCAATTAACACAGATAATTGAAAAAAATAAATTCGCACGTACTTCGAAAAATTTTTCGCTAGTAATATGTCAATTTTCATCTAAACTTTATTTATTTTAATGTAGCAATGCGATTGTGGAGCACATAGAAAGTGCATTACAGTTCTGCATCGGGTCGGGTATCCTGTCTTTACCCGAATCCAACCCGACCCGCAGTCGGGTTGGTACTATTTTTTTTGTTGTTGCGAGTCCTGTTGACTTCTACTTTTTTCCCGCTATTCGGGTTAACTTTGATTATTTCAGTTTCGGAAGGTTTTATTTCCTGCGGGTCGAAATCGGGTTGACCCTATTTTTCAGAAGAACATAAAAAATATTTTTTCAGATGAAAAAACTACATAGGGTGTCTGTAAAAGAACTACGGGGTTTTGAAGCAACATTTTTTAATTCTATCATAAAATTAGGTTAATGTTATATATATATGTTCTTAAAGATATAGAATCAGGCTCCATAAGCCGTGTTTTTGGCCCATGAAATAAGCCTAAACTCGCTTTTGTTATACTGACTTAATTATTTCATTTTTTAATATTAGAAGGTTTATCCTGTACAATTGCAACAATAGTTTTTGCATTTTGTTCGGATTTATATGAATTACACAAGCTCAAAGTTCGTAGTTTTGGATGAAAAATATACAACTACTCCTAATTTTACCTCAATTATTTATACGAGCGCAATCGTGCAACACTTTCTCCTTTACATATATTATGAAATACATCAAAATGTACAATATATGTAAAAATGAAAGTGTTGCAAAGCTGAGCTCATAGAAAAATATTAAAAAATAGATTAAAAATTGAGGTACAATTAGGCATTATTTTTTTAAACTACGAATAATACCAACTTTGAGCTTGTGTAAGTTTTATAAATCCGAATAAAATACAAAACATTCAGCACTGTTAGAAATGGATACTCAAATATCAAGAATTTTCTTCGTTTTTGACGAAACTGTTTCCTGGGAAATGCTCCGAGTAAATATTTCGTCAAATCGAGTAAATCTCTTTCCTCAAAAAACTGAGGAAATTGATTTCGTCAAATTGCTTGTTCGAAAGAAAGTGCAAAAAAAAGTTGGTGGTGCCGCCATCTATCGACTATTTTTGAAACATCTGTTATTGAGATTAGGTTTTAAAAAGTAAGAAACATTTCTCAAGTCTTCAACGAGGTTCGAACGCGTTACCTTCGGTGTGGGAGACCGCTGTTCTGCGTCCTACACCATCAGGGCCTCGAATGAATTTGATTTTAAATGTATCTATGGGATGTTGATGTATGTTTATATTTTGAGAAGTATTTTTATCGGTGCTGTTATTATTTCCGCATGTTTCAATTAATAAGACTAGATTATTATTATTATTATTATTATGGTTTTTTTATGTTAATAAATAATTAGAGTACGTCTTGATTAATATAATTTATTAGAGAAATTTCCTTTGTTCAATGAATAATTACAATATGGTCTAGTTAATTTGTTGGGCAGAAATAATAAATTTTAAAGTGTATATTGGAGAAGAGTTCATCAATTTTAGATAAGATTTTAACACGTTACTGTTTATAGAGGGGAAATAGATCAGTTATGTATATTTTAAATTTGATTGTTATATGAATATATTTCTTAAATAAAAAAGAGCTCCTAAAATTTTGATTTTTTTTAAAACTTAAAACCATTGGGAAAATGGTTGTTGCTTTCGGTCGAAAATGGACCAAATTATGTTCGCATTTTACTATTTTAACCGTTTTTAACCCCTTCGCGACGAGCGTCCTTTACAGAATTTTTAATCTTTAACCACCAGTTTTTCAGAACAGAAATTTTCACATAATTGAACCGCAAAAATGCTAAGATATAATGAGGCAAATATTATAATAAAAAATAACTGGTGGGAATAATCGAGGATTCTGAACATCTTATGCGTCACGTATACGTGTCGCTCGTCCCCAAGGGGTTAACGAAATTCTGTGACTTTAGAAGAGTTTTTTAAGCGTTTTCAACGAAATTCTGTAACTTTAGAAAAATTTATCTTTGAATAGGCAATAGAAATGCATAAAATCGCTACAAAAATATTAAAGTTACAAAACGAATAGACGCAACTTATCAGATATGAAAAATAAAATAGAAATTTAGTAATTTCATGTTATAGCGGCCTCCAAGGATAAAATATTTTTGTTTCTGTTTTCATTAATATATTGTAAATGTGGTACTTTCGTGTATTTTTTGTACGATTTTGTAACAACAAAAGTAATCTGGCCGGGAATGGGGCAATATTTTTGTCAAACATTGCAGATTTTCCATTTCTTTAAAAATCACTTAATTGTGAGACGAAATGATTGTCAAAAATGATGAAATACAGCTCAAGAATTGCGGAATCGTCAAAAGTGAGAGTTTTATTTTTGACAGCGAGGAAACAGTTTCGTCAAGAAATTTGAGGATTCGTGTTTCGTCAAAAACCACGTGACTCTGTGCCGAAATAATTGTCAAAAGTAACGAAATGAGGCCTGAGGATTGCGGAATCGTCAAAATTGAGTGTTTTATTTCTGAGAGTGTGTTGAAATCGTACAGGATAAATCTTCTAATGTTAAAAAGTAAAATAATTAAGTCAGTATAACAAAATCGAATTTTAGTCTTATTGCATGGGCCAAAAACTCAGCTTATAGACCCTGATCCTTTATCATGATTTTTACCATTTAGTAGATTTCAGTGTGTGCGCCGTTTGTGGCACGGTACACATAGAAACGGTATTAAACCCCTTCGACTGCGTCATCGCAACGATTTTTTCCGACTTCGTTCACATGAAGTACGGATTCTATCGACGTTCTTTTCTGACACACGTGGCCTACCAGGCGACGTTTGTTTTAACACACTTCCAATTTCTTTAAACGCACGCAGATTGATGAACGGTTTTGTCCGTAGGCGCATTACCACCATACTCGCGCCGAAAGTTCCCTATACAATGGTAACAGATCCAGTTTCTATAAGCCAAGTAGCACGCCTTTTGTTGTGGCGTCGCCATCACACTGCATTAACTGAATGGAATGATGGAATGAGCGTCTGCTACGTCAATTCAAGGTCAATGACGCGCAGTGCTATCTAGTGTTAAAAAAACTGAATCTCATGTGGATAAAATTTGATGAGTTACTGATGTCTGACCTGACCTAAATCATACTATTAACTCGATATGATTTTTTTTAAATCCCGGAGTTCTTTTATGGACACCCTGTATACAATAAAACCTCTATACCGGACATTCCCAAGTACTGTATCCCAAGTGTCTATTTAGCGCACACTTTTCAATCCCTAACACTTATGTATTTGTACATTTTTACATCTGAATAGTGGACACCTCCTAATCTGCACACACGTATTATATGTGTGTGTGCATAAACTATAAAAATATACGACACATGTGTTTCTGCGTTTATCCAAAACGAAATGTTGGTAATATTTTTCATATATTTTCGTCATATATTTTCATATATTTTCGTAATATTTTCCATCATAGAAAAAGTGTTCTTAACTGTACTATGAAGAAAAAAAAATGTATGATCACATTTTATATATACATTTTTATTTCTAATGCAGCAAATTGAATATATAGTCATTCCTACTCAAATACGGATTTTTTTTATTTTTAAATATATTTCTGCTTAAACTTTTTTTGAAAATCACAAAAACTTGATTTGGAAAAGCCCAAACCTGACCCGTGAAAACACTTTAGAGTGATCTCTACGCGCAGAAAGAAATTAGAGTCACCCAGACTCGAAAAAAGAAAATTTTGGACAACCCAGCCCTGTGCAGAACTCTATTGAACGATCCCGAAGTAGTCGCTTTTTAGATAATTTACTAATATATTTGAATATTAATTAATATAAATGTGTCCTTTTTTTCTATATAAAAGAAAAAAATGTTATTAGATGTATAATTGTACAATATTTTTCATAATTGTATTAAAACATAAATTAATTTCATTCAATTTCGGGTTCGGGTTGAAATATGTTGGGTTGCCGGTCGAGTAAAATTTTTTTGTCGGGTATGGGCTGGATTACTTGCCGATTTCATGCTTTTTGTCCGGTTCGGGTTAACCTCAAATAGAATTTTCGGGTTCGGGTCGGGTACAAACAGACCCGTGTAAGACTCAAATGCGGAACACTGGTTGAAAACCGCTGGTGTAAGGGCCTGTAATCAAAGGACTCACAGAAAAAAAGTAGAAATATACAAAAAATGATTTTGAAAGATTTTCTTTAAAAAATATCAAGATTATTTTCAGTGTTGCCAGATTGGAGATTTTGTCCCCATTTTAGAGAATTCTGAACCTTTAGGGGAATTTTATGGGGACAAGGAATTTGTGGGGAAAATTTAAAAACTATCAACATTTTAGGGGAAAAACTCGGGGATTATTTTCGTCATTTCACGTAAAGTTAGCTTTTAGTCATTTAGCAAAATTGAATCTCTCTCAAGGTTGGTTGGTTGATTTTATGACGGCCGATTATCTACACGAGGGATATAGGCCCTAGGAGATGTGCCCTCCGTGGGGGTCTTTGTAAGGGATCCTAACACGTATTTATGGCAAGGTTCGAAGAAAACCACAAACAACTCCGAACGGTTATTTCGACGAGCGTGACAGGGGTTTGAACCCAGCTCCTCCCGCCTACCAGCTTTGTGAGCAGAACCTCTCAGCCATTGGCGGGGCGGATCTGTCTCAAACTTATTTTGATTCGGAAAAGTAAAATCCTGAAGACAAAGAATTTACTTTCTATCTTCATTATGAAAATAAATTTCGGAAGTCGAAAATATCAATCATTATTCTCGTGGTCGTGCTCGTCGTTTGTAACATTACGGATTACACGTTTCTTTGTATCATTTTCACCCATTTGTGTGCATCTTTAACGCTGTGAAAACGGAAGTTCTGTTATTACTTTTTATTTCAGGGTTTTTTTTTTTAGTTTAAATTTTTCTTAACTTTTGAATGCACCAATAAACAAATATAATAAGCAAAATTCTGAATAATTAATATCACAAAGCATTGTTATCTTTATTCCTAATCTAAATGTAATTTTGAATATAATATATTTAAATATATATAATATTTTTTATATAAATTAAGATTCTACCTATTTTATTATTTTATGCCTATTATATATAATTTTGCCTTCTATTTTAACGCGTTTCGTAATTCTTGCTGTTTCTTTAATTTTCTTATTATTGAAATTTTCGACTACAATAGTTACTGTAGTTTTATGTATTATCAGTGTATTAGCATGCAATGATGCTATAATCCCCAGTATAGTGCGTTGTTCGGAGAGTTCTTTCTTTTTCGAAAAGCTTGTTTGCAGCGGAAAATTCTATCATTTAATTATCAGACGTTATTACCGATATCTAAAGTATAATAATTGACAGGCAGAATTTTCCGGTACGAATTGGTTTTTCCAAACGAAAGGAACTTTCCGAACAACCCAATAGGTATTTTTAAAGTTAGTGTGTTCTTCAAATTCACATATCAACTTTTCAAATACTTTATCATGTTAAATTGGTTGTATAAATAACATTACAGTCTTTAGCAGTTGGTAAATAACTTTTTTTATTTAAATGGAATTGAGAAAATTTTAAATGTAAGTGATTATTGCAACTCGGCTATTTGATTGAAACATACTAAAAGGTTTATGCTAAAACAGTTACTTAACACCCACTTAAAATATTTTAAAAACTTTCTTTAGGTTAACTACAATATAATTTATACCTTAAGAAAAACAGTGTGAATCTAAAATCACTTCTAACTAATATACACGCTTTTTAACCCCTTGGGGACGAGCGACACGTATACGTGACGCATAAGATGCTCAGAATCTTCGATTAGTCCCACCAGTTACTTTTTCTTGTAAGCTTTGCCTTATTTAACACATTCGCTGCCGAGTTAAAATTACCGAATTGTATTTTATTTAGAAAATCCAAATTGTACCAGAAAATAGTAACAGCAATATTTTGTTTATTTAATTACAGGCATTTTGCGATTACATGAAATAAAAATTCTTCTTTCGTTATTTCAGGTACAAATTTATACTTTTAGATTTAGAGATTCGCTGCCAATCACGCGAATGGGTTAATGATAGCATTTATGTGATTCAATTAGGCGAACATTTCTATTTTGAAAAACCGGTGGTAAAAGATTAAAAATTCTGTAAAGGACGCTCGTCGCGAAGCGGTTAAGCATAGTGCGACAAAATTGCTCATGGCACATCCCACGACGGGTTAAGGAGACTGTTAAATGCCAAAAAAATGTCAATTTTTCCAAAAAAAAAAATTGTATGAAAAAGTAACATTTTCTAAATATTTTAAAACAAACAACGGCTAAAAATGTGTCAGTTGCTATCACTGTAAGTAATGATTAAAGAAATAGTTTAAAATGGTGTACTTCGAAATGTTAAAAAAGGGCTTTTTACACTTTTGTATTAGGTGCGTTCGTAATTATACAAATACGTTGCACCTATAGTCATCGTCTAGTCTGTCCGTCTGTCCGCATATAACAGCGCAAAAACTACCCAATCGAATGGTTTGAAGTTTAAAAATTTTCAGAATTTTGTCGAGTCTTTTAAAATTTTATGAAAATCGAATCAAAACTTAAAAATATATTAATCAAAATATTTATTAAATAATTTGATTTTTTTTAATAAAATCAGCACTTCCTTCTTATGCCAGCTTCCGAGCTTTAATCGTCAAGCGACCAAGATTTATTGCCAAGGTATTTGACATGTATGACGTTATAGTCATATATGACGTATATGACATTTTATAACCTCTATGACCAACTTATAGTCACATTCTTCATTCTGTTAAATTCCATCATACGTAATTAATTCAATGATATCCCATAATAGGTAATGATTCTAGGTTGCCATGGTGACCAAGATTTATCGCCAAGGTATTTGACATGTTTGACGTTATAGTCATATATGACGTATATGACATTTTATAACCTCTATGACCAACTTATAGTCACATTCTTCATTCTGTTAAATTCCATCATACGTAATTAATTCAATGATATTGCATGATAGGTAATGATTCTAGGTTGCCATGGTGTTACGTCCTATTTAAGAAGGAGTCATATTGTTTCCGTAGTAATGAATTTAAAAACCAAATTTTTATACTAAAATTGTTTAACCCCTTAACTGTGTATCCCGAACTCAGTTCGGGAAAGAAAAATTTGTTTGTTTTGTTACTAAAAGCTTTTGCACATCAATAATTTTTAAACGCAATCTTCGCTTTATAATTCGACAGAACATTTTCGATTAAATAAAACAAATATTTTTGTACGGAAAAAGTGGTGACAGTGCCTATTTTAAGTTTATAGTGTAAAAAAACTTCCAACAGTTAAGGGGTTCATTATAGCAATCCTATAATCTACTGACTGTTTTTTGGATAGATGTTTTCGGAGAAATGGATATTAAATGAAAAAATATTCTAAATATGGATGTCAAGATCTGAAATTTTCAAAGCTAGGCATAAGTTTCCTATTGGAATTTTCAGTAAATATTAACAAAACATAAAATGTTGTGAACTTCAAATGTACTTATTGTATTACGGAAATAATCATATCATAATAACAGACTATATAGTAATTCATTTCACTGAAACTTTTATAGTACGAACGCACCTCATTTGTCACGTTTGACGTATAATATCTAGCTGTTTAACTTAACTTTGTTCATGTATGTAAAAATGAAATTTTGTTATCGATTTTTCGCGCATTTCCTGGTGCGCCAGAATTATAAAAAGTATGTACATTGGGTTGTTTCCATTGACGATACAGCATTTTAATATTTTTACAAATTAATTAAAAATTAATAAATTAATTTTAAGACTTTTGTCTGTCGGGGATCGTAGGTAATAAATCGTCAAATTGCCTTTATGGGTATATGGATTATAACAACAATGGTGTTAAATATGTGCCAACCCACGAACGCTAAGATATGACAAGTGAAAGTTCTTACTGACTGTGAAACAGCAGCAATGAAATATTTCAGGCACTAAAAATGGAGAAATAAAATACAAACAAAACATATGGAGTGTAATTATTTTTTTTAAAGGTACGCTTTTATCAATTAATAGCGTGATATTAATGGAATTATAATTATGCGCAGAGGAAATAATTTAGAAATTCTAAAATAAATAGTTTAAATAATGATTTTTATTCAGGTTGCCATATACTAAAAAGGAAAAAGTGCAAAATGTGTACCAAGCGTAAAACAAAGCAGTGAATTTTGCATGATTAGGTTCACGCCATATTAAAATATTGTAATATAAACTATTTGTCTCTTGAAATTAGGTGTTAGTTTTAAGATAAATCTTGAATGATTACAAAGTGTTTATTTTTTAACTTTTTTTACTGTTATACTAATTTCATATTGCACGTAAGATTTCTTTTAAACGTATTGATGTTGTTAAATGCAATCGTTACGCCTTTGTAGATTATATCATAAAACAGAATCTAAATTTCTATATATTTTAGAAAAACTTTCTATTTCTAAAATAAAGTTGAGAGTATTACATAGTTTTTCGATGTTTTTCTATGCATAATTTTTTCTGTGGTTGGTATAATAAACAAATTCATGCTCCTTGTTAAAATATAAATTTATTATGCATTTCCGCAAAAACTGCATCGAAAAATATTATCTAAATGAAATATTATGGAAATTTTAAAAGATCCCGTTTTATCATTTTCAGATAAATCAATTTAAAATGTTTTTTTTTTTAAATTCTGTTTAGTACGAATAACTAGTAGATTTTTAGTCCTAACTAGCGTAATTATCGGATTTTTTATGCAGTTTTTTCAAATGCTCCTAAGCTAGAGATCTGCACTATTTCCAGGCCCGGGCCCGGCCCGGCCCGAACAAAACCTATCTTGGCTCGGCCCGGCCCGGTGTAAAAATCAAAAGTTTGGCCCGAGCCCGGCCCGGCCCGTTTATATTTTCACAGTTCACGGCCCGGCTCGTACAGAAATCGCTGAAAACAGGCCCGGCCCGGCCCGATATGGCCCGACACAATTTCTGCAATTTCAAGTATTTCGAAAAAATTGAGATTTTTAGCATATAATTCAGAGTTTTTTAAAGAATACTGCATACATAATATTTATGGTAAAAGTTTACAGTATATTTTAAAATTTAAAAGACAGAAAATACACAATAGCAACGTTAATGATTACTTAGATTCTAAGACTTTCAACAATCAAAAAAGGATTTATTAAAAAATTAATCTAGTTAAGAATAAACGGGAAAAAAGAGGGTTAAAACATCATAACTTTTGAAGCTGTATAATAAAAAGTAGATTTATGAAAATATTTCTCTGTCATTTATTAAAGCTTTTCTAAATTTCAAAGGAGCTATTTTCTGATATATTTCTAAATTCATTCCTTTCCGGAAACGCATAAGATTGGCAGGTGTTCTTATTCAGAAACTATATAATCGAATGGCGTTATCCATTTTTTGATAAAAGCAATATACCTTTGGGAAAATACTGTCAAAGTTAGCGTTTTGAATCGAATTTCCGTAAGCGACAGCATGGGAAAAATCTGAAGCCACATGACAAGAATCTCTTATATTTCGACAAATAATTTGTTTTTTCAAAAATGGAAAACTCTACTCGATTTGAAATACCTGCAGTAGTCAGGCTTGTCAATTTTATGACTTTACAGTTATAAATTAGTCAGAAAATGAGTCAAGGTTTCGCGTTGTTGAGTAGGAATTTAAGAGCCACCTTTAAGGTATATTTTTAAAGATTACGTTAACAGAAGTTCATTATCGCTATTAACACTTTTACAAAACATATTGCCTGCCCTACACATCCTGAAAACAATTGTCCAGTTCCAGCCCGGCTCGACTACGTGGAAGAAAAAAATGCAATCCTGATCTCGGCCCGGCACGAGTCTGCTAAAAAAACATTAAGCCCATATAAGTGTCCGATGTCGATATCTACGGTGGACAACTTGCATTTCTGTATTATGTTGTTAAACTAGCATGGGCTTGTGACGCTCATTTATAGTTATTCTCGCGAAAACCATATTCTTTGAAAATAGCTCATATTTTATCGCTTCCTTTTAAATCTTTATATCAGGCCGGTAGGCCCGCTAAATTTTTTTATCGGCCCGGCCCGGCCCGGATGGCCCGTTCATCTCTTTTGCCGGCCCGGCCGGCCCGGCGCGTTTAATTTGTTTGTCGGCCCGGCCAGGCCCGTTAAAAAATTGTTCTAATTCTGCCGGGCCGGCCCGTTTGAAAATTCACCTTCACTCCGCAGGGTACGGGTCTCGGGCCAGGCCCGGGTCCGTGCAGACCTCTATCCTAAGCCACTGTTGCCAGTGGGCTACTTTTTTAAAATTCCAATTGCTTCATTGGCACCACTTTTTTGAAACAGTTTAATTCCCAATGTTTTCCCCTTATTTAATCTGTCATTAAATAAGGCGAATTTTAATTTCTCAAAAAACTGGTGGCAATCAAGAAAACTGAATTAATAAAAAGTAGCCCACTGGTAACACTGTCCTAAGCTATTGCACTTCCATATGTAATATTTTCGAAAAATAGAATTGTTTGAAGATTTTAAAAGTGGTATGCTTCCATAAGAATGCTTAAGTACTAAAAAGCAATGAAATATTTTTGTTTAAAATGTTCAATCTTCTTATATTTTAAGGATAAATCGAGCACTTTTCTGCAAAGCATTTCGAGAAGAATGTTTATGGTATGAAACTCGTGACAGTTTCTGCAAGGCGGAACCTAAGCTTTGTCTTACAAACGAACCAATGAAATTTCAAGTGCTTGGAGTAAGTTTTAATCTTTCTTTTTCTTACATTTTATTTTCTTTCTGTTCATTACTTAGCTTTTTCAAACGATTTACATCTGAGTATAAAGAGTGCACGGATATATGCTAGAGTAGGATTTACATTAGAGTAAACCAAAAATGAATCGTCAGAAAAATTCATTGTATTCATTATAGTACAGCGTGGCCAGAATTAAAACACCCCTGCTCCGATCTCTATATATATTGAACTACTCAGTGCATAAGCTTCATATTTTGAACACATACTATTCATGACATGGGAAAACTGATTAGGGAGACAAAAATTAGTTCTAAAAGTCACTGATAGATGGCGCTGTACAACTGGGCTTATGTTGAAAATATACAAAAACACATTTTATGTGAGCGTACTAAACATTCATGTGAAAAGGACCTTATCGACGCAAGGAATGCGGCTCAATATGGTTTCCTTCCTGAAGATTTAAAATCTGCAGTCTGGTTAGCTTCTTCAATTGCGGATCGTAACTGAGATTCTTCTCACATGCAGAGTGATACCTTCTTTCAAGTCTACCAAGGTTACCTGCGACGCCCTCGATAAACAAGAGTTTTTAAGTGCAGCCAAATATTACACGGGTTAAGATCCGGACAACGAGATGGCCAGGTTGTCAGAAACGCACGACTTATTACTCAGCAGTAAGTGAAACGTTGCCGCAGAAACTTCTGTACACAGAGTTAGTTCAATGTGTGGAATCTTGCATAAAGGCGATTGAGTCAATATATTGCGCTCTTCCAAATGGGGTACAATAAAAGTTTCGAACATGATTTTGAATGTGTTGGCCGTCACAAGGCTATTTTAAATAGCTTCTTCGAAGAATGAATGTGGCTGTGAACCCGCACCAAACTATAACTTTCGGTGAATGGAGTGGAATTTCTTGAAAGGTACCGGGGTTTTCGAGTTTTTAATTCCCCAAATGCTACAATTATGGGTACTTACTGTTCTATTGAGGTGGAAATGGGTCTCATTGCTCCACAGAATCTGCCAAGGCCGTAATGTAGTCACTTTAACTCTTCAACCTCTCTTTTTTCATACTTTTGTTGTACCACGATATCTATAAGTACAGGGTGTCCATAATAAACGACCCTACTTTAAAGTTGTCTACAGACAAAACTATTGTTCAGAAAGTTGTGAAATTTTATGGAGAACATAATAAAGGGATGGGAATTTGTTTGAGCGAAAAAAAATAGTTTAAAATTTCGCCACCAGAGGGCATTTTTATAAATAATTTTATAGATAATTTAGCATAACCTTTAGCATACATTTACGATAGTTTAAAAATTTTATTAGAACATATGTTCCACATGACGGACACCATTTTCAGCTACAATCTGGAATCGTAAGATAGCAATGTTCCACAGTCGTCCGGAGTGTGTTTTGGGAAATGCTAAGAACATGTCATAAAAAAGTTTTGTTGAACATCTTTTGCTGTAATAAAATTTGTAAACTATCGCAAATATATACTAAATGTGTAATTCATTAAGAAACGCCCTCTGGTGGAGAAATTTTGAAGTAATTTTTTCTTCGCCAAAACAAATTCCCATCCCTTCATTATGTTCTCCACAAACTTTCACAACTTTCTGACCAATAGTTTCGTCTGTAGACAGCTTTAAAGTAGGGTCGTTTAATTATGGACACCCTGTATTTATGATTTTTTTTGTCTAATCCGTTTTACCATGTCTTGAATAGTATGTTTAGAAAATTTAAAACCTTTGCACGGAGTAGTTGGATACAGTGGGGGATCGTGACTGAATTTATTTGGTGCACTAAATGCAGGCTGTCAAGTTTATTCTTCTTTTACCACTACCCTTTAAAAAAATACTTATTACTGGCAAAAAATTGTGGCTTTAAACAAAAAAGCAATTTCTTTTAGAAAATAATGGTGCGAAAATACTAAAATTTTCAGCCATGTATTTAGTGCCCTAAAATTATCCAGTTACGAGCCGCCACTGGTTGGATACATAGGGAGGTCAGAGTAGGTGTGTTTTAACCCTTTAGCGGGCGGTGTCCACAAAAAAAAGGCACCTACATTTAATTCCAAAACTAACAAACGGCACCAAGAATATTTAATTAAATTTATCCTTTTATAATGTACGGGAAAGTAAACAAGTTATTATTGTCTAATGAATTATTTTTTAAATTCTGGTGTCGGTCCATAATTTCATCATTTTAAAAGAAGACTTACTCCGCGCCGGAAAGGGTTAATTCTGGATACCGGTATACACTCAGGGTTCGTACGCATCAGGGAATTCAGGAGATTTTAAGTGTTTTAGTACCAGAAATTTCGTAGAGTACTGGTCGCTATATCTGAAGATATAATTTTTTTTCATTAAATAAGCCAAATATTACCGTAATTTCCGGCGTATAATCCGCAGATCAAACAATCATGTTTCGACCCAGAAATTTTATTTTATAAAGTGTTATTTCTCAGATCGCTGTAAATATTTGGTTTCAATTATTGAATAAAATTTCTGGGTTGAAACCGAATTGTTTGATCTGCGGATTATACGCCGGAAATTACGGTACTTTACGAAAATTCTGGTAAAAAGTGCTTGAAAGTCCTTGAAGTGTACGAACCCTGACACTACATGGCCATAAATCACCGGAACTTTCAATTTTAGACATTTTGTCGAATATTTAAAAATATACTTGTCAGATTCTTCTGAAATTTTAGGATTAAAAAGAACAGGTTTGACTTCATATTAATCAACGTCAATTTGATAAGGAGGGCAATTAGGGGGCCAACAAAAAATTAAAGAAAAAATAATACTTGGGTTCACCCTGTAAAATAAAATTCACGAAATAATCTATCGCTACAGAATATACATAGGCAGACATTGTGTAATATGTGTACTCATTTGTGTAAGAATAGCATGTATATTAATAGAGATATAGCGATTATTTAAAAGAAATAAAAAAATCTTGCAGGTTTTTGCTTATAACATACGGGGTTTTTAACCAAATTTAACGTCAGTTTCAGAAAAATTGACAAAATGTAGTAGAAACCATATAGTGCAATTGGAATACAAATATATTAAATATTTAAGGAAATATGGGCAGTAGTATAAAATAATATTTATCTGCGCATTTGCGAACGATAACAAGGAACTTTTTGCATAATTTAATAGTCAACTCTATGGAGCAACTTATTAAAAAAAAACAGTCAAATATCGTAAAAATTCAAAGAGATATCAGCGTTAGAGTGAGCTGTTTTTTAGTTTCTGACTAAAACTCGCTGAATAATAAGGGATTGTCCACAAATTGTTAATTTTAAGTTATCTGACAGCGTTCGAAGCAAATTTTGTAAAAAAGCTATTTAATTATAGTTTACGCTTATGTTTAGGAAGATTTTGACTCTAAACTACGATGAAAAGGAAAATATAGTCCATACATTGATTACATTTAGGTAAATTGAGGAGTTTACGGTAAAATTTTGTGAAATTTAGCCCAATACGCAAAACACTCTACAGTAAATTCTATCGCATATATATGCATTTTCTGTATAAACATAATTTATATGACAGTGGTGAAGATAATAAACTAAAATCTAATATATATTATACATTTTACATGAGTTATGAGTCAATAACTTGCAATTTAATTTTTATAGTGATATTTCAATAGCTTTATGAGAAATTACGTTTTGCGTAATTTTAACAAAAAAGTGCATTTTCCATAAAATACATTTATTTAACTGAAACATTTACGTTTCAAGTATGAAACAATTACTATTTTAAAATTTACTTAACATTTACTTAACAGTTATGTAAATTGGAAATTTACTTTTTATCAATCAAAATCTATTTTTTTGTGCCGTTTACCTCTAAAAGACAGTTTTGGTAGTTTTTGTTCGAAGGAAAAAAAATTTAACGCTGAAACATTTAGCGCTTCCGGTCTCATTCGCAGCTATCAAGTAGTTTATAAATTCTGATAACTTTGATTTTTTTATAGTATAATAAATGTAAGGACAGATTTGTAAAGGTTAAAATGTGGGCTTTAATAAAATTTAATACAAAGAAACGAAAATTTTAGACAAAAATCTCATTTTTAACGTAATCAGATATCCTAATTTGTATACTATTTTTCATTTTTCATTGATACTTTAGTTCTCCTTGTAAAACTAGCATAATAAGCCTATTCGAATAAAAAAAGAGTTATCAAAATCATAGCATCCATTTCAAAACAAATAATTGTCATTCATTAAACAGTATATGGCCAATCGCCATTGGAGATTGCTTCAAAAGCACTTTGGAACATCCATACACGTCATACACTGGTTAGATTTGGTAAAAAAAGCCGTTGAAATATTAAAATATTGTCAGAGCAGCTACTGCAGCGAATATGGACAAAAGGCGTGAACTTAGTGCGGCGGAAAGAGGAATGATCATTGGAGTTCATAGATTTGAGCATTCAATCTGATATTTCCAAAAAATTTCAGATACATTCCACAGTTCGCGATGTGGTTTTTATGTGGAAGCGAGGAGGTGTTATAGTATGTCGATCCCGACCCGGTAAACCAAATAAATTGATAGATCGGGACCGTCAATGCCTAAAACGTGCAGTGAAATAAAACCGAAAGGCTTCCCTTAGAGGCGATTGCAGGCCGAGCAGCAGTTCACAAGCCAAATATCCTGCATTTGAATGCGACCCGTTGATTAAAGTAGTGCAAAGAACGATTGCACTGGTCAGTATAAAAATTAAAAACATCCTGTGGAGCGATGAATCACGCTACCAGTTTTGGCAGTCGGACGGACGTGTTTGGGTGTGGCGAATGCCTGGCAAGCAATATTTACAGGGCTATGTCGTACCCACAATAAAATGTGGCGGAATGGGATCATGGTGTGGTCCTGCTTTACATATCATGGTCTTGGTCCACTTGTTTTAATTTCTGGGAGTGTGAATGCCGAAGCCTGCAAAACAATGCTAGACAATTCAGCGCTACCGACATTATGGCAACACTTTGGTCTTGGCCCATACCTGTTTCAGCATGACAATGCTCCACGTCATACAGCAGGTGTTGTTAAGACGTGGTTTGAGGAAATGGGTGTGGAAAACCTTCCCTGGTCAGCTCAAAGTCCAAACCTCAACCCTTTGGAACATTTTTGAGATGAGTTAGAGCGCCGATATAGAGCCAGGCCAACTCGGCCAAAAAACACCACGGAATCGTTTGCTACTCTAAAGGATGAATGGAGCAAGATTCCTGCAGAAATGTATCAAAAATAGGTAGAAAGTGTTCCTCAAAGAATTGTAGCAGTTATTGCGGCGAAGGGTGGCCCTACGCGATACTAAAGTCGTGCAGAATCGTGCTTTGTATTATATTTATCTTACACATGTTGTTAAAGCCCATGTGAAAAATTTTTATTTTGAGAAAGTGGTACGAGATAGAATTAAAAAATAGTCGCCAGTGGCAGATCTGTAATGAGGTGTTTTGTGACAAATCGCCATGTGCATGCTGATTTTCCAAGCAGAATTAAAGTGTCAATAAACAATGAAAAATAGCATACAATATAAGATATCTGACTACATTTAAAATGCGATTTTTGTCTAAAATTTTCGTTTTCTTTATATTACATTTTATTAAAGCCCGCATTTTTACCTTTCCAAATCTGCTCTTACATTTATTATACTATAAATAGAACCTAAGTTATCAGAATTTAAAAACTACTTGATAGCTATGAATGAAACCGGCACGTTTGAACGTTATTTTTTTCCCTTCGTACAAAAACTACTAAAACTGTCTTTTAGACATAAACGGCACAAAAACAAATAGACTTTGATTGATAAATACAGTAAATTTCCAATTCACATAACTGTTAAGTAAAGTTTAAAATAGTAACTGTTTCGTACTTGAAACGTAAATGTTTAAGTTAAATAAATGCATTTTATGGAAAATGCACTTTTTTGTTAAAATTACGCAAAACGCAATTTCTTAAAAAGCTATTGAAATATCACTATAAAAATTAAATTGCAAGTTATTGACTCAGAACTCATTAAAAATGTATAATATATCTTAGATTTTAGTTTATTATCTTCACCACTGTCATACAAATTATGTGTATTCAGAAAATGCATATATATGCGATAGAATTTACTGTAGAGTGTTTTGCGTATTGGGCTAAATTTCACAAAATTTTATCATAAACTCCTCAATTTGCCTAAATGTAATCAATGTATGGACTATATTTTCCTTTTCATCGCAGTTTGAAGTCAAAATCTTCCAAAACGTATACGTAAATTATAATTAAATGGTTTTTTCAAAAAAATTGTTTCGAAC
This sequence comes from Maratus michaelseni, assembly GCA_963931845.1. Taxonomy (NCBI): domain Eukaryota; kingdom Metazoa; phylum Arthropoda; class Arachnida; order Araneae; family Salticidae; genus Maratus; species Maratus michaelseni. Next base: position 66,237,806 of record OZ007594.1, read on the forward strand.
GCTGTCAGATAACTTAAAAATAACAATTTGTGGACAAGCCTTTATCATTCAGCGAGTTTTAGTCAGAAACTAAAAAACAGCTTACTCTAACGCCGATATCGCTCTGAATTTTTAAGATATTTGACTGATTTTTTTTAATACGTTGCTCTATAGAGTTGACTATTAAATTTTGCAAAAAGTTCCTTGTTACCCTTCGCGCATGAGCAGATAAAAATTATTTTATACTACTGCCCATATTTCCTCAAATATTTAATATATTTATATTCCAATTGCACTATATTGTTTCTACTGCATTTTGTCAATTTTTCTGAAACTGACGTTAAATTTAGTTAAAAACCCTGTATGTTATAAGCAAAAAAAAAAAAAAAAAAAGAATTTTTTATTTTTTTTTAAATAATTGCTATATCTCTATTAATATACATGCTATTCTTACACAAATGAATACACATATTGTACGATGTCTGCCTATTTATATTCTGTAGCAATAGATTATTTCGTGCATTTTATTTTACAGGGTGATCCCAAGTATTTTGTTTTATATTTTTTTGTTGCCCCCCTAATTGTCATCCTTGTCAAATCGACGTTGATAAATCTGAAGTCAAACCTGTTCTTTTTAATCCTAAAATTCTAGAAGAATTTGACAAGTATATTTTTAAATATTCGACAAGTCTTTGCCGCAATTAAAACAAATTTGAAATTAGCAACGTGTTTCCCATATGTACGTTGTTTTGACGAATGCACTCCCTTGTTGTCTGCGCACTCTTACAAAACACTACCCCATATTTCTTTAAAATTACAACTTTTTTGTCAAATTTAAAGTCAATACTTTTAACTTTTCTATTGAGTATTTTTTTTACAGTTTATGTAGCAGGTGTTTGATAGATTAACATTATCGATTCTTCTCTGTAGTAGAAATCGAAAGCGGTAAAAGGAAAATATGCGTTAATTTACAATAAAAAACCTTTTTCACAAAATTGTCTGTTTAACCCTTTATGTTCCAAATTTTGAACTAATGAAACGTTCACCTTCCCTATAGCTTTTTCGTCATTTTTCTAAAAATAAATCGTAAGATCTGTGCAGTTATTGAATGAATTTTCGAAAGATTTCGTCTATTAAAATTAATAAACTAAATCGGAATTTATGTGGAATTTGTGGTATATTTACAACGCTACTCTCGTAATTTATTTTTTATATTGTTTGAAGTATTTTTTGGAATCAGAAAATGTACAAATATAACAGCGTTACATATATAAATTCATAAATTCATCAAAATTAAAACTTTCCACTCCATGTGTTCCACTCCACATAAAAAAAAGTTGAACGATTACAGTTGGAAAAAACTATCCATTCAAAATTAATTTTAAATTACATAACGAATAACGCTTTCGAAACAATGATAAAATTATCTGGAACTATTCTTAAATTGTATTAATGCCAATAGTTATTTTTGTTAAATTAATTTTGTAACAAGTTTTTTTAATGAAGCTAAGTTTGCTTTTAAAAATTAGTGGTGAGGCAATAATAAATTTGGCTGCCATGTATTTAGTGCCCAAATAAATTCCGTCACGAGCCCCACTAAATGTCTTATAAGCTTCGATAAGGGAACTCAATTTGCAGTACGTGAAACATCCCCAGAACATCATGGGTATACATTGTGCTTGTTACAGATCTTATAAGAAGTCCTCATGGAAAGTTTCATTCTGCCTGAGATACTCTCTATGTCTGACATCATTAACCCCTTGGGGGCGAGCGACACGTATACGTGACTCATAAGATGCTCAGAATCCTCGATTATTCCCACCAGTTATTTTTTATTGTAACCTTTGCCTTATTAAATCTTAGCATTTCTGCAATTCAATTAGGCGAAAATTTCTCTTTTGAAAAACCGGTGGTAAAAGATTAAAATTCTGTAAAGGATGCTCGTCGCGAAGGGGTTAATATCGAGGCAAAACGGAGGCTCATTAGACCATAAACTTGTTTCCAATCATTTCCATTCCAGATTCTATGAAATTTAGCTCAATGCAAATATGACTTTTTCGTGTCAATGTGTTTCCATGGTTTATTTCTATGACACTGTGCTTTATATATCAAAAGGTTATGAAGTTCCATCCACAAAGTCTGCTCAAAAATTAGAATATGTGTCCCAGCATTTATGTTTACCAGCAATTCCCGGCTTGCTTCAAATAAATTTATCAGAATATAACGTGACAATCTTCAGTTGTCTTGATCAGTGAACATTTTCTTTTTACAACAGTCCTCACGCTGATTCGATATCGACTATGTTTCTGTCTACTGTTTTAAACGTGTTTCGCTTTACTCTGTGACATACCAGCCATTTGAGCACATTCTGCTACATTATGTTCTTATAAAAGATGGAAACAGGGTTGCCATTTTGGCTTTTTTAAATTCAGAAACTCCAATTTCACACTGGAAATTACAAAAGAAGAATTTTCACACTATGTAGTCCCCAAACAACTGCCATTAAATAAAACAAAAATTACAACAATGAAATTTTGATATGAGTTCAAATTTCTGAATTTAAAAAAGGGCCAAAATGTCAACCCTGGATGGAAAGAAATTACACAATTTTGGCCAGTTGATTTAATTTTTTTTCTACCTATGTTAAACCACGCAAAATAACAAACACGAAGCAGGTTGACTATCACAAATTCTTCAGGATCCACCCTCCTTGATTCGATTATAAATTGTATGGAAGGCCAGCGATAGAGTTGCCAGTTTGGCTTTTTGTTTTATTCCGAATTTTCAAATTCACACCGGTAATTTTGAAAACAGAATTATTACTTTGAGAAGTCAGGACAGTGTTGCCAGATTGGGGACTTTTTTAATTCAGATTATTTGATTGTCACCACTTTTTTAAAATAGTATAATTAGCATTATTTTTCAGAAATTTTAATCTACTTTTAAATAGGTCGATTATTTCTATTTCAAAAAAGCGGTGACAATCAAACAATCTGAATGAAAAAAGTCCCCAATCTGGCAAAACTGAGTCAGGAAACGTCTCTCATTAGACAAAGCAAATTTTCACCTATTAATTTCTGGTTAGAATTCAAAATTCTCAATTTTAAAAAAGGCCAATCTAGCAACCCTGGCCATAGCTGCAAACAGTGAACCATTTTCTTTTATCGATAAATGGTGCAATTTTTTGTCCGGTGTGTGTAACATGAAATAATGCAAAAATAAATAGCACTATAAAACAAATAATATTTTCTCCATAAATTTATTTTTGAGGTACCTCATAAAGCAAGTCATAAGTACCATAACCTCAGTAATGTATTTTTGGATGCTTATGGACCTCAGTCGTCTATGGAATTCTTATGGAACAAAAATCAGGGAAATTGGGGAATATGCAAATTAAATACACTTGGTAACATCAAGCACTGCAAGTAAGTAAATCTTTTTGTGCATTTAAATTAAAATCTATTTGTTCTGCTATAAAATAACAAAAACATACGGATTATTTTGAAGCTGTAGAATACACGAATGTATACAATACACAAAAAATGTATACAAAACTTGTTTGCTTATAACGGACATGATGTTATTTTACTTTCAGTTTTAAATTACTTGAATTAATGGCTGAAACCTGACTGATATTTGAGTAAATTAAATTTATACTAAAGTGTTAATATAATCTCGAAAATGTAGCTAAAGTGCAAAAACGGCTGAGGTGACAGTTTTAACTCATTCTTTTACGCAACTCACATTTTCTAGAATTAAAGATAAGTTTGAGGCTGATAGAATAGATCTTTATTAGTTTTAACACACCTATTTTAATTGGTAAATAAATCATATGAGTTGTAATTTTCCAACTGAGTGAAATACTGTGTCCGTGACAAGATTCAAATCAGGGATATTTTAGCTTAAGCTGCCAATGCTCTTCCAACTGCTCTATCCTGGACCAATCTCGCGGACACAATTCACCCAAACAACATTAACGATAATGGCATCTGGTCTGTTATCTGAAACAGCTGATAGAATTAGTCAAAATGTTCAGAAGCAACATTCGGGAAGACCACAAACATCTGCAAATCCCGTAAATGAAGAGAGGATGGTACAGGCATAAAGATTTCTTATGAACGGTTATTTTCTCGTTCATTTTGTAAGTAAACATAAAACGTTTATAAATTTAGTTCCATTTTTCATCAGAAATGAAGTGTGTGTTAATGAAGGAAGAATTGCATTATAACCATTTAAATTGTGTATACAATTTTTGAAGTATCTTGTATAATTAAAATTACGTATAATGTAGCTTATAGCTATTTTTTTACAGAGCATTTTATTTGGCTTTAGAAAAATATCTGTGACAGATGGAAAAATCAGCGAAAAGATTTAAATGAAAATAAAAATCGCCAAAATTTACAAAAAGAGTTTTTAAAATTTAATCAGATTTTTTAGCCCGGATGCCAACCTAGTTTTTCAGAGAAGTATTTCTTGGCCCAGTATATATTTAGTAATATTTGTTTACTTTGTTTCTTTGTTTCTTTGTTTCTTTGTTTCTTTGATTGTCTTGTTTGTTTTTGCCTGGCAAATATTTCTTCGCCAAAATTCCACCAACTGTTCTATCCCGACTACTTTTCGTCCTCGCTATTTCACTCTCCGTTGTCGGCAGATACCGGGGCAGATACCGGGCAGTTGCCGGGATGAACTGTTTTTGTTCATCCCGGGAGCCGCATCCCGACTGAATGAGATTTGAAGCTTTTTCCTGTTAGTTTTCGATCATTTTATTACTTGGTAATCTTTTGCCGAGTGCATTGCGATATCAAATTATCTTTTACCAATTAGCTAAAGATGTCATATACCAAATTATGTAAGATATAAAAATTGTATTTGAAACGTAAAGAAGTTCGTTTTAATTAAAAAATAACTATAATTCAATACAACAATTTAAACAATAATCATTGCTGATCGAGAAAGCTATCCATTATGAGATTAAAAAATATTTAATTATCGATTACAGCATTACTAATTAAAACGTAAAATAATTCGTTTCGTCAATTATGGATTACGGTCCGACGAGAATGTATTGAATACCGAAAATTAAATGCAATAGTGAAAAATGATGCCGAGCCATTACCCGGTATCGATGGGATCTTGGATAAATTGAGTGCTGCTTAGTATTTTTCAACTTTGAACTTAGCCTGTGGCTACTGGCATATACCCATACATCCCCAAGGTACTGAGAAATTAGCTTTTGCTACTACGATTCAGCATAAAAACGGGACCCCCCCCCCATTTTCAATAGAACTATTATAAGAATCCTAAATAAATACAAAAGAGATTTGGCTTGCCATTATTTCGATGATATTATAATTTTCTCCTCCTCTCTAAAAGAACATCTTGACCATTTAAATCATTCAAAATTTGTCAGTTAGAAAACATTAAACTTAAATTATCCAAATGTAAATTGGCTTAAAGTGAGATTAACTTTTTAGGTTATGAAATCTTTGATGGAATTTTAATTCCTGCAAATGCAAATATTGAAACTATAAAGAAATTAAAACCCTCAACACATATTAAACAATTGCAAAGTTTCCTAGGATCAATAAATGTGTATTATAAATTCATAGATAAATATGCTCAGATTTGACAACCTCTTAATAAATTACTTAATAAATTACCTAAAAAATACAATATGGAATTGGACTCCAGAATGTCAGGATTCTTTTAATAAATTGAAAAATGCTTTAATCCAAAAACCTATTCTCAAAATTTATGATGCTAAATTACCGCTTCATACGTTTGTTGACGCCTCACAGATGGCAGTAGGTGCAGTACTTAAACAACCAGATAAAAAGGGTTTCTGCATCCAATTGCTTACCATTCAAGGATTTTGAAGAGTTATGAGCAAAATTACTTCATTACAGAGTTAGAGTGTTTAGCAATTATTGACACTGTAGATAAATTCTACCATTATTTCCTTGGAGTCAGATTTACCATCCATACTGACCATGCATCTCTAGTTTGGTTAAAAAATGTTAAAAATCCTAGAGGAAGATTATTCAGATGGTCCTTAAAGTTAAGTATGTTTGAGTATGAAATAAATTATGAAAAAGGAGCAACAAATGTCGAAGCCGACATGTTGTCTAGAAACCCTGTAACTTTGTTCAACCAGCATATTAGTTTATTGTTAGATAGAGACCAAATAATAGAGATGCAAAATAAAGAAAACGTAAATGATAGGAAATATCGATCAGAGAATGGAGTTATTATACTTAAAAGACATGGATTTCAAAAAGTGGTAGTACCAATGACTTTAAGAAAAAAAATGTTAAACTTAATTTCGCCAAACTATTATTGCCTAATATGACAATAGTCATAATCCAATATGTAAAACATTATGACACTTGTCAAAAAAAAAAAAAAAAAAAAAAAAAAAAAAAAAGATTTGCCTTATTACAAGCTCTGCCAGCCAGAGATCAACCTTTTGAGTACCTCTCTATTCATACTGTGGGTGGATTTAATTATTATATACACAACAAAGAAATTTTTACACCATAAAAATAGACCATACCACTAGATATGTCTGGGCTTTTCCATCTAAAAATGTTACATCAGCCGCGTATATTAATTGCTTAAAACAAATTTTCAATAGTCAGGTTCCCCAAACAATACTCAGTGATCGGCACAAGGCGTTCCGGTCACCTCAATTCAAAAGATTTCTCAAGACACATAAAATTAAATAAAGATTTACCTCTTCACATCATTCACAAACGGGAAGGTTAAAAGGGTTAACCAGACAATAGTCACTAGATTAAATTGTAAAGTAAATTCAGTCTCATCTAAAATTCCATGGACTAGATTATTAGATCAAGTCATTCAAGAATACAATAATACTTCCCACTCCATAACTAAATTTCCACCAGCATATCTATTTTATGGCAAATTACCTTATAACTCTCCTTTAAATCAAAATTATTATCCACCTGTTTAAACAGCAATAAAAATTGCAAAAGTACTAAAGAATTTCATTAAAAAAATAAAAGGTTTTATGACAGGAAATTTGTTGAGTGTCCTTTAAAAGAAAATGATTACGTAATTTATGAAGAATTTAAATATCCTAATACTAGCAAGTTGGAACAAACTTTTTCGGGTCCATGGAAAATCATAAACAAACTTTCAAAAGTTACTTATGAAATAGACAGATTTAATTATGAAACTAAAGCCAATTAAGTAATTGAACATGCTTTTAAATTAAGACCATATTATTTTCCAGATGACTTCAAATTACTCCATGAAAATACACAAAAACAAACACAAACAACTTCACATGCAGTGTCACAACACCAAACAAAAAACAATATATTAAATTCTTTCCAAAAGTTTTATTTATATTAAGTAAAATTTAAAACCTTTCTAAAAATAAATGTAAATTATTTTTACTAAGTATATTTTTGGGTCGACACAGGGATATTGCTTGTGTAAATCTTAAAACTTAACTTTAAATTGTAAACAGTAACTTCTCAACATTACTAGGTGTCTGCTAGCCTGATCAACTAGTTTTGGTACTTGTTTTGTTGAGTCTATTAAATTTAAAGCAAATATTTTATATAATTACAGTTTTTAGTAAATATTATTTATATCATTTAATGTATTCGAATTAGCAATATATTTATTTTATTTAATATAGTAAAAGTCTTGATTTATTCTTGAATATTCTATATTTATTCTAAAATGTGATATTGTGATATTATAGTGAAGTGGTTTGAAGAGATTAATTGAAAAATAAGAATTGCAATAGTGTAAATATAATAACTCAATATTCCATTTCTCTGTTCCAAAAACTTTTTTTTTTTTTTTTTTTTTTTTTTTTTTTTTAAAGTGTAAAAAGAAGCATAGGATTCTACACTTGAAATTTTGGTAATTAGCTATACCCGATTATTTCATAAATTTATTAGATAAAAGAAGAGTATCAGAAAGGGATATTATTGTCAAAATTACTGGTTGAGTGATTCCTATCTAAATATTTGGGAAACTATATTATTTAGTATTGAAAATATAATATATTGTTATTTTTTTAATACACCATTCAGCTAGAAAAAAAAATAATCTTTACCTTTTTCAAGTAGGAAAAAAACAGATATTTTGCTATGTATTTTTTCCCTCAACGAAGAATTTTATATGGAATGTAATATTTAATGTGATATATTGTTAGAATAGCTATTGAATTTTGTTGGTATTAAATTATTTATTGAAAGAAATTTATCAATGTTATTATTTATTAAGAGAATATATTAGAAATATTGTTGAGAAATGTTATTATTAAGATAAAAGAGATCTCTATTTACAAAAGTGTTGATGAATTGAAGAATACTGCTATTTATGGTACCAAACAGTTTACTAAATGTGTCAATAAGGGTAGTTATCATCCATGAGTGGAATAAAATAGCTCTGATCTCCAGTGTGACCACGAAAAGAGTGGCACCATAGACTAGAGTGGGGTCAATCTCAATCAAAATAAAACAAAAGAGGACTTTATGACAGATATAACTTATAAAAATAAAAAGCTTGAACAAGGAATGATGTTAGTTCGTAGTTCCATGATAAAAAGAGAACTGCTTATTGAGGACTGGAAAAATTGAAGAGTCATTTCCATCTTTATTATTTATTATATTGAATTCTTTACATTCACTATATTGCCAAAGGTGACCGGTCACTTGCGGTTTTAGACGTTTTGTTAACTATCTAGAAAAATACATGAGCAATTAACCTGAAACTGCATGTGTGTAAACAGTATAGTATAGACTATATATTTCCGCGAAGATTTTTTCACGAAACCCCATAGGGGACTCTCAACAAATTGAAAAGGAACGGATATCTGTTGGATAACCCTGTAAAAACTAATGTAGCAAAGGCGTTCAAACTGGAGATTATTAATAAGTGGCTTATTGTAATATACTGTGTTCATTTTTATGAGGATAGCATGTATACTCGTAGAGAAATTAAGGTTTTTATAAAGACAGTCCCAAATTTCGTCTAGTTTTTTGCTTATAATTTGCAGAGTTCTTAATATAAAAAAAAGTTCTTCTCAGAAAATATGACAAACAACATTGTACATAAAGCTTTACAATCCGAATTAAAAAATAATAAAAATTAGATGAAAAATGAGCAGGTTTACTAAAAAAATGTTTCACTGCTCATGCGCGAATGCAATCAAAATATAATATGCATAATGTATTAGCTAAGTATATAGAGCAACTTTTGTGAAAGTCTCAAAATCATAGCTTGAAAATTCTGAAAATTATCGTTGATAGAATAAGCTCAAAATCCGGTGTTCCCAAGGAGAAGCAAAAAGATGAGGGGTTGTATCAAATATCTGTTGATTAGTGCCAAGATTGCGTACACTTATTTGTCAATTTTAGACAAATCCTGCTCATTTGTCATCCATTGCACGTACTACTATATTTGGATACGATCCCTCATATTTTTGCTTCTTTTTGGGAACAACGGGTTTCGAGCTTATTCTATCGACGATAATTTTCAGAATTTTCAAGCTATGATTTTGAGACTTTCACAAAAGTTGCTCTATATACTTAGCTAATACATTATGCATATTATATTTTGATTGTATTCGCGCATGCGCAGTGAAACCTTTTTTAGTAAACCTGCTCATTTTTCGTCCAATTTTTATTATGTTTTAATTATGATTGCAGAGTATTATGTATAATATTCTTTGTCATATTTTCTGAAAATAACTTTTTTTATATTAAGAACTCTGCAAATTATAAGCAAAACACTAGGCGAAATTTGGGACTGTTTTTATAAAAACCTTAATTTCTCTACGAGTATACATGCTATCCTCATAAAAATGAACAAGGTATATTACAATAAGCCACGTATTAATAATCTCGAGTTTGAACGCCTTTACTACATTGGTTTTTACAGGATTATCCAAAAGATATTCGTTCTTTTTCAATTTGTTGACAGCCCCCTATGGGGTTTCGTGAAAAATCTTCGCGGAAATATATAACCTGTACTATACTGTTTACAGACCTGCAGTTTCAGGTTAATTCCTCATGTATCTTTCTAGATAGTTAACAAAACGTCTAAAATCGCAAGTGACCAGTCACCTTTGGCAATATAGTGTATTATGTTGATATTAGTATTACTTATTATGTTATTTATTTCTTGTTTTTATCTTGATGTATTCTCATTTATTTACACTTGCAAAAAGTAAGTGTTGTTGTAAAATTTATGTATTTTAAGTTATTTATGCTTTTACTCTTAATTTTTGTGTCTAAATTCTATCCTTCCAATTTTTTTTCTTTTGGCAGTTGCTTCACGCGTGATTCTCGGTCATTTCAAAATTTTAGAATTTTTTTTCTTTCAACTTAATTTAAAAGTTTTAGGAAAATTCTATTTTTTTTATGTCATTTATCTGAACCGCTGTTAGGAAACTGCTGTTCAGCTAAGCTTTTTTTTTTGGGGGGGGAGGGGGGGTGAAGATATGAAACAGATTTTAATTTTGTCGCCGTTTGCCTCATCAATTCTAAAATTTTCTTATTTTCCATTATTCTAAATTATTTTCTCGTTCTAATATTTAAATTGTCAAAATCCCGCATAGCTAAAAATTCTTTATTCTAAATTTATTCTTTTGAAAAAATGGCGCTAGTATGCCGTTCTGTTAAAATTACTCGCTTTTTATTCAATTAAAATAACACATCCTAAATTTTAATACTTTTAAAATATCACTTTCCCAGCAAAATACTTTTATTCTCTCGAAAAACAACCTGTATCTTTTTATTTTTTATTCCCCTGTTTTTCTGATAAAAAAGTATTATTTTCTCAAATATAAAAGTAAATCTCGGTTTCAATGTAAAATTTTATTCTGGCATTTTGCCAAGACCCAGTAAAACCTACGTATTTTCTTTTTATTTCTACATTTGTTCGAAAAAATCAGGTTCATTCCAGATTAACCTAAAATGTTCGTTCCCGCGCTTTTTCAGTCGGAAGTTTAATATCTTTCATATCATAACGCCCAAAAAATAGAGTCCCGTAAGGCTATTGGTTGAAAGACTATTTCGCGGCTCTGTATTCGTGAGCTTTAGCAAATGCTTATTAGCTTGGTTTACCCACCTTGAGAGCAGATTGTTCCTGGATCTCGATGTATACGTAACCCAGGCGCGTACTTCGCAATCCTGGAATAAAATCCCCTTGGCTGCCCATAGACCATACGACGCTGCCTATTAACGTCATGTGTCTTCTTCAAGTTTAATTTAATTCACTAAAGCTCTCCATGTTACTAAAATTCATTATATATGGAATTATCATGTGAACTAGTAAAAGCAAAGCCTCAGAGTTTTTTCTGGATTTTAATAAAATGTGGATTGGAATCGACTGCCTATTTATTTCCTTCAATAGCACACCTTGAATTGGGAGTATCGGCGCTACGACTGCAAATTCCTAGGTGGAAACCTGTTGCCTTGATAGTGTGATTTACAAAAAATAAGATGATTCAGTGAAATCGTCATATACCGAGTGTCCTAAAAAGGACTGACTGATTTTTAAATTCAATAACTTACAAACGGTGACAAATATTTAAAAAATTCTTGCAGGAGAGTAATGCACGATGTCAGGAGTTCTCGGTTTTAGTTTGAATAATCATCAATAGATGGCGCTGCGAGCAATAGGCGCTCAATCGAGGCCAAAATTGAAATCAGGAGGTTACATGTATGGAGTGGATCTCGTTCAGCAATACAATATTTTTTAGAACCGATTCTGAACTGACACGGTATGATTTCAATACTGTAGGAGTCAGAGCAACAGTAGAAATAGTATTGTTTCCACGGAAACGATTTCTTCTAAATCGAAATGTGTAACGAAAGTGTTTAAAATATCGAATTTCTCAAAACTTGTTATATTCCAAGAAGGATAATTTTATAAAAAAAATGAGTGTCTTCTTTTTCAACCAAATTTATTCTTTCTAAAATTTTCCAACACATTTGAAAAGTGTTTATGCATTCGGTTTATCTGGCTGTCTCTTCGTGCTCTAACTTGTGTAAATATATTTGAATTGCCATGTATGTATCTGAAGTGCTCTACAAGATGCTTACTATAAAAGATTGTATATGTAGAACTTTTAATATTGAGGTTTACCATGGCATGTTCTGTATTGAAAATGAAGTTTGTAGCAATTATGGTTCGTTTACATAAAAGCCTACGGAGAAAAACTGTTTACAGCGTATTTTAATTATGTCACAGCATTTCTAATATAATGAAACTGATATACATTACTGAGGTCCACTAAGTGATACTTGTTGTATAATATGATGTACATAACATTTATCGCTCATTAACAGAACCACGCGAAAGATTTCGGTTGCAGTACTGTATTCGGCACACTGTCTGTAAGCGATAATTGCTGGAAGTGCGCTTTCAGTTATGGTAAGCGGTTTTAAAAACATTTTTGCATACTACGTGATGTGCATAATGTTATAGATCATATACAGGGCTACACAAAAGAATTCGTAAGCGCTACCGAGTATGAGCGTGAATTGCAGAAAAGAGTTTTTTTTTTTATTAGAGTTATACATTTCCGATATTTTCGAATCGTGATTAATAACATTTTTAATAACATCCACGTTGGATTCAGTCATGGCCGATTTATGTCGTCCAACGTTATTTACCAAACCGTCGGCAACACTACCGCTCTTTACAAATTTCTAATGCAATTGTTTAATTGTATTTGGATGCAGAGCATTCCTTACTTTAAACTTCTTTTTGAAAACTACTTCTAGTCGCTATTATGCTTTGATCCAAGCGGTAGTACTCCAGTATTATAAATATTCTTTCTTCCAAAGTATGAAACATTTCCCAGATTCTTTTAAACTGGATTCAACATGCATAAAAATCTACCTACAAACTTCCTTAAAAGATCTAAAATTTCTTAGAATTTAACAAAAATTAGGAAATTTTTAACAAAAAAAAAAAAAAAACCACTGAATTTTTTTTCCTAGTTTTAAGATGCGATGCACAAAATATTCTTTAAATCAGACAATAAAAAGTAAGTTAATCCATGAAAAATAAAGCTTCATAAATATGAAATCGTCTGCTCACTCGCATATTGCTTATTAAATTCATGCCCAATTCTGAATGCTGTGTTTATATCAAAGAATCCCTTATTTCCATGGCAACAACACATTTCATCGAAAATATAACGACTGAGTTCAGAATCGGGTCTTAAAACAAAGATTGTATTGGTAAATGAGACCCACTCTATACATTTAACCTCCTGATTTCAGTTTTGGTCTCGATTGAGCGTCTATTGCACGCAGCGCCGTCTATTGATTATAATTCAAACTAAAACTGGGAATCGCAGTAAAAAAACTCCTGACATCGTGCATTACTCTCCTGCAAGAATTATTTAAATATCTGTCCCCGTTTGTAAGTTATTGAATTTCAAAATCAGTCAGTCCTTCTTAGGACACCCGGTATATATATATACATATACACATATACGGCAAAATTGTAATATAGTTTCCTCTGTAACTTTTTTTAAATGTTAAAAAAAGATCATTTTTCAAACTTGATGTAAAAGATTTACGTATATGAATATAAATAAACCTTGAGAGTATTAATCATTAGTCCATGTTTTAACACTGCATTATATCTCTAGAATTAAATTAATTTAAATAATGCTTATATTGCAGTGAAACCTATAGCATAATGAACGAACATATCAGTTCACGGCTCTGAGAAAGTTAAATAATTACACATATTATTTTTAATAACTTTTTGTTTTGAGTCCTTAAAGATGAGTGTTAGTTGCATATAGTACTCAATTTTAAAAAAGTGCTGTATTTATATGCGAAAACTATTCCAAAAAGAAATTAGTTGATATAAAAATAAAACTTTTTTTTTAATTGGAACTATAAATAGTTTACGTGGTTGGAAGCTGACTTTTCTGGCGAAACACTATAATTTAATATGATATATATAAATTTAAAATATTATTATCTCAAAATAAATTTATATCCTAATCCTAATCCTAATAATATTATAAATCCGATTGTGTGCAAATGTTAGGCTGAAGCCAGCGTCAAAATGGAGAATTTAATGATCATGTATCTTTGCATATAGGTTGATTATAACCCGTAAATGAACATAGGCTGGTTTTTGTATATTTTATTCAAATATTTTCTTAAAAATTCAAAATTTCATTATTTTCATAGAGAATAAATTGTCATATTTTCATATAATATTTTAAAATGGTTAAATTTACTTTACCGTTGCTAATAATACTTCATCGTTCCCGAAACTAAATCAAAACCTGGAATAATAATTTTTACTCAACAATTTATTTTCAAATAAAAAATTTCCACGTGAAAAATGAAAATGAAATTAATTATTTAAGAAACAGAATATGAAATGACATCATCTTAGAAATAAAACTTGAGTTTTCAAATATTTGATAATAATACAAGGTGCATAAATACGAGTAAGTATAAAAAGCAAACGAATATGATGTCATATATCGAAAATAAAACAGATTTGCTTTGATGTTGAAATAAAATGATCTTGGGTTATCAAATTATTTGTGATTGATTTCTCTATTTTTGTTCGTTTTCTGTTTCACAAGAAATGAATTATTTTAAGTGTATGTGTTGTAAATCAAAGTTCTGTGTTTTAAATGAAATGAGTGAAAGATTTATATTTTAATACGAATTCAATACGAATGATGGTGATAGGAAAAATTCTTGGCGGTTTAACGTCTGCATACGGCTAACATAAAGTTACCATATTTTTAATTTAAATTTTAAAAAGTAAAAAAAAAAAAAAAAAAAAAAAAAAAAAAAAAAAAAAAAAAAAAAACTTTTGAAAAGATATTGGACGGCAAATGTCCATAACATGAACCGCAAAATTATTCGTATAGAAAATCAGAAAATTTCAATAAAAATAACTTTATTTTTTAAAAGAAAGTTGCATTTTTTCATAAAAGCTAAAGATTTAATATGATTGCGTCGAAGTAATAGCATTTTTCCTCTATCATTTTCCCACAATCAAAACACATTTGTAAATGGTCGTTTCGAACCGGAATTTATTTTTACACTTCTTTTAGCTTTAAAATAGTAAAAACTTTGTTGTCATTTTTAAATATAGCTTTTTTTAAAGTTCTGTTCCATAATAGATTTTTGTAAAGTCTTGTAGGTTGAGAAAAATGACATAGATTTTAAAGCAATGTTTAAGTAAAGTTACAATCTATATTATAAAGAACAAACGTGTCCGTGTGTAACGCTGGCGTCATTTTGCGAATGGCAACACTTCATGATGAAATTTCGGTTTTGCGATTTTTGCTACTGCAATTTTTTTAATTTCTAAGTATCGCACATTTTCAATTTTTACACCATTATATAAGAAACAAAATCTACTTTCGAATGCAATTTGTTTGAAAACTATATCTTAATTGACTGATTTATTATGTTTTTTTTTTAAATAACTTTCAAGCATGAATTAACAGGCTATTAATTCCTGGCACGAAGCCAATATCACTTTTAATACATTTCAAAACTTTATTTGAATACATAATTTCATATAAAAATGATTTTTGGCATTGTTAGTGGGCAATATGAAAAAATATATTAAATGTAAAAAATCTGTTGAGTTTTGAATTAAAAGAATGGTTTTCATCTTTATTTTGTAACCCGAGAAGCCCGGGTCGGATGCCCTAGTATTTTTAAAAACTTAAAAAACAACAATGTTATCAAAACGAAAATCAATTTTACCGACAAATTCGCGTAATACAAAATCAAAGAAGAAATCAAAAAGTAATGAAACTTTTCTTCCAGTCAAATTACGTAAACTTGAACAAGCCGATCGTGCTAATTCATAATATTTTAAACGTGAAAGCACGTTGTATATAGTAGAAAAGGTTTTCATATATAGGTAGAAAATTTCCGAAAATAGGAAGGTTAGGGAACTATAATCGGGTCCATAGCCAATTTGCTTTTTTTTTTTTATCAAGTGAAATTTGACGCAAAATTAAATACATTGTTGTAACCAAATTTGTTTTTGCGTGGTAAACACTTAATGGTGTTTTAGGGTGCGACTCAAACGTGAAAGGTTCCATTCTCCCATTGGTTGACAAAAAACCGGCATGCATTGTAGCTAACATAACATCGTTTTGTACTGCTGCCCTCTGTGGACAGGATAATAAAACACAATTATGCCTTAATACTTCGTACTAAAAAATTAAACTGTGTAAATTAACTTGTAAATTAAACTGTCTTTTACCAAATAAATTTTGGGATAATATAAATTTATTATGCAAATAACTAAGTACATTTAATGTATACATAAAATATATTTAATTTCCATTAAATACATTTTATGTAAATTAAAATGTATTTAATGGGATCCTTTTAATTAATTGATATTTGATTATTAGAAATACTAATTAATTATGTACGAGAATTGTTTTAACAAATTGTATGATATTAATTTGTAAAATTTAATACATATTTCTTTGCATTTCTTATATTATAATTTTTGTAAATAATTTAAATTAAATATTTATAAAAATAATATTTCCCACAGTGATATTTTTATTCTTGGTCATGAAATCATGACATGGTAAGTTATAATAATAATAATAAAATTAATTAAAAAAGAAGAAATATTAAAGAGAGATGTTATTGTATTCGATTAGTTTATAAAGTGACACCTAAAAATAAATTATATTTTGTTTAATACATTTTTACTTATTAAATATCAATTAAAATTTTTATTAAGGAAATATAGATTTTATACAGGGCCCCTAGATCAAACTTTTATTGTTTCTTTCCAGTATGACAGTATAGTAATATACAAAGATTAATCAATTAATGTTTTTTATAATCAGTATAATATTGGTGTATTATTGCTGTAGTTTTAACATTTTCTTACTCTTACACTGCAAACCAATAAATTTGACATAATTTTTTCTCGTAAAAGTGAAAACATATACAATACACACATGCATGTATGATATACCTATGTGTATATAATTATATGAATATATATTTATATACGTATGTATATTTATATTTATATTTACATATATTTATATATATATGTATATAAATATATGTAATATATAATTATATTAATATATACATGCATACATGTCTGCATAATTTTTATATATGTATGTCTGTGTTTCTAACATAGTCGAAGATTTTATATGATTTAGATATTATTTGCTACTCCAGTTTTCAAAAATTTATTGAGATCACAATGATATTTTATTATATTATTGATGCACATACAATAAATGAAAAAAACAAAACAATACTTCTGGATTCTAATAAGAACCAAGAAGCATATGTTTCTATTATGTATTTTTAATAACATGAAAATATTTATAAAAAAAGTTTAGTTTAATCCTAAACATACGTACATGTAATGTTTGGGCTTCTACAAAGTGTATCATCCAAAACTAAAATTCATTGTTTGAGTTACATTAAAAAAATCCCAAGTTTTTCTTTAAGATATATTGGCCTATTTTCTTAAATGTCTTATTAATTATTTACTGAAAATAGAAGAGAATGTATTACAAACCACTGAGAGAAAATATTAATTATATGCATTTAAATAATAATATTTATTAATATTAATTATATATTTAAGTAATAATAATAAATATTAATTATATATATTTAAGTATAATACTAATTACTAACATTAACTATATATATTTAAATATAATATTAATTAAGATTTATTATATAATTACATAATAATTAAAAAAAAATTATACTGATCTTTAAGTCAAGTAAATAATCTTTATTAATTAATTCCGTAAAGATCAAAACAAAACTCTAAAAAAGGATTTTTTTTTTTAAATCAGAGAGGACAAAACTTATATAAAACCTTCAGTTTACAAGTCCGGTGCTTTAACCACCGCGCTATATCTTTCACAGACAGAATGTGCTTTAAGCAAAGTTGTACGAAAATATAAAAATCAAGTGACTTCCGGTTTTTTTGTCAACCAATGGGAGAATGGAACCTTTCACGTTTGAGTTGCACCCGTGTTGGGTATGATCATTTCCTCGCTCAGCTTTGATGCCAACTATGACTGTAAAACATATTAAAAAATATCAGACGATAATTTTCCAATTTTCTTATTACTTCATGATGTAAATAGACATCTTGATTCATCCTTTAAACCTGAATTAATCATACCATTGTCGTCCAGTTTATAATCTTAATTCTAACCCTAATCATATCCTATCCTAATCCTAATAATAACTTTAAACAATATTCTTTGAAACGAATATGTAAATTAAATCAATATCCAAAAATGGAATGAATGGAAAATAGAATAAAAATAAATGGCAAAATAAAATAACAAGAAAGTACATTTATTCTACACTTAACCCTAGAAAAAGCGTAAAAAATTTCAAGAGCATGAAATAAATTAAAATAATCCTATATATACTAACAAAAATATGTAAATTTAGATCATCAGATTGGTGTTGTCGGTAGTTATTTTTTAGAGTGTCCTTGATGCGACAGAAAATATATCGAGGTTAAATTGGTCAGAATTTAAAGTACCTTCTAGCAAGTTTTATTTACATTTTAGAATCGCATGAGATTGTTATATGTTTATAAAATATCTATTAATGTATAAAATCCACAAGCAGTTTGTTCAATATTTACACCACTTAGCAACAAGCACTTTATTTAATCTATACATAAACAAGACATAAAATAATAATGTAGTAAGAAATATATAACACATGTCTATACAAATAAACAATATAATAATGCCCATTTAGAAATGAATACATATACAAATTTCACACCACATACCACCTAAAATGCACTGTTGTATAGAAGAATTCTCTCAGTGTTATTTTTCGTTTTACGAAGAGGGATTCGTCAATTTTGACAATTTTACTGGGCCCTTCTTTTTTCATTGGTTGCAGTTTCATTTTCGCGATTGTATATATTATTTGGCCAGAAATTTCATTTTTTAAAGGCTGGGTTATGTTAAGGCCCCTATAGCAAAGAAATACCGTATTATCTCCGTAGTAATGTGTTAATACCGTAGTAATGTGATAAAGATTTGGTTAACTATATATGTTTTTAATTATTGAATGGAATGCTTTGCTAAATTAATGCGTTTATTCTGTTTTTAATGTTACGTGAACGAATTCACGGGTAACAGCTAGTTATAATATATTTTGGCATGGAAATATGTGAATTTTTTTTTTACACATATATTTATGATTAATTTTAAAACACATTTCAAATAAAAGAAAATAATTTATAACAAAATAAATTGCGAATGTTATTAAATAATAATGTATTTTATTATTACCCTTTTAAATGTTAAAATGTATATAATTTAATGGTGTAAAAAATTAAAAATAAGTGTAAATTATAAACATTTAAAATACATATTTTAATTTTTCTATCGTATATGATAGATAAGCTATTGTGTTTTTAGAGGGATTAAGATCAATTGTTAAAATATGTGTTTTTTTAATTTACGAGCAGGGAGAACCGAGCTAAGCTCGGTCAAAATTAGATTTGAGTTCAAATATCATGACCCATGACCAAAATGACCCACTAATTGAATTTTCTCAAACATATGACCTAGCCTAATTGTCTTCTCGTTCCCTAAACCTGTAGGATGCTAAATTTATTTCAAATCCTCTGAACCGTTTTTAAGATAAAATTTCTTGACCCATAACCAAAATGACCCACTAATTGAATTTTCTCGAACATGTGACCTAACCCAGCAGTCTTCTCGTGTCCAAAAACCATAGGATGCAAAATTTAGTATAAATAGTGTGAACCGTTTTTAAGATAAAATAACTTGACCCACAATGACCCATGACCAAAATGACCCACTAATTGAATTTTCACGAACATGTGACCTAGCCCAACAGTCTTCTGGTGCCCGAAAACCATAGGATGCAAAATTTAGTGTAAATAGTCTGAGCCATTTTCAAGATAAAATAGCTTGACCCATAATAACCCATTACCAAAATGACCCACTAATTGAATTTTCTCGAACATGTGACCTAACCCAGCAGTCTTCTCGTGTCCAAAAACCATAGGATGCAAAATTTAGTGTAAATAGTATGAGCCGTTTTTAAGATAAAATAGCTAGACCCATAATGACCCATGACCAAAATGACCCACTAATTGAATTTTCTCGAAGATGTGACCTAGCCCAACAGTCTTCTCGTGCCCGAAAACCATAAGATGCAAAATTTAGTGTAAATAGTGTGAGCCGTTTTTAAGATAAAATAACTTGACCCATAATGACCCATGACCAAAATGACCCACTAATTGAATTTTCACGAACATGTGACCTAGCCCAACAGTCTTCTCGTGCCCGAAAACTATAGGATTCAAAATTTAGTGTAAATACTCTGAGCCATTTTCAAGATAAAATAGCTTGACCCATAATGACCCATGACCAAAATGACCCACTAATAGAATTTTCTCGAACATGTCACCTAGCCCAACAGTCTTCTCGTGCCCAAAAACCATAGGATGCAAAATTTAGTGTATATAGTCTGAGCCGCTTTTAGATAAATTAGCTTGACCCACAATGACCCAGAAATAACCCACTAATCGAATTTTCTTGGACATGTGACCTAGCCCAATGATTTTCTCGTGCCCGAAACTCGTAGGATACAAAATTTTATCAAAATCTTTAGAACCGTTTTTATAGATAAAAATTAATTTGACCCGATTTGACCCAAAAATGACCCACTAATCTAAAGTTCTCGAACATGTGACTCAGCCCAATAGTCTTCTCGTACCCGAAAATGGTCGGATACAAAATTTCGTCAAAATCATGTGAACCGTTTTTAGATACAATTAGCTAGATCATGACCCAAAATGACCCACTTATCGAATTTTCTCGAACATGTGACCTAGCCCAATGGTTTTCTGGTGCCATATATATATATATATATATATATAACCACATACAAGATTTGCTCGTATTAGAATATATGATTTTATTAAAATAAACTGTAACAAATTAATAAAGACATTTTTTATGGCATTTAATTATTTTAGGTATAATGACAGTAGGCTAATTCAAGCGGCCATTGGTGGATTGCCATACAAGTGTTTTACCGTCTATTCAGTATTAGATAAACCTAATGAAGAACCAAGAAAATTAAATATTAATGACGGTAAGTGTCGTTACCTTATGCATAAAATTTTGAGCTTTGGAAAACATGTCTTGCAAGGAGTTATTAGTTAACACAGGAACAAAAGATTGTGCGAAGGTTAAGCACACATTATTAAATATTTCCACATTTATGCTGTAATACGTAACAAACAAGGCCAAAACATGGGGAATTAAACTATTTCAAAAAAGTGGTGCCAGTGAAGCAATTGGAATTTTAAAAAAGTAGTCCACTGGCAACACTGTTTGAAAGTGTAATGATGGTGATGAGTGTTAGGTTATTCTGTTTAGTGTTAAATAAACGGTTTTTGAACGTGTAATGATGGTGATGAGTATTAAGTTACTCGTTTAGTATTAAATAAACGTTTTTTGAACGTGTAATGATGGCGATGAGTGTTAGGTTACTCTGTTTAGTATTAAATAAACGTTCTATTGGATGTGCAATCAGTGTAAAACAAGAAGTCATATCCCAACTAACACTGCATAAAATCATCGTATAATATGTTACTGGTACCAATTGATTAATAATAACCTTTACTTATCAAAAATATACTCTAATGCAAAAATTTACATGCACAAATTGTGACAAAATCTAAAATTTTCAATACTAACAACAAATATTAATATCATATTTCGGTTAACTGTACCTTTGGATACGAAACGGGATCTTTCAATTATAACATATATTAAATTAAAAACTCTCAAATTTAGAAGATTTGATGATTTTTCAAAACTAAAAGTATTTACACATATATTAGAAAATAAAGTGAAAATACCTTACTCCAGTTTCAGTCTCAAAAGAGATTCCTATTTGAAGACATCCTTCAATAAAGTAACGAAACATTGCTTGAGTCTCAAGAAAGTTTGTGACACGAGTCAGATTACTGAGTAGAAAAATTGAATTTTCCGTTTTATTGGCTTTTTAATACGTAAGGGAAATTCGCTTAAAACTTATGTGATTTTAAAATAAATAATCTCATGTTTTACTTTCACAATTTAAAAAACTATAAATTATAAACTTAAAAAAAAAATAGAACGACGTTAGAAAAGGACCAACTTGCTCTCAGCGTTTATAACCATGACGCAGTGGTAAAAACGACTGATCAGCAACCGCGCTTTTCGGATAAACATGAAAACGTAATAATACATTCAAATAAAATATGTAGACTTTTTTCCACTTTTCCCAAAGACTTGTAAAATTTCATTAAATAACATGTGATAACTGAAACCATTATACATTTATACTGTAATTGATTTTTCTTTTACCCAGTATAAATATACTAGTTAGAAGATATATACATAATTATTTTGATTATTGTTATTATTATCCAAATATTGATATAGTTTAAACAAACCATGTATTAATGTCTATCTTCCTACAGTTAAAACTCTTAAATTTTTATAGCTCAGTATAATTTTGCACAAACCTTTCTTATTATTTCCAACAAAGGGATCACCAAACATGGTGCACCTCGTTTTTGATGATTTAAAAGTATATTGTAAGGATTATACCACCAACTTTTCTGGTAAAGGGTTTTCTTCAAATGGGCCTAATAAACCAGCCGGAGCGCCAAACCGTTAGGTTTATGGTAAATATGCTCTGGCGAGAAAATCCCCAACAGCCACTCAGCGCACCACACCCAACCAAACAAGCCCTTAACAACGGGCTATTATTAACAAAAATCATATATACAAAATCCTTTTCAACCAAAAGGCACAAACTTGATACAATGACAGTAGACTCCTACAAAATATAATATAAAATAGTGATCGCGAATATACGTATAATACGCATAAAACGTATTGTAACGGGTAACGATTTTGGATAAGTATAATATGGAAAAAAGCCTTAACTACGTATACGTTTAAACGTATATAAACGTATATTCGCGAGCACTAATATAAACTACTAAGATCAAATTTATTAACTAATAAATAAGCTACAAAACAAAACAAAGACACTCTAACATGTCTTACAGACAGATAATGTTACATAGTCGGTTTAAAAACTAAACTTACGTAAAGACAAACTTAAATATATA
This sequence comes from Maratus michaelseni, assembly GCA_963931845.1. Lineage (NCBI taxonomy): Eukaryota > Metazoa > Arthropoda > Arachnida > Araneae > Salticidae > Maratus > Maratus michaelseni. Next base: position 66,261,002 of record OZ007594.1, read on the forward strand.
AACTAAAAGGATGTATAACAGCATTTAACGACATATTTAGTTATATCGTTGAGACTAATAACTAGTAAAACTAAGGTTAACAAACAATGGAACACAATTCACATTGTTCAACGACATATTTTTTACGTTGTCAATTACAAACACTCAGCAAATTTAGTTGTTAATATCCACCAAGTCACCTTTATGTCCAATCTATGCCGGTTTTAATAATATTTCCCAACTTGAAATAAAGTTCAAAATACCGTCAAATAAATGATTTTAAAAGTTTTATAGCCAAAAATGCAAAGAAATTAAGCTTTAGTTTTTGCAAAATTAGGGGTTTAAGTTAAGCATACGTTTCAAATACTCACTAACTTGACTTTCCTTTAATGGCGTTAATGGTGCAGAGGTTCCTTGCTGGTTACGCGGTAAAGAAGACACGTGTTCGATTCTACCTTGTGTCCTTTTTCTTTCTTTTTTTAATTAATTTTATGTTTTTGACGCGTTACAAGTTTTAAGCAGAATTACGAATTCTGCAGCTTACAACTTTTTTATTTTTTTCTTAAAAAAATTTATTTACCTTTATGAAATTTTCATGAAAATTTATATTTTTTCTGAATTTTTTTACTGATATTTCTGTTGACGAAAAGACAAACTAATTTATGTTTATATATCTCATCTGTTTAGAACTTACTATTATTGTTTCCTTTTATATACGTTATATATTTATTTATCACAATTAGAAAATAATGCATATTTGTTTTTGAAATTTTATAAAAAATATGTTTAATGGACTAGAAAAAAAATTAAATAGCTTTTTAATATTTTACTTGTTCTAAATATATTAAAATATGTTAAATGGAAAATGTTTATCATTACGGACATTGGCATTTTTTGTTTATAAATGTGCAATTAATCGGATAAAATATATGGTAAACATATTTACAACATCAAAAGGCGTTAAACTATCAATATAAAATAATTTTTTAGCATGAATTTTTTTATGAATGTCGAAAGAATGCATTTATAACCATATTATATAGGGTGGCTATAATATAAGTATCTCTATCTGGAGCTGTCTGTAGCTCGAAGGAATAACCCAAATGAAACCAAAATCGGTACACTTACTATTCGAGAAAGAGAATGAAGAATGGAATAATAATAAAAAATAATTGCAATTATCATCGACAGATGGCGCTACTGAGTGTGACATATAATGTGTAATACAAGAACAAAAAGTTAAGGAGTCAAAAAACGATGGCACACCTAATTTATTCGAAAATGTCACAGTGAATGTGTTTGTGCTTTCACATGGCGTTGGCGATCATGTTCAGGTTCCATACGGCCATTGTGCTGGAGGACACTATCCAGGCGGTGCACGACGTGCTCAACTGCGGAATGTAATGCATCAGGAGTGATGTTTTGCACATGGTTTGATATGCAGTAAAGTCATTGAGGTTTGCGACACCTCCATGGTACACAATATTACATATTACATTTCACACTCAAAAGCGCCATCTGTCGGCGATTATTGAAATTAATTATTTTTATTGTTCCATTCTTCTTTCCCCTTCTCGGATAGTAAGTGTACCGATTTTGGTTTCAGCTCCAAATAGAGATACTAATATTATAACCACCCAGTATTTCAATATTTGAAATGTGATAAATATGATACAAATACGTTAAAAGTTTAAAAAGAAAAATATAAAAGAAAAATTCGTATAAATGCATGTAAATATCCATTTAATCGGGGATACTTGAGAAATAATTCAAATCGCAAAATGACATTACAAACGGTGAAATTTTTAAAAAACGATTTTTTTTTTGCTTCATCGTGAATATTTTAAATATTATTGCATTGGAGAAAAGCATAAAGGAATGTAATATATATCCTTTTATTACTTTATTTGTGAGACAGAGTATTATATAATACATCAAGCATTATTTCATTCAAGCCTAGTAATTGCTACAAAGGAAGAAAATCGAGATCAATAAAAACAAATTTTTATTCCTTATGATATTATGGTGAAACTTCACCAGACAATTTCTTTAAAAAATATTTTATATATGTATCATAAATTATATTTCACAATTTTAGAAAATTTTTGTATTTCCAGTTGACTAATTTTTTAAGCATGATACCAATAGTGTTTTTATTTATTAGAATGAAAAAAATCGAAATGTAATCTGTAAACTTTACAGAAAAATACATATATTGGACATAAAAATTTATACAACTGGTAAAATTTGCATATGACCGTTGCTGATTTAACATTTTAATTCTCTTTTGAAAATAGGCTGTTAGAATTATTTAATAGTAAATACGTTTGGGAGATTCCACGGGAAAAATATCTATATAAGTGATACAAAACAGCATACATTTTCATTTAGAATTCCTTAAAATAAAAACAAAATATTTCAGAACTGTACTGAAAATATTAAAATATAAATAGGTAAATGAAAGTAAATGAAAAAAAAATCTAGATATAAATTAGGTTGGATTTTCGTCACTAGAAATAATTATTTAAAAATTGCAGAAAAAAACAAATTTTCAAGAAAAATTTAAAATTGTGAATGTAATTTATTAGGAAAATATTAAAAAGTTCGAAGCTGTAGAATTCATAATTCTGCTTAAAACTTGTATCATGTCAAAAATATAAAATTAACTAAAAAAGGTAAAAAGCCATAATGTAGGATCGAAATCTCGTCTCCTGGATCGCGGGCGAGCACGCTTATCTCGGCGTCACGAAAGCAACGAACAGAAGTTCAAGTTAATGGGTATTTAAAAGTATGCTTAATTTTAACCCCCAATTTCTCAAAAACTAAGGACCATTTGAAGAAAACATTTCACCAGAATAGTTAGTGGTATGACAACTACAATATAGTTTAAATTCATCAAAAATGGTATGCATCGTTTGGTGGTTCCCTTGTGAATAGTGGTTACCCACATAGAATTTTACCACATGTTATAAAAGCATTAGCCTTTCATTTATTTAGCCATACCTTTTTGAACTTTAAAACACTTCACATAGTTAGAATTTCTTTCATACATACTATAACAAATTTTTCTTTTAGATAAAACATATTGTATTATATTATCACGACTATGCATATATGCATTATATATGCATAGTGGTGATATATTATATATGCATAGTACTATATTATGCATTATAAATATCAACCTTACATTCATTTAAGTAAACTTCTTTTGTTTGATTGATTTCCCTATCAGGTACACTTTTGAAATATTTTATGTACACTTTTAGATATTCCGTGCACATACTGAGAACATTTATATATATACGAATTTTTAAAAACATGTGTCACATGACTATCTGAAATACATGGTAAATTAATTCACAATCACATTATGCTATATATGTATATATATATCTTACGTTACCAACTATATATTTTCTGATATATTCGCGTCAAATATAACTGTATAAATTTGCATGAATCAAGCCAATTACATTATTCTGTGTACTGCTATTGTTGTGCGACGATGGTGACGCCTGTTCAGTATTTTAATTATTCAAGTTATTTTTTATTTAAGCTAAAATACCTAGTTTTCAAGAAGAACATCTTACTTTGTAAGGTGATGATGCATCTAACATGTTTAGAAAAAACCTTTTCACCAGGATTAAATGATCAAGACTTGCAATGTATACTAAATTCCCAAACAGAACTTTTTTCGGAAAATAAAATTAAACTGTCTTCACCAGGAGAGAATAATCCAAATTTACCTTTCGTTTGTGTTATTTGCAACAAAGCCTTTTTCGGAAAGTATTTGTTAATTAGACACGTGAAGTTTCGTTTAGAGAAAATACACTTCAGCTGTGACGTTTGTGAGAAAACCAGAAAAGTAGACACACGGACTACGGTTAAAAAACAATCAAATGGTGGTCGGTACATATCAAAATGTGTAAATTTATGAAAAACCCGAATTTGAAAATTTATGGGAATCCAATTCTTATGAATATAGAAGAAATTAAAAACTTGAAATTGATTAATATTTAAAAATAATTACTTGCTTCGAGATTCATTTGCTCTTATTTAATGTGCTTTATTATAAAGGGTATTAGGGAAAAATTTGAAGCCTGTGTATCTACTTTTCTCGTTTTCTCGCAAACGTCACAGCTGAAGGGTATTTTCTCTAAATGAAACATCATTTGTCTAATTAACGGATACTTTCTGGAAAAGGCTTTGTTTCAAATAAAACAAACAAACGGTAAATTTGGATTATTCTCTTTTTGTGAAGACAGTTTAATTTTATTTTCCGAAAAAAAAATCTGTTTGGGAATTCAGTATACATTGCATGTCTTGATCATTTAATCCTGGTGAAAAGGTTTGTCTAATCATGTGTCTAATCAAGGTGGTGATGCATCTGCATCACCACCTTACAAAGTAAGATGTTCCATAGTTGCCAACCTCCCGATTTTTTGGATACCAGTAAAATCTTACAAAATATTTAGCTTTTTTAAATTACAGAAATTGTAAGATTAAATAAAACAAAGATTTTTACATAAAAATATTGATATGAAAAAAATCGGGAGGTTGGCAACTATGATTGTTCTTCTTGAAAACTAGGTATTTTAACTTAAATAAATACTAACTTGAATAAATAAAATACTGAACAGGCATCACTATCCTCACACAACAATAGCAGTACACAGAATAATGTAATTGGCTTGATTCATGCAAATTTATACAATTATATGTGACGCGAATATATAAGAAAATATATAGTTGGTAACGTAAGATATATATATATATATATATATATATATATACAGGGTGATTAGAAAATGAGTATACATTTGAAAAATTAATAATTCATGCTATAATATAGGTACAGAGGTAAAAAATGACACACATGCTTGAAATGACATGGGGTTTTATTGTAACCACACAAAAAAAGGTTAAAAAAAGGCCGACAGATGGCACTGAACAGCAAAACGTCAGTGACTATGCCTGAGAATCGTGTATAAAAGAAGCTGTAATGAGAGAGAAAATCAGATGCACCAGCAATCGCAGCATGTTGACGTTACCAGAAAAGGCAATGTTAGTGAAGCTCTACTATCAAAATGGGGAATCTGCCGCGATCGACCGACATCAATAGGCATGCTAAAAGACAACATCCAACGCCAATTTCACACCAAAACTACAGATATGCTGCACAGTGCTGTGCACAACATTGTCTCTCGGCTACAGCTATTGTTACGGGATGACGGCGGACATGTTGAGCATTCGTTTTGAAGAATATCGTCTTTGCTTTGTCATAATTTGTTATGCTAATTATTGTTTTTCTTATCACACGAAGCGCCATCTGTCGGCCATTTTATGAACTTTTTTGTGGATACAATAAAACCCCATGTCATTCCAAGCATGTGTGTCAATTTTTACCTCTCTACCTACATTATTCCGTGAATTATTAATTTTTCAAATGTATACTCATTTTCTGATCACCCTGTATATATATATATATATATATATATATATATAGTCATGTGACACATGTTTTGTAAGTACAGTTTGTAAAATGTAGAAAACTATGTCTGTCTTGCAAAATGTAATGAATTCTACGTATGTTTATAATATTTGTTTGCAGATACACCCACGATGTAAAAGATAACGGAAGAGTGGAAGCCATCATAACATCGGAAAAGAGAAACATGCACCAGGACGATTCGCGTCGGTAACTCAATTCCGCGAACAAGGCAGTTACTCAATGTTTCTTAAACACCATAAAGATGAAATTAAGTGTAATTACGAGGTACAATGGGCACTATGAAACTGTAAGAACACAAAATGTGATGGCGTTTCGATTTTTGTCCTATGAGGGAAATGTACAGATCCACAGATTGGTTTCCCTCATTCTCTTCATCGCAAATCTATGAATCATTATCTATGTCGCGTAATTCAGCAATCAATCAAACGAACTACTAGTATCACAAAGAGCCAAGTAATCGACAGGATTAGGGCACATTTTGCCAGACTCCGAAGCAACATCTAAACCGTTACGACTGTATATCGTGGCTGTTTTGCATTGATATAACCTTTATATAACGTATTCATTTTCTCATTAAATTTTCTACTCATCTCGGATATTTCAAGATTTCGTCTTTCCCCTGCAACTGGATTATATGAAAAATTAAATTTGATAAAATGTGTTTTTAATGCAAAACATCGATTTAGCGTGAATTATATGTATTGCATTAATTACTTACCAGGCTCTCTTGTCAGACATACCACCAAGTAGGGCTGGGCGATATATCGATAAAATCGATAAAACCGATATAAAATACATATCGTGATTCCGATATCAAAAAAAATCCTACCCATCGGCATATCGCAAATATCATGAAACTGACGAAAACCGTGAAAACGACGATATTAAACTAACGGTGTGAATTCTCCCAGCTGAAAAGATTTTTGAAAAGGGGAAAGGGTGATATTTTTTGTATTTATGCGACGAGAACACAATCTAACAAATAAAAAAAGGTATTTTAAAGCTCCAAACTTTGTAGATATATACAACAGTGCGTGTGTAACACAAAGGAATGGAAAATGTCATTGAATCAAACATTGAAGGAAAAAAAAAAACTTTGAACTAAGATTGAATGAGAAACAAATATGTGTACGCAATGGGAAAAAAGGAGTGGCACCGTTGCATGTCTCAAATTTTGAGTAAAGAGAAATAAGAGAAATAGCAAAGAACAAATGTAACGAGTGTGTGTATGTTTCAGAATGTGCACCCAGAAAAAAGTTTTGTTGAATCAACAAAAATTTGGTTGATCCAACAAAACTTTTTGTTTAAATATAGGTCAATGAAAATTTTGTTTGAATCAACAAAATTTTTTTTTTTTTTTTTTTGCAATTCCAAAAAAAAAATACTGTCAGCAAAAAATGTTTTGTTAATTCAAGTAAAATGGTTCAATTTTACTCGAATTTTGATAAAACAACCAAAATGTACTCAACAAAACATGTTTTGTAGTTTTAATCAATTCCTGTTTTTGGGTATGTAAAAAGGAAAAAAAATCTAAGTTAATAATTAGTTGCTATTTTAAATTTTGATCATTGTATTAACTAACATGAATGTAAAAATGTAAATGAGATTTTTTAAAGAAAATGCAAGAGGAACATATGTATGTGAACATGGCATAACCAGCATCAGAAAAAACAGCAGAAAAAAGTAAAATTTGTGATCATTCCATCACTTTCTGCGCACCAAAGTGATGAATGAAAGAGCATTACAAAAGCATAATACTATTGAATGAAATATAGGATATCAAATAATTATCACCAATAGCTAAATAAACATATCCTATGCATCTGTGCATACAAAGAGAAAATTCAAAGACTATGAATAGAAAAGTGTATCAAGAAAATATGCTCCCTTGAATATTTGAATAACTGTTAACATTAATTTATTTCATGAAAAGCGTAATGAGCATAAATACATGTAAACAAACTGAACGGAGATAATTCATGTAATAATGATGACTCTAACACTGTAGCAAATTTAGCAAAATGGATGAAGGTGGCAATCTTAAAATAACATTCCTGAACTAAAATTAAAGTTAAATGTTCTTTTTTCTGTTATTATAACAACTGAAAAAAAAAAAACGACTGGGTAGCCAGATTCAAAAACGTTTTTTAAAAAAGAAAAATATAATTTAACAAATTATTCCACGGGAAAAAAATGTTCTAACTTTAAGGGAGTTTATTTGTTAAAGAGGAGAATACGCCATACCCTTTTCTCTTTTTAAACCTTTCGACACTATAGAAGGTGTCGAACAAAACATTAAAATAATGTGGTATATATATATTAAAAAAAAACAATCACAACTCTACGTGAACATATATATAACTGAAAATACTTTTAAAAAATGGAAGAGGATAAATATAAGATATGATACTTAAAACGTAACAAGTATAAATTTGAGAGTAAATAATTTTTGTATGTTGATATAACACGTCTGTCGTAGAAATCGACAATATAATCCAGCTATATTTGTCAATCAATTCAGCTTAAAAATAAATAGAAATACATTTCACGGCCATGAATAGCACTATGTGTACTGTTAATGAATTGTATCATGCCACACTGCATCAATTTTCACAATAAACAGTGAACTGAATAGGTAAGAATTTTCGAAACCTGCAAGGAAAATTATTGAAATACTGGCTTTATAAATTTTTGAGAAAGAAGAATTAATTTAATCAAAAGATCAATAAAACAACTAGTTATCTCTTTTTAAAAACAAAAAAAAAAACAAAGCACCCTTTTCATTTAGGGAGAAATATTTTTTTGTTGTCCTGCAATATTGATAAAATAGAATAAAGAAATTTTTTTTTTGTTTTATTCGACATTTATTACCTAAAGAGACTACATTCTTTATTGTGATCTGAATTCCGTTATTATATCTCAAAAGAGATAACAAGAGGCTGTGTTGACAATTGAGTCACAGATACACAATTTTTCTATTACTCATAGTCTCAGTTTGAAAAATAAGATTTTTTTTTATCAACACACACAATAAAAAAATATAGTTACTTCGTTAGAAAATTCTATGTAGCATATATAAGAAAAAAATCACATAGGATATAAAGCTGTTTTATAAAACTAAAAAAAATAAAATATATCAACGAAAATATAAAATACTGCTTGAGTAAGATACTAGTATAGAATAATATTAAAGTCTTAAAACAAGAGTTTAAACTAAATTATTTAGATGCGTAAAAATTGTATAAAAAGTTATTTCCTTTCATGAAAAAGAAAATTTTTGTCCTTTCAATTTTCGGTAGTACAGTACTTCCGATCCTCAGAGAAATAATTACCAATAGTATTAAAAAAGGAATAGCATTTTAAGAAATCTAATCACAGGAATATGTATAATTTTTAAGAGGAATCACACTACTTCACTTTAATTAAAAAAGTAATTGTTGCAAGAATTAAATATGAGCCTTTTTTAAAAAATCTTTAATAATATCGGCTCTGAAACTTTCCTTCTGTATTTTTGATTCACAGCCACAATGTTTTATTTTTCTTTTAACTGGATGCGTGTTGGAGGCAAAAGTAGGCTTTCGATGGGAGATGATTCATCTTTACAGCTAACGCCTTTGAATATCGGCGCATCATAACATGCGAAAGAAAAAGCGACGAACGGCTTTATTTTTTTTAATATACGGAATAATCTTGACACTTTAGCACTAGCACTTTTTCACGAATTAAAAAGTTTTCGTCACACACAAGGCAAGAGTGGTCGTGAGTACAAATTCCAAAATAAGGAAAAAATTATTCAAGATCTACGGAACTCGAAATGGCGGTCGAGAAGAATAGTCGATTATGATCGCTGAGCCGGTATAACGCACGCACAGAGTTTCACGGAAGGCGCGGTCAGAGAGGTGCGGGGTTGAGAAAATGTGCTCACTTCGTCGTCTTTCCGGGGAAAATCTTGAAGGCACGAACACTGATTCACAGGCGCACGGCTTGAAACTTTGTGGAAAATATCCGTTGACGATAAAACGGTATCTCTATGTACTAGTGCGGGCCGAAGATGCGGGACTATTCAGCAGGAACTGCGATGAGTGTCCAAATCCGTCAGAAAAGATTTTAATTTGGTAAAAAATTACGTGAACTTTGCGATTTTGTAAATATTTAAAAGATAAGCCCTCCTCTCTAGATAAAGATGCTTGTGAACGGAGGATGCACTAGTATTATATGACGTGGATCGTTGGCGTACAGTTTCAAGTCGGCTGACCTACAATAAAAAGTAATTTGTTACTATCCAAGGAAAGAGTTTGCACAAAGTGATTGGATGCGGTCATAGGATTTTCTTGATAAACAAATCTTCTTTATTATATTGCACGGGTAGGCAATGTAACTTTTTTAGTATATTTGTTTTCCTGAATTTCGCGCTCATACCAAAAACTGTTGCTGAGATATGGCGAAATGACCTAAAACTTTCGAACCCCCCCTTTAACCACCTTCAGGGGGGGGGGGGTTCTAAATTCACTGAAATACGTGTTTAATCATTTGTTTATTAGATTTGTTTTAATTAATTTCGCCCTCCTACATAAAAGCTGAGATATGGCGAACTGACCTAAAAATTTCGACCCCCCATTTAACCACCTTCTGGGGGGAATTTCCAAAATTTCTGAAATACATGTTTTATTCATTTTTTAGTAGATTTGTTTCCTGATTTTCGCGCTCCTACCTATAACTGCTGCTGAGATATGGCGAAATGACCTAAAATATTTGACCACCACCGTTTAACTCCCTCCGAGACGGAAATTTCTAAAATCGCTGAAATACATGTTTAATCATGTTTTTAGTAGGTTTGTTTTCCTGATTTTAGTGCTCCTACCTATAACTGCTGCTGAGATATGGCGAAATGAACTATAACATTCGACCCCCCCTTTAACCTCTTCGGGGGGAGGAGAATTTCTAAAATCGCTGAAACAGGTGTTTAATCATTTTTTTAGTAGATTTGTTTTCTGGAATTTTCTGGCTCCTACCTATAACTGCTGCTGAGATATGGCAAAATGACCTAAAATATATTCGAACACTTCCCTTTAACCCCCTTCTGGGGGGAATTTCTAAAGTCGCTGAAACAGGTGTTTAATCATTTTTTTAGTAGATTTGTTTTCTGGAATTTCAAGCTCCTACCTATAACTGCTGAGGAGATATTGCAAAATGACCTGAAACATTCGAACCCCTCCTTTAACCCCTTCGGGGGGAGGGGAATTTCTAAAATCGCTGAAACAGGTGTCTAATCATTTTTTTAGTAGATTTGTTTTCTGGAATTTCAAGCTCCTACCTATAAATGCTGCTGAGATATGGCAAAATGACCTAAAACATTCGAACCCCCCCTTTAACCCCCTTCTGGGGGGAATTTCTCAAATCGCTGAAACAGGTATTTAATCATTTTTTTAGTAGTAGATTTGTTTTCTGGAATTTCAAGCTCTTACCTATAACTGCTGCTGAGATATGGCGAAATGACCTAAAACATTCGACCACCCCCTTTAACCCCCTTCTGGGGAGAATTTCTGAAATCGCTGAAATAAGTGTTTAATCATATTAGTAGCTTTGTTTTCCTGATTTTCGCGCTCTGACTTATAACTGCTGCTGAGATATGGCGAAATGATTTAAAACATTCTACCACCCCCCTTTAACCCCCTTCTGGGGGTAATTTCTAAAATCGCTGAAACACGTGTTTAATCATTTTTTAGTAGATTTGTTTTCTGGAATTTCAAGCTCCTACCTATAACTGCTGCTGAGATATGGCAAAATGACTTAAAACAGTCGAACCTCCCCCTTTAACCCCCCTCTTGGGGGAATTTCTAAAATCGCTGTCACAGGCGTCTAATCATTTTTTAAGTAGATTTGTTTTCTGGAATTTCAAGCTCCTACCTATAACTGCTGCTGAGATATGGCGAAATGACATAAAACATTCAACCACCCCCTTTAACCCCCTTCTGGGGGGAATTTCTGAAATCGCTGAAATAAGTGTTTAATCATTTTTTAGTAGCTTTGTTTTCCTGATTTTCGCACTCCTACCTATAACTGCTGCTGAGATATGACGAAATGACTTAAAACATTCGACCACCCCCCTTTAACCCCCTTCTGGGGGGAATTTCTAAAATCGCTGAAACAGGTGTTTAATCATTTTTTAGTATATTTGTTTTCTGGAATTCCAAGCTCCTACCTATAACTGCTGCTGAGATATGGCAACATGACCTAAAACATTCGAACCCCCCCCCCCCTTTAACCCCCTTCTGGGGGGAATTTCTAAAATCGCTGAAACAGGTGTTTAATCATTTTTTTAGTAGATTTGTTTTCTGGAATTTCAAGCTCCTACCTATAACTGCTGCTGAGATATGGCAAAATGACCTAAAACCCCCCTTTAACCCCCTTCGAGTGGGAATTTTCAAAAATCCCTTCTTATTGCTTGCCTAAGCCATAACAGCAATCTACAGTCCAAATTGCGTGACCCTGACTTTAGTAGTTTCGGCTGGGCGTTGATGAGTCACCCAGTCAGTCAGTCAGTCACCGTTTCCTCTTTATATAATAGTATAGATTGCAGTTAACTAAGGTTCTGGTACAAGCATCAATAGACATGGAATACCGGAGAGTGCTGGAAAGGAGGCACGAACAAGTACATCTTTTAATCACAGACAAACAGTGAGTGAATGAATAATTAATTAAACAATGTCTTCGATGGATACCGAACAGTAATTGCAGAGTTACAGAAAGCCAAGTAGCCAGATTAACGTACTTTTGGCGAGAGGAATATGATAGGATCGCAGATGTTATTTTTCGTTAAACGTTAAATCAATGGGAGATTGATGTCGATCAAATATGAATTTTTAGATGCCAAAAGAGAAGAATGAATATTGTAGCTCCGCAAACCACATGAAGTCTAGTTCACATATGGTTGTATTAAAGATGGTTACTAAAACTAAAAAATAGACATGTACGTTACAATGATAATATAATTTAATAAGATAGAGGAACAGAAATGTAAAAGAGAAAGTGCAGCAGAGGGCATCTGATAAACTTGACTGACCGTGGGATAGAGATAAACCCACAGTTGCTAGGCGAACTAAATAATTTCTTTTCTTCTTTTTTGTTATAAGAGAAACGTAAAGAGAAAGAGATACAAAGTAATTGAAAAGGAGTTTTAATAAAAGGAATAAAAGGCAAGGACTAGATACATTTACAGTGTAGAAAAATAAAATACAATTAGGATGGTAATTTTGAATAAAGCTTATTTTAAGGAGAGGGGCTAAGTTGTAAATTAATTAGAAGTGGAATATGTGAAGTTAATTCCTCTTCACACTGGATTATATAAAAAATTAAAATTGATAAAATTTGTTTTTAATGCAAAACATCGATTTAGCGTGAATCATAGGTATTGCATTAACTACTTAGCAGGCTCTGTTGACAGACATATAGGCTGGGTGATATATCGATAAAACCGATATAAAATACATATCGTGATACCGATATCATAAATCCTACCTAACGGTATATCGCAAATATCATGAAACTGAAGAAAACCGTGAAAACCACGATACTAAAAGCGCTTCCTCGTCTTCCAGTATTCAAGAATAATAACGGTTTGAATTTCTCCAGCCAAAACCACGATATACCGTATTCATGAATACTAACAGTGTGAATTCTCCCAGCTGAAAAGATTTTTGAAAAGAGGAAAGGTGATATTTTCGGTATTTATGCAACGAGCAATAAATATCTCATATTCTTGTTTACGGTTTTCGCCAGTGACCACTGACAGTAGATGATATATTGTTTTTATGGTATTGACGGTGCAAGCTTAAACTCTAAGCGCATGCGTTGAATTTCGCATATGCTTTCATTCTATTATGATATTTAGATTTCGGCGGTGTGGATGAATATTTGCTCTGTGTTGTTAAATAATGTGTGAATTAGGGCGATTAAGGAAAGGAAGTAGTTTATTTGTAACAGGGGATTTAATGGGACACGTGAATAAAGAATAATTCAGACATGTTTTTATTTGTTCTTTATCATTATTGTTTTATGAAAAAAATATTAATTCATTAGTAGTATTCATTAATGTATATTCTAGGGAAAAGAAGGATTTTCAAAAATGCAAATATTTTTACTTCTATACCGCGATTTTTTTTATTTCTAGAATTTATTTTTAAAATCTCGTTCGCGTGATATATGTGAGCATTTGGTATTTGACTGCCTCTGTATATAGGACCAATGGTCACTGCCCAAAAATTGTTTGGTGGTAATTTTGCATTAAAATTTTTATAACCATTAAGCATTATTATATTTTACTTGAAAACGGTGGAAAGGAATTTTATGCATAGTTTTCAATTTTAATAAAATAAAATATATTGAAATGTTTCATCTCTATTTTTATCCGATTTACCCCCCCCCCCCCTCCCATCTTCTTCACAGATGAGATATTAAAAAACAGCTTACGCGATGGCGCGGCAAACAAGAAAAACAGTAAGATATATTTATTTCTTCATAATTATAGGTTGTAAAATATTAATGCATTGTCGGATAAAAAATAATCGAACATGCTGATTATTCATTTTTTAATTATTTTTCATACTTCCATCCATTTTTAAGATTTTCTTCGGACTTTTTTCCATTATCTCGAAACATGTGCTTGATGACTATTTAATACTCTAATTGGTCTTGAATTCAGACATTTTTCTCTGGGAGGTGATTCGGAAGTTCTGGATGACTGGCGGGGGTTGGGGGATTATCATAGGCACTGGCGAGGGAGGACAATTGATCCTCCCTGAATTTTAAAATTTAAATCTGTTCTGAAATTTAAATTTTTACGTTGAAAAACATATATATAATTTACTTTTGCCCAAGTGGCATGATTAATTATGCAGTAACGGAAGAAAGTACTATGAAATTTTGGTCACGGAAAATCTGCCCCGCTGAAACTCCCATGGAACAAAGTTTTTAATTTTTAAGTTTTGAGTTTATATGTTGAAAAATTATCTCCTCTGACGAAAAAAAAATGTAATATATATATATATATATATATATTTGTTAAATTTATGTATTCCATGTTGACGGAACAGCTGTTTTAATATCTTATACCTCCCTGTGTTTCGTCGGCGTCCATGGCATTATGGTATTCAGAGTGTGTATGGAGGGGGAGGGGGTGCGCTTTCGGGATATTAAATAACCGAAAATGTGGAAACTCTAGGGGCTCAGTGTCACGCCTGAATTCGTCACTGACTGTAATGCAAAAGTACAACAAATTCTGTTTAAATATTTTACGTGATAGATGATGTTTCTCTGAATTGTTTATTTCAGTTATTTGGGATTTTGAATATATCAGAACAGGAAATTGCTAGTGAAGCGAATCATTAATTACATCGAGCAAACCGAAAATATTTGGTTGAATTGTTGTAATAATCAGTCTCATTACTTTGTTAGAAATTTCGTAAGAAGCTAAAATTTCATAAAGTGCAAATTGGCAAATAATTTAGTAAAACTTATTTGATATTATTTATAGATTTTTTTCATGTAAGTAATGCTCTCTAAAAAATGTTATATATAGTAACGGTTCTCATAATGGATTATGGTGGTATTTAAAATATTTCCATTTTTGGTGCCAGATGCGGTTTTACTAGCCCTGGTCGCCTGAAGGCGAAATTTTTATTCATTGGAACGAATGATATCTTTTAAATATATCTAAGTTTTAACCAAATATTTTGTCTATTTCAAGCCAGTTTAATTTTAGCGACTCAAGCGGGCTCCCTAATTCGATTTCGTTTAAAGCCAGCCATATTGTGAAAATACGAGTAAAACTAATTTTTTCTCTTTTTTTCTTCTTCTCAAAATATTATTTTATTTATTCTGTATACTTAGTTTTAATATCACGGTATATCGTCACATCGCGATATTTAGTTGACGATATATCACTATATTGAAATGGAGATATAGCCCAGGCCTACCACCGAGTAAGAAATTTTGCAGTAGCTTTTCTTTCACATTTGTAGCAAAAATATCATATCTCCTAAAGTACACTAAAAATTGTTATACAAAATACTCGTTATAATTCAGAAAAAATAATAAAATTAGCTAGTTTAAGACATTTTTATTCAATAAATTTAGCATAATATCTAGTGACTAAAAAAGATACTGTTTAAGTGGTTAAAAGTAACATGAGTATTGTTTATGACTTTGTAATAAATTTTACTGGTTAAAATAATTTTTTTTCTGTTTTGAAGGTTACTTTTTTCTTCTTCACACGCATCGAGAACAATTAATGAGCGCCAAAGATAATATTCAATTCTATATGTACGTTCACGATCCTCGTCGTTTAGCAAATCCTATGTCTGAAGGAGTCATTCTAAATGGTGGTTATAGCTACACATTTTCATTTGCAATGGTAAGGAATAACGGAACATTTGTGCAAAAAGAAAGAAACTGCTATTTTAACTATTTTAGAGATTTTATTTTCTGAAACGATTATTGATATTTACACGTCATTTTTATCATTGACAAATAGTGTTATTTGATTTTAACCCTCTAATGCCCATGGTAGCATATATGTAATCACCACTGTTTTCAATTATGTAGATTTTTTAATTCAGATATTCCATATTCATTCCATATTCATTCCAGAAATTTAAAATAGCAATATCTTTTCAATTTAATAACAAACATTCCGTCATTAAATAAACCTAAATTCATTACTTAAATTTTCTGGTATGAATTTAGATTTTCGGATTACGTAATTTCTAGAACGTATTCTACCATGGGAATTAGAGGGTCAACATAGTAAACGAACTGAAACAATAAATGTGTTCAATATTATTTTTTAGTTTTAAGTGACTTAAAAAACAAAGTTTAAGAATTAACAATCTACTTTCGAAATCAAAAATTTATATTCTCTCAAAAAGCTGATGCGGCAATCTTTTCTTAGCTGTAACAATTGAGTATTTGAACGTAATTACTAAATATTGTTGCATGTTGCTCCAGTTCAATAATCCTGAAGAACTCTTTGAAGACTGTAAAATTTGATTAACTTTTGATTCGATTTTCATAAAATTTGAATTGACTCGACAAAATTCTGCAACGATTATATATATTAAATTTCAAACCATTCGGTTGGATAGTTTTTGCGCTGTTATATGCGGACAGACGGACGGATCAGACGACGACTATAAGTGCTACGTATTTATATAATTATGAACGCAACTAAAAATCAGTGCACAAATTCCGAATAAGCATTATTGAAAAGAGATATACATTTTATATATTGGACTAAAAAATTGAAACCGGATTCCTTTCATTTAGGTGGAAGAATCGGAGCGAAACTAGAAAAAATAGCTAAAAGTCGTATAAAAAATAGCTAAAATTTATTTCAAAAATCGGAGAGGATAATAATTACTATGTACTGGTTCTTAGCAATTGCCGTCTACTATTATTTGATACGACAGAAAAATTTTGTAGTGAAGTAAATATGACTTTGTCACAAAAAACAAAAAACATTAAAAAAAAGGTTCAGGGTGTTTCAATAAGAATGATCTGAGTACAAATGGCAATAACTTCATTGTGAAAAATGGTCGAAATAAATTCTTTAAATCTAGTACAGAATATTGCGTATCCGATAACCGTGGCTCTTATGGGCCAGATAGAAAACCTCAAAGTTACAGTTCGTTTCACGCCAGATATTGTGAATGCATTGTGCAAGAAACCATCTGACTGCATTTTAAAAGAACACCTGTTTTTTGCCTACAGTAGTTAAGGAACTAAACGTGCACTTAAAAAACATACACTGCCATCAGTGTCTATATGAATACTTGCACGAAATGGACTGAATAATTGGTTTGATGATGTCAATGTTTTCTGTGTGTCTAAAAGTAGCTACTTAGACTTTTTAAATTGCTTATTCCAGAAACTATATAAGTGCAGAATTTCATGTTTTGAAATAATTTCAGAAAAACTGTCAAACTAAGCGGAATGCAGATATTTCCTTACGACAAAATTCGAGACCATAAAAAAACCTTTACTTCGAATGATGCAATACTGTGTGCAATAAGGGATGGAGAAGTATGCAATAAGGGCATTTAAGAGAGAGGAATAAAAAATTGTTTTAACCTTAGCATTTATGCGGTTTCAGCACTAAAGTATTGGGTTGTACCGAAAATTCGTTCCGGAAACTTCTATCATTTAATTATTAGACATTAATTCTGATAGCTAATGTCTCGTAATTAACGGATACAGGGTTCGTACGGCTTCTGGAATTTTGCGACCAGGAAATTCTTCTGTACCAGTATTTTCTAACAGAAAATCTCTCCTTAAAAGAAGGCGAAGTTTCGCGAGTTTAACCTAGATTTCTTTTTCTATAAAAATATATACTGGTAACACTCCTGGAAAATTCCTTGATCCGTACGAACCCTGCGTATATAATTATCCGGACAACCCAACACATTTCGTCGCTGTTTTTACATCTATTTTACCAATTTTATTAAATAAATAACCTTAATTAAGTACAAAAATTACCAAATGTGAACTTTTTGGTAAACCTGAACTTTATTTTGGTCAGTAAGAAAAATTTTAATGAATTCCAATGTTGAATCAAATGTTTTTAGACATCTTTGAACTTTAAATATTTGAGTTAAACTGTCAAAAGTTGAATGAAGTATTTTTTATCATGTAGAAAATTAGTCCAACGAAAAATGTTACAAACAGGTGAAACATTTTCTAAGATACAAATTAAAAAAAAAACCCATAAACAGTCTTGATGTTTTTGGAAAAAAGCAAAAGTAACGAAAACTAGAATATCCTTTGACGGTTTTTCAGAGACTACTTATTTCGCCACTTCAATTGTCAGCAACTCAGAATTATATTATAGATTTCAGCATAATCTGAGGTGTATACAGACAGCTTCTGAAGATTAACTATTTTTTACTTGTTGATTTGAACTTTTCTAAAAGGACACACTATCATCATTAGTACTTCAGTCTTTTTCAAAAGGATTGGTGAAGTGGTGATATCACTGAGGAAAGTTTTAGTTTACACTTTTCCATGTGCACCATGACGGAATATAAAATGCTTGTACGTACATAGTTTAATTAGATCCTGTATTCCTTCTAAATGGCTCTTCCTGAGTTCACGATTTACTTGTATGAGTTTGGCCCCAAGTTTTTGTAACTCAAAATGTCATCCATTTGCATATTATGAATGGGGAAGTGATCACTCCTGATGCCCTCTACGATACGTTGAGCCGATGACCATGGTGTATACACACGATCTGTTCCTGTCAAAGTTCTTTTATATAACTGAAATTCCTGTCACATCAGAGGAATGAGTTACTATGTACTAAAAAATAATGAGCGATGTTTTCAAAGTGAACTCAAATCACATAAACTCTAGGGAAACCTTACCAGTGTGTGATTTTCGTTTTGCCGTGCTGACCCATTACTAAAAACTGAAAGTATATGTCATCGGTTGATGCTATTTCTTTAGCATTAGTGGCAGTCCGTCTTCTAGATGCAGAGCATTCTCATAGCATTACCATCTATAACTATGAATGAAGCTCAACAATCTTATCCTCAGAGAGAAAAAGAAGACAAGGCCATAGAATTTGGATGCCAAAAATTTCATTAGTATACCTATGAAAAAGTTGTGATCTTTGAGACTGATCACAAGTCGCTTGGAATCTATGTTTAACAAATCGATAAATCTAATTCCACCACGACTACGAAATATCATTTTAGAAGTTCAAATTTAAGCTCCAAAAGTTTGTTACAAGCAAGATACAGAAATGGATATTTACTGAGCGGAGATGATAGATAATGAAGATTCGTTGCAGGAAAATAATTGCCAGATTTTGTTTACAATCCTAACTGCGGCCGCATGTATGCAAGATGTCTCAAATACAGATCCAGAACTTATATTATTGAAACAATTCATTTAGACTGGTTAGCCTAAACATAAAGATTCAGTTCCAAATTCTTTTTAGAAGTATATACCACTTTTGGATGAACTCACAATTTAAAAAGACTTAATCCTAAAAAGATTTGACATAGGTATTTTTCAAAATATACAGACCACATCTAATAGAAAATTTTAATAAATGACATTTGGGCAGAAAATTTGTCCTAGAAGAGCTCGCAAACGCATGTTTTGGCCAGGAATGTCCAGAGACATAGTTTCTATGGTAGAAAATTGTGTAGTTTGTCAAAAAACTTTCTCTAAACTTTCAAAGTTCTTTCTAACAAAACTATTGAATCCAAAGAAGATCCTTAAACTACTATGGGAAATTCTTACATCTGATGTATTTACCTATAAAGATTCTTATTATCTACTTAACATGGATAGTTATTCTGGTTTTATTGATTTCAAACCTTTAAAATATTTATTGAGAAACTCCACAATATAAATCCACAAACTCTGTTTTTTTGTCCATGAAAGTCTTAGATTTTTAGAAACTGTAAACGCAACTAACTACTCATCATCTGAAATTAAGGAATTTGTTTTAAGAATGAATGGTTACTCATCCAACTTCAATTCATCTGTATCCAAAATCAAATGGTCTAACAGAGAGAGCTGTACAGACAACAAAGTATTTGATAAGGAAATGTCAGCTACCAGGTCAAGATATATACTTAGCATTGCAGAATTTTAAAAATACGGCAAGAGAAACCTTAGGATAACCAGCTCGACATCTCTTCAGTGGACGCATGCAAAACACAGCTTCAATAACTGAAGAATTGTTGAAGCGTAAAGTTATAATCCAAAATACAGACCATTTAACGGAAGTCAGATTAAAACAAAAATTCTACCTCGATCTTTATGCGAAACCACTTTCCAACATTCCGTTACAACCAAATCAAAATGTTAGGCTAAAACTAATATTAAGGAATTGGACACCAGCTACAATAACTTCTATAGCTGCTCCTAGATTATATAATCTGATGACTCCTGAAAGGGAAAATAGACGGAATGCTTTATAAATCAAGCCAACAAAGTTTCAAATTGAAATGTAAAGGAAGTTACCAATAGAAATAGAAAAGGGACCTTCCATTGCTGATAACAAACCTTCTGACAATTCTCAGTAAAAGAAATCTGAGTGTATCTGCTCCCAGTATGACTGACAGCAAACTCGTTGTTACCAGGTCTAAAATAATTCCAAAACATGTGAGACTTAGTATCTAAGAAAACTTAAATAACATTTTTAAAAGGTATAATAATTGCAGCTATGACAATATCATTTTTTCGATAACTGCCTGAGTCCGATTCCAACTGTTTTTAAATTTCTCTTGTTCTTTTTATGTATGTTACTTGTCCTTATTAAATATATACGTTATCTAACATTAATGCTTAATAATTTAAACATATACCGTCACACATTTCTAGTTATGCACAGCAATAGCTGAAAATGTATTCTTAACCATACAACTACCGGAAATTTTACTCAACCTTGATAAAAACATTTCACACGAGAATTTTTATTTAACCCATTAACTTCGAAAATATTTTCTGCGTTAAAATTTAAATTTTAGATTTCCCACCACTTTTAAATGAAGGGTATATTTTATATTATTTTAGCCTCTATCGTATTTCCTTCCACATTCTAATCCAGGGTCGGCGAACCTATGGCACGAGTGCCAAAGTTGGCACGCGAGAGGATATTTTTGGCACGCCGTTTATTTAAATTCTAAATCAAAATTCAGTCAAACTCCCCAAAATTCCGAACCTCATTATTTTTCTTCCATTAATACAGGAGATTGACTGAAAATAGCTTTTGTTTGTTATAATAAGTACTTGTGTACTTGTCATGTCATTTAATTTACCGCTCAGCACATCTGACCCCTGACACCCCTCTCCCCACCCTCTTATTTCTCGGTTTCGTACTGCCGGCGCCGATGATTCACATTGAAGGATAGAGAAATATAGTAAACATATTATTTTTTGCTTTATTGTTTCTGAAATTTCTACATCATTTAATGCATGTTGATCTGCATATGAGTCTTTATTTAACTGTTGCTGTAATTTGTTAATTAATTTTTAATTAGTTAAAATGAAAAAATATTAATAAAACTAATACAATATGCCCTTTTTTCAGATTAGTTAAGAAAAAAAATAATACATTGGTTGTTAAAACAGTTGTAAAATGAAATGAAAACTATAACTTCAAAAGTACGCTGTCTGCCGATAGTGAAAGAACATGAAAAAATGTGATTTGTAAACAGTTTAAAGATATTTCCAATACATAAATACCAAACAAAAGCTACTAGATTTTTCCTGCCCTTAAAGATAACTTACTCTAATTATTTTTAATTATTTAATCCATTAAAGATGCATAAATTAAGATAATAGTAAATGAGAATACTAATATGTTCAATATTCAATAACGAGAAATATTTTTGTTCTTTTAAGTATCGGCTTCATGGATGGGAGAGGGGGGGGGGTAATTAATCCAGCAGACGACTGGCTGCCGGCTCAATTCTGTTATATATGAATCTGAGTAAACTCAGTGGCTAGTCATTTTATTATTATTCCGATTTGCTTTTATTCTAGTGATGCTTTCATCAACTCTATTATGCATAATCTTTTTTATTGTTAAACTAACTTCACTACAATAAAGGATGGTATATCTAAGACTGATTAGATTGCACCGTTAAAGTAATATTTAATCAATATAGAGAATTTGTCTAAAAAGAAAAAAGTGCAAGATAGTAGAGATTTTCAGACATGGTAGACTGAGAAATATGGATGATTAATAAAGACGCTAAGGCTCTGAGCGTTTTATATTCCAGTACAGTGGTCTGCATTAAACCGGCATCATAAAACAAATCAAAAACCTATCTCCCCAAAAAGTTATGCAGAAGAAAAGGATTCATTGCCAGTGCAATTAAAGAGAAAATAAACTGTTGACATCTATGATTTCATATATCAGCAAAGATTCTCAAAATAGTGTTGCAAGTTTCTCGGCTGCGAATGCCATTGTTCGGAATGGTACATTTTTCTGCGATGAAGAGTTTTTGAAAGAATCCTGGTTAACATGCGCTCCATCACATTTTGACAATTTTGAAAATAAAGATAAAATACTAGATTATTTTTAACACAATTATTTTCAAATTGGTAAAGCAATCATACAAGTTGTAATTTTCCAACTGGACGAAAAATGTCTGGGCCAGGATTCGAACCTGGAATCTCTTGGCTGAAGCCGCCACGCTCTACCAACTGAGCTATCCCGGTCGAATCTGGTGGGCATAATTCATCCAGTTTCCAACTGGACGAAAAATGTCCGGGCCAGGATTCGAACCTGGGATCTCCTGGCTGAAGCCGCCACGCTCTAAAAGATAAAATAGTTCAACTAATTAAAAATACTCCTTTATCAAGAAATACAGTCAAAGATAGAATTTTAAAAATGGCAGAAAATGTAAGAGAGTAACCAAAGTCTGATATCGTTTTCTCTTTTAGCTTTATTTTGTCTTGACGAAAGTACCGAAGTAGCTAAATCTGCTCGTTTAGCTGTTTTTGTACGATATTTGTTGAAAATGACAATAAGAATGAATTATTCTCATTATTATTATTATCAACTACAACCAAAGATGCAAATATTTGTACAGCGATTATAAATTCACTTACTGAAAAAGAAATAAATTTGTCTAAAATATTTTCTGTTACAACTGACTGGGGCCAAATGTTTTTTCCAGTTTATTTCAAACTCACATTGGACATGTTATTCTTGGATTTCACTGCATCATACATGAACAAGTCCTGGGTGCATAGACTGGTTTTGAATCTCATGGTGATATTATAACAGTTGTCACAAAAATAATTAACTCATTTCGTCACAGGCTTTAAATAAACGAAAGTTTGACGCTTTGTTAGATTTACCTTATTTCCACAAACGATGGCTTCAAATTGATAGAAGAAACAAATATTCGTGACAATGGGAGCGATAACGAACTCGGTGAAGAGAAACTAACATTGAAATTCCAAGATGCTGTGGCTGCATTACGTAACTTACGAAGTTTTAAATTTTCTTCTGAAAAAATGAGATTTTGCTGCAATGCTCATGATATTAGATGATAAAATTCTATTAACAAAAATCAAGAAGAAAACAAATTTCTTAGGCAGACTTTTTGGGTAATCTTTTTTATCTTTTCTAATTTCTTCTTATTCATTGTAATATATTTTAAAACTAATAATTTTCCATTTAAAAGCAGGTGTAAAACAAATCTTTTGCAGATATGATTCGTAAATGATTTTTGTCAACATTTCTGTTCTCATTGTCTATTATAAAATAAAATTACCTCAATTATGAATTCACAACTTTGCTTAAAATGTCAAAATCAACTGATCCCAAGGGCAACATAATGTATTACCATAATTATTACAGTCATTTGACAAGTTTTCTCGATTTGAGACATTAATACTTTTTTTTTTAAGATTAATATAATAATTTCTTAATATTTCTTTAATTACACCCACTTCTTTCTGTAATTATTACTATCATTAATTAATATTTTTTGTGACAAGTTGATTTGGTTTGAGTTTTCAATATTATACATCATTCAATTTAATATGTATGTTGATATTACCTGAAGGTTTGTTATCCATATCTGAATCTAATAATGGTAATTTTTATTCATTATTTTATAGGTTTTTTTAGGTGGGAATTTTCAGAGGGGGGGGGGGGGGGGGTAGGGGTCGTTAGCACGCCATGGTCACTTGAAATTTTTTTTCACAAAAATTGGCACGCGTATGTGAAAAGGTTCGCCGACCCTGTTCTAATCTCTCGTAAGCTAGTCCCACCCATCATCTGATTCTCAAATCAAATGTTTCTAGCTATTTCCCGTCTGTGGACTCATTGCGCCATCTATCGCATTTTAAACGCATTTTGCTTTCTTTCTTTCAGTAAATTGTAATAGACCTATTTTTATCGCATTTTTATGCATTCTTTTACATTATCATTACTTTTAAGTACTTTAAACTTTTTTCATGGCTCCCTCATGATATGATATACGCTAACTCATCGCCAGGGGGTTGTTTTTCTCAAACAAGCAACCCCATTGAACCGATTATCCTGTTCACCTGCCTCGTGAAAAAGAGTATATATTTATCTTCATATTTACTGGTGTGAAAGACGCTTTCTTACCACTAGGTCTAGTGATCTAAAAATATGCCACCGGGCGTTAATGGGTTAAAACCATTTAACTTTTTTATTTACTTTAGTTCTCTGTGGTTTGTATTTAATTTATTTTATGAAACAAATTCCGATTCGAACAGTCATTTTGAATGTACCTGACGTTTAGGCGAAGGGTTATACTGCGTTATGAATTTCTATAGGGTTGTCCGGAAAGTTCTTGCCAATTGGAAAAATCATTTTGTACCGGAAAATTCTGCCCGTTAATTATTATACATTAGATATCGGGAATTGTATCTACACATTAATTATAGAATTTTTTGGTGCGACTTGTTTTTTTCCAACCGGAATGAATTTTCCGGATAACCCAATAACATTGTTTATTTATGTATTTAATTTCATTGTACGAATATCGTAATAATATTGTAATAGAGTGGGAAAGTGTTTGATAATCTATGTATGATGCATGATATTTTGTTCTTGTTTAAACATAAGTTTAAAGATTGCAGTAACTGGTGCTATCTCCCTCTCGCAAAAGTCCAGTTCGGTCTCTTTATAAAACAATCTGACAGAGTGACGACAATGATATATGATTACATTAACCCTTTCCGGCACAGACAGAGTCTGTTCGTAAAATGAGAAATTGCTGACTAACACCGGGATTTACAAACGACTTTTTTAGAAAATACGAGCTCCTTATTTTAGTCTTTCATTATAGAAACAAAATTTTATTAAAAATTTAATTTATTCTTGGTGCCGAATGCAAGTTTGGAATTAAAATTAGGTGTGCCCGGAGTGGGACCACTGCGCCGGAAAGGGTTACGACAAATGTCTATGTATGACAGATCTCGAAACTTGACTTTTGCGAGTTTTCCCTTCATCGCCTCATACCTGTTAACCCATTTATGCCTAGCGTCAATGCTTTAGTAAAATGGGAAAAAGTGCATTTCACACCACTTTTTTAAAATAGAAATTTGGTGTATTATTTTATCGAGGACTCATCGATAAAATAAGACACCAAGTTTCTATAAAAAAAAAGTGGTGTCAAATGCACTTTTTATCATTTTACTGAACCGTCCCAAAATTGGGACGCTAGGCACAAATGGGTTTTAAAGAGATTTTCTAAGAATTCAAAAATTAAAAAATAAATTGTAAAAAAAATACATTTCTTTTCCTTTTCAAACTTGTAAATTTTTAAATTGTTACTTTTGATGTGTGTAATTTATTTTTAAATAATGGCTGAAAAATTGAAAATAATTGCAGCGACAAGAACAGAATTTGCCGCCACCGTATGATACTAATTGTGTAGATTACATGAAGAAGTGGAAGGAAAATGGAGGACGAGGCCCAATCTTAAAAAAGGTGAAATTCCGAATAAAATCTAGTTACTAACAGTCTGGAAGGCAGCGGTACAATTTGGCAGCCAATTTTACCGTCAATAATTTTCCATATAGGATATATTAGATAGTACAGATAAGTTTACTGCTAGTCAGCTTGCGCACATGCGGAGGATGTATCTATAGCAACACCGCACAGCTTGTTACAATATGAAATGAATGGCTACTCGATTATTAATATTACCCCGATTCGGAGACACTATCAATAATCTTGTTGACATCCTTTTAATATCGCAGCGGGTTTCGTGATGTTACTATGGCAACAATAGTCGCTAGTGAACCAGCTGGTATACAGTTTCGTTCTCTATACCATTTTATCTATTATATAACACATCGGCTGATAAGTTCCCGGTCTGGCACACAGATGGCGTTGCAATCGCCGAACCGATGCTTTTTTTAGTAAAAACTAACCTTTAAAAGGTAGCAGAAAAAATGTTATGACGATTCGCCTAGTGGATAAAACGCTAGAGTAGTTTTAGTTGAACAACTTTGTTGTTAAACAGAAAAATAGATAAATAAGAATTTCGTGTTTTGATAAAACATTGTTATTTGATCGGAAAAAACACCGTTCAAACAAAAGCTTGGCTTGATAAGCGTTATCCGGACACTGCACCAGGTAAATCAACCATTATTGACTGGTTTGCTGAATTTAAACGTGGTCGTACGGACACTATTGATGCACCACGCTCTGGTCACCCAAAAGAGGTAGTTACTCTGAAAAACATCAAAAAAGTTCCACAAAATTGCTTTGGGGAACCGTGAGGTGAAGTTGCTGGAGATAGCTCAGACTCCGAAGATATCCAAGGACTGTGTAAGTTTTATTTTGAATGAACATTTGTCTATGAAAAAGCTGTTGTCAAAGTGGGTGCCGCGTGTGTTGACTTTTGGCCAAAAACAACAACGAGTCGATAATTCTGAGCACTGTTTGGAGCTTTTTCGTTATGAAGTTATGTTATTTATTATTAAATCATTATTGTTAGTTATTTATTAAATTATTATTATTAAATTATTATTATTAAATTATTATTATTTATTATTAAATGTATAAAGTTATAAAATTATGTTAAAAAGTTGTGTTTTCTTTATTAGACCGGAAACTTATCAGCCATGTGTTATACCAAATTCATAGACGCTAAAATTCGTTGCCAAAATATAACGCTACTTACCAGACTATAAATTACTGTTTAAAAATCATGTATTTTTTGTATTAAATATAAAACAGTAATCAGGAGTATTTTCATGTACAGTTACAATTGTGAAATATTATTTATACATGAAAAATTTACGTTCGAGAATTTTCATTTTAAGTTACTCGTATATAATGGTAATCTAAATTTGCCTAATCATTCACCAGTAGGAATTACATTTTAATAATAGTTCTGAAAATATTTTATATGTAATCCTAAAATTCAATACGTTTAGTATGGAAATTAATATAAATGTTATTCAAAATTACCGTATTGCTTGAGGAGAGAACTTATCATCTTTAAAACAAAGAAATTTCTTTGATACAGTTGAAAAGTGTATGAATTTGGTTTGTCTGTCTGTGTGTCTTCCGCCTGTCAGCCCGTACTCTAACTCGCGTAAATGCAATCCGATTACCATTCAATTGATATGTTATTGAGGTTTACTATGGAATGCTCGGGATTCAAATTGAATTGTGTAGCATTTATAATTCATTTGCATGGACACTCAAAAGAATTAATTATATTACCTTACGGTCTGTGGGGGAAAAATGTTTGCAGTGTGTTCTAAAGATGTCACCCTATTTCAAACATATTGAAATTAATATATTTCACTGAGGTGCACTACAAGATGTTTACTATCGATATCGAATATGATGAGCATAGCATTCATCGTTTATTTATAGGGACACACAAAATAATTCGGTTACAGTACTGTCTATTAACAATAATTGCTGGAAGCGCGTTTTCAGTTCTGGTACGCGTTTTAACTAATTTTTTTTTATAACTTGTTGCGTATAAATTCTATAGGTCATATACAGGGCAGCACAAAACAGCTCTGGGACATTTCCGTTTATTTACGGAAATTGCAGTAGCGAAATTTAAAAATTTGCTATGCGTTTCCTAACTGAACT
The DNA here is from genome assembly GCA_963931845.1 of Maratus michaelseni. Taxonomy (NCBI): domain Eukaryota; kingdom Metazoa; phylum Arthropoda; class Arachnida; order Araneae; family Salticidae; genus Maratus; species Maratus michaelseni. The sequence continues at coordinate 66,289,123 of OZ007594.1, forward strand.
AAATTTTAGTACACTATGTAGCATATAAATATAGAAATCTATAGCAATTAACGAAACTAGGGCATCCAACTGGCCTCCAAGATGGCGCTGCTTGCTCTTTTTGGTAAGCAAACAGCGCCATCTCGGAGGCCCCGATCTGGGGAGCCCAAGATAAATAATATATGTGAAAACCATTTTTTTAATTGAAATTTTTACGTACTAATAGATTTTTTACATTTTATAATTTTGTTCAGACTGCCCCCTAACAAAACAAAAGAGCATTTTTATATGAAATATGTCAATTATATATTGAAATAAAATTTTGAAAATTATTAAAAGCAGTAATTTCGTATTTAACTCGGGCCCAGAAGTTAATAGCCAAAGAAATCGCTAAAAATTTAATTATCTACAGCAGTATTTTTTATTCTCATAATTTCAGCGGTTTTAAGCGCTTATTTCAATTACATGTCTGTTGAACTTGTGTTTAATTTATACTATTTTACTTATTGCTTAAGGGGGTTTTAATTTCGCTATGGAATATTAGCTGGAAACAAATGTTGAACTTTCTCAATTGTTTAAAGTGCAAACGGATTAATAATTTGTTATCGTTTGCAAGTGTTAGAGATAGAGTAAAAAAATCATGTTTGAAATTTGATTTAAATGCTATAATAAATCAGTCAATTGAGATACTGTTTTCAAAGAAATTGCATTTGAAAGTAGATTTTTCTTCCTTTAAAACGGTGTAAAAATTAAAAATATGCTGCGTTTACAAATTAAAAAAATGGCAGTAGAAAAAATCGCAAAACCGAAGTTTCATCGTCAAGTGTTGCCATTCGCAAAATGACGTCAGCGTTACGCACGGACACGTTTGTCCTTTATAATATAGATAAATATATTATCTCTGGTTGTTCTAATACGTGATTTGTTATACATTAACATTTTAAGTTTTATGTTACATTTTTACAAGTGTTTATTATTGCTTTTCAGCACATGTCGACGACCGTAGTTCAATATATTTTCCCAAACTATCCTTAAAATTCAAATACTGTTCTGGCATGTATGACTCATGATACGAGTTCATTTTCACTACTTTTTTTCAGTGAAATGTGACAATAAATAATTAACTCTAGCTTTCTGTTTTGCGTATAGCAAAATAGAATGATATTTCTTAAAATATGCTTACATCATCACATCAAAGGAACATACATATATAGCTAGAGGTTTTAAATTAGCAATGGTGTTTATCAGATGGCAATGGTTAGTTTTAAAACTGACATTTTTATAACACTTTCCAACAAAATTGAAAAGTGTTTATGATTGCTGTTTGTTTGTCTGCCCGTGTTCTAACTAATGTTAAGTATACTCGGATTGCCACGTAATTGATATGCGTTATTAAAATTTGGTATGTTCGCTATTGAAAATTGAGTGGGTAGTAGTTGTTGTTGATTTAGAGCAGGCATGTCAAGCTCGTTTACCGCCGTGGGCCTAATTATGCATTATATACTAAGCCGCAGCATGCATAAAAAAGCAGATAATACTATTACCATTGCACAGAATAAAATTTTTACCTATACATCACAGCCACGTGTTAAAGAAATATTCACGCAAATTTCCAAAGTTATTATTATACATAGTTTGTTTTATTTTATTTTTTGAAAAAAAATACTCCAAATTACTTTTTATCAACCAAATTTATAAAATTTAATTGAATTTTTTAAATGTTTATTTCACGCTGGTCTACTAATTTGGATCTAGCAAAGATTAGTAACCAGCGATCATAGCTGTCAATCTTCCATGTTTTCTTATTGTTAAAAATAAACATATTTTGAATCAGAAAATTTATTTGATAAAATGTATCTTGTATCTATGCGCTACTTATTTTAATTCTTTTATTGAATATATTTTCTGGTTCAAAACATGTCTGTTTGACTTGAATAATAACAAAAAGTTAGCAGCTACGTAAATATGTCGCATAAAAGTGTGTTACCGAACATAGCTAATATATGCCTAAACGCACACAATATTTTAAAAAATCGGTCGATTGATGAAAAATTGCAGAAATTTGGAATCTCCATATCCGTATATTCTTGTTCTAATATGTAATCGTACAGAATTTTGATTAACTGTAGTAATAAAGTCTGAAGACTAATTTTAACAGCAGTCAATAGAAATAGAAGTGACGTTAACAGATTAAAATGGTTTTCATATTTTCTAAATATAAAAATCTAAATCTAAATCTTCTTTTGAATTCATTTTTAAATACTATATTTATAGTATATTTTAAAAATTTCCACTCGAATCATTTTTCTAATACTACTTGGCAACATTTAAAATGAAATAAATTTTCTTTTTGAAAGTTATTTTATAAAAGTAATAAATTTTATTTGAAAATTCTAATACTATGAAATAACAAAATTTCATTGTGAAATTTGTCTTGAATTTTATGTTAACTCAAGTGCTTTGTAATTTCCAATGAAAAACTTCAAGTACTTTGTCTATTGGTGGTATTTAATTAATCCACATTCATAATTTGCTGATTTAAAATGAAAATTTTAACCTTGTTTAACAGTTCAAAATTAATAGTTAAAACTTTATGATGGAAAGCCGTCAAATATCTGTATAAGAAAGTAGATCTATTTGTTTTCTCTACTCATATTTTGGAAGTGGAGTCAATAAAAAGTCACAGTAAACAAGCCATGCGATCACTCTATATCGTATAGCCCGCTGATTACGACAGCAAAGCTATTCCCAAAAGTTTGAACTATTTTTAAATGTATTTTATGCAAATTTTGCGAGTAGTCTTATAAATATATCATTCTATTTCTGTTACGTTTAACGAAACATTGTATTTACAACTTCCACTATGGGACTCTCTGTATATATGTATAATATATACTTTTTTCGAAATCAAAATTGAAAAAGGTACTATAGTAAAGGACTTGACCACGGACATTTGGCTATCCGTGCCCGTGTTCTGACAAAGTGGATTGATTCGTAAACATTTAACAAGAGTATTAATTGTACGTACTTTCTGAAACGTTTATTTAACGTACAATTTTTTTGCTATGTTGACATTTAGAGCAATATATTCACAAGTCATCTTCCAAAAATTTCAGCTGTTATCGATTTTTCCTTTTCATATATTTGTATTTTACTTTGGAAAAATGTAAGAGATGGAAAATATTTATTACTTTTTTTGACATTTTTGGAAATTCATCTTTTTAAGGCGGTATTCAAATTTTTTTTTTCCACGCTCAACAACTCAAAATTTTTAGACATATTCTCAGACTCATTTTTAAAAGTAACAACAGGAAACTTGGCGGCGTGATTTATAAAGACATTTATAAGGGCTCCATGTTTTTATTTTTCATTCAATTTATTAGAAATTGATTTACAGACAATTATTTTCACAGTACGATCATTTTTTTTTGTTTCCAGCGCTATCGCTTTGGGAAATTCGGTTCAAAATGTCCACTTTGACAGCATTTTTTGAAATATATTCTGCCTTTATCAAAAAGTTGAGACAATACGGACATTATAAAGTTTCTGAATAAGAGAACCTGCCAATTGGATGCATTTTAGAGCAAAAATGAATATACAAATGTGTCTCAAAATAGGCAGTTTTGATTTGAATACACCCTTAAAAATAAAAAATTAATAGTTTATTTTTATAAAATTTTAGCGGCGGACGTAGAATTTTCCCACAGCAAATTAGTGTACCATAACACTGTGGTTTAAGACCAATAATTGAGAGTGTATTATAATGGTAAAGATTGAAAGTGTATAAGAAGAGATTGAACGTGTATAAAGGTGTAAAAAGTCAATTTTTTCACGTTCTAGTAAAGAAATAGATTTACTGATATTAAACGCCCACCAAACAGCTTTAAAGATGATATTCGCTATTGTCCTACCCAAAATATAATACAACTAGCGGCCCGTCGGTAGACAATGTGTTGACATTGTGGGTAGACAATGTGTTGACTACAATGTAGGGTAGAGAAGTGTAGGTACTTTAAAAAAGTTGTTCTAAATTGGATAAAAGTGGGAGTGAGACAAAATTGCAGTACTTAGAAATTTTTAAAATTAAAAGCTTGTAAAAATGTGATAAATAGATTTTTCTCTTTATGTACATATTGAAACTATTAAATAATACACGATCCATGGAAGGACATAGCAACTAATTGTGTTCATGTAGAATGTGTTTTCCTGAAATATGGCAAAATGACCCAAAACTTTTGAATACCCCTTTAACCACCTTCTGGGGGGGGGGGGGATTTCCAGAATCGCCGAAAGACGTGTTTAACCAACTTTTTAGTAGATTTGTTTTAATTAATTTCGCCCTCCTACATAAAAGCTGAGATATGGCGAAATGACCTAAAATATTCGACCCCCCCCCCTTTAACCACCTTCTCGGTGGGGGGAATTTCCAAAATTGCTGAAATACGTGTTTTATTCATTTTTCAATAGATTTGTTTTCCTGATTTTCGCGTTCCTAACTAAAACTGCTGCTGAGATACGACGAAATGATCTAAAATATTCGACCCCCCTTGTAACCCTCTTTGGAGGGGAATTTCTAAAATCACTGAAATACGTGTTTAACCAATTTTTTTGAAGATTTGTTTTCCTTAATTTCGCGCTCCTACATAAAATTGCTGCTGAGATATGGCGAAATAACCTAAAGCATTCGACCACCCCAATTTAAACCCCTTCTGGGGGGAATTTCTAAAATAGCTGAAATAGGTGTTTAATCATTTTTTAGTAGATTTGTTTTATTGATTTTTTTGCTTCTACCTATAACTGCTGCTGAGATATGGTGAAATGACCTAAAACATTCGACCCCCCGCCTTTAACCCCCTCTGGGAGGGGAATTTCTAAAATCGCTGAAATATATGTTTAATCCTTCTTTTAGTAGATTTGTTTTCCTGATTTTCGCGCTCCTACCTATAACTGCTGCTGAGATATGGCGAAATGACCTAAAAGATTCGACCACGCCCCTTTAACCACTTCGGGGGAGGGTAATTTCCAAAATCACTGAAATATATGATTAATCATGTTTTAGTAGATTTGTTTTCCTCATTTTTGCGCTGTTAACTAAAATTGCTGCTGAGATATGGAAAATGACCTAAAATATTCGACCCCACCTCAACCCCCTCCTGGAGGGGAATTTCTAAAATCGCTTAAATACATAATTAATCATTTTTAGTTGATTTGTTTTCCTGATTTTTGAGCTCCTACCTGTAACTGCTGCTGAGATATGGCTAAATGACCTATAACATTCGACCACCTCCCTTTAACCCCCTCCTGGTGGGAATTTCTAAAATCGCTTAAATAGGTGTTTAATCATTTTTTAGTAGATTTGTTTTCCTGATTTTTGCACTCCTACCTATAACTGCTGCTGAGATAGGGCGAAATGAACTAAAAAATCCGACCACCCCCCTTTAACCCTCTTCTGGGGGGAATTTCTAAAAACGCTGAAATAGATGTTTAATCATTTTTTTAGTAGATTTGTTTTCCTGATTTTTGCGCTCCTACCTATAACTGCTGCTGAGATAGGGCGAAATGAACTAAAACATTCGACCACTCCCCTTTAACCCCCTTCTGGGGGGGAATTTCTTAAAACGCTGAAATAGGTGTTTATTCATTTTTCTAGTAGATTTGTTTTCCTGATTTTTGTGCTCCTACCTATAGCTGCTGCTGAGATATGACGAAATCACCTAAAACATTCGAACCCCCCTTTAACACCCTTCGGGGGGAATTTTTAAAAATCCCTTCTTATTGCTTGCCTAGGGCATAACAGGAATCTACAGTCTAAATACAGTGACCCTGACTTTAGTAGTTTCGGCTGGGCGTTGATGAGTCAGTCAGTCAGTCATCGTTTCCTCTTTATATAATAGTATAGATTTTTATTAAATGCAATAAAATATTTTTAAATAATAAAATACATTTCCAAGCACATTCTAATGCAACGTATATTTTAATCAATTTATCTTAACTTAATATTAAATTTATGTTCAACATAAAATGAAAATCTGCACTTTTGTTTACTGGTCATAGTTTAGTGCCAAAGTGCGGTATCTTATGGTTAATCTTACGATTAACATGCTCTTTTTTATTTGCTCACGGCAACAATTTTCCGATTGTGGTAATACTTCCACTAGTCACTTTACATCATTTTAGAAAAAAAAAAGAATCCTTGTTGAGATACTATAATAATAAAAAAAAACATGCTTGAAAATCATTAAAAAATGCTCGAAATTGAGATACATCTGGGCTTCCAAAAAAATTTCATTCAAAAAGTTCATTCTTGATCCAATTTGTGATGATTGTTCATTCTTGATCCAATTTGTGATGATTTAAAAATGTAAATTATGTGATATATTCATGTCATGGGTAAGCAATAAAAATAGTAACTGGTTTTTCGAACAATCCTCTAAAAGTTTCTTCACGGGATACAAAAAACACTTAGTAAAATAAATTGGATTTTGTCGCTAATAGCTTTCAGTAACGTTTAACAGCATTTAAATGAATTAAGATTTGATAAATAGATAATGTTTCTCATTCTAAAACTGTTTTGGATGATTCAGATTTTTTTCGTTTTTTCTAGGACTGTATAGAACTATGCAAGATTGAAAGAATGATGGAACAGCATAGCTGTGTGGAAAAAACTATCACGTATCCCCACCGCTTTCCTATATGCTCGGAAAGTAAGTTTCTGAAATGTAAAATGCGTATACATAATATACCTGTATAAAAAACTTAAAAAATATATATACGTTAAATTAGGTTGCCATTTCACCATTTAAAAATAGATTTAAAATGTTCAAAATTGTTATTTTAATAAATTAATAAAACTAGACTACTTTATTCCCTTTTTGGTTCAAAGACTATTCGTCGCTACCATGTCAAACTATCGAATTTTTGAAAATTGGCTCGAATTTTTTTTAAACTATCGAATTTTATCGAAAATTGGCTGATTTTCACCACTAAATTTTATTAGAATTCTTCGCCTAGTAAGAATACTAATAAAATAGCTGTGAAGAACAGGGTTGCTAGTTAGGCCGTCTTATTTATTTAGAAATGCCTAATTCATACCGGAAATTTTGAGAGAAAAATTTTTACTTGATTTAATCAACACATTTCTGTTTGAGATTTCTGGTACGTCTTCGGAATTATTGAACGCAAAAGATGTCAAACTGGCAAACCCTTGTGAAGAATGCTATTAAAATTTAGTGGTGCCAATCGGCCCATTTTTAAAAGTAATAAAAAATGCATTTTTTCACATTCGATAGTTAGACATGGTAGCGACGATCATCTCAACGCATCATATCTTAAAATCTTCATTTATCCTCAAAAACTATCAGAAACGTTTTATCATTTGAGTAGGTCAGGGCAAGAAAAGGCCCAGCCACATTTTTTATGAAATAAATCTGGCACTGTAATCTGCTGCTTGATATTGTAAATTATAATATTCTACATATCATTATTTTCTAATGTCAGTAAGTGGCGACATATGTCCCAGATTTCGTTTTTGGCCCACTAGTTTCAAGAACTTTTTTTACCAGAAAGAAAGTGTACATCATTAAAGTAATGCCATGTAGGTATTCAGAATATCTCAAATGTTACAAAGAATTGGAAAAAACTTTATGTTATATACTTTCATTTGAGTATTCGATCAAACTTTCAAATTGAAATATCTCATCAAGTTCAAAAATGTGGCTTAGCACTCTCTTGCACCCACCCACTCATTTACCACATATCCCTATTATGGCTATGATAATTTAGATAAGCACCGTCTACTCATTGCCTAAAGCCATTGTGGCCACTGTAGATTATACAATTTCGAACAACTTTTTTAAAGTACCTACACTTCTCTACCTTACATTATCGTCAACACATTGTCTACCCGTGCAAAGCCGGGACGGGACGCTAGTTGTATTATATTTTGGGCAGTACAATAACGAATATCAACTTTAAAGCTTTTTAGTGGGCGTTTAACATCAGTACATCTGTGTATTTACTAGAACGTGAAAAAAAAATAGACTTTTTACACCATTATACACGTTCAATCTCTTCTTATACACTTTCAATCTTCACCATTATACACTTTCAATCATTGGTCTTAAACCACAATGTTATTTGCGACATAGCAGAGAATATATACTTATAAAAGACCATGTCCTGACTGACTCCTACTCAACGCCAAACCTTAACCGTTGCTCCTAGGACAATGACATTTCGAAGACATGTTCCTTGCACAATGTAGGCACCCACTCAGAAATGATTTATAAAAATTCACCCCATAAAGGGTTTAAATCATGGCTCGAATTTTTTGGTCATTTCGCCTTTTTTCCATATCTTACCAGCAGTGTTTGGTAGGAGCGGAAAAATTCAGGATACCCAATCTACTAAAGAAATATTTAAACATGTATTTCAGTGATTTTAGAAATTCAACCGGTAAGGGTGTTTAATGGGGGGGGGGGGGTCAAAAGTGTTAGGTGATTCCCCCTTTTCGCCATATCGTAGCAGCAGTTTTAGCTAGGAGCGTGAAAATCAGGATAACAAATCTACTAAAGAAATAGTTAAACACTTATTTCAGCGATTTTAGAAATTCAGCTACTAAGTTGGTTAAATGGGGGGTCGAATGTTTTAGGTCATTTCGCCCTTTCGCCTTAGCAGCAGTTTTAGGTAGAAGCGTGAAATTCGGGATCACAAATCTACTAAAAAATAGTTAAACACGTATTTCAGCGATTTTAGAAATTCAACCACTAAGTAGGTTAAATGGGGGGGGGGTCGAATGTTTTAGGTCATTTCGCCCTTTCGCCTTATTAGCACTTTTAGATAGAAGCATGAAATTCAGGATAACAAATCTACTAAAAAAATAGTTAAACATGTATTTCAGCCATTTTAGAAATTCAGTTACTAAGGGGGATTAAATGGGGATCGAATGTTTTAGGCCATTTTGCCATATCTCAGTAGAAGTTATAGAAAGGAGTGTAAAATTTAGGATAACAAATCTACTAAAAAAATAGTTAAACACGTATTTGCGTGATTTAAGGGCTAGAGAGTCTGTCGCCAACATCCGCTATAAACCCGATCATGGAAGATTAGACGAATAAGACAACTATTGTTGAATTTTATTAGATATTTTGCGTGATATTTTGTGTGAGGGAATGTAATACAAAATATAATACATTGCCTCCTCTGTTCAAAATGCATTTTTTGGAAGAAAAGTTTTGCGATTTAAATACTGATCGCCATATTTATGGGCTTGGGTATGCACAAGACTGAGTTATAGTGATTTCTGTATAATAAGTTTACAGGCGTTCATCGCAAAGGGCTCTTTTAAAATAATTTCATTTTAACGATTTATGCAAGCAAAATAGCTGAACCCAGTTATAGTTATCGCTGTATTTACGATATATGGCTGAGAAACACACATGACCCCGTTATTTTGATCATGGCATTAACAATTTATGGGCGTGAAATAACAGTACTCATTTACAATTATCACAATGTATCTTAGGCAATCCCTAAACAAGCTTTTTATGAGAGAAACGGTTAAAAAGTCACCGTGTGGAGGTAGATCTCTCGTAATTTCGTCACTGACGAGCTTATAGTTGGTTGTGTATATCTCATACGATAGATATCAGCTCAAATTCTTCAGTCTGAGCGCTCTAAAAGTAGATGTTTTCAATTCTCGGACTTGACACTAATTTTGAAAAACACTTATTAGCGATTAGTCGATTAGTCGCCAAATATTCCGCGTGTTGCATACATTTTTGATTTACCTTCAGTTTAAAAAATAACCCTTATTGTGGCGTGAATCTTTCGTTCGAAGTAAGAGGGAGGCAATAGCATATATTTCAAATCGTACAATAGTATGTGAGATTGAAACTTAACAAGTAAAGCAATGAAAAGTCCCTTTTCCTTCTCCAAACTTACCGAGTTATGTTGCTTCAAATTTTATAAAACTTCAGCCTATTCTGGCGTTATAAACACATCTTCTTTCCATTTCTAGTGCTGGAAAACGCAGAAAAAATATATAATTCAAATTATCAAACCTCAGTAAATTTTAATCGTAGAAGAATGAAATTTTTATTATTTTGCTAATTAAAGTATGAAAAAAAATGCTAAATATAAGATATATGACATAGCGATAATAGAGATAAAAAGTTAGAATCCATTACTTAAAAAATAATAACTATTTTGACATAAATGTAAACTTATATGCTGAACAACATTAAAAAGAGTTTTGGGCTTGAAACTATATCTGGCTCGGTAATTAGCTATTGGCCAACAATAAGAATGTACATGCTGTATAAAGAATCAAAATATTTCTATTTTTGTGTAACAGGAATGTGTGTTTTAAACATAATAACTTTTCATTTCTGTATTTTAATAGCATTTTTTCTGTTTCAGATAATACTATTTCGGATAAAATGGTTGAAGAATGTTCATCTGGCTGCAGGGAGGCTTGCAAGTAAGTTATTTGAAGACTAATTCTAATTTCCTTTTTAAAAAAGAACTGCCTTTTATATAAAACTTCACTCAAAACACTAATTTAATATATTGTTATTTCTTATTTTCGACTATTCTCAAATATTTGTAAGCATGCGATATTCCGATTATGTTAACATAAAATATTATTGTTAACTGTATTGTTTTTATGAAAACAATGTTTTTTTCACGCATTGTTTCTCACCATTTTCCGTCAAATGATTTTGAGAAAAAAAAAATAAGAAATTCACAGATAAATAAAAATAAAAGTTAAAATTGTTTGTTTCTAAAAAACACGCTTTTATAAGCGTTCAATATTTATATTAAAAATCACGCATCATTTCATTATGGAAATTCGTGCTATTCCAAAAGATTTCTGTTACATTAAATCAATTTTCCTTTGAATTACTCTGGTTCCGAGTACGAAAAACTCACAACTTTTATTTATGCCTGATAGAAAGCGCGAAATCGCGAATTTATTTTAAAAAACATTATAATTGTTTCTCTCTTTCTGGTTTAAGATATGGAATGAAAACATAGATTTCTAAATTGTTTTCTCAATCCATAATTATAATTTAATTAATAGTATTCTATTAATGAATAAGTAAGTTCTTAAAAAAAAAAAATATTGTATTGTTGACGGGAACTGACAACAGCCACAATTTCTGAAATTCTAGAACACCAGGAAGTTGACGAAAATTGAATTACAAAATTCTCTCTTTTCTCACATGATCCAAGATAAGATAAATAAAAGTATGTAAGGAGCAAATTTTACGATGCTTTATAACAAAATTAGTTTTATAATGAGAGTTCTTAAAACATAACACTCATAACGTTTTAACGCACCGATTTTGTTTTATATAAAGAGAAAATATGACCGAATTACGCATATTAAATGTTCAATTAGTTATTCTTCATCCTTCACTAATACGTTGCTCATCTGCTCAATATGATGAGTCAGTCTTTGTTAATTTCTGACGAGCAGGGAAGACCGAGCTTTGCTTGGTCAAAATTAGCTTTGAGTTCAAATATATCATGACCCATGACCAAAGTGACCCACTAATTAAATTTTCTCAAACAGGTGACCAAGCCAAATTGTCTTCTTGTGCCCGAAACCCGTAGGATATAAAATTTAGTCAAAATAGTCTCAGCCATTCTTTAGATAAAATTAGCTTGACCCACAGTGACCCAAAAATTACCCACTATTCGCATTTTCTCGAACATTTGACATAGCCCAATTATTTTCTCGTGCCCCAAAACCGTAGGATACAAAATTTAGTTTAAATCGTCTGAGCCTTTTTGAAGATAAAAATAGCTTGATCCATAATGACCCATGATCAAAATGACACACTAATCTAATTTTCTCGAACGTGTGTCCTAGCTCAATAGTATTCTCGTTCCCTAAAACTGTAGGATACTAAATTTAGTTCAAATCCACTGAGCCGTTTTTAGATAAAAATATATTGACTCATAATGACCCATGACCAAAATGACCCACTAATCGAATTTTCCTCGAACATGTGACCTAACCCAACAGTCTTCTCGTGCACGAAAACCATAGGATGCAAAATTTAGACTAAACAGTCTAAGCAATTTCTTAGATAAAATTAGCTTGACCCATAGTGACCCAAAAATGACCCACTAATCGAATTTTATTGGACATGTGAGCTAACCCAATGATTTGTTCGTGCCCAAAACTCGTAGGACACAAAATTTAATTAAAATCGGTAGAGCCGTTTTTTAGATAAAATTAGCTTGACTCACAGTGCTCCAAAAATGTCCCACTAATCGTATTTTCTCGAGCATGTGACCTAGCCCAATTATTTTCTCGTGTCCAAAAACCGTAGGATACAAAATTTAGGTCAAATCGTCTTAGCCGTTTTTAAGATAAAAATAGCTTGACCCATAATGACCCATGACCAAAACGAACAATAATCGAATTTTCCCGAACATGTCACCTAGCCCAATAGTCTTCTCGTTCCTTAAAACTGTAAGATACTAAATTTAATTCAAATCCTCTGAGCCGATTTTTAGATAAAAACAGCTTGACCCATAATGACGCATGACAAAAATGACGCATTAATCGAGTTTTCTCGAACATGTGACCTAGCCCAATAAGTTATTCGTGCCCCAAAACCGTAGGTTACAAAACTTAGTTCAAATCTTCTGATTCATTTTTTAGATAAGATAGCTTGACCCACAGTGAGCCAAAAATGACCCTCTAATCAATTTTTCTGGAACATTTGACCTAGTCCGATGATTTTCTCGTGCTCGAAGCTCGTAAGATACAAAATTTAATCAAAATCGTTAGAGCCGTTTTTTAGATAAATAGACCGCGTTAACCCAAAAATGACTCAAATGACCCACTAATAGAAAGTTCTCGAACATGTGACCTAGCCTAATTATTTTCTCGTTCCCAAAAACCGTAGGATACAAAATTTAGTTCAAATCGTCTGAGTCGTTTTTAAGATAAAAATAGCTTGACCCATAATAATCCGTGACCAAAAAGTCCCAATAACCTAATTTTCCCGAACATGTGACCTAGCACAATGATTTTCTCATGCCCCAAAACCGTAGGATACAAAATTAAGTTCAAATCGTTTTAGCCGTTTTTAAAATAAATATAGCTTGACCAATAATGACTCATGACCAAAATGACCCACTAATCGAAATGTCTCAATCATGTGACCTAGTCCAATAGTCTTCTCGTTCCTTAAAACTGTAAGATACTAAATTTTATTCAAATCCTCTGAGCCGATTTTTAGATAAAAATAGCTTGACCCATAATGACCCATGACCAAAATAACCCACTATTCAAATTTTATAGAACATTTGACCGAGCCCAATGATTTTCTCGTGACCTAAAACCGTAAGATACAAAATTTAGTTCAAATCATCTGAGCCGTTTTTAAGATAAAAATAGCTTGACCAATAATGACCCACTAATCAAAATTTCTCGAACATGTGACCTAGCCCAATAGTCTTCTCGTTCCTTAAAACTGTAGGATACTAAATTTAATTCAAATCTTCTGAGCCGTTTTTAAGATAAAAATAGCTTTGCCTATAATGACCCATGACCAAAATAACCCACTAATCGAATTTTCTCGAACATGTGACCTAGTCCAACAGTCTTCTCATTCCCGAAAACAGTAGGATGCAACATTTTGTCTAAATAGTCTGAGCCGTTTTTCAGATAAAATTAGCTTGACCCATAATGACGCATGACCAAAATGACCCACTAATCGAATTTTCTCGAACATGTGACCTAGCCCAATGAGTTACTCGTGCCCCAAAACCGTAGGTTACAAAATTCCCTTCACATCGTCTGAACCGTTTTTTAGATAAAAATAGCTTGACCCACAGTGACCCAAAAAGACTCTCTAATCCAATTTTCTGGAACATTTGACTTACTCCAATGATTTTCTCGTGCTCAAAGCTCGTAAGATACAAAATTTAATCAAAATCGTTAGATCCTTTTTTAGATAATATTTACTTGACCCAAATGACCCACTAATCGAAAGTTCTCAAACATGTGACCCAGCCCAATAGTCTTCTCGTCCCCGAAAATGGTAGGATACAAAACTCAGTCAAAATCGTTTGAACGGTTTTTAAGGTACAATTAGCGTAACCCTGACCCATGGTGACCCAAAATGACCCACTAATTGAATTGTGTCGAACGTGTGACCTAGCCCAATGGTTTTCTGGTGCCCCAAATCTTTAGGATACAAAATTTCGTCAAAATCGGTAGAGCCGTTTTAAAAATAAAATTTTCATATATATAACCACACACACACAAGATTTGCTCGTATTAGAATATATGATTTCAAAATAAAATTATAACAATCGGTGACCAGTATTAGCCACCCAGTACTTATCTACAGGCCGAAATAAACGATTGGGATAGTCGTTTATCAATTTTTTCTTTATTTTGGGTTTAAATGCTCATAGATTTCTATGAGCTTCTAGAACTTCTATGATGAAAGAAAGCAAAGTTTGGAATTATGATAATGAAAATGACGTTGTTCGCGTGCCGAGGAGTAATCCGGGGGAAGCTATACGGTCCACGTCTTGGCTTCGCCAGGACGACTGGACTGCCTTAGGCTAAAATGAAAATGACTTGCTACATGCTTCTCTACTACCTAACTATAAAACAACTAATTATTCTTCACGATCCACCTTGTAAACTAACGTTTGAATTGACACACATCAGCGGCTGGCCCAACATATCTTGTGGATCTTTATGAATGTTTCCACAAATAACATCATGGTTTGTTGTTGACACTTTTGAGTTCGGGGATCATACGCCATTAGAAATTCTTTTTGATCAAAATATTGATGAAATACCACGTCGTAGGTTTAGAACCGGAGATATTCCATAAACAAAATTTGCAACCTCAATGAAATAAGAATTAGTGAATTAAATATAAATTACGAAGACATAACTTATGAATTTAATAAAATGTATGTACTTTTCTTCAAAATAATAAAAGAAAAATGTTAGACGATTCAAAAAATAACGGAAAATATCAAGCGGTCTCAGAGACCGCTCATAGTATCTATGTGACAATTTTTGTCACAGCAATTAAGGCTTAAAGAATTTTTGGATTAGTTAGGGGAAGATTTCTCGGATAAACCGAAGTTAACTCTTGTCTCTTGGCAAAAGATTGATACGGATTCTGCCTCTTCGATGACTAGCAAACAGCATTCGTAGGATGAAGTTAATCAATGAATTACACATCACAACATTCATAAGATGCTAGCAGATGATGTAATTATGTCTACTGATTCTTCCTTTTCGACATCTTTGGTGTTATGCAGAAAGAATGAAGAGAAGAGTTCTGTTGATACCGAAACTGTAAGTGAAATGTAATTATGCAATATCTCCAATTCCTAATTCCTATTAAAGATGAAATTTTAGTTACTATCATGAGTATCAATTTTATGTTCACTTTATTTTTTACCTGAGTGATTTTTCAATTTTGCAATGTAGCCTAAGGATATAGGTACGACTGCTTGCATTACGCGGAAGGTTTGTTTAGCTTTTAAAAGTATGGGGTCACCATCTACGTTTCAGAAGAAACTGAATACTATCCTTAGAGCTTTATTGGGTAAGGGATAAGGGAGTCTTGGTCTATCAGAACGATATTATTGCCATGACGGCTTTGTTTGTGGAGCATTTGAGGTTGTTGAGGGAAGTTGTTACTTTGTTGCCTAATGCCGATTTCACTGTGAAGTTTGACAAGTGTAAGTTTTTGGGGAGTTACGATTGCGCCGAATGGGATTCAAACTAACTATGAAAAGACTAAGACTATTACATATATATCCATCGCCATAAAAATTGTAAGCAAGTGGTAAAATACTTAGGCATTGTTTTTCAAATTTATTCTAAATTTTGCACCCAGAAAAAGGAATTGATTAAAACTACAAAACATGTTTTGTTGAGTACATTTTGGTTGTTTTAGCAAAATTCAAGTAAAATTGAACCATTTTACTTTAATTAAACAAACATTTTTTACTGACGATACAAAATTTTGTTTTGGAATTGCAAAAAAAATTGTTTTTGTTGATTTAAACAAAATTTCCATTGATCTATATTTAAATAAAAAGTTTTGTTGAGTCAACCAAATTTTTGTTGATTCAACAAAACTTTTTTCTGGGTGTGCTGTGTTGTGTAAGCAGTTTTTTGCTTTGAAAGGAACAGGGTTATTGGAACATTAAATAAGTTTTTTTTATATTTTTTAATTACTTATTTGTGAAAGTGGCAAACATTCAAATTCGTGAAATGTCAGTCATTTTGGACGACAGGCATTTCACGAATTTAAGTGTATGTTTAGACAAAATTAAGTTTGCGATTTTTTTCTTTGAAAATATTCACTTTTAAACTGGTGCACAAAGGGCCACGGGTAACGTATTTTCTGAAAAAGTGTGGAAATATTTTATGCGGAAGCTCTCATGTTCTGTTAGTCCGACGTTCCACGAAAATGCTGTAATTAGATGTTTCTACTTACCGAAAATGATCATTAATTGCAATAAAATAATGCTATACATACTACTGAAAAATATTTCGACCATAAATGTTTTACTATAAAAACCATTATTATTATAAGTATATATATTCTGTTCTGTATTTCAGTGTTACTCTCTACACAATTGCTGTAAAAAATGCGGAAAATCTAAGAGATGTAAGTCTTTTACACATATCGTAACATTTTCAATAATTTATAAGCTTATTCTATATTCTCCGAAGTGACAGTGTAAAAAAAAATATTGGCTTAAAGTCATTATTGCTGTAAATGACGAAATCACTTTACAGCATGGCAATTTAAAAAGTCCTTCCACGTATACAGGAAAGATAAGGTAGCTTCCGTATTCCACTCAAACACACGAGTGAATTACATGCATGGAGCCCGATTACTGAAGATTCGCAGTTTAGGTTAATATATATATATATGCATAGCTGCCAACTTTTACGCTTTTTCCTACCACTAAAATTTAATAGTAAATTTTACGTTATTAAATCTCCAAAATTACATGATTCAATAAGGCAAAATTTTCTATTAATTTTTAGTGGTAACAAAAAAGCGTAAAAGTTGGCAGCTATATATATATATATATATATATATATATATATATATATATATATATATATATATTATATATATATATGTGTGTGTGTGTGTTACGGTCAATATGATTAATCCGGTCATTATTAATAATAACCAGTTATTAATAATGACCGGATTAAACATATTGACCGTAACATATATATTCTGTTCCATTTTAGATCCATTCCAGCGGTCGATGAAAAAAGTATGTCAAACATCCCATAATTTAATGCACTCGTGTCATGAAATTAACATAGTGGTAGCCGAAGAAGTTGTAAATAGGAGAAATAAGTACATTTATCGAAACTTCATCATTTTAATTTCTGGGGAGTGCTCTCTCTATATAACGATGATTTTAGCGAATCCCCATGTTAAATAATATTACAACATATACAAGGTACATGATTTATACTGCAATGCCAGCATAATTTTTATTAGACACTGAATTCGGCAGAAAAAACTTCTGTCTGGATCCGAACAGTTCATTTTAATGAGGATGAAGAATTTCATGACACGTGACCTATTTTAACCAATGAATGTTCACTTTTGTTTTGCACTATCTTTTTGATATCAATTAATATGGAAGAAATGCGTCTCTCAGATGCTTTTGGCGGGAAAAGTTATTCTCGAATGTCGTAGAAAAATAAAAGCGCGGGAAAATTTAATGAAGCTATTTCGGCTTTTGCGTATTGAGGCAGAATAAGATTCTCGATAACAAAACAATTTAAAAGAATGTTTTTTTTTTTTTTTACTATTTAGGAAGGGAAAATAGTGAAATAAGATTAAAAGAAATAAAATATATTTAATTACGGGAATAAATAGAAAATATTTAATATAATAAAGAATTTAAGAAAATAGGTTTTTTTTAAGAAAACATATACTACTTATGAAACGTGATTTTTACATCTTATTTGACAGGAAATAAAAAGGTGTATTTAAGTAGGTTATGATAAAAGTGTTTTAAATATGGACAATAATGGAGTATTTTTAAGAACGAGAATATTTAATAAACTAGTGATGTAAATGAAATATTAATAAAAGGATTTTTTTTTTTTTTTTTTTTGCAGTATAAATTTAATAGGGTATGGAATTTTAAATTTTGTAATATATATATATATATATCTGATTTTTATCTTACAATAGTACTAATGCTTAACAAATTTCGATGTGACTGAGCTTGGGAGTAGGACTTACCAATGTTTTAACCAAGTTCTTTGTCTTGTTTGAAGATGTCAGTCATTATCGGAATTCCAACTGCTACATCTCAGCCATTGTTAAAGACAGAGGAAAAATAAAAAATGCACCTGAATCCTAGTAACTTGGCCGAAGACATAAAAGAAAAATCAAATTACTAATTCTTTTATACATCTTTTTGAATTTGAAATTTTTTCTATTGCTCTTCAGGCTACCATTTTGAAACAAGATGGCGGATTAAGCTGGCCAAAGAACTCGGTCCAGAAATTTATGTGTTCTGTACACATCCTAACTCACATCCAAGTCGGTTTATAAATACGACTGGTACAGCATGACAAAGATTATATATATATAACAAAATTTGAAACTATAACAAAATTTGAAATTTATCCCTATACGGTAAATTATTTTTATCCCATTATATTCTAAATTACTCTATAACATTTATTTCTTCCGTTTAATAATGAATTTTAACTCTATTTTATTCCAAAAACCTCATATCTAAATATAATATTTCAATTGCTGCTATTTAGTTCAATAAATGTCGTCTTTATCTTTAAATTATAAAAAATTCTTAATATCCAACTTTTAAAATTATTTCATTTTTCTTTTTCTAAATTTTTAAAAAGGCGGTATTTATTTTAATAATTTCAGATATTATAAGTTTCTCTCAAAATCATAAAATCTTTTTCTTATATTAAAATGTAAAACATTTTATTTTAATTCCGTTCGGGCTTTGATCCAAGTTCGATAAACCATTTTTATTCTTTTCTTTTCTTTTCTTTTTCGTGAAAGTAAAAATGATTCCATATTCTCAAACCAGTAACTAACGATAATCATTTAGCCAAAAACACTCTGGATCACATCTATTTTATCGAACATTATAGGATATTCTCGTCGCTTTTTTTGCGCCATTTGTTAGCGGAAAAGCATCTCGGCCCTTAAAATCATCACAGGAGAAATTAAAGTCGACAGGATTGCATTGTGACTTTTAACATGATTTTGAGCGACAAAGTTACAAGTTTTCAAGTTTTCCTTGTGGCTTTAGGATGTCAATTAGAGTAAGTGGATAAAAGTGGAGTTAGTGACAAAATGAAGTAATCGCAATACCAGGTACAGTAAAAGTGGTATAAAAAAAGAAATAAACCACACATGTCAGTCAAATTTATTGTTGTTTTTTGATTTTTACTGTATTAATGTTATTGTTTTAATAGAATTAATTATTCTTATTATCATTCTGAAAGGGCGAGTTTAGTATTATTGAAAATTTAGTATTATTGAAAATCTTATTTTTAAAGGAGTGCAATTGTTCTTAAAATTAAATTGTAAACGTTTAAATCATAAGAAAAAAATGTCAATTTGTGAAAATTATTTTTTTTCATCTATATGAAAAATATTTCGATGAAATTTGGTAAAATTTAATGTTTTATAGAATAAATTATTCTTGTTTTTATGATTTCTTTCTATGCAGTAAATTTATGTTGACAAAAATTTTATATTTTTATGGGAGATATTTTCTTAAATGTTGTTAAGATCTGGATTTGTAAAGATAATAGAATTGCATTTTTCGTTGTAAGCAGACGATTTTCATCATAAAAGAATATTTTTGAAACCATGACAACCTAATATTTCTTGAAACAGATATGATGTAACGATGACATAATCGAATTTATTCTTTCAAGTGTTAATATATATATGTCGTATTTCCAAGTTCAAATCCGGGATTAAAGGCAGTCGTGCTCGTTGATAAACAGGCAGGCCCGGACTAGCTCCTTTGGGGGCCCTCGGCTAGAGACTGAAAAGGGGCCCCTTACCGGGAAATTTAAGAAGACATAGAATATTAGAATATTTACTTTTTGAAAATTAGGTTTACATGCCTAAAAACCACATTTACAGTGTCTCACAAAAGTGATGGGACACTTGTGCTTTATAAAAAGAAACTGCAATAAAATAAATAAACAAACATGTGCAAAAATTTTTTGGGTGTGTTTCATATTTAAAGTTAGTAACAATTATTACATAACATACATTTTGTCAAAATATTAAAATATTAATTTAGTAAAAATACAATTGTTCAGAACGGAGCAAAAAATGGCTCACATAAGTGATGGGACACTTACTTTTCCATCAAATATTTATCCAAAAATTTTACTTTTTAAAAGGTTTTAATATTTTGTTGGATTTCCTTTTACTTTTAAAACATGATTTAATCTTTTTGGGATGGATTCGACTATTTTTTTTTGTGATTTCTGTAGTGATTTTACCCCATTCTTCTTGAAGCACCGATTTTAGTTGTTGTTTTGAAGAAATGGTGTGTTTGCGAATTCTTGATTCCAATTCTTGCCAAATATTCTCTATGGGATTTAAGTCTGGAGATTGTGGTGGTGTTTTTATTATTTCAGGACAGTTATATAGCAGCCAGAGTCTAACGTTCAGAGCAGTGTGCTTGGGGTCATTGTCCTGGTAGAATTTAAAATCGTTATGAAGGTTCAATTTTCGTGCTGAAGATTTCAAATTTTGCTTTAAAATATCAATATACTTGTACTGATCCATTATACTGTCAATAAAAACAAGATTACCAACTCCAGCGGACGACATACACCCCCATACCATAACTCCTCCTCCACCATGTTTTACTGTTGGTACCAAGTTCTGTTTGCGAAGTTCTTCCCTGGGTTTTCTCCACACCAAGATTCTACCGTCAGAACCAAATATATTAAATTTACTCTCATCAGCAAATATAACTTTATTCCAGTAATCAGAATTCTTATTTATGTTGGATTTTGCGAAAGCTAGTCTGAGTTTTCTATTCTTTTCACTTACGAAGAATTTTTTCCTGGCTACTCTACCGTGATATCCAGCAGATCGAATTACCCTTCTAATAGTTTCAGGATTAACAATTATTCCATATAATGCTTGTAAATCAGCAGCAACTTTTGAAGCACTAATTCTTGGATTTTTTTTAATATTTCGAACGATAATTCGCTTTATTCCATTGGATAGCTTTGATGGTCAGCCAGGTCTTCTTTTATCCTGAATCATATGATTCTTTTTATATCGTTTAATGATATTGAAAACTGTTGAACGACTCAAGTTAACTGTTTCAGCAGTTTTTCTAATAGATTTTCCACGTTCAATATGCAAATTAATAACTAATTTTCGAATTTCAGGCGAAGTTTCTTTTCGTTTAGCATTCATGACTACACAGAGCTAAAAAACACAAAAATTCCAAAACAAACTGGAGAGAAATACTGCAGACGATTTTATAAATTATTGCCAATTGCTTTTAAGTAAAAATAAAACCCCAAAAAATATTTTTATTGCTTATTTCAGACGATTTTTGTTGCATATATAATGGTGTCCCATCACTTATGTGAGCTATTTTTTGCTCCGTTCTAAACATTTGTATTTTTATTAAATTAATATTTTAATATTTTGACAAAATGTATGTTATGTAATAATCTTTACTAAATTTAAGTATGAAACACACCCACAAAAAAAATGTGTACATGTTTTTTTAATTTATTTGATTAGTTTCCTTTTGTAAAGCACAAGTGTCCCATCACTTATGTGAGACACTGTAGCTACTTTGTCACTTGGAAAATAGTTGGGTTAAAAAGAAAGCTTTCTTTGATGTAGTTTGTTTACTTTCACAATAAATATTTATATTATTTTTATATACCGTACCTAAACTAGTTCCAAGCTAGAAAAAAGTAAGTATACTAATTAATTACGAGTTGTTTATTACTTAAAAATGAGAGTGAGAAATGCTTTTGGTTTTAGGCAACCAAATAACAAAAGTTGAAGATCTAATAATCTAAATCCTTCTGTAATATACCTAAGTAAATATTAAAAAGGGAAACAACGGTAATAAAAAAACAAGCATATTGGAAAAGAAACAATGTCCTCTTTAATTTTAATTTAATTGTTACAAATTGTAAAATAGGTTTTATAACAAAAATAAAAATGGCTCTACAATACCTTGGTACAGATACAGCGAACTAAGAAAGTTCATGTGATTGTGAACGGCTGTATACAGGGGCGTAGCCACCGTGGAGCAGTTGGAGCACATTGCTCCAGGCGCGAGAATAGTAAGGGCGCAAACGTACAAAGGAACGAAATAAATATTTGTAAACTTATTTAGTGAAACCTGTGAAAGCGGAATCCTGCTTTTAACAAATTTTTTCCTGATCTCTATGTGATTATACATACTAATACGAAAACCTGTCTAAAACGGAATTTTTCACTAATGTTTTGTGAATTTGTTTTAGAAAATATTATTGTATTAAAAAAATAGATAAATGAAACTACAGTATTCCTTGAATTTGATTTATCAAAATTTTAATCTCAGATAATATACATTATAAATATAACATGATATGCCTCTGAATTTGTAAAAAGTGTAACGGATGTTTTAAATCACAACTAAGGGCATTGCAAGTTGCGTTTTACAGCAAATAGGTTCTATGTTAAGATGAAGCCTGCTAAGACGGAATCGCATAAAACTGAGAGAAATTCTGTTTTAGACAGGTTTTAGTCTTAACAGATGTATTTTAATGGCATTCCTTCTATTTGCATCATAAAACTTTTCCGTTTCTGACGGGATGCCTTTATACACCGATTACGTTTTACTGTATTATATATGTATGTGTTTTAAACATAAAAATAAATTTAGGGAAACATTTCCGGTTGAGAAGAGGGCGCACCAATAGTACTTGCTCCAGGGCGCTGAATAGTAGCTACGCCACTGGCTGTATACTAACCAAACGCCTTTTTGGCCAGTTCATCTATAATGGCATCTTTATCCAAGTTATAATAAAATCTTTCTACTTTCATGAAAAGAAGATTAGAAATAAGGTATTGGGATAAAGTAGATCTAAGTCAATTCTTAACTATTTTAAGTTTAGAAAACACCCTTTCACAGGTTTACAAACTTGTAAGCTACATACAGGTTGGTAAACATTCCAGATTCTATGAGTTCAAAAATAACAGAAAAAGCACATGATAAACACAGAAAACATTGTTTCTTGTCAGAGCAGTAACCATAAAGATTTTTGTGTTTTTCAAATTCAGATTCAGATTCTACATCGTCATACTCACAGATTTCTTCAGCTCCATTCAGATTGTCTTGTTTTCTTTTAATGATAGTTTTTTAAGCCATTGTAAAGCTTTCAGACTGATCTGCAAACTCTTTCAGCTCTACCTATAACTGACTTCTTTCAACTTTACAAAGATTAGAAATGCTACAAAGGACTTCCGCATGAAAACTATGAACCATTACGATTTTATTAAATTTCTTTGGGTCTAACCAGGAACAATGTACTGAAATTTTTATGTTTGGACTAAATCTTTTTTTCGATACTTGCCCTGGCACAATCTAAAACACTGAAAAAGACAAATTTATAGTTTTGAGTAGTTGAGATTCCAGGAGCCTCGTCTATTGATTTTTCACCAGGCATTACCTTTTTCTTTGAAGTTCTTTTTTCCTTGAAATCTAATTCTACTTCAGCATCAATACTGTTATCTTCTAAGTTGCTATTAACTATACTTGTATAATGTTTTGGAATACAGAGCGTGAAAGTGTTTATCACTCCTTTTATCCGTTATTTGTTGAAGCAGCTTCTCTACCAAGTTCCAGACTGTAGAAAATAGTCAATGGTTTTACTTTGTAAATATTTTAAAATATGAGATATAACAAGAAATAAATCTAACAAAACAATAATTAATATATGTAGTACACGGCATTATATATTCCTTATATCCCAATTACGTTTTATAATAGACCGGGAGGCGGCAGCACAGACAATCACCTCATCGAGTTCACGGCTGAAATTCCAGAATGAGTTAAAACTCGATTCGCATATTAAAACGCAATCGGTCTACCAAGTCATATCTTGGTGGAAAACACCTTAAAACCCGATTTTAGCGGTTGACTCGTAGGTTTATCATTGTTTTCCTGCACCCAAAGGTATGAAAACATGGAGGACTGGGAGCAGGAACACACAATGGTAAACCTACGAGTCAACCGCTAAAATCGGGTTTTCGGGTGTTTTCCACCAAGATATGACTTGGCAGACCGATTGCGTGTTAATATGCGGATCGAGTTTTAACTCATTCTGGAATTTCAGCCGTGAACTCGATGAGGTGATTGTCTGTGCTGCCGCCTCCCGGTCTATAAGAAATATTCATTTTATTTGCAATGTCTTCAGAATTCATAACACGCATAACAAAGTATAATTTCAAAAGAAGATGTCTTTATTTATATTAATTACCGACAGATGGCGCAAAAGTAATATTTAGAAACGAAGCGCACTTTGTGAATGGAATCTCAAAACTTCGTTATGTGCATTTTACTTGAAAGACAAAAGTATATGAATTAAAGAGAATGAAATGTTCTACATTTTATGTATTAAAAGTTTTTTCCCTGATCAATAGTTTATCCGTGAAAGTGCCACAAAAATGGTGGTTAAAAGCAAAAAAGTGTTTATTAAAAAAAAACGAGAATTACGGCCTTGTATATCGATGTAACATGAAAACTAACCATTTTACGCAAACGTTGACCATTAATGATACTAATAGACCGGGCGGCGGCAGCACAGACAATCACCTCATCGAGTTTACGGCTGAAATTCCAGAATGAGTTAAAACTCGATCCGCATATTAACACGCAATCGGTCTGCCAAGTCATATCTTGGTGGAAAACACCCGAAAACCTGATTTTAAGGGTTGGCTGGTAGGTTTACCATCGTGTGTTCCTGATCCCAGTCTTCCATGTTTTCATACCTTTTGGTGTAGGAAAACACAATGGTAAACCTACGAGTCAACCGCTAAAATCGGGTTTTAAGGTGTTTTCCACCAAGATATGACTTGGCAGACCGATTGCGTGTTAATATGCGGATCGAGTTTTAACTCATTCTGGAATTTCATCCGTGAACTCGATGAGGTGATTGTCTGTGCTGCCGCCGCCCGGTCTATAAGGACTATGTGATTGAATACATTTTACAGTGAAGTTGCTTGATTGGGACTTAAAACGGCCTATAGAGGTGCTGATTGCAGCCATCAGTACAGGAAAATTGTCCCTTTAACTAATGCTAAAGTGCCATTGAAACCATTATTTATTATAAACGCGTTTAAAAGTGTTAGATATTTAAATTCGGATAATTTTTACTTTGCCATATAAACACAGAACACAAATAGCACATGAAATCTGAAATTGCGCAAAAAAATAATCATTATGAACAAATTAAAAATGCATGTAACGCAATGGGATTGCAAGGGATTTTCCTGAAGGGAGAAGTTATATATTTTTCCACCAGACGGCGTATTCGAGCGCTTGAATTCCCAATAACAAATACGACGACTCATTATGAATCAATTATTAATTATAAATAATTATGCACATTAGTAAGTACATTTACATAAAATAAAAAAGCAAAAATCTTATTTCCGCATTCTTTTATTTGACGATCCATGCTGTTCATCGACATCTACAACATAAAAAATAGATGTATGGAATTAGTGGGTTTTTTATTACTACCAATATTATAGAATAAATGTTTTCTTAATGGTAAATATTTCATACTTTGTGGCATGGCTTGTTCATATTCTATTGGGTCCACGGATTCAGTGAGTGGGCAATGCAGCTACAGCTCGGTTTCAAGGTAAGCTCGTCTTCCTCGTCTTCACGCACCACTGCGATGCTGTTGAAGTTACCCTCGCAGTTGTGGCACATGTTAGTACAACAAAGCCCTGCCTACTTGCACCCAAAATTTCGGTTGCAGTTCTCTGTGCACTTGCAGGATACAAGCATCAACAAAGCAAGGGGAGCAGGGTACAGTAAATACAGGCTGAAGGCCAGCATTTGTTTTCTTCTGTCCCCACTCATCAGCCTTTTTTTCAATCCCCAGCCATTGCTGGACTTGGTGATATACTCTTAAAGAATGCTGTTGCGCTGCACCTGCAGATGGTGGTAAAACAGCAATATTAGAACTGTATCTAAAAGCTGACTTCTTGTACGAAATATACTTTAGATAGTTCAGCGAAGGCACATTCGCCACAATATAGCCGTACAGTGAGACAAGGAAACGTTCCACAGCAGCTGCAACCATCTCCTGAGTAGCGATCAGGTATTTGAACACTTTAACAACGTCTGCAACATATGGATTATTACCAAGAATTTTGAGGAACTTCATTTTCCCTTGCATAGCGTGTAGGAAGAGGATGTTTTCCGCAACCGTTGAACTCACAGCATTTGATGGAGAAAATGTCAATGGAGAAACTGTGTCCTTACCAGGTTTTAAAAAGAAAACGTTTTCAGCTCTGCAGAGACCTATCAAAATGACCAAGAGCTTTACATCCTCCCCAACTATATTTACCATCTCATTTTATGGAACCAAGGACAAAGCAGTGTTTAAAATAAAGGTGTCTGCGTGTTCTTTTGCTTGCTTGCATGTAATATCTGGTGATGAAAACCTGTCAATCAACATAGATATTAACTTACCCTTGTTTTTTGGGTTTTCAAGAAACTTTTCTTCGGACGTGGTAGGTATCGTTGTGCCGTCAAACAATACGTCAGTCAAAGCATGCTTCCTTAACTCCTTAAGCACCATATTCAATTTAGTGATAGTATGCTGAATACCAGCTATGTTAAATTTCGTCAAAAATACAAAAAAATTACAAATTACAAAATTCATACCGAAAATTCTAAAAGAATAATTTTAATTTCAGTTATCACGAACAGTCTGTCATTATATAAAATACAAATTACTACTATAACTTTCTGGTATGAATTCAAAATTTTGAAATTAAAAAAAGGTCAAACTGGCAACCTGCACGTACGCACATACGTCCTGAAATTACAGATAGAGTTTTTCATAACATACGCATAGGTACGTCGTGGTGCTTAAGGGGTTAATCGTCTCATACGCCCATCAGTTTTTTACCACTTTGTACGTCATCAGGGTAGCCATCAAAGACAACTACTGCCTGTGGTTGATATTTTGACTACTGCACGTACTCAACATATTCGTCGGATATTAAAGAAAAAGAATGATTTGTAGACCAAACAGCCCTATGGAATTAAAAATAACCATCAATGACGAATTGAACCCTGCCACTGAACCGCTTGGTTGTTAGGGGTTTGAATGCCTTGTAGAGAGTAGATTTGGTTCATTTTATTAAGTCATTGTCGAATAGGGACACGGAATAAGTTCCTGGATCGTACGTCAAAAACTCCTCAATATCTTCAGCCGAGTGCTTTGTAACCGAAATTCGCTGGAAAAAAGATGTGGGGTTAATAGAGACCAATTCGTCGTCTACTCGTATCACAGTATCACACTGTTTATAACAACAAGAGGTTTTACTCTGTCGCTCCGTTTAAATTTGACAGTTCCAAAGTCACCACCAACAACATTGCTCCCGTCTTTAATGCCTCACTCCCTACATTTATGGAAGTTGATCCGTTTAGGCAAAAAATAAAACTTTTAGGAACTGAAGTCCGTGTCAGCTTTTATTAGCGAAACTGTGTTTTAGTTATTTTATTTTTGTGTTATTTAAAAGGCAAATTAAAAAGTGCCATATTTTGTAAAAGCAAATGGAGATTTTGATCCGATCCCAGGTATGCTCATTTTTATTTATTTTTTAGTTATGAAGAAAACAATGAACCTCAGATGCATAAAATATAATCAATCATATAATTTTTAGTATCATTAATGGTCAACATTTGCGTTATAACGCCCTTTCATAGATAATCCGCGAAGTGATGACTTGGTAGCGAAAGGATTAAACTTCGAGAATATTTCTTACATCCGAAAGATCACTTTATTGAATAAACAAAGATTTTCTTGGTAGATGAAAAATAAGAATAAAGTTTATGAGTTCGTCGATATGACGATCTTTCGTTTTAAGTTATCGTTCATTGGATTTCAGTGCCTGTTCAGTCCACTATAATTGACAGTTAGATTTGTTTTATATTAAGAGTTTTAGCACTCTTCTCGATTCGTGAAAAGTTCAGAATTCTCTCTCACTCTAGTAGGATTTTTATCCAGATCATGTGTTGCATCTCAAAAGGTTTCTCGTTCCCTGTCCGCACAAAACTTGTTGCGGGCGGGCTTTCTAGCATTCGCCCGGGTACTCAGCGTACCTTTTATTCTCGAACAGAGGTCTAGCACATCTCCGCGTTCCTCTCGCAGTCACCCGGGTACTTGGCGTAACTTGTATTCTCGAACAGAGGCTTGGCACCTATCAGCGTTTATCTCAATCTAAACTCTTAATTAAAATCCTTTCGCTCATGGTTTACGCAATGGGAGGGGCGTTTGTCCGAGGAGGGGCTTATCAGGACCACTTGTACCGTGGGACCATGACATCACCTGCAAACCAATGCTGTATTGGTTTCTTTCTACAAGGGGAAAATAAGTAGTTGCACTTTGTGGTTTCTCATGGAGATCTTTTTCTCACCAAGACAGGCCACCAGCAAAGTAAGTCCTGTCATCCTTGTTGGAAAATGCTGTCAATTATAATTCTAAAGTTTTCCTCTGTTCACAAAAGAAGTTCAGGATTGCCACTATTTCAAAGCAACGCCGATGTGAGAAAATATGCTGGAAATGTTCTTTTAGAAGTTTTCACACGAGAACTCTCAGCTGCCAAACACTGGTTCTCACGCAACGTCACGTAAAAGTAAAAATGGATTCTTTATAGCGTAAAATGGTTAGTTTCTATGCTACATTGATGTACAGTGCCGTATTTCCCGTTGTTTCAGTTTTTTGCTTTTAACACCCATTTCTGTGGCATTCTCATGGCTAAACTATTGAACAGAGAAAAGAATTTCAATTTATAAAATGTATGAAATTTTATCCTCTTTGATTCATATACTGTCGACTTTCACGTAAAATGCATAGTTTTAGAGTTATTTTGATTGTTTTATCAAAATAACTCTAAAACTCCGCTTTTTACTCCGTTTTCCGTCATCCGAGGAAAGTCCGTTTTTTTTTTTGTAACAAAAAAAAAAGTATTTACCGGAAAAAAGTTTATTGGAAAATCTCATTCATCTTCAGCGACCCCAAAAAACACAAAAGTACCAATTATCAAAACTCCACCAAAACTTTATTTTATTTTTTACCAAATGATTGGACTAATAATAGGCAAGAAACACAAACACGGAATTGGCGACTCAAAATACTGCGTATGTGGAAAGTATTTATGAGCTAATAAATTAATTCGATTTACCTTACCTGTTAGACCGGGAGGCGGCAGCACAGACAATCACCTCATCGAGTTCACGGATGAAATTCCAGAATGAGTTATCGATCCGCATATTAACACGCAATCGGTCTGCCAAGTCATATCTTGGTGGAAAACACCCTAAAACCCGATTTTAGCGGTTGACTCGTAGGTTTACCATTGTGTTTTCCTGCACCCAAAGGTATGAAAACATAGAGGACTGGGATCAGGAACACACAATGGTAAACCTACGAGCCAACTCTTAAAATCGGGTTTTCGGGTGTTTTCCACCAAGATATGACTTGACAGACCGATTACGTGTTAATATGCGGATCGAGTTTTAACTCATTCTGGAATTTCAGCCGTGAACTCGATGAGGTGATTGTCTGTGCTGCCGCCTCCCGGTCTATGTATTTAATGTATCACTATTGTCCCTCAAAGGCTGACTTTGCGACTGAGAAGTGGCACTAGTTAACCAAGTATTTTAACTTTTCGAACTTTTTTCAACGTCTAAAGAATTTCTCTTATTTTTTTTCCCTTTTCGTAGCGCCACTATGGTTCACACGTTTCATGTTGACATAATTGTGACACTGCTCTAACTACAACCATCATGGCCCGCTTAAGACTTAGAAGTAGGGGAAGCCCGGGAAGCCCCTTTTACTCTGCCAATTATGCTTCAACAATTTGAATTTTTATCATCAAAATTTCGAGTAAACAACACTTTTAATATTAAACTAAAACTACCAATATACATATAAAATTTTTTTTATTATATACATAAATTAATTTTGTAAATGAATTTACAAACATGGAACAGGTGTGAATATTTGAACATTAAAATATATTTTATGCTTTACAAATTGCAGGATTTGTCAGTGTTAAGAACAGTGTAGGGACAACGAATATTTGACGCAAATTTATGCTTAGCTGCAACACAATTTTGCTTCTATTTTATAAACAGAAATTTGGTATCACCTCTGTATGCTAATTACTTTCCCCTTTATTTAAATAACCTATTTTCCAGTCTTTATGAATATAAACAAAATATAATTATACAGATTAAATTTTCTGTTATTTTTAGCACGTTTGAAATTAAAATGTAAAACATAAGAAAAATTAAAATAAGTTGCATTTAATCACTGATTTTATACCATTTATTATATCAACAGAAAAAAAATAGAGTATAAATGTGTCAGCAATAGTCTGAGGGAAAATTTAGTAGCTATAATTAAGGAAAAGAAAATACCTTTTTTACCCTGAATGAAATTTTCCCCTCTAAAAATTAGTTTTGAAAAGTAAATTTGGGGGCCCCCTTTGTATTTCAGTGGGTAAACTCGGGCTTCACGTGCCTATTCGGTACACAGGCCCTAACAATCATACTACGAGACGAAAGATCAGTTGACGTCACTCGGGGCAAAACTTTGACGTCACTCAGGGCAAAAGATGGTTTTGATTGGTGTACGAACAGGGACGAGTTTGTCTGATTGGCTGGGAGAGGGGGGAGATTGATTGACGGGAGTGTTTGTTTGTAAACAGGCCCTTTCCTTATACGCCTTGAATCGTAGCCTATGAGCACTACACAGAGCTCGATTAGTAGTCAGCAGTCTTCTTCCGCTGGTCAGCGACACGACACAGCCCCACTACGTGGGCTAACACAAACAAAAAACAACTGGGCACTGCTTAAAATTGATTGAAAAAAATTAGTGGGAAAAAAAGTGTGATCGTAAAATTAGTGGGAAATAGTGAATATTTCTTATGTAACTAATTATAAATTTGTACTCATATATCCATTTTTGGGGGGCCCCTTCGTCCGGGGGCCCTCGGCAATCGCCGACCAGCCGACCTGGCCAGTCCGGGCCTGTAAACAGGGTTAGCTATGTGATAGGTTTCCATTTTAGCTCGCATCAGGCGGCCGTGTGGTATCATCAACAACAACAAGAAAATTCAGTTCATATTTTTGTCGAAGAACATTTTATTTCCAGTTTAAGACATCTCTTCAGGGAAAATGCTCGTTAGCCAACGCTAAACAAAATAAAAATACAACGTTCCATTATTTTCTAGAATCCGTCCCGATTCTTTTAGCAAACACCAGCGTCAAAAAAATTCTTTCCGAATCAGGAGGATGGTTTTTTTAAACTAGCTTGCGTAATAATACAGAATACGTCACGTGACCCACTTCTATCGAATCAAAAGGTCTCTTTAGGAACTTTATCAGTAATTCCGGTGGATTTATTTTGTCGTAAAATGACTTCCTTACCGCCAAAAACTTTCTACGCCCTTCCAGAATATTCCATAATCTCGTACCAGATGCCTGCCATATCAACAAACGAGCTTATCTGTTTTGAGGCTGTAGCTAAACTTCGAATTTAATACGTAATAAAAATAGTAAGAAGAAAAGAAAATGAATCTTTATAAAAGGGGAAAAAAAAAAGAAAGAATTAAAGTTTTTCGGAAATATTTTAATAGACATTTGATATTTAATAATAGGATTACTTTATGAAATAAGGTTTTTTGAGCGGAATATTTTAAGAGATACGATATTTTAGCATTTAAATAAAAAAGTTATAGCAATTTGACCACACGGGAATAATACTAATGAATTTTAATAATGGATTAAAATAAAGATGTTCTATTTAAAGAATAAATTAAAAAAGCTATCGCCATTTTTAGACTAACTACTTTCGAATAAATATTATTAAGTGGATTAGGACAAATTGACTTTACATATGGATAGTAAAATGCTATTTTAAGAATGAGAATTATTTTAATAAGCTGGGTTATATACCGAATATTATTGAATGGAAAAATTTTATAGAATAATTGCGGAAAAAAATTAAATTTTGTAATATATATATATATATATATATATATATATATATATATATATATATATATATATATATATCAGAGAAAGGTTGATGTGCAATTAAACAAATTATTTTCGTGAATGAGAAGGTTAGACGTGGAAAATTTGATGCTGAATAAGAATTTAACACATGGTTACTAATGGTACTTCCTAATTTTGCAACTGTTCTTAAGTTATTTATTATTATTTATTATTTACTATAAATTTATTTTGACAAAATTTTCTATTTTAAAATTTTAATGGGAAATATTTTCTTTGTATGTTGTTGATATCAGGGTATTTTAAAGACTAGCCGCCACTGGCGACCAGTTTGGTCGCCCTTAAACGTATGTTAAGCATTGTAACAAATTATTTTTATTCATAATTTATTTTTTTCCTTAATCCTTCGCCAAACCGGAAAAATCTAATCGACAAATCAAGAACTTTTGCGATCGTGGTAGCATTTTGCATATTTTTTGTTGTTATGTATTTCATCTTTCTTGACAAAAACCGCTTAACCCACTTTATAATAAATTAATCATTGTGTGTCTGTTTTATAATAAAATTGTGTGTTTTTTAATATAAAATAAACTATTTCATAATAAAATAAAAGTACATGCTGTTTTAGTAATCTCTAATAGGTACCTGAAAACGGGATTTTCTCGCCAAAATGGCGCAAAACAAAAATCGCGCCAACCCCGGCGCGTTCGTGACAGCTGTTCCAATTTAAAATACATGACGTTAACATTTTTCTTTAAAATAGAAAATAGATAAATAAGAAATAATATCATAAATCAAAACATTTGATTTCAAAATTCAAGTATCGTTTCTAATTTGCACACGCGAAAAATAAAAGCTGACAATTAGTTTCGAAATTTGATCCATTAAATACTATTACACGAATTCAACTTACGTCAAGAAAAGATGAAGTTGAGTTGTATAGAACAGAATTATGGTAAACTTTGACCCAAGTGCGGATTATTTTTTTTTTACACCAGGCAGCGGTCCAAAAATTCATGGTTTAATATTTTAAACGTTCACAACGAATGAATCTTTTTTTTTGTTGTTGTTGTTTACTTTCATGGATAGAGAATTTGAACTGCGAACCTAATTTAAACTGAAGTTATTGCAGAATGTATACATAATTGAACGTAAGTCATCTCTCAAATATTAATTTATTTTGAACAATCTTTCTAAAAATGTAACTTTTATGCAGTTTTATTCGAAAAAATAATTTTGAATAAAAATGGCCGCCTGGCATATGAAAAAGTGATATGAATTCATTTTGAAGCGGGCATCCCGGAACTGTTGATGACAGTCACATGACTTACGGTTTTATTATAGAGATA
Source organism: Maratus michaelseni (assembly GCA_963931845.1). Classification (NCBI taxonomy): domain Eukaryota; kingdom Metazoa; phylum Arthropoda; class Arachnida; order Araneae; family Salticidae; genus Maratus; species Maratus michaelseni. The sequence continues at coordinate 66,322,809 of OZ007594.1, forward strand.
AAACCGTAAGTCATGTGACTGTCATCAACAGTTCCGGGATGCCCGTATCGCTTTTTCATATGCCAGGCGGCCATTTTTATTCAAAATTATTTTTCGAATAAAACTGCATAAAAGTTGCATTTTTAGAAAGATTGTTCAAAATAAATTAATATTTGAGAGATGACTTACGTTCAATTAGGTATATATTCTGCAATAACTCCAGTTGAAATTAGCTTCGCAGTTCAAATTCTCTATCCATGAAAGTAAACAAAAAAAAAAGAGTCATTCGTCGTGAAGGTTTAAAATATTAAACCATTAAACCATGGAGTTCGTAACCATAATCGTTCGTAAAGTAAGTTTTCCGTGAATGATTTTTTGGAGCGCTGCCTGGTGTCAAAAAAGTAATTTGCACCAGGACCTGTAAGACCATCGAAGTTTACCATAATTCTGCTTGATGAAGTGCTTTACAACTCAACTTTCTTCCGAATCTTTTCTTGACGAAGTTAAATGTAAACAAATACAAGCCATGTAATAATATTTAATGAATCAAATTTCGAAACGAATTGTTAGTTAATTTGATATTTATGTATTATACGTGGCAGGAAGATAGATCCTAAAATGATTGTTAATTGCCAATCATATTTACCATTGTTAATGACCAATCGCGTTCCAAATAGTATTTTAATATACATTTATAAAATGCATAACATCATTAAGTACTTTTATGTTATTTGGGTGCAAATCCCGCCAATAGCATTTTTAAAATCGCCAATACCAGCTTTTATTCTTCACGTGTTCAGATTAGAAACGATACTTTGATTCTGAAAGCAAATATTTTGATTTATAATATTATTTTTTGGTACTTTTCCGTTATACGGACACCATTGTCGCCAAGCATACATTTACATACATTTAATACAAACATTTACATACATTTACATACAATATGCAATAGCATACATTTTGGCATGGTGTCCGTATAACGGAGAAGTACCTATTTTTTATTTATCTATTTTATATTTTAAATGAAAAGTGTGAACGGCATGCATTTTAAATTGGAAAAGCTGTCGCAGACGCTCCGGGGTTGGGGAGATTTTTGTTTTGCGCCAACTTGGCGAGAAAATCCCATTTTCAGGCACCTGTTAGAGAGTGCTAAAACAGCATGTTACTTTTATTTTATTATGAAATAATTCATTTTATATTTAAAAAACACACAATTTTATTAAAAAACACACACAATCATTAATTTGTTATAAAACACACACAATCATTAATTTGTTATAAAACACACAGCATTTAATTTATTATAAAACATGCGAAATCTGCTCTTCCAGGTTGCCATACGAAGCAAAATCTAGCCGAAAACGCCGGGTTGGCCAGGCATAAAATCCCCATTTTGGCGACAAAATGATACTCCGGTGCGTCTGCGACAACTGTACCCAAAAGGACCCATCAATAAAAATGGTAAATAATATAGAATGAAAGTAAAATAATACAGAAAATTATTTTTGTATACACTTACTAAACACATAAAATCATATTGATGGTTTTTAGATTAGATATTTACGATGGAAGTTTTATTTGGGGTATATTATATCCACCGGAATGAATATGAGATATACATTCTAATCACATATTATATACCCATGAATATACTATACATATCTATATCTACTATATCAATAGAACCGTCTTCAATAGTCATTTACATTTATACTACGTAATATTAACTATAGAGTTACAATATAGAGAGAAAAAATGGGTTGCTGTAATTAGAATTATAGGTGCCAATGTTGGCGCGGCGTATTTTACCTGTTACGAATCTTAATAGTCAGTAGACATTAAGCAGACATGCCGAAATAGAAGAATTACGCTATTATAAAAAATCCTGAACTATATCAAAAAAGGGGAGCAGAGAAAGACAAAGTCGTACAAGGCATCTAGAAGGAAGTTCGTGAATTTTAATCAGATTGTACGTCATGGGTCAAAAGTCCTGACAGAAAATATGGTTTAAAGGGAATGCGATTATCAAAACTGGCCTTCAAAAGTTCAATTTTCCACCAAACCATACTTGAAAATTACGTGTTCACATTATTCAAGACGTTTTAGATGAGAATAATGATAGATTTTATAATCTTTCGCAATCGAGTCTACAGCCAAAGTTAATGAAAAACAAAAACAAATGTATTAGCAACAATATGGTTCAGTGTAAATGCGGATATCATTAAAGACTTTCACAAAATAGACTTCATTGCACCAAATCGTATTAACTAAAATACGCCAATTGGCAATGGACCCAATTACGTAAAATTACTTAATATGTTTAAGAATCTCCGCATTAGTGAACATATTGCAACTGATAAGCAAACGGACATGAAGGACAAATGCTTAAGTGGGTTAAGCGGTTTTTATCAGGTAAGGTGAAATACATAACAACACAAAATAAGCAAAATTCTACCATGATCGCAAAAGTTCTTGATTTGTCTATTAGAATCTTCCGGTTTGGCGAAGGATTAAGGAAAAAAATTAAATTATGAATAAAAGTAACGTGTTACAATGCTTAACATACATTTATGGGAGACCAAACTGGTCGCCAGTGGCGGCTAGTTTTAAAGATAATAGGATTGCATCCTATATTCATATTGGTAAAAAACCTCAAAAAATGGCTGAATCCAAGTTTGTTGCTTTTGATCCAGACTCTGGGGTGGAAATACAGCAATGGTTAAATTACTTTGACCAGAGTTGTAAAAAAGAAAACAAAAATGAGAATAAATAATGTAATCCAATCTACTGTGTTATAATAAATTAGATTATACCCCTCATACATGGCTCAGATACGTCGTTGATATCTTCATAATTTGGCAACACATGGATGCCTCACTTAATAGCTCTCTTGATAAGATCAATAGCCTTGATTCTATGATTAAATTCACTTTGGAAATTGAACAAAATAACACACTCCCTTATTTGGATGTGATGCTAATCAAAACCCACCATGGAATTGAACGTACGGTATATAGAAAACCAATAGCTAATCCATTCATTATTCCTAATAACGCTCAAGCACCTTTTTCCTATGAAGTTTCTGCCTTTCGACATTTTATTAGAAGAGCTTTTAATGTCTGTACACCTAATCAATTAAATGATGAAATAAATAAAATACGTGACATCGCAAGAAATAATGGATACAAAGACAGCACCATCAATGAATTAATTACAAGCATGGAGAATAATAAAAAGAAGAAAACCTTTAAAGAACGAAACTCAAAAATATCAACTTTACAATATTTTCCAGGATTTTTTGAAAGATTAAAATATAAACTTAGAAAATTTAATACCTGTCTTATTGCAAAACCTTCCACAAAATTAAAAAACATAGTATGTAGAAAACAGACCCACTAGAACCTAACCAACTTTCCGGTGTTTATGAAATCCCATTCACCAAGCCAGATGGAACAATACAGTACTATATAGGAATGACGAACAGAAAATTTAAAACAAGAATAAAAGAACACATGGCAGATATCAAACATGACAGAAGAACCACCGCTTTAGCTAGACAATATAGTAAGGAGCAGTTGCAGATAGATTTCAATAATAGTAAAATAATTTTTCAATCAAGAGCTTATTTCCCATCCATTATCCGTGAATCTATAGAAATATATTTGCGAAAAGATTGCATTTGTAACGAAGCCGTTTCCTTTGAATTTGCTGAAATTTATCACGCGATGATCGATAAATGGAAAAGCAATAAAATTAAAAATAAATAATAATTTTTTCACGTTTCCCAGTTTTGACCAAATTAAGCACCTACTAACTTTTAACATGAGATCTCGTGGTAGATGTTTTACTATTTTCAAATATGCGAGAATTTTGTATTTATTATTAAGATCTGAAGATATCACCGATAGTTGTGCATGAAACATATGTTATCTACATTAAAGAAAAAGGTATTTTAAATATTCTGTGTTATGTTTTTTTATCACTTTAAGCATTATTGGACATTAATTTAAAAATGAGGAATTGAAATTTATTTGAATATCACAATATTTAAAGGGGGAAGCGCTCAAAGTGTACATCAATGATTGTTTGGATTGTACTAAATTTGAAAAAAAAAAACAGATTGCTAACATCCTGGTTAAGAAATTTATCGATTTAAAATGTTCTAAATTTTCCGATTTCACAACTTTGAAATTGGACGAGTTAAGCGAAGTACAGGAGTATTTTAGGAAAAAAGTGGAGATTGGTAGAATATTGCATTTATGTGAGACCATTTTATTGCAGGGATTAACTAACGGGTTAACACCCGAATATCAGAATGCCATTAATGTTAATCCTCCAGAGAATACAACGGATTGGTATAAACTTGTGAAGCAATTTGTTGAAGTTCGCGCTTCACAAATAAACAAACATAATGTTTCTGCTCCTAGGTTTCAGATGCCACCTTATAGACAAACTTTTCAGTCTTTACGCCCTTTTAGGCAAGATCATGCCCCTAGGAATTGGCTGCAAGCTCGACAATATAATCAAAGACCCCCCAATTACAGAAGTCAAATACAAAATAATAATTTTCAGCGTCCTTACCCTAGTAGACCATGCAGAATTTGCACAAATCGGGTAATAACTAATGCATACCACTGGGAGAGAGAGTGTACTTTAAGAAATAATTATATTCCCTCTGATACTCTTACAAATTCTTCTGCATGTAATTCTAATAATATTTGACGACTAATACTGTATGGGACTACAGTACGACTATAATACTAGAAAATTAGAATCATCTTTTTCAGGTCCATACAAAATCATAAACAAACTTTCTGATCTCACTTATGAAATAGACAGATTCAACTTTATGAAACTTAATCAAATTCAGTAATAGTACACGTTTCTAAATTACGTCCGTATTTCTTTCCAAATAATTTTAAATTATTTCTTGAACATTCAAAAAGTCTAAAACATACAGAAACATCTTCAGATTCATTATCATCAGACATTAGTGAAAACAATAGACTAAATTTCTACTTTCCAACAGTTCTAGCTACAATAATTAAAATTTAATAAAACTTTAAAATTCTTTAATGTAAATAGTAAACTTCCTTTTTCAACATTGCCAAGTACACTCTTGACGGCCGCAGAAATGTTGCTTTCTTTTGTTAATTCTTGAGTTTATAAATTGTAATTTATTCTGGCGTAAATTATATGTTTTGAATGTAGTAATTTTCAAGAATTAATGTTGAAAAAACTAAAAGTAATAAATATAAGTTTCAGATTAGATTAACTATTTTTATATTAAAATTTTATATTAAATCTTAATCATATTATTTTTATAAACTACATTTACTTTGTTTACTTCAGTAAAAGTCTTAAATTATGTTCTTAAAAGTTAATATTTATATAAACATTGTGTGATATTGTAGTGGAGAGTTGCAATAAAAGTATTTCAAATATAGTGGTTAAAATTTAGCTAATTACATTTAGATCTTATTTAATGTCTTAAATTCAAGCCTTGTCTTTATTTCCTTACTTAAGTAAACAGATGTAGAGAAGGAAAATAATTCTTCATTTGATGAATATGAGTAAGATCTACCTATTGTGTCTTAAATTTACTGAATGTTTTATAGAGTAAAGAGTATCAGAAAGGGAAATTAATTGCTTGAAATTGTTGGTTGAGCGTCCTCTTCGAAATACTTTAGTCTACTAAATTCATTTAGTGATGGAAATATTTTTGTTATATATATATTTTATCCATGTTTCGGCTAGCAAAAAGTTATTTCCTTATCGTTCCAAAAATAAGGAAACTAATCTAATTTTGCTATGTTATTTCTTTTTCTCTTCAATCAAAAATTTCTAATTTAAAAACTATGTTAATTCTCTGTGATATTTACATCTTTACTATTGGAAAATATAATATGATATATTGTTGTGATTGTTAAAGTATATTGAATTTATTATTATTTACGTTTGTTATTACTTATTAGAGAATATTGCTATTAGTTATTATTGTTACTATTTATTTCAGAACACTCTATATTTGTTATTATGATGATTAAGAGTTTATTATGAAAAAACGATATAAGTGATATCAGTTTTAAAAAGCATGCTGTTATATATTCTAAAAAATAATATTAGTGATGTTATTGTTTGTGGTACCAACAAATTAAGGAGTGACATCATTTTGCTCTGATTTCCATACTGGCAAAAAACCCGTTTTCAAGTAAATTGGAGTGGGGTGAATACCCAATTGATTTTGAAAAAAATAAAAAGAGTATAGAGAGAAAGCCAGAAGTAGTTCAAATGAAAAATCATGTGAAACGTTATAACACACTTAGTGATACAAAACAGGACTGTCTTTTTAGATGAACATAATCTGTTATTTTGATAATGCAGTTTTAAGACTTAAAAAACTTTATAAGTAGGGTTTAGGACAGTAATCAGAAGACTTTTCAACAGTTCCTAAATACAAACTGTGCTGCCTTGGAACAAGAATTTTCAGGTTTTTGTAATTTCAGAGTTTTCAGAAAATTTTCAGTCTCCACCTGAGAAATTTTATTTATTTATTTATTTATTTATTTATTTATTTACTTATTAATTATATTATTATTTGATTGCTTATTATTATTCTTAATGTGTCATTGTATTATATTTTCACACTTATTGATTGTAAGCTAAATAAGTGTCTTTGTAACCTTTTGTATTGCAAGGAGATCTTTCACATCCTTCTGCTTCAAAATTTTTAACTTCAAAATTGTTATATTTCGATCTTTTTGTTTGCTTCTCTTTCGCCAATGCCAGTGCTGGCTCCTTCTAAACTGCTACTAGATTTTTTTTTCCTCGGCTGAAACCGCCGTTTTATAAAACAGCTTGTTCAGTCTAGAGTTTTTAGGGGGGAGGGGTATAATATGACAAAATTTAAAATTTATCGCGATACGCTAAATTATTTTTATCCCATCCTATTCTAAATTACTCTATAATATTTATTTCCTCCGTTTATTAATGTATTTTAACTCTATTTTATTCCAAAAACTTCATATCTAAATTCAATATTATAATTGTTGCTATTTAGTTCAATAAATGGCTTCTTTATCTTTAAATTATAAAATTTTCCTAATATTCACCTTTTAAAAAAACCTGCATTATTTCCTTTTTATTTTTCTAAATTCCTAAAAAGGCTGTATTTATTTTAATAACTTCAGATATTAAAAGACATCATCAAATCTCAAAATCATCAAATATTTTTCTTATATTAAAATGTAAAACATTTTATTTTAATTCCATTATTAAATCCAAGTTCGATAAACAATTTTTATTATTTTTTTTCCTTTTCGTGAAAGTAAAAATCATTCCATATTCTCAAACCAGTAACTAACGATAATCAGGCAGCTTAAAATACTCTGGTTCACAGCTATTTATCGACCATTATAGAATATTCTCGTCGCTTCTTTCTCGCCATTTCTTAGCGGAAACCATTTTGCCTCCAGTTTCTGGCGCGTTTCGCATAGAATCCCGGTTCTCGATTGACGCACAAGCCGTCACGTGGCCCATGTATTCGTACTTTTCTTGATATGATATACCGCCGCTTTTCGTTTCGGAAAGGATTTGAAAGAGGGATGCTAGATCGGTGTTTGGTTTGTTAAGTTGGTAATCAAATCGAATCTCTGCCTGGTATGGACGAAGCGACTAATATTTTTTTCTTATACTATTTCGGAATGAATATTTTAAAAAGCTAACCATCATGCTTCTGCTGTAAAGGGAACCCTGTCACCGAAACTAAAAAGATGACTCGTGTGAAACCAGATCTGCACCCGATGTCGTTTTAAGCTTATTAATAAAAGCTTATTTGTGTTCTTGGATAAAGTTTCTTCTTATGCATACGCACACATGCCATCTACGGTGAATAGTACGACTGCCATAAATCCTAGCGCGGAAACTTCCTCTGTTCACTTCTGAAAAAACATATAATATTGAAAAACCATTTATTAAAAAATGGTATTACTGTTGCACAAATCATCTCGGCCCTTAAAATCATCATATATATATATATATATATATATGATCCAGCAAAAACATGATTTTGGCCTGAACTAGCACCACCCCCCTCACCAGAAACAAGACAACACAAGAAAACACAATTAGAAAATATATGTAAAATTAAACAGAAACAAGCTGCGGCCTCATCAGCAGTGGGTAAATTCAAAGGCAGCCAAGCATCCGAACAAAAAGATTAACAATTAGTGGCAGTGGGTTTCGGCCAGAGCGCTGCGTAGCGCTGTTTGTGTAGCGCTGTTTTGTTTGTGTAGCGCTGCGTAGCGCTGTTTGTGTAGCGCTGTTTTGTTTGTGTAGCGCTGCGTAGCGCTGTTTTGTTTGTGTTGTGATGGTTACTGCTTATATATATATATATGTATATATATATATATATATATATAGGGTGATTCCAAATTTATGGTACAAACTTTAAAGGTTGGTACAGTACACTGTAACAAATAATTTTGTATAGAAAAGCAGGGTCGGAAATCCTTTTATACTCCATCCCGAAGTCGCGTGAATTTTATAGTGTCTTGTTCCAACCTACTGTAAAAAAAATCATTTATTGCATAGGAAAGCAGAGTCAAAAATCCATTTATTTTGTCAAAATTACAGGGCGTCTTACTTCAATAGGATGTCGCGTTTTCATTCATAAGTTTAACAGTAGTGACGATATTTTAACAAAATTTGCAACAGACTCATATTTGTATGAATTTAAGCATACTGTAAGGATTTCGTTTAAGTACCTTCACTACTATTAAACTTCTAAACGTTTTACCCGCATTTTTCCGCTCCCAAAAACAACTTAAATCGGCTCTAGACAAATTTTTTTAACAAAATTGTACTTTAAGTTATATGTAAAATAAAGTGGTATGAAGTGTATTTTTTATATATATATACCGATAACCAGCCCCCCCCCCCCCCACTAAAAATAATCTGAAGATTATCTTAAGAAAGTGCCACTTTCTTCAGAAATTCAACAGAAATCTGAAGACATTTTGCAAATGTAACTTTACCTTTAAAAAATCTGCAGAATTTTTTAAGACATTTCGCAGATATTTTGAAGATTTGAAAAAAATTGGGCCAAATACCTACAGATTTTCTAGAGATATTTTTAAAAGATAATCTTCAGAATTTTTTCAGTGGGGCCCTACCTGCCCGGCATGAGTGCCTAGCTTGATGGGTTAGGACCCTGAAGCGGGGCGGAAATCGCCTGATCACAGCATGGCTGTGATCCACCTGACTATAGTTTTTTTTTTTTTTTTTTTTTTTTTTTTGCATCGCTGCAGTGTTTGTTCTCTAGTAGTTTGCTACAGTTACCTTTATTTGCCGGTTCAAGGTTTCTTTTTAACTTTGTTGAATTGACAGATTTGTATTTTAGAAACAAACGGGGAAATAAAATTTAAATGATTTTAAGTTTTACAAATGTTTTCATGAATGTTTTTTTTTTACAAATGTTTTGAGGAAAGCTCTCAGACGCTCAAAGGGTTTTAAAGTTATAAACGGAAACTTGACTTTGGATTGGAGTGAGACATTTGACTATATAAATCGTGAGACATTTGACTGTGTATTTTCGACTATATAAATCGATTCCCGACCCTGCTTTCTTATACAAAAATTGTTTGTTACTGTGTCCTGTACCAACCCTTATAGTTTGTACCATGAATTAGGAATTACACTTTATATATATGTAGAATTTGAATTCAAACTTTACTTTATTTTCTTTATGACGTGCGTGATCATCAAATTAACTGACGCTCTGGTATTTTTTATTGTCCACGATTTCAAAGCATGAGTTATGAAAATTCTGGATCGCGAGATCAAGGTTTGGATATCTTCAAATTCAGAAAAAGAGCAGTTCTTTTAATTTTTATCATTCAGGAAGCGTCGAAATGTAAAATGTCAATAAAGGCACTGTTAAAGGCCTAATTAGACTATTCGAAAGTAAGTGTATTATATGTTCTCCCTCTAAGCGTGTGGAACGTAATATTCCGTTCACTAAACTCCAGATTTCACTGCAATATGTGCAATGTTTAAGATAATATAATTCTATAGATTTAATGAATTTTCAAAACATTGAAGAATGATTAATACTCTCAAGGGTTACATTCATATTTATAATTAAGTTTTATTTATAATGCTGAAAGAATCATATTTTTTTAGCATTTAAAACAAAATACAGAGAAAACAACATTACAATTTTACCCTTTTTCAAAACGCTCAGAGGGTTAAATGAAAAATGTAATATATTTGAAGAAGTTACCAAAGAAGCGTTGTAAAATTATCTTTCTAGATTTATATTAAAGTTCATGTGTTGTTATTTCAACGTCTAGTTATTGAATTAACTTTTTACATATTACCTTCCAACATATATAAAGATAGATAGATAGAAATATGTATAACAATTAACATTTCAACGGGGGATGACTATAGTGTCTGGTGTCATGATAGGTGAAAATGTAGCAAAAACGTCCGGAATTCCCTTCTTACGAATGGCTGCAATAGGTAACTTTTTACTTTATGTAAAGGTACCTAAATGTGTATTTACAAAAAGTGTCTCATTATTATAAGTAAATTAGATATAAGAGAATTATTTTTGTCTAAATAAAAACACCACAGACAAAAACTAATATGACGTTTCAGTATATCTCTGTCGGTGCGTGCATTATATACATTATCTGAACCAAAATATTTGGACAATTGCTAATGCATAATGTTTTGGCCTGTATCTATTCTATTAAACTCGGACTTATGTTTCTATTTCACAACACTTAGTTCTAAAATATGGAACGCAACACAATGAAATTAACACCAGTTATACGAATGGATCTAAAGATGGCATATACGCTCTGAGAATTTCAAATTTTGAATTAATTTTCGAGATTGAAATTTTTTTGTAACTTTTAACTAAATTTCTCTGACGGTGGCAACTAAATTACACTATTTGGGTGAATAAAAGAGGGAAAAGGGTAAATCAAATGGGTTATTATATTTTTATTGACGTCATTTTATCATTAAAATTCAAAAGAAAAAATCCTAAGGAAATTAAATTTAAACAAAAGAGTTAATTAATGCTTAAAGTGATAAAAAACATTACACAAAAAGGCTTAAAATACCTTTTAATATAGATCTGACATGTTTCGTTCTCTTAAAAATTTGCAGCAAACTGTCCAGTCATTTGATCGTTTTTAGAGAAAACGGTTACATAACCGTAATTGAACTCTGTTCTGACCATAATATTGGGAATAATATGGTCAGAATAGCGCTACATTACAGTTATTTAACAGTTTTCTATAAAAATGGTCAAATGACTGGACAGTTTGCTGCAAATTTTTAAAAGTGTACACTCAAACGGCGGCTTCTTCCAGATCGAAAATGGTAAATAAACTATTTTTGTTAAGTTTTTGAAAATGATAAACATAAAACACGAAAACACATGTATAATGAAAGCAAGTGCTTAAAATGGTTAAACTGGAAACGTAAAAATTATTATTTTACTTATTGCTTTTTAAATTTGTAAGTCAACAGTTTAAGCATTTTAAGCCCTGCTATTGCAGAGATTTTTAATCCTATTGAAACATTACACAAAAAGGCTTAAAATACCTTTTAATATAGAGCTGACATGTTTCGTTCTCTTAAAAATTTTCAGCAAACTGTCCCGTCATTTGATCGTTTTACAGAAAACGGTTACATAACCGTAATTTAACTCTGTTCTGACCATAATATTGGGAATAATATGGTCAGAATAGCGCTACATTACAGTTATTTAACAATTTTCTATAAAAATGGTCAAATGACTGGACAGTTTGCTGCAAATTTTTAATAGTGTACACTCAAACGGCGACTTCTTCCAGATCGAAAATGGTAAATAAACTATTTTTGTTAAGTTTTTGAAAATGATAAACATAATACACGAAAACACATGTATAATGAAAGCAAGTGCTTAAAATGGTTAAACTGGAAACGTAAAAATTATTATTTTACTTATTGCTTTTTAAATTTGTAAATCAACAGTTTAAGCATTTTAAGCTCTGCTATCGCAGAGATTTTAAATCCTGTTGTTACATATATCACGTTTATCCAATGAGACTTTTGGTTCAGGGTTTCTACTGAAACCGGCTTCTTATTTTCTGCCGTGTTTGTCAAAATGAACTGTCCTTTTCTCTTATTACGTATGCCATGCTTACAGGAAAGATTTTTTCGACACCAAACAACGCTGCATAATTCATCATGGAGATCTTGATTTCCGAATGATTACCTTCATGGTTTAATATTTTTATGACTCCCTGTGAACGAATCTCTTGTGTTTGTCTATTTTAATGGATTGTAACATTGAACAGTCAAACTAATTTCAACTGAAGTTATCTCAGAATTTATACAAGTTTAAATGTGACTCATCTCTAAAACAAACAATTTTTTTGGAACGCTCTTTCTAAAAATGTAACTTTTATGCAATTTTATTTGAAAAATAATTTTGAATAAGAACGGCCGCCTGGCAATATGAAAAGAGAAGTGGTCAGCACGTATTCGTTTTCACCAGCCACGTGACTTGCGCTTTTATTGAATTAATTACATATCATAGAATTTAATAGAATGAAAAAAAACTTTTATTAATATATTTTTAAGTTTTGATTCGATTTTCATAAAATTGGAAATGGCACAACAAAATTCTGCAACAAATATATATATTAAATTTCAAACCATTCGATTGGGTAATTTTTGTGATGTTATATGCGGACAGACAGAACGAATGACTACTATGGGTGCTACGTGTTTATATAATTACAAACGCCTCTGTTAACGAGGCAGAGGCTGTTTTATATAATTTATTTAATGAAACTCAAAAGTATTGTTCGCAACTGTTTAGGCATTCATCCCATTGTGACACTAGTCGTACAATGCCATAGTCTCAAAAACCCTTCGGCTGCTTTTTGAACCAGTTGCGCACGTACTCCTTGACTTCATCGTCCGTTTCAAAAATTAATTTTAAAATATACATACTTTCGAAATTAATATTAAAAACATATACGCCTTCCATTTAGGTCTTCGTCGAAAACATTAAAATCACAAGTCTTTGATATTAGAACTGCACTGATTTGACTGGATTTTACTAAACGGTTGTCTACATATAGAAATTGCAACAAACATTAATATTTTAAGAATTTCGTTCATCTAACAAAACTCTATTCGTCTCGCTCCTCCGTCTGTCTGTCACAGAGTTCGTTCTCGGAAGCTGTATAAGATAGAGACTTGAAAATTTCCATGCTAATAGATGAAGACCTATTGTCACATGACAAATCATAAAAATTTGAAAAATTCCTATATTATTTTAATTAAATGAATTAATTTAATGAAATCCTACCATTTGTTCGGTTTAGATTTTAAAACAGAACTTTAATTTCCGTCTTTTTTAAGTATCCTAGGTGGATCAGTGATACCGCGTTTCCGTTCAAGCACAAAGTTTCTGTGTGTTATTATCGACGCCGAAAGTTGGAAGTTTCTTCATTGGACTAGATCTCATTGTCCGATGAATTTATATATTTTTTTAAACTCTATTTTTTTTGTCATATAAAGGGTTCCGGTTTTATAGATAAAATTAAATCATGTAATCAAATATGTTTTTCCAAATATACAAACATATGCTGTTATAATTGTCTGAAGAGCAGTTCTTGAATATTTTTAATTTGATTAAAAAAATAGCTTCCTCTTGGTATCATTTTATTATTGAACTAGCTAACCCACCCGGCGTTGCCCGGGCCCGAGATAATTACAATCTCAGAGAAAGGCGTTAACCCCCTCCCTCCCCATACTCGCAAATATAATGAATAATTTGTTCAAGAGAACCACCGTCACCTACATTAACGCGATCATTAAAGTAATACACATTTTTCTGATAATTAGAACATAACGAAGACGCTACGCTAACATAGCCGGCAGTTGACACCTGTTCCCGACCTCAATTTAAAATCTATATCTTAACTAAGTATTTGTTCATTAGTAAAATTTGGTAATTATTTCCTTTCATTTTCGCAAACTAAATGAGATGGATCGGCCAGAGAAACAGAGCTCTTTGTAGTTCAGTTTTTAATGAATGCCGATCCCTGTCTGAAAATTTCTCGGATCGTTTTCACTGGTGCCGGCAGTTTTTTGGCAGTTTTTTGCGTAACTTAAAATAAATTACCAACCAAATTTTTCAAAAATCGCATAGTCAGATACAGAATATTTTTTACATATGCTCAGAAATTTTCAATTTGATATCTCAATTAGTTTTCTTAAAATTCGCTAATTAGTTAAATAATTTCGAATTCGTTCATTTCCGGTTGCAAATCCAATGCGCCTGTCCGTTTCTTTCGCCATTTTGATTTAAAAGATGATATTTTAGAAGCGATGGTTAATGAGAATCTAATTAATATCTAGGCTAATTATCAAAATATTAAAATTCTGAGACTCAGGTGCACATGGCCAGACCTTGGACTATCCACACCTAAATTTCCAGCCTTCTAGGTAGGCTAAAGTTTCCTAGCCATCGCCAACAGACACACACACACACACACAGAGCGAAACTTTCTTTTATCAGTATAGATTTAATGGTGCTGCCACCTATGTTCTTATTGATAAGATGTTTTGATAAATGATAAGGATTTAATAATTATAAATTAATGATCTGGATTTGTTAAATGAAGGATAAAGTGTTTTGAAAGGAATATTAAACGAAACCGTTTGTGCGATCTTTGATCACACTTCCCCGTTTGTTAAATAGTAATAACAGATATTTTAACATCATATTTTTATTCTTCGAAAAATTTTATCTTCAGATACCAAACAAGTAGTAAATTGGTCAAGCAGTTAAAGAATTATGAAAATATAAGTTTTGGAACTCCTAATGTTAAATTCATTATTAATAATTGTAAAGAAAATTTCAGTGTGTGAAGTTTTCTAAGTATAACTACAAACTATTTGGTGGATTGAAGTGGTATTTTAGTATCCCATATTTGAAACTTCTAGAAGTAGATTTCTCTTAAAGTTTTTATAGGTACCAAAACGTATTTTTAATATTAGTTTCATAATTTATATATTTTTTAATTAATATGTACAAAATAAATCAGTTCTTATTTCTTGGTTTGTGTTTTTGTAGTTTTATTTCATATGTGTGTAACGCAATTTACCATAAATATTTTAATCTTTTAAAAACAAAATTGTTTATGCAAAACATTTCATTATTGGGAGCATTTTACTCCAAACAGCTTACTAATATTTCTATTACTTAACTTTATATTAAATTTTAAAATGTGCCCCATGATTCTCGGACACCCTCCTGTATATGTTTTTCAAAAGAATGTCCAACCTCTTTTTATGTCCGATTAAAATAAACGCACTGAAATTTTATTTTATTATTTTTAATAATCAAATTTTGTATTAATATATATATATATATATATATATATATATATATTACCAACATATATGTATATATATATATATATATATATATATATATAAATATATATTAATATATATATATATATATATATATATATATATTCACAGTATTTAATAAAATTTATATTTATTTACAGTGCGATGGTTGGTCGAGTACTTATTATTGCAAGTAAGAAATTCTAAATCCTTTTTAAAGGTTAAATAATAAAAATATTTCATTAAAAAATAGCATATTTTATAATGTGTAAATTATGTGATATAATCTTCTTATATTTTTTTACTGAATTGTTTTAGTGTATGTTTATGTGAGAAAATGGTGTTAATTAAAGGATAGATAAACAAATAAATAATTCTTAACTATACCTAAACATTTTGATACTATTTTCAGATGCTTATGTTTGATCCTTTTGAAACATGACAATTACAATGGTTTCGCTTCCTATTTTCTTTATTTCATATGATGAATGCGAAAAAATGTTTATGCATAACGTTAATATGCATAACGTTATGCATAAAGTAATATTTATGCATAATAAATAATTCTTAACTATACCTAAACATTTTGATACTATTTTCAGATGCTTATGTTTGATCCTTTTGAAATATGACAATTACAATGGTTTCGCTTCCTATTTTCTTTATTTCATATGATGAATGAGAAAAAATGTTTATGCATAATTATGTGAAAATGGAAAGGAATGCAATAAATAAATGAAAATGAATGCAATGCAAATTCATGCAATATTACATCGATTGAGAAAGAGTACATCAGTAAAGAAATCTCTAAGAACTTTTTCCTCTTTCAGAAAAACCATTTTCGAAATAAGTGGACGCTGTAGATCCGCCTATTTTCAATCAATCAACTTGATCGTTTTAAAAGTTAAACAATCAGATATTTAAAACATGTATTCAATTATTAATGTCCGTATAATTGATATTTATTCTTCATATTACTATTTTTACACTCAGACATTACCTAAAAAAACATTGTTAAAAGTTCCCTACTTTTAACCATGTTTTATTAGGTAATGTCTGAGTGTAAAATTGGTAATATGAAAATTAATTCTTAGTCAGATATTTTTCTATTGAAACACATACGATTTTTTGTCAATATACTTATCGCTTGCTTTTCCATGCAACTGTAAGCAACTAATGTTTTCATTGAAAATTTACAATTTTAATTTAATTAATTCCATCTCATTAAAAATGGATATATTTTAAAACGGTTTTGTATTTCACTAGCTCTTGGACTAAGAGAACTTTAAAAAAATGTTCTTGTTCAAGTCTTCGATGAATTATCGTGGCCACCACTTGACCCTCTTTTTTTTCAACGTGTTCACACCCATCATCAGTGAAGCTAACATTTAAGATATCAACTGAAAAAAAATACCATACATTTCTACTTTAATACTTATAAAATAATAAGTTATTGTAAATGGGTTTATATAAAAACATTGCATTTCTTTTAAAAAATATTTTCCAGAAAGCCTTAAATTTCGAGGCATCAAAGTTGTGTGAATAACATTTTTTAATAATACTTTTAAAAAAAGGTCAGGTTACATTACCATTTAATGTCTCTTTAATGAGCCATGTAGCTTCGCACAAAAAAATAGAAAACAGTTTTGTTCACTCATTAAAAACTTGATTGTCTATATTTAATTTGCCGATTTTGTTATAATTTGATATGCAATACTTTAATAAAAACCGCATTCAGAATGTTGTGTAAGAGCAAATGCTGGCAGGAAAAACTTTAGCTATCACTATATATTGCTGAAAAGAATATTTCATTTTAAAGACATTTTACTCAAAACAGTTGTTTTACAGATTGCGCAGACAATGAAAATTGCTATCAGACATTTCGACTTCTTGCTTAGTAAAATTATGTTTGTTTCATGTTTTATAACTCTTTGATTTTTGAGAATATTTATTTTTAATTATTGAAAAGATATTAGCTTTCTTTTTTTTTAAAATAACAGGTCATTTTAATAAAACACTAATTGTCTAAAAAATAGACTATACGGTTAAGGTATGCATGAGAGTTATCTCGCGCGCAGTGGAAAATAAAGAAATCTAATTATGACTTAAATTTAATAAATATTAAAAATAATCTTTTGAAGTGAGTCATACAAGCAGGTCTAATAATTTTAAGATAATAATCTTTAAAGTTTCATTAACTTGTGACATTTTAAAGATTCCTGACACCTTAAATTCAAGTATATCAAAATATATTTTATTTACCTGCTATAGCAATTTCTATCTATTGCTTTCCTGCGGATTCCTTAGTTAACTTATGCTAAAATTAAACGGAAAAGAAGCATCTAACAACCGAGTCATTTGGCTAAATAATATTGTAGCAATAAATCAATTTGATAATGAAAGGATGTTTCTCAGAATATGAACTATTTGAGGATTAGTTGTTTAGATTTCACCCGATTGTCTGACGCCTGATTCTTTACTATGTGATTAATCATTTTTGTGCAAAGTGATCTTAACAAGTATTTTATTATTCCCTCACAATTTTAATATATGAGGCAATGATCTGAATCTATTTATGTGCATACTATACAATAAAATGTGACTAATTTAATGCAATAAAATACATATTAAAAACTGATAAGATTTTTAATTACACAAAGTAAGGTTCAATCTATTTTGGGAAAAGTTCATTATTCAACAAAAAAAGACATTTTTCAGAGAATGACCCATATGCATTTAAACAGTAAAAAAAGGAACATCGTCACATAGTTCATAGCGATGTCCCTGAGCTGGCTTGTCTCATGCTGACTGGAGGTTCTTTCCTCTTGCTCCAAAATCCTTGCACAATTGATCGCTCATCATCGGAGCTAAAGGGCTAAGCTATCGTAGACTGTTTGGTTAGAAGTTGGATGTTTTGTGGAACTGATTTTGTTAACATCGTGTAGACTTTATTCAATGAATACGGCGTCGCTGAACAGTCGCGATAAAACGAAATGGGTATCTACTGGACCCCACCTGTTTATAGGCGCACCGGACGAAATCGATGAAATCAAGTCTCGCTTACTACCTGTTGCACGCTTGCTTTTGGACACTGGAAAGTCATGATTAAACGACAAACATATAACAGTTTAAACTACTGACGCGTTTCTTGAGAACGTGTTTCATAGTGAGCCCTTTTTTGTACCGGCTTTGAAAACACCGATGACTAATTACAACTATTTTCCTTGCTTCAAATAATATTCCTTGCGAAATAATGCTTCAAGAAGCATTATTTCGATAAGCCGAAGGTAGCGACATTTTAGGAACTCGTGTAGGAATAATAGATTTTTAATTTTTCGCCAGACCAGCTTTATATACCAAAGAGATGGCCCTTAACACATTTTTAATTGAGTCTGTATCGACATTGATTACCAGCCTTTCGCATTCTTATACCATGACAAATTTGGCCACTGTTTTCATATGACTTTTTGGTACCACAATTGCCTCTACTTATACCTGAAAAAAAAACACTAGATTCGTGTAATCGGATAATTTTGAGAAATACCTATCGACATTTGAGAACCTCCATTCCCACTCTTTCTAAGCCTATACAATCTCATCTGATCCAGATTATACACCTTTCTTTCCCAGTCTTCATCTGTTACCAAATTCCTGTTCATCATTTACAACACCTTAAACAGAGCGCTAAATTACGGAAAAAACTTCTTTACTCTTTTCTGTCGCCTAGAACTCGACGTATACTTTTATAATAATCAAACAAAATCACACATCTTAATCTGAGAAACTCTCCTTTGCATATTATAATCCAGAGCTTGCCGCTTTCGCCCCTTAATAATCTGAACGTACTCTTCCTTTACCAACTTATCTACGACCTGACACATAATTCCAATTACAGCACAAGACACAATAACTGACCTCTGAAAGGCGTAATAATTTTACCTAAAAATACGTAATAATTTAAAATAAAGCCTAAAAATAACTCGGCAGGAGTTTCATCTGTCGACTCATGTACAGTGCGTAACACGTAACACACATGCAGAGTTCTGAAAAAACTAATCTAAATTCAATTGACGGGAACAAATGTAGGAATATGTCATTTGAATTAATGTTCTTTTTACATGCTCAGCCGTATTAGATTGAGGCTGATAGGGCACCGTAAGGACGTCGGAAATCTCGAGCTTCCGTAAAGATTCTTAAAAATATCAGATACAAAACAAGGGCTATTATCACTAATTAACTTCACAGGTGCCCCAATTTTGTAGACCAAACAAACGATAGAGGCTTTGTCGACTGCTTTTACAAAAATCTTCCTGAGAGGGAGAAAGTCTACCCATTAACTGAAATAATCAACAATAACTAATACACATCTAAGTCTATCAGGATTAGAGAAACGATACAGATTAATTAGTTCTAATCTTACACATTCCAAGATATACGTTACTTTAATAGGAATTGATTTGCCAGCTGGACTTACGTTTTTGTAATAAAATTTTGGCATGTGCTGCCGCTGGAGTTATGATCGCTCGTTGCTTCCTACATTTTAGAAAAGTAGCAAGAATCGCAAATCTGGGCATACGTTTTTCGAATACCTAATTGCCTTGCTATCATGAAACTGTTTCAAAATTGGCCTTACGAAAACTAGGTGGAATAAAAATTCGCAATTATCTTCGTGAGTTAACAGGTTTTGAATAAAAAAGAAGCCCATCCTCTAACTTATACGATTGGGACCACTTCTCATTCGACGGATCATTCGACTCATAATAGATGTCGCTTTTACGCACACTTGTAAACATCGCACAAAGCGCTCGCACTAAAAAAAAAAACAACCTTTCTGATGAGTCTAGCCTGTCATAACCTATACTTGAATTCAACAGAGTTCATTATGCATTATTATAAGATAAAAAGAACAAAACGGTCTCAATTTGTTCCTAATAACGTTTTCCTTGGCTTAAAGCTTTGGCGATGTATTACAATGATTTTATGTACTGATAAAATTTCCGACGTCACCTTTATCCAGTAAATATGAAAGAAAATTACAATGATTGCAAAATATAAATTGCTATATATCCCCTCAAACATCGATGAAAAGAAGCGTTTTTGAGGGAGGAAACATTAAAAATGCATAAATTAAAAGTATGTTGGTTATAAGGAAATGAGGTTTTCTTTTCTTTTCTTTTAACTTGTTAAACAATAGAGATCATTTTCTAAATATAACTTAAAAAAACAAATGACCATATAAAAATGCAAATTTAGTAGTTTATACAAAAATAACAGTCTTCGATTAAATGGATGTACGGAGCGACATTTGAAACATATTTGAAATTGGAAGTACAGCTTTAAACCTACTGGTTTAGGAATTAGAAGTTGTACTCCTTGTTTATTATAAACATGGACACCGTATATAAATATATACAGTTCTCGTATTGGGGGAACGCGTAGCCATAAACATTCTGTGGATCTAATGAGGAAAAATTAAAATGAATAAAGATTTAAAATTCTCGCTAATCTAAACTCAAAAGCATTGTAAATACATTGTTTTTCTGTAATTTATATAGTTTTGTGTTCAAGTTCCTGTCAACATCTATGTTTACTATGTGCACAAATCACTCAAAGACAGACTGCAAAAATGCTAATTTTCTTAATAAGAGAGAACCCCTAAGTTATTTTTAAATGAATCCTGCATTTGTATGTAGAAAGAATTTCTGTCGCGTTCTTCACAAAAAAATGAAGTATTATTAATATTGTTTAATTTGCAAACGAAAACATGCGCAATAGTATTTGAGTCTCAATTATAAATAGTTAAAATAAAAAAATATATATATTTATTTTAATTGATAAAAGTGTTAAATAGAACTTTATATTCAGTAAAAAGTTTTTTATTAGACTGTTATTCACATGTTTCGGCTCCATCGAAGCCATTATCAAAAGAAATAAGAATATTCTAAAATTGCACGATCTGTGATAAAACTTCATCATGCAATTTCTCACGTTAAATAATTTACTATTTTTTTTTTAGATTACGCATGTTATTTTTTCTTTTTGCTTGGATGTTTATTTCCATATTCGTAACCATGTAGTAACTCAAGCCATAATTTTGATAAGTTAAATGATGCTGCATTGTTGCATATTGAATTTTTTCGTGTTACAATCTCTGTATCTGTGTATGGTTTCTCATACAATAGATGGATAATATAGACTGGAGGGAAAAATTATCTTAATTTCATTGAAATTTATTTAGATGGTTTTTTTTTCTTGATAACTTTATGCCAGTGCCGTAGTCTCTATTATACTTTATATCAGATATATGCTCGTTTTTTCTGTAAATATTTCTAAATATATGTATATTTTTTCATTGTTAGAGAGAGACTGTAACATGTAAAACTTTCAATATTCATTTTTTTTCGATAATATTTTCTATAATTGTTGTATATTTTAAAAAAGTTTATTTAAAATTTTCGATTCGTTTGTATACATTACAACAAAAAATTACTTCACATCAATTCCAAATAGCTTACAACATGAAATATAGAGGATTATATTTTTTAAATGAATATTATTACATAGACAAAATTTCCAAATCTTGAAATATTAAAAGAGTATTATCTTTCAGAAATGAAGGCATAGATGTTACTATAAAATTCAGACAACTGATTGTACAAAAGGTCGTCATGGAGCCCAAGTTCCAGGTGAGTATTTTAAATTTAAAAAAATTAAATATACATTAAAAATATATGTATAAATATTACAAAGAAATATCCTATATCTCAATTTCTAATATCTGTATTTCAATGTTTCTATTCTTCACATTACCAATTTTTTACAATCAGAGATCACTCAAAACATGGTAAAAGTTCTTTAAAAACATTTTATCATCATAAAAAATTTCAAAAAGTTTCCAATAGAAATTGTCACCATTACAAGAAGGTTTTTGCTCCAGCCGGAGAATCATCAGTTGTAATTTCAGCAGTGATAAGCGCCTAAATTTACAACTAATGATGCTCTGGCTGGAGCGAAAAAGTTCTTTTAATGGTGACAGTTTTTATTAGAATCAATTTCAATCGTATCACTACTTTTTTTTGCATATTATTACAAGAAGGTTTTTGCTCCAGCCGGAGCATCATCAGTTGTAATTTCAGCAGTAATAAGCGCCTAAATTTACAACTAATGATGCTCTGGCTGGAGCGAAAAAGTTCTTGTAATGGTGACAGTTTTTATTGGAATCAATTTCAATCGTATAACTACTTTTTTGCATATAAATTGGTGTGGATACATTGCTGCACAAAAGTATTCTAGTACATCTCCGTTTACCCCGAAATAAATGAAAAGGAATTTTCAACTGTATTTTGCGTTTCTTCACTGAACTAAATTTTATCATGCTATGTACTATTTACACAAATTTATAGATCGTATGCCAAAAAGAATTCGGATGGATGGGGAAAATTGGCAGCTTCTGTGGTCAGACGGGAGCACCAAAAGTAGAAGTCTGACTTTTAGCTCCGGTGGTGGTATCCTTTTTAGTCTGGCTCCTACCTTGGACAAAGCTGGTGCATGTGATGTCTCGGTGCCTTCTGCACCCCTCACATATTTGGAGACTTACTCAAGAACAAAAAACAAGAAGAATAGGATCACTTGCATTGTTCCACCAAAGTACCACTGGTACCAGAGTATTTGACCAGAAGGAACTCTTGCTCTTGGTTATAACAGGCAGGAACAAACCACTCTTGTTCGCTTTCGTAGTGGGCACCTAAGAACTATGAAATTTTCTGATGGCACCAAGTGCTTTGAAATATGCACTTCAAATATATACTTTGAAATATGTACTTAAAGTGTTCCACTGAGCAGGCCGTGGCTGGGGATGGCCAAGCAGGATCTAGCTGATGATCCTTTGATGGTGCTGGATTTCCTTAGAGTGGACCTGGTCTACTCTATGGTCTATCATGGACCTGGTCTAGCCCTGCTGGTCTAAGGGGATGTGCAACAAAAATAAAAAATAATTCGTATACTATTCCAACTATAGATGGTTAATTGCTGAAATTGAGTTTTCAAATACATTATCCTTTTTCCAAATTATTTACTTAGATATAGTAATCTTTCATGTTTATGCTCTGTTTTCCAGCACATGCGCACATCCAGCACATGCGCATATCCAGCACATGTACAAACAAAAGTGTTCTAAAGCTGAATTAAACAAGCAAGAAAAATGCATCAAACATGGCTTATGAAACATTTTCCAACACATTTAGAATACTGTAACATAACTTCCCCGTTTAATGTGGTGAAAAATAATATTAAAAATATTGATAACCCAATTTCAGTAATTATTGTCCATAATCACAAAAGTGTTGAAATTATTGCCTGAAGTCCTTTATATAATCTGTACATCTGTATATATACCGCATAGTATGCTAAATATTATTTCAGTAAGGAAACGCATAACACAGTTCGAAATTCTCTTTGAGAAATTTGCGTCAATAAACGGAAAGTACTCGAAATCTTTTGTGCAGCCCTATATAAGATCTACACAATTTATACACACCAAGTAATATACAACACATTATATAATTTTAAAAATGCATACGACAAAGAAAAACGCACTTTCAGCAACTATCGCTAGTACACAGACTGTAACCGGAATATTTTCTGTGTCCCTGTAAATGAACGATAAAATGCTATGCACACCATATCACCATATTCAAGGGGTGATTGTGTTCCGGTATTTTGTACACCACTTAATTTATATAGCAATATTCTTAGTATGTCATCGCAGAATTTATCGATTAAAGAAGAAAAACATTGCTATATAAATTTAGTGGTGGACAAAATACCGGAACACAATCACCCCTGCCTATTATATAGTAACCTTATTGTAGCCAAAACTTATTCAACAAATTGAATATGGACCAGATTACAGAGCATAACCATCCGATTATCGGCTATTTTCCATATATATATGAAGAAATGTCTACTATATACAGTGCGCTTTCACATTTATAATATTAGGAATTGGCGCGATTGACTTGTTCAATTGTCTTCGCTATTCGACTTGAGGAAAAGCTCCAGTTCTTTTGATTTCTCTGCTCTTGAATTACGCTAATTTTTCGATCAATTTGAATTTTGTTTTGATAACATTGTTTTGTTCTTTTGGATTTTAAAAACATTGTAAATTTACTTAAACATTTCATTAAAAGATATGTCATTTTTTCCATCCTATCAGACTTTACAAAAATCCATTATGAAAAAGAACATTCAAAAAACCTATTTTTTAAAATGACAACAAACTTTTTTTTATTTTAAAGCTAAAAGAAATGTGGAATTAAAACCTGGTTGCCACACAAACCACAATTTACAGATGTGGCTCGATTGTACCAATATACTTCAAGCCATTGAGCCTTAATTTTAATACTGGGAGAAGGAAAATTAAGTTACTTTTACTTAATCATAGTAAATCTTTAAGTTTTCTGAACGAACACGCAGTTTTAATAACATTCGTCAAAAATAATTTTTTTCAGGAGTAGATATAAAATAGGGGTTCTAACTCAGCGCAGTTCGCACAGTGACCTCTGTATACTGCGAGGTCATTGTGCGGTGAGGCGGTGTGAAGGTCATTGCGCGGTGCGGTGGTGTGAAGGTCATTGTGCGGTGGTTGCGATAAGAGCATTGCGGTGGAAGGTGGGTGGTAGAGATAAGGATTCCTACTGTAAGAGTATTATTTTAATTAATTTTAATTGGGGAATTTAGAAAATTTCGAAGCATTTTTCTTTTCTGCGCAGAATATTTTTGAATATATTTATTTGGGAGACATAGAAAAAATTTAAGGATTTTTTTTCAACTAGAGCATGCAGTTTGAATTAAAACGTTTGAGGGAAAGCTTTGTTGCACGTAGTACACGCAAATGGTAATTTTGGGTTATCCTGATTTGATGAAGAGCGTTTTACATCATGATTCGAAACGTCTGCCTCTTTGGTTGCACTGAAGATTCCATGTCTTGTTCCATCAATTCTGGTGAAAGAATTTGAATCATCTCGGGACCACTTACTGTAGAAGAATACAAGTCTCGTTCCATAATAACTTAAATATTAACTAGTTTAAACGAATAAAACACTTGGCTACGTACTCTCACAATGATTGCAGCATACAGAATGAGGAAATTATCTCATTACATGCAAATGTATACTATCATATGGTTATATATTCTATGCGTGTGCATATAAATTAAAAATAATACATATATTAAAATTAATATATATATATATATATATATATATATATATATATATATATATATATATATATATATACGTATATATATATATTCGATATTAAAAACAAACATTTTTGAAATAATGCACTAACTAAATAGTAGAATATATATTTTATAAAAACAAAGTCGAAAGGTTGGTCAGATAAGATATTTATTTTTTCCTATTCATTCCTCATAAGAAATTTTTAGACCAGAATACTAAAAACCCAATTTAATATAATTTTTCTATACTTTACTATACAAGTTACAAAAAGAATAAACGAATGTAATTTGATTTTTTTTTATGTTATTTAAAATATAATTCATATATCTTTAGGAGGTCCTGTATTTTCACTATAATCTCTATTTTAACAAGACTTGTATCGAATTAGATTCATTATCATATTTAATTAAAACCCATCTGTTTGACCAAAAGTCCGATATTCTCTTAATTAATATTTTATTTCTTAGTTATTATTTTTCAATGAATACTCAATGAAGCATTTTAAAACTTAATAGATTATAACATATAAAATAAGTGGAATACTATATAGGACTACACGAAATAATTCGCATACATTAAATAGCTAAATAAAGGCTAAATTGAGGTTTTAAATAGTTTCGTACATTTGCCTACAAAAATAAATAAAAAATGTGTCAGAAACTGTTTGAATTTGTGAACAACCTTAATACATGTATTCGTTATCGTGCAGGAAGACTGAGTCAGATCTACGGAAGGGGTCAATTCAAAGCACGTCTTAAAATCTTTATCCAGTCCCTTCTGGTAAAAAGATGACTCATTGTGATTCAACAATCCCTCTGTTGAAGATCTGTACGAAGTGATAACACATATTTGTTTTTCATAATTTCAATTCTAAAAAATATATATTTTAAAGTATGATCACTCGAAATTCTGTTATTTTTCATAAAACACTCTACCATATTTTACAGACTTGTATTATAAATTTGCTGAAAAATGTTTCTTTTTCTAAAATCTATATTTTGCACGTCATACTAAAAATGCATTGGTGTAAAACCTATTTTTACATTGCATGAATACGTAATCATTTGGGAATAGCACTCTATTTCTTAAAATACCTTTATAATCATAGTATTTTTACAGGTTATATTGTGAAGGGGCCTTTTCATTTAAACAGGGGATCTTGGATTTTTATGAAGGGTTAAGTATCGTTAGTCTTCCTCGTATTTCTGTCCCCGTAATATTACATGAATCAATTGGATTTTTTGTGAAAGAGTTTTTTATTCAAAAAGGGGATCTGTCCAATTTTTTGTGAAGGCACCTGGGTCTTTTTATTCATATAGAGCACGTATCCCATTATTTTGTGAAGGAGACTTAGTATCTATAACTTTTCCAGTTTCTTTCGAAAAGAGAGTATTTTGAACAGAGCATATATCGATGCGCAAGCTATAATTTATCCTAACTTGAATTAAAAAAAGGGTTGATGTGTAAATTAACTGATTTCAGGAAGGGTTTCCGTAACGTGAAATTCTTTGTGAAGGGCCCCTAGACTTTTTTTATTCATAAAGGGGATCTGTCCATTTTTGTGAAGGGACTAATATCTATAACTTTTCCAGTTTCTTTTAATTAACTAATGCACTAAATTGTAAAATTATATTTTATTCACATAACATTTCGATAATGTTGGAAAGTGATTCGTAAACTATACCGCTACGCATGATTTTTTGTTCTTGTTTACTTTCTATTTTATATTAACATTTGAATTCTTCGTATCCTTTTTGTGGGCACGCTGTATTTTTTGAAGTGCATATTGTTAGCCTAAATTATATCCAAGGGACATCTGGGAAAAAAAGGCGGGGGGAGAGGAGGAGGAGGGCGCTATTAAATTTAGTGCAGTATAATTCATACGGGGGTCCTGTATTTTTAACATAATGTGTATCGAATTCATTAACTTATTTAATTAAAACCGATCCCTTATCGTAAAAAAAATTATACGTCCGTTCATCTATTAGTTACTATTTTGAATTTATTTCCTTATTTTGTTTCATTGAAAACTTCATAAATATCGCTAAATCTAATACATTTTAACAGTTCATAAAAAAATCACGTAAAATTCTTAAGTTCCTTCATTAACTTATATCTTAATGAGTAATTTTAATTAGCATTTTTAAATACTCTAAAATTCAAACTGCATTCTCTAATTGAAAAAAATCCTTACATTTTTTCTACGTCCCCCAAATAAAATTATTCAAAAATATTCCGCGCAGAAAAAAAAAATCATTACATTTTCTAAGTCTCTCAAATAAATATATTCAAAAATGTTCCGCGCAGAAAAAAATAGCTTCAAAAATTTTTAAGCCCCCCAATTAAAATTAATAAAAATAATCTCCTCGTCTTACAGTAGGAATCCTTATCTATACCACACCCTTCCACCGCAATGCTCTTATGGCAACCACCGCACAGTGACCTTCACACCACCGCATCGCGCAATGACCTTCACACCGCTGCACCGCGCAATGACCTTCACACTGCTGCACCGCGCAATGACCATACAGCATACAGAGGTTCACTGCACGAACTGAGCTGAGTTAGAACCCCTATTTTATATCTACTTTCAGGCAATCAAGCTATTTTTTTTCTTTTTAAGAATGAAAATCTTAATTTATCACTATCAATGACGTCATTTTCGACCTGGATAATTTTGCATATTGTTGACATTTCTATTCATTTTTCTTTTCAAAAATTTTTTTAACTGTTTTAAAATTAAAATTTAAATCTTTTTATTAGCCGTGCGCAGACGATAAACTGCAAAGAACAGTTTCAATCGTTATCTTTGTATCGGTATCACTTAATTTAAAATGAAAACCTTTCACTTATTTCATTTAAAATACAGAACTTTAATTTTAAACATCTATATTATTAATGTTGGTAAATTAATGTTGGTCTGTCTGTCTGTCTCTCTCTCTGTGTGTGTGTCTGTTAACGGATAAAAGTCGGGTCAGGGACGCAGCACGGGAGCGCTTTTTATATCAAAAAATTCAGAAAAATCCAGGCATTACGGAGTTATAGTTTTCGAACGAGTCCGCCCGCAATTAAGGGAGTTATTAATTAACAAAACTGTTTTAATTACTGCGAAAGGAGCTTTTTTTCCCAAACAAAGATACCATTTCAGTTCTGACTAGAACCGGGCCTTGGAGCGAGGCTAGCTTCATTTACGCTTTCCATTCAGGCTCGCTTTTTTATCTGTTCCAGCTGCGGTTAAAATTTGGAGTCCTTTTCGAAAAAATCGCAAAAATCAAGCCATCCACACAAAAATTTACTAACAGACTTAAAAAAAATCGCGAATTAACGAAGGTAAAAATCGTAAAAATCGGCCGATTGGCAGAGAAGATATCAATTAATAAAATTTTAATTTTGAGTAGAAAGATCAGTTTTAATTTCAATCCTGCAGCAGATGTTTCGCAGCGACAAGATGTCTGGCGCATAATTTATATCTGAAAGACGGGAGAAAACCACATTTTCTTTCCATTCTTTATATACTAAGGGATTTTAGGCCCCGTTAATTTTTTTTTAAATATTACATTTATAGATTTGAAAATTATACACACATCCGTATGTTTTCACGTAAATTCTAGATATCTAATTTTCGTATTTCTCCGTTAATTACTACAGAAATTACAATATATTTTAATTATTATTTCATTAATTGGATCTTTTCTTTATAACTTTCTTTTCAATAGCTGCAGAAAAACGACCAAGTGACCTGATATCTTCCGACAAGCTATGGGATCATGACGGTTGATGTAATTAAGATATATTTGTACATTTGTAATATTTTTGTGGAAATGGCGTTGGACAGGACAAATTCCATTTAACAAATGGACCAGGGTCGGAGGTTCGTTCGGTTAGAGGTTTATACTATTCAATGTGCAAATTATTGGATTATCCGGTGCGTGCGTAGCACGACTGGTATACGGTGCCGAAGGTAGCGGGGACCCGTTCGGAGTGGATGCGAGCCAGAGGGTCGTTCGTTTCGATGTTTTATAAAAAAAGGAGAATTCAAAAAATTCTAGGCACCGATGTAAATTAAGGGCCAGCTAGTATACATATAAAATACATGTATTACATGCATTTGAAATACACTCATTTCATGTGAAATATCAAATAGAAAAAAAAAGAAAGAAAAAAGAAAAGAAAAAAACCAAAATCATTTTAATTTAACATCAAAGGATATCAGCTTTATTTTCGATATATGGCGTCATATTCGGCTGCTTCCCGTACTTACTAAAATTTATGCACCTTGTATTATTACTAAAAACTTGAAAAAGTATGTTTTATTTCTAATATGACGTCATTTATTCTTATTTGTAATTCTTAATTTTTTTTTTATTTCTTTTTCATTTTTCATTTGAAATATAATTGTTGAGGAAAAATTATTATTCTAGGTTTTGCATTTATTGGCTACGATAATGCTTAGCGACATAAAACAGTGAATTAAATTTTACACGAAAAATACTCATTGAATCTCTATGAAAATAATTAAATTATTAATTATTAAGAAAAATATTTGAAAATAATAAATAACACCTACTCTACGTTCATTTCTTGATTATAATCCATCTATATGCAAGTATACAGTGTCATTAAATGATACGTTTTGGCGTTTACTTCAACCAAACACTAAGACACACTTACATTTATAATATTACTCCGATCTAGATTAATTTAACAAAAAATGAAATATCTGAGCCTCAGATGCATTCGGATCTGCTTTGGACTACTTTTATTCAAATTTTCATATCTGTATGTTGCAGTAGATTTCTCTAGCTATCGCTAACACACACACGCACGCAGTCACATGTTCAAACATCTTTCTTTTATTAGTGCTATATATTGTTTATCGGGAAAATGGTATAGGTTGGTGCAATTTGGATGTCATGTTTAAATTTAGAAATGTCATACATACAGGGTTCGTAAGGATCGAGAAATTTTCCAGGAGAGTTACCAGTTTTTTTTATAGAAAAAGAAATCTAGGTTAATCTCGCGAAACTTCGCCTTCTTTTAATCATTGATTTTCTCTAAGACAATACTGGTGCCGAAGAATTTCCTGGTCGCAAAATTCCAGGAAGCGTACGAACCCTGTATGTATGTAATTCACATATTAGTTTTACAGGTTGGAAAATCTTTTTTTCCCCCGACCAGTGTGATTAAATCATTCTTGGAATACTATATCATTTATTTTTACCATTAGAAATATTTTACATCTCTCATATCTGCTTTTCACAGCTTTGCATTATCACAAAAAATTGCATTATCACACCATACAAGTTATATAATAAGTAAAATGAGACAGATTTAAAAATATATAGGTGGAAATCGTCACAATAAAATATTAAGGCAAAATTTTAAGGTACGATATAGAAGACCCATTCGCATTATGAATTCTCTCATGTATTTTACCTTTTATTCAATCTAGAGGAAACTACACTGATGTCCATAAATTTAGAGGCAGTGACCAATACGTACAATGCTTACACAAATGCTGAACAGGATCTACATAGTCATTTGCTACAGTGACAAACCATTTTTAGAATTTTCTGTTAGTTGGGTGATGGAAAGTATTACTTTATTATTAAAATTATTATTGCCCCTCCTAATTGTCGTCGCGATAAAATCTTCATTGAAAAACAAGAAGTCAAGCATGTTCTTTACATAATCAAAATTCAAGGGCATTTCGGCATTTCTTCACGAATTTCAGTAGATATTAGACGAAGCGTCTGAAATCTGTCACTGTCCCTTAATTTCATGACATCAGTGTATTAAAAAGGAATTGAATATTACATTAAGGATTTTATTTTCAAACTGTTGAACCTTTGATGTGTTTTTATATTGTATTTTATCAATTACATAGTTGTTAAACTTTCTAGCATCATTTTCTTACATTTTTTTCTTCATGTAGAACGTTGAACTCTTCATTTACATCGGTGGTTTCATGGGACTGTGGCTGGGAGTCTCCCTTGTTACTTTCGTCGATTTCTTAGAAACAGTGACGGATATCATAACGTTTGCTGTGATGAATAGGAAAATGATATATCGAAAGAAAAGTACACTCCGCATATTATTTTATCGAGATTGAGAGGTTTAACTTGCTTTATCACATTTTATTTCAAGTAGCATGATATTGTCATTAATATGCCTGAAATTTTCTTAAAAATGTTTGGAAAAACATATTAAATAAAACTTTTAAACAGTCTACTGTGTTTGTACTATTCTGTGGTGTACTACACTTTTTTTAAACTACGTATACGTTTTATATACTTCTTTTTAATTGCTAAAAGGTGTAAAATAAAAATATTATAAATTGCAAAAAAGGGGCTTATTAAGCTGTTGACATATGTTTCAGCTCAGTCGGAGCCATTATCAAAACAAACAAAAATATTCTATAAATGTACGGTTTATGAAGTTATTTGAAGTTATTATTACATCTTTCAGCAATTAAAAAGAAGTATATAGTTACAAGGTGTTATTATTTGTTATATTTATATATAAGTTGTTAAATTAATATGGTGGTAAACTTATAGGGGTGATGGTATGCTCAAATAGAAAGAAATTTATCAGCAGAACTCAGGATCACAATTCAGCCAGAAATATAGGTTGTCTTGAGTTCGATTACAGCAAAACAACTTGTTTTGATTTGATAAAATAAGTGGATTATAACTCAAATTTCTACAGTTATAGTTAAATAAACACTGCAACATTTGTTTGTGTTTACGTGTACTATCACCCCTCTAAGTGTATAGTCATTCCAATTGTATATCATGTATATGATTAAAATTTAAGAACGGATTATACTTGGAAATGTAAATTGGTTGGTCTTGGAACGCCAAATTTCTTTTTTGTAGGAGATCAGGAGCATAGGCAGGATCTTCGAGCAGGAGCTAAATATAACGCAATGTTTGCTAGAAAACATCTTCACAACGTAACCGACATTCATACTTCATATATAATATCAAACACTCTATATTTTTTGTTTCAAATATTACGGCAATTCCTCTTATTTTCAATTTTTTTCAATTTTCATTTTTCCACTTGGAAATCGTTAAATTGAAAATTAATTGTTGTAAAACATATTATTCCAGTCTTTTTTGTATTTATTGGCAAGGATAATGCTTAGCAATGTAAAATGGTTAATTAAATTTTACAGGAAATATATTCATTGATTCTGTTTGAAAATAATGATATTTTGAATTAAGAAAAATATTTGAAAATAATGAATAACAACTACCCTATGTTCATTTCTGGGTTATAATCCATCTATATGCTTCAGCCAAACATTCACACACACAATTGCATTTATAATATTACGAGCTGTTACCCGTGACTTCGTTCACGTAACATTGAAAGAAGAATAAATGCATTTATTAAGAAAAATATTTCACTCCCAATAATTAAGAACGTAAATAATTAAGTAACTCTTTATCGCATTTAATATGAGACAATATGGTATTTCTTTGTTATAGGAGCCTTGACATAACTCAAATTTTAAAAAGTTAAATTTTGTGCCAAATAACAGCGAAAAATAAAACTGCAACCAACGGAAAAGGAGGGCCAAATATAATCGTGGAAATCGATGAATTAGGTAAAATGAAATATGAATTTTACCTGATAAACCATTTTAATTTTAATGACTTTGCGAAACGTTTTAACAGCCCTCCTTCCAAAATAATTAATTGGAAATATAATATATGCTTTTTTGTTAAATTAAATTTTTGTGAATAGGGAGCAATAATTTGTACACCTAAATGCAAAGAGCTTAAATTTGCCTCCTTGGTATAATCGATAGCTGAAACAAATCTTTATTTCTAAATCAAATTATGTTGACAGATTATTTTTTTTCTGCAGAATAACTGGATTCATAATGTTTGAATTTGTGGAAATATGTTTTTATTTTTCGAAAATTTTACTGTAATTAAGATTTTGTTTTCACCATCTATTCAAATTGAAAATAAATCCTTTTTACAATTTTAGTGAGAAAATGGCGAGAAAAATATATAAATCCGTTTTATTTCTCCTTTTTATCTACAAAAATGTAGTAATTTAGTTTCCTTTTTAAGAGAAATTTCATTAAAATTTACAAACAGATAAATAAATAAATAATAGATCGGAACCTAATTTTAAATTTTAAATTCTGAGAGTTTATATGACATACTCGGATCAGTGATAACCGGTGGTAACTAAATCGCGTTGCGTTCGATAATTTAAGAGGAGTAGTTGCGAAATACAAACAGACGGAAACATTTTAATATAACAGATTGGTATTCATTTTTCTTTTCCTAATCATGATGTGAATTTTGGTAGAAAACTGTCAGATGTATGTAACTAATATTTTCATAATGAATAATCAGTATCGATAAACAAATATTTTAATTTTCCGTTTTAAATATGGAGTGAAACTCATCTACTTTCTCTGCTTACTGATCCTTGTATGATTAATGTATAAAAATTGATTCACGCGCCTTTTAAACATATTTGAAAATTCCCGTTTTATTTAAAATATGACGTCACTTTAGTCTTATGGAGTGATTGATGTTTCTTGTCTAAATAAACATCTACATTTAGATACTTCTACTATATTTATTTAATAAAATAATAAGCGAAGATTCTGACCCCGTTTTTTTATCATCCTTCCAAGCTAATCAAAACATTCTTTTCCGTCTGCGTTGCTATGGTAACGGCTTTTCATCAGCTGCCACTGAACAAAGAAATGTATCTCTTTTTCGCCTGCTGGCGGTGACCATAGCAATTGCCATAGTCTCAGAGAAATCTTTTTTAATGATATAATTCTTATTAATTTTCTTTTCCTGGCAATCATAACGTGAATTGTGACAGAAAACGCACATCTGTATCTGACTGATATTCAAGCTTATTAATTAGCAGCGATAAAAAATATTTAAATTTTTCATCTTAAATATGACGTCATTATCCGTCTTACTTTCAATATATACCAATTTTCATGCTCCTTGTATTATTACGAATATTTGAAAATGCATTTTTTGTTTCCAATATGATGTCATATTTGTCAAATCCAAGGAGAATCCTCTTTCATAGTTCCATGGTCCAGAAATCTTTTCTTAATAACATAATTTTTGTTCATTTTCTTTTTCTAATTATAACGCAATTTTTGCTAGAAATCTTTTTCTCAACGTAACCGACATTCATACTTTATGTTTAATAACAAACACTCCATATTTTCGTTTAAAATATCACGACAATTCATCTTCTGTTGAATTCTTTTTTATTTTCATTTTTCACGTAGAAATTTGTAAATTAATTGTTAAGGAAAAATTATAATTCCAGGTTTTGTATTTATTGGCAACGATAATGTTTAGCAACGTAAAATTGTTAATTAAATTTTACAGGAAAGTATGCATTGATTCTCTATATGAAAATAATGAAATTTTGAGTTATTAAGAAAAATATTTGAAAATAATAAATAAAACCCACCCTATGTTCATTTTTAAGTTATAATCCATCTATATGCAAAGATACAGGGCCATTAAATCCTCCGTTTTGACGTTTACTTCAGACAAACTTTCACACACACAACCACATTTATAATATTAACTAGCTGTTACCCGTGACTTCGTTCACGCAAAAATTAAAGAAGAATAAATGCATTAATTAAGTAAAATATTTCACTCCAGATAATTAAAAACGTAAATAATTAACTAACACTGTATCACATTTCATAGGAAACGATACAGTATTTCTTTGTTATAGGGACCTTGACTTAACTCAGTCTTAAAAAAGTGAAAATTTGTACCAAATAATCGCGAAAATGAAAATGCAACCAATTCAAAATGGAGGGCCAAAGAAAATCGTGGAAATCGACGAATTGTGTAAAAACAAATGTCAATTTTACCTCATAAACCACTTTATTGTTAACGCTTTTGTGAAACGTTTTAACAACCGTCCTTCAAAAATAATTAATTGGAAATATTATATGCTTTTTCTTTAAATTCAATTCTGCCTCCTTGATTTAATGTATAGCTGAAACAAATCTTGTTTTCTAAAAGATAATATGTTGACAGATGATTTTTGTTCTGAAGAAAAAAATTGATTCATGAAGTTTGAATTTACGAAAATATGTTTTTATTTTTCGGATAATTTACTGAAATCAAGATTTTGTTTTCACAATCTATTCAAATTGAAAATAAATTCTGTTTTCAGTTTTAATGAGAAAATGGCTTAAAAAATATATTGATCCGTTTTATTTCTCCTTTTCTATCCACAAATATGGAGTAATTTACTTGCTGTTTTTAGAGAAACATTGTTAAAAATTTTCAATAATAATAATAATAATAATATATCGGAATCTAATTCAATTTTTTTAAATTCTGAGAGTTTGTGTGATATCCTCGGATCAATGATAACCGATGTTAAATAAATCGCGTTGCGTCCGATAATCTAAGAGGAGTAGTTGCGAAATACAAACAGACGGTCATATTTTAATATAATAGATTCGTGTGCATTTTTCTTTTCTTAAAAGTATGATGTGATTTTAGCAGAAAAATCTCATCTGTATATAACTGATGATTATGCTTAATAATTAGTATAGCTAAAAAAACATTTCTATATTTCGTTTTAAATATGGCGTGAAACTCATCTACTTCCTATACTTACTGATCTTTGTATTATTAATGTATGGAATTGATTCACGCTCCTTTTAAAACATATTTGAACATTCACGTTTTATTTACAATATGATGACGCCACTTTTTCCCCAGAGAAATATCTTTTTAATGATATAATTCTTAAATTCATGGTTGTACGCTCTGCAGTAAAGTGATAATTCATA
Source organism: Maratus michaelseni (assembly GCA_963931845.1). NCBI lineage: Eukaryota > Metazoa > Arthropoda > Arachnida > Araneae > Salticidae > Maratus > Maratus michaelseni. The sequence goes on from OZ007594.1 coordinate 66,359,304, forward strand.
TCCTTTGTATTTATATAATTCTTTTTAAATTTCTTTCAGAAAACTCACATCTGTCGGTATGTAACTGATATTCAAGCTCAATCGATCTCAGTATCGATAAAAAAATTCAGTTTTTCATCTTAAATATTACGTCCATTATCTATCTACTTTCATAATACTATATAATGATATTGATGCTCCTTGTATTATTAGGAATATTTGAAAATAAATGGTTTTATTTATGACGTCACATTTGTGCAAGCTAAGGAGGATCCTTTTCATAGTTCCATGGTCCAAGCGAAATCTTTTCTTAAAAATATAATTATTATTCATTTTTCTATCTAATTATATCGCAGTCTTTGACAGAAAATGTCTTCTTAACGTAACTGATATTCATACTTCATGTATAACAACAAATACTCCATATTTGCTTTCAAATATCATGGCAATTCATCATCTTTTGAATTCTTTTGAATTTTCATTTTTTACGTGGAAATCGTTCAATTGAAAAATAATTGTTGAGGAAAAAATATTATTCCAGGTTTTGTATTTATTGGCAACGGTAATGCTTAGCAACGTAAAATGATTAATTAAATTTTAAAGGAAAAAATGTCCATTTATTCTCTATGAAAATAACGAAATTTTGAATTATTAAGAAAAATATTTGAATAAAATAAACCAAAACCAGCCTATGTTCATTTCCGGGTTGTAATTAACCTATATGCAAAGATACAGGATAATTAAATTTTCCATTTTGACGCTGACTTCAGCCTAACATTTGCACACAATCGGATTTATAATATTATAAGTATAGGATTAGGATAGTGCCAGTGCTCTTTTAAATTAATCTTCTTAATTAAAGTTAGCAATAGTAACATTATAATCGCGTATTTAGTAATAGGATGACTACTAAACAAAACATTTTCAGTTAAATTCTTGCCTGTTGCACAATGCTTTGGAGGTTTTCTAATGTGTATTAGAAATAATTACTAGTTTCTTGAATTTGGTGATAAAATTTGTTGTGTATTTTGTATTTTTTATGCGGGTAAGTTTGATTCATACAGATTAGGTGTGTCATATATTTATAATTTTTGTGCATAAAGGTTTATAATAATACTATAATAGTTAATTGCCTTAGGATACTTTTATATTTATCTTTACAGCCTTAAATTGTACTCTTAGCCTATTAGTATGATTACATTTAGATAATAAATTATCATAGTAGTTATTCTTCTAAAATGTAATAATCTTTTACCTCCATAATAATGCATAATTGTGTAATTATTGCAAATATGTTCTTACATAATACATGGCAGTTAATGTGAAACTACGAATATCCCAATTTTGTAATTTGTATGAAATTGTTTATGCTTGTTGAGCTTGAATTGTTGGTGCTAAAATAGTGTTGTCTATGTCTATATCTAGGAGATGTCGTTTACCTGATTTGTTAAGGTGGCAGGTAATCGAATAGATAGAAATGGGGTTATCACAAGCAGTGGCGCAGCCAGAATTCGGTTCTAGGGGGTGGGGGGGTTGAGTTTTTGAGAAAGGTGGTCGCCGGTTATCTGAATCACCGGTTAATGGAATCAGTCTTTTAAATGAATTAAATCCTAATGCTTTTCTCCATAATTACGTTGGTTATTATTCATTTAAACAGCGTTTACAATATTAGAGTTACAAACTATAAAATGCACCAATGAAGTCACACAAAACTAAGGTTAGATTTATAAAGTGTTTAAAAATAATGAAGGGCAAACTTTAAGATAGAAGAGAACAGTACAGCAAATAATTTTTACATAGAAAATAACAGAGTTGCAATCCATTTGTTCAATCAAAAATACACAAGTTTTCATTAGAGTCACGAATTCTTATTTCTAACTTTAATAGTAATGAAGCAATTTTAACAAAATTTTATATAGACTTACTTACCTTGCTTTTTTGCCAAATGTAACAACTCAATTAGGTAATCGATGTTTTGGAATGTAGTTGATATTAAACACAGCATTTTAGACTAAATTACTGTGCCCTTCCAGTACTTTACATGACATCGAGTTTCGCATTAAGTAATGTAAATCTGATGAAAATTTCGTTAAAATATATTTATTATCGTTAAAGTTCTCTAAAAATATCTGAGTTTGAATTGAAGTTATATCTATACTAATAATATTATAAAACAGCAACGTTTTTTTTTTTTTTTTTGCAGGGGTTAATTCTGGAACTACAGAATGGATTTAAAAAAGTAATTGGTCATATACAAGTTTTATTCGGGTACAAAGGGTTCCACACAAAATATCAGAACTGTTCAAAGACAATATACTCACATACCTAAAACAATACCACATGCCATAATTTAATTTTATTGGTATTGGAATGAAAAACAATGAATATACCTCCCTCTAAAACAAAGAACTTGTACACAAAGTTTAAACTTGGCAGAGAACCAATCACGCTTCAGATGAAGTCGCTTAGTTTCACATGAAAAGTTACTTGTCAATCGTAGTTGACGTAATAGTAGACAATTTTAAAGCATTTAAAAAAGGTATGGTGAATAACGCGACACTTTCCGATTCATTTTCAAACATGAAATCAAACAATGCAGGCAACAATGCAGGCATGATAATGCAAGTGATTTGTTATAGAAAAGTTTTTTCATTATAAATGAAATAAATATTGAATTATAAGTGGTTGTTATCTCAAAATTACTGACTTTTAATGTCTTGGAATTATTCTATGAATTATTTTTCAATAATTGCCTTTAATAACTAAATTCAGTTGGAATGAAAAATGTTGTCTATCACTATGATTCGTCTTACCTAAAGCAAATATCTTGTACAAAGTTTAATCTTAGCATTGTGCCAAGCGTACTTTAAAAGGAGGTCGCAAAGTAGCAGCACTGTTTTGATCCATGCCGTTGTTTTCTAGATGAGTTTTTAATTAATATCTCAGCCAATTACTGACACATTTTTTTTTTCGAAAATCATTACCAACAAACCTTAGATGATTCTGCGTCGATAATCCTTAACTCCCCCGCTGAGCGCCAGAAAAATAAGACACGTGAGTGATCTTATAAAAGTTCCGTTTTTATTTTTAAGTATAGAACCTTAACAATGGTGTCAAAATTCTGGAAACCATCTCCTCTCTAACAATATTTTATACAACAAGTTTCAAACAATTTTTTCGGTACAACAATTTCCAAACAATTTTTTCGGTACAACAATTTCCAAAGGGGTGCAAGAACACAAAACATTCTAAAATTGCGATTTCTATGATATTGTTGGTTCTAGAAATTTGAAATAGCGGTTACTTTAAAAAGATCTAAATGCTCACTAAAAATGGTTTCTAAAAAGTTCGAAATTTGAAAAGGGGAAGGAGCAGGAAACGTTCTATATTACAATTTACTTGTACAGTTAGGGCTAGAAACATGAAATTTGGCATGGTTGTTACTTTAGAGACTTAAATGTTAGCCCAGAACAATGTGCAGAAGCAAAAAACGGTCTAAAATTGTGATTTGTGTGATACAGTTGGTATAGAAGCTTGAAATTTGGCATGGTGGTAACTTTTGGGATGTAAATGCTCTCGAAGAACGATTTTTAAAGAAATTCTAAATTTAAAAGGATGAAATGAGCGGAAAACGGTCTGAAAGTGAAAATGATCTAAAAACAATTAATTAGGATTTTTTTTTGCTAAATATGTGAAATTTGGTACGACTGTTATTCTAGAAATGTAAATGATCATCCAGAACAGTTCTCTAAAAATTCGAAATGTAAAAGCATGCAAGAACAAAAAAGTTCTAAAATTGCTATTTGTGTGATACAGTTTGTATAAATGTTTGGTTTTTGACATAGTGGTTACTTTAAGATATAAATACTCGTTCAAAACGGTTTTTAAAAAATTCGAAATTTAAAAAAGTGAAATGAGCAAAAAACGTTCTAAAAATGTTCTAAATCATAATATATTTAGAACTTTTAGGGCTAGAGTCGTGAAATTTTATGGATGTTACTTAAGAGACGTAAATGCTCGCCCAGAATTTGTTTTTTCAACTCAAATTTTAAATATGCAAGAGTAAGAAGCATGCTAAAATTTCGATTTATGTGATACAATTGGTACGGAAACTTGGAATTTGGCATGATGATTACTTTTATGTAGAAAATGCTTCCTTAGAACATTTAAAATAAAATTCAAAATTTAAAAGGATGAAATGAGCGGAAAACTTTCTAAAAGCGTTCTGAATTATGATTTAGTTGAAACTGTTAGTGTTAAAAACTTGAAATTCAGTATAGAGATTACTTGTAAGATGCAAATGCTCGGCATAAAGAGTTTATTATAAATGGGAAATTTAAGTCGTGAAACAGCTGAAATCAGTCTGAATTACGATTTATTTAGAACCGCACGTCATATCGTGCATTTTGAAGACGATCATTTTTCTATGGTAAAAGTAACTAAACGTCAGTATTTTTACACAATCTTTTAAAAGCATCTCGGAAGATAAAATTTACAGTGCCTACAAAAATTTTGAAACGATCTGATGAATAAAATTATTTTAAAAAATTCTGAGAATTTTTCGATGTAAATGTACAAAGAAAGTTAGGTGTGGGTTCGCTCGGCTTCGGCTCATGTTTTCACTATTAAATGTGACTAAGTCTGTGACTTAGTCTTTTTTGATGTGATTCTGTGACTCTGTTCTCTTCGACTTTAGTCAAAGACTTTGACTTTAAAGAGAGGTTGGATACAGTCATATTTACAATCGAATAAAATTTCAGAGAGTTCAGACGATAACTTTTTGTTGTTGTTGTTATTTTAAAGAATCCGTCGCAAAATAAAAAAAAAGGAGAAGAAAACATTTTTTTCACAGTTAGATATCAATATTTTTCCACGCTCTGTAAAACCAGTATATTTATAACCGATGAAAAATTTATAGAATTCAGACAACAGGGGTTAATTTTTACAAAACTATGAAACAAGAGACCCTTATGAGGAAAACAAACAAACAAATCCCCCCCCCAAACAAACAAGAAAGTGTCTTTTAAAAATACTTTTCCCTCTAATAATGTTTTTTTAGCGAAAATTTCATTTAAAAATATAAAATCGATATAAGATATATATAATAATACAAATTTGAGGTAGTTATCATCGGCCAGGGCACCGCCGGACGGATCAGCTAGTATAATTTTAATGACATGCAGGTAGCATTCATTAAAATGTAATATATATAAGTGTAACTCAATATATAACTAATTTATTGCTAATCAATTTAAATTAATGCATGATTAGCGTAAAATTGTGTGTAATTATAGATAGTATTTTCTTAGAAAATGCTTCACTTTTAACGCCTCTTTTTTTCAAAATCGATACTCACAGGCACTCACGGGTAGGAGGTAATCCCCCACCCCGGAACATTGAAATGCCCCCCCCGGATGATTTGAGATTTTATACTTTCAATGGTCAAAAAGTGGAATTTCCCCCCCTGAAGCCACAGAAATCCCTCCCGGAGAAAAGTGTCTGAATTCAACACTGTTTATAAGAGCTAGCAAAACATAAAACTTGAGCTGTGCGCGTGTGTGCTTCATCGGAAATTTACAATGTTTTACAAACACGAGCAAATTACAGCGAATAAACATAACAAACCATGAGTAAAAATAGCAGATACAATTAATTAATGGTTAATTCTGGCATTTCTCATCGCTGTTCGAAAACCATTGAGACAAAAACGATTGAGTCTACATCTGCGATGGCTAGATAGATACATGCTCCAAACTATGCGACACGCTACGTCACATATGTAAGCGCTTTGGTAGGAAAAGACGCAAAGTATTGGTGATGGGAGAAAGAAAAACATAATTTAAGCTTTGATTTTTCAGAAATGCTCTTCCGCTGAGCACCGGAGCGCAATGTTTATGAGCTCCGGTGAAGTCTGACCAATATTTGAACATTGACTAAAAACAAAGAAGTATCGAAGCCAAGTTCCGGTAAGCTCTGGCGCAAATTAAGCACTGCTCACAGGCATGTATCTATAAGTCAATGAAATTACAATCAGTGCTTCTTTCCTCCGAGGGACAGGATGCAGTGCCTCCCGGAGAGCAAGATGTCGTTGCTACATTGCCAGCAAATGAAATATAGTCTTTAAATTTGTGTACAGATACCCCACGAAACAAATGATTCGAAAGAAACACTGATTGCGAAAATCTGTTCAATCACACTCAAAAAATAGCTTTTTATAACTTTAAAGTACTTTTTTTTTAATTCTTACTTTTGCAAAGATTTTTTCCTGGGTATGCACATAGTCTTAGATAAAACCGAGAGCAAAAAAAAAAAAAAAAGTTTGAAACTAAGAGAGACTTACAAAGTGCATGTTTTATTTTTTCCCTGGAATTCGATGGACTGGTATTGTTTCGAACATGAAACAAAGACAGAAATGCAATTAAGAAACGGCCAACTGTATACTGTATAATAACTCAAAGCCTCTGCGTGGCAGTATATGACCTTTCTTTTACTATAAGACGTCTCGACCGAGGCTAACGAAAAAGAAAGGCTACTGCGGTGCTTTACGCGTATCTTTTTTTACAGACCGCGAGAGTCACGTGATGCTCGAATCCACCAATGCAGGTGTACGAAAAGAGCATCACGTCACTCTAGCGGTCTGTAAAAAAAGATAAATGGAATGCACCGCCGTAGCCTGTCTTTTTCGTTAGCCTCGGTCTCAACAAATTGACTCAGTCCAAATAACAAGTTTTGACTTAACCCATGCATGTAATATGCGCTTTCACAGTTTTAAGTAGAATGTTCGCCGTTTAATTGAGTCACATTGTTGAATAGAATTTGATTTAGCAAAGCGGCGGATTCCGTCAAGGCGGAAAGGAGGAAAAAAATTAATTTTAACTTTAGATTTGATTCATATAAGCGGCAATTATAGTCATTTTTTTAGCTCTGGGGGGGTTTTAACCCCCAACCCCCCCCCCTTGGCTGCGCCATTGATCACAAGCTGGTGATGCTAGATGTTGCAGATATGTGTCTCATTGTGCTGTTCAAAGACTCTGGGATCAATATGAATTCAAAAATTCCGTATCAAATACCGTATCAAATTCCGTATCCTCGTTCAGTTATGTATTTTTTTAATTACGGGTGTGCAAGACAATCAGTTCAAGATATGCCTTTAAATACTTTTACGTGTACAAATTTTTTTAAGTGACATACAGTGGAACGAATATAAAAAGACTCATCATACCCAATACATACAGGGTGATTTTTTTTAAATTTGTGAAAGTAAAACCGTATAACAAAAGAACTACTGATCCAAATGACAAGAAATTTCACCATTATGGTCCCAAAGCAATGGGAATTCTTTCGACGCGGTTAAAAAAAACTTAAAATCGCACCGAGAGATGGCGCTGTATATGCAGTAAAATCGGGAGACGAGCTTGCGCACGACACATGCACATGGGGTACTCTTCTCTCTGTTGTGGAACATGTGGTTTTACGTTTCCAACTCGTAGCTGAAAACGGTAATCAGCACATTAAAAATCTCATGCGTTAGTTGCGCAGTTCTGTATGAATGTTTTACTCCATATTTTTATTTCATTCTGTTTCTGCAAAAGTGTTCGCAGTTCCTTTTCCCAATTACTGCATTCTGTATGTTTTTGATATACGTAATAAAGTTTTCTTTTCTCAAAGTACCCTCCATTGCTTTCCTCCTACTAACGATATTCTTCCTTTCCGTTAACTTACAGCGCCCTCTGTTGGTGCAATTTTAAATTATTTTTTAAATGACGCCAAAAAAAAAATCCCCGTTGCTTTGGGAGCATACTGGTGAAATTTCAGGTCATTTGGATCAGTGGTTCTTTTGTTAAAGTGTTTTACTTTCATAACTTTAAAAAAAATCACCCTGTAGTTTGAAAAAAAATTTAAAATATATTCCCACCAGAAAAATAGTAAAACTTTTAATATAAATAAGAATAAATAAATTGTTATGAACGGTTGTTAGAGAATAATTATATAATTATTTCTGTTAATATTTTACTTTTAATTTTTTTATTGGTATTTTTTTGAATATTCAATAAAAAAAAGTTTCATTAGATAAATTTCAACACAATTATTCAAATTGGTAAAGAAATCATACGAGTTGTAATTTTCCAACTGGACGAAAATAGGTCTGGGCCAGGATTCGAACCTGGGATCTCTTGGCTGAAGCCGCCACGCTCTACCACCTGAGCTATCCCGGCCCAGCCAAGAGATCCCAGGTTCGAATCCTGGCCCGGACATATTTTCGTCCAGTTGTAAAATTACACCTCGTAAAAAAAGTTTCTTTTTCTTTTTAACAATTTCCAATATTAGTTGAAAAGTGTTTATGAATTCGGTTTGTCTGTCTGTCTGTCTGTACTTAACTGTCTTTTGTCTGTACTTGTAATTCACGTAAACATACTCAGATTGCCATGCAATCTGTATATGTTATTGTTATATGTAATGACATGTTCGGTATTTAAAATGAAGTAAGTAGCACGTATACTTAATTTATAGGGGCAATCAAAAGCATGTCGTTATATTATTGTCTATGAGGAAAAATTATATGCAGTGTATTTTAATGATGTTAAACTATTTCAAATATACTGAAATTGATGTACATTAGTGAATTGCAATAACAGATGCTTATTGTCAAATATGGTACATGTAGCACTTATAATTAGTTTACAAGAAAACTCAAAAAATTACAATGTATTATGTTGTTGGAAAGCGTTTAATTACCTATGCTTGATGCATGATTTTACTTTCTTTTTCAATTTTGCAGTTATTACTTTAATTTTCCATCTACAACATTATTTTTTTCAAAATAAGACAAAAACAACTGACGGAAGTTAGTAACAAATTTGTAATTGTTCCCCTATCATTGAACTTACCCCCTGCTGGGCGAACCCCGTGTGTGAGGAACAACTGGGTTAGGTATATCTTCTCGACAAATAATTTATTACATATTTTAAATTATTGTACATTTTTACTGGTAATGTAATCAGTGATATTTTAACTTGCAAGATCTTAATTTTATTTTCTAGTACTTACGGATAAATCCCTAACACATTTACAACTTCATGAAGATTTGTTTGAAAACTATACCATTTTTTTCAGAAGTTTTCGAAAAAGTGTTAAAAATGGGTGCTACTATTTAAAAAGTCAGTTTCTGTGACTTTGTAATAGGTAGCCCACTTATATTTAAAATGTTGTATAAATATTCAGAAAGACGACACAATTCCCTGTCCCCCTTAGCGTTAATTTTGTGATAAAAAATTATGGCGCGTTTTCTGTGTGTCTCTCTCTTTTTTATCGACTGTGTATAAACCAATAGACGCTAACACACTCGTTGCGGAAACAACTAGTTTTTTTTTCGCAAACTATTTCAAAAATATTTAAATTATTTTTTTTTAAGGAAAAAACATTAGTATGGAGTCTAATATATATATATATAATTTTTTTTTTCAGACTAATATTTTTAATTTTTCTATTTTTTATAGAATTAAAAGAAAGAGAGAGATTTTTTGGTTTTCCGACTACTTTAAGTAAAATTAGCAAAAAGAAAGAAAGATATTCTTCAGTTTTCAAAAGTACAATGAAGATTTAAAGCCAACATTTCAACTAACCATACATTCCGAACTCGAAGTAAATAGATCCATTTAACTCCTTGAAGGGCGCCGGTATATAATATATACCACTTTTTAACATATAACTTTGCCACCAGTATTATTAAATAAAAATATTTATTATTCTTTTTTGCAGATTGAATATGTAAAAATTCATTATTTAAAATTACTGGTGTCAAAACATCGCAAAATCTAGCATTTTTAGACCACGTGCTTGCCCTCCAAGGGGTTAAAGCAATGATAGAAAAGTTCCTTTTGAAATGTATATACATAAAAAGAGCGATTGCAGGTTCTGGTTGCATCTCATTTTCTTTGACTGCATGTACGCTTCTATAAAGAAAAGAATGCACACCAAGGCAGAAAGTGCAAATCAACCAGTTAAACTGTTCGAAGAAAATATGTGATTTGAAAACCATATGACTATTAGATACAGTCATTATTAATCGTGTTTAAAGGCTTTTTATATACATTTTTAAGAACAGCAGTGTGTTTAAGTGTTGCGTAAATGCGGGTGTCTAATATTATTTGGAAACAAAACTAGTCGTTGGGGGCCACCGTAATACTTACCCATCATGAATATGCATAATGTAAAATATTAAAATAAAAATGTGTAAACTACTTATAAAGTGCATTGCAATTCAAATAAAATCGTGGCTTGATGACGTCACAAACTTTAAAAGCTCGATTACTGAATTGCTTGAAAGAAACATCCTTATAACTCCAAAAATAATCCTCCTATTAACTAGCGGTTTATTGCATTTGATTAAGCGTCAAATTTCCAATTAAAATATATCTTTGAAGTGAAATTTGGATGAAATACAGGGTCATGAAAAATCGAAGAGTGTGGCAAATAGGATTCCAAATATCTCGGCAACTAATTATCCGATCAACTTCATGTTTTATGCAAAATTTATGTTTTTTTATTGTCTTTTATATTCATTTCTTAAAATAAACAATTTCGAAAATTTTTATCTAACTTTCATCAGAACGAATATTTCGAGAGTCCGAAAAAAATTGTTCCGGTTAATCGAGGTTATTGAAATGAAATAGGCTTCTTCCCATTATTACATACTAAGTACATACCAAATTGCAAGTCTCTATCTCAATTTTTTCGGGAAATAGAGCGTTTACAGACACACAGACACACACACAGACACACATACAGACACACAGACGGACGGCAAAATTTTTTTTCTAAAAATATGTTTTTCGGAATCTCCGGTGTCTGAAACGTGTAAATCCGTCAAAAAAAAATTTCGATTTTCAAAACGATTACAAGACTTACCCTATACTACGTATGATGGGTAAGTAAAACAGAACCTCTTTGAACAACACTGTTAAAAAAAGTCCTTCCGGCCTGTACCGGGAGGAAAAGGTAGCTTTCCTGTATCATCGTTTTAAACTTTTGACAAATGTTACTTAAAACAGCAAGCTAAAATGCAAAGAACCCGATTACAGAAGATTCATTAATACTGAATTTGAATAAGAAATTTGCCAAATTAGTCAACTATAGCCAAGTTGGCTACATTTAAGAAGACTTATTTTTAGTCGCCAAATTTGGCGATATTTTGCCAAGTGTCACCAAGTTTGACGAGAATTTGCTGCTAACGGATATGAATGTTTAGTTTTATGCGTATGATTGGGAAAATGATTACAGATTACAATCAGATATATATATATATATATATATATATATATATATATATCTGACATATGCCATGCTGTAACTCTCCTATTTATGAACCGATTTGTATGTAGCAGAGTATGTGTATAGGACATACGAAGGCCTCGACTGATTTCGTTGGCTAGCTTCATTCGCCATCTTGTTTAAAAATGGCGGCCAGTTAATTTTTTTTTTATTCTTAAAATCTCAAAAATCTGTAAATAAAAAATCTATAAATTGAAAAATTGTTTCTGTTAAGTGTTAGAACGTAATACAAGGATTCTGGAACATTTTTTATTTTGGATAACTCTTAAATTATGGCTGAGATATGGCAGTTTGAAATTCTATGGTGGCTGAGATTTTGGAATAATCTGATATTTGTTGTGCTGTAACTCTCGTATATATGAACCGATATGTGTGTGAATGATCATGTGTACAGAACATACCAAGGTCTCGACTGAGTTCATTGGTCGGCTTCATGCACCATCTTGTTTCAAAAAGGCGGCAAGTTAAAAAATTTTAATTCTTTTAAAAATTCAAGAAAATGTATACAAAATTATAAATTGAAAAAGTTGTTTCCATTAAGTGTTAGATCGCAATACAAGGAATTCGGAACATTTTTTGTTTTGTCTTTATCTTAAAAAATAATAGAGATATGCCAGTTTGAAATTCTTGGTTGGCTAACATTTTGAAACAATCTGATTTTCGTTATGCTGTAATTCTCATACGGAAATGCACATTCAAATTCAGTATTAACGAAAAACGGGATAGAATCTTCTATAAACGGGTACCAAGCATTTTAGCTCTCGGGTGTTTGAGTAAATTGAGAATTAAGAGTAAATTGAATTTTTAAAAACCATGGACTATGAAAGCTACATTTTCCTCCCGGTACAGGCCGGAAGGACTTTTTTGTATTAAAAGCTACCTAATAATCTGAAATTCAAGGATATTTTTTACCTGAACTTCACAGAAAAAGTTCTTTTATACGACAAAAAAGCATTTTAAGTTAAAAAACTGAAAAATTCCTTATATTTCCTCAAAACAACGGAACGGACGGAGACGAAAAGGGCCAACGCAGACATTCCGTTATCTGCTGCATATTTATTTTCAATGTTTAAAAAACTGACACGTTGCTGCACAGAAAAACTAAAAATTCAATAAATTAAAAATTCGAGTTTATTTAAAACAACAGCAACAACAATAACAAAATAATTCTAATTTAAAAAGTAAAAGAAAGAAAGAAAAAAATTCCATTCTTTAAAAATCATTTGCAATTAATTTTTTAAAGTTATAAAAAGCACTCGCACTGAAAATATATTTTAAACGAACACAATTAAAAAATATATAATAGTTGAAAAAAATCGATTTTTCTGAAAAAAGCAAACTTTTTTTGTCGAATTTAATTCAAAATATAATATTGATATTTTACATCTAACAATTAAATTAAGAATATATATAATTCATGTTTTTATCCTCTATTAATACTAAAGTTCTAAAACCTTAATCAACATCTCATAACGAAATATCCCCGCAATTAACTTCAAAATTACCAGGTCTAAACCCCAAATTGTTTAAATTCCAAGCTGCCATTTTAAGAAATCCCGTATCATCGTTTCAAACTGTTATTTTAACAAGCGCCCACTGGTCTTACCGGCAAGACCCTCGGTTCAAGGCTCTGACATACCTAGTTAGAGCCCAAGGTCGACCAGAAAATATTCTTGAAGTATATCAAATTATAAATACTCCCGTAATACTTCACAGATGGCAACTCAAAGAGAGATGTAATTTTTTTTAAAGATGTCATTCATAACGGAAACTTTGCCTTCCTGGAAGTTTCCGGGATTTGAAGGAAGTATTTCTGAGAGCGTAACAGAAAGCCGTTTCTTTAAACGGGATTTTTCATTATTTAATCACTGAAAATGGAAAATCTACCAACGGAGCGGAAAAAGTACGGCAACTTTCCTGCCTGTAGTTTTATCGTGAATTTACGGATTTATTTTTAAGAGCGAAGATCAAACTTAATTAAACGCATCTATAGGCTCTTACAACAAGCAAAATTGTATGGATTACCTTTATCTGTTTTAAAAATTATAAGGGGAAAAAGAATTCCGTTTGGTTGGAACTATAAGAGAAAAAAATACACCATTGCGCTATTAGTGAAAGCAAATGATTACGAAAATATTAAAAAGGGATTTTTGTAGTTCCTTGAAACAAGAAATTGAATACTGGGTGTCCGAAAATCCACTGACTGATTTTAAAATGCAAGAACTTGCTACCGGTGGCAAATATTAATAGAATTCTTGCAGAAATAGTAAACACCCAGTATTCATGCAAAGGAAGGAGGTTAAATATATGGAGTGACATTCAGAATCGGGTCCTAAGAATATCATTGTATTGACAAATTAGGCCCACTCCATATATTTACCTCCTTCCTTCGCTTCAATGCCTGCCGATTTTATTCGTAGCCTCGACTGAGCGCCTATCGCTATTATTTGAAATAAAAACCGGGAATCACAGTAAAAATCTCCTCACATCATATATTATTCTCTTGCAAGAATTTTTTTAAATATTTGTCACCATTTGTAAGCTATTGAATTTTAAAATCGTCAGTGCATTTTCCGACACACCCTATTTACAAAAAGGTTCAACCCCAATTAAACGGCAATGCTCCCGCTACGGGAACATGTTATATTTTCTAAACGGTTACAGTCGTTAAAACAATTTAAACTGTTTTATAATAGAGGCATTTATTTTATAATTTAATGATATAATTAATTAATAATGAATAAATTATTTTTTATTTTATAATTTTACAATTTTATTACATTTAAAAATATACGTATAAAATATGTTTATTTAGCGTGGTTAATATAGCGGCGTATAAGGGTTAATGTATATTTTATCTACGTGGACAATTCTGAAAACATAAAAGTAATATCTTCATTAAATATTGATTTTGCAACAGTCAAATTAAATGACGCTGTTCGTTTTTTTCTACTGCTATCTCATTTCACAAAAGTAAAATTAATGAAGACAAAGTAAAGATGTATTTTCTTAAAGTGATAACAGTACTGTTAACACTTTAATCAAATACATTTTTACTTTAATAAGTGATTTTCTTATATAATTTTAATGAAGACAGGTCAAAATTGAATTTAAAATACTTTATTGCAGTTTTTTTTACAGAATTTAGGTGCTTCATTTTCAAAGTAAAATTGTATTAAATGAGACACTCAATCAAGACAAAATATCACAATACTGCTAATGACCAAAAGAAGTGAACCTGTTATTATGCATTGTGTTTGTCATCTTCATAACTCACAATTCTCGTCTCCTTTTTTCTCCATTTTATCACGGGGTACACAATAATATCCACTAATACTTCGATCACATCAAACAGTGTTATAAAAGATATACCGAGCCATAATCCCATCAATCCGCCAATGTGACTAGATAAATCTCCGCTCTAAAATATAAAAGAAGAGAATGTATATAAAAATTGTGAAATAAATGATACATGCATTGAAATACAGGGTGTTTTGTCAAGACCACATAAATTATGCTATAGAACTGTGCTGTGAGGTATTCACTCAACATTTCAATTTTTTGTGAAAAACCGCAAAGAAAAAGTTTGATGTCACATTCATTGCACATAAAACAAGCTGTAATCGAAGTATGAATATGAATTAATTCATATAAGATAGCATATGATGTTCGCACGCAAAGATGTTCAAAGTAGTTATGGATATCGAGGAATGTTTGAGTGCAACCTTGATTAGGCGAGGCATTACATTACAGATACATTTCTGTTGAATACAATTTTATTAAACATTCATTGACACATAGTAATATGTTTCACTGAATGCAGATGTAATTTCAAGAAATTACTCATTGAATGACTAAGTGGGGTCATTTTATGACCCCAATGCAAGTTTCTGACAAAAAATTATTTAAAAAAAAAATTGTAGTGCTTTCAGTATTTTTGCAGCCGAGTTTTACACTATTTTATTCTGAATTTTGAAGTTATTGCTTTCTTCATGAAAAAAAATAAGTACATAAAAAATTACATTTTGATTTGGAGTCAGTAAATGACCCCACCTGATCGTTCAGAGGCTACGTCACTCACGCGGAAACACCCACTCGCTAAAGTTAATCCTTTGGGACAGTTATTTTATAAAACCGCGTTTGTATTTCAATATATTTAAACGATTTTTTAATCGGATGGCTGAGGTCGATCTCTATGCAGGCCCTTTTTTACTTTTTCGATTTTCTTTGCAGGTAACTTTTATAAGCCTACTTTTACATTTGAAACCGGTTTCGAAAGTGAAAGTATTGTCATTAAAAAAATCTGCAAACAAAATCGAAAAAGTAAAAAAGGGCCTGCAAAGCAATCGACCTCAGTTATCCGACGCAAAAATAAAATCCTTTAAAAATATTGGAATGCAAACGAGGTATTATAAAATAACTGTCCAATTGGATTAACATTAGCGAGCGGATGTTTTCGCGTGAGTGAAGTAGCCTCTTAATGTTATAAAACTGCATTGAAAGCATTCCTAAGTCACTATACTTCAATTAACCTTCTGACTGATTAACGATTCTGAACGATTAACCTTCTGACTCTTTAGAAAAGTGTAAAGATTTGTCAAGGAAAGTTTCACCGTCACGGGTGGCCAACAGATGGCACAGCAATGAGCCCGAATCTTCCCATGCTTGGGATATACGTTTAGTTTGTAATCAGTGATGATTGTGAAATGGCGCGTAAATTTCTGAGTCAGTCTGAGATAGAGAAATTTATGAATGAAGGTTTTGATGATATTACTGATGAACTGGATGCCTCGGAAGAGGAAGATACATTATTCAGCAATGGTTGCATTGTCGACATTGAAGCGGAATGTAACAAATCTTCCGAACTATGTTTTGACAGCGACAGTGATTTCTGAAATAATTGTGACCAAAGATGGAACTCAGTGGTCAAAGAAATAAACCTGCTCCAACAAGACGTCTTGCTAGAAACATAATGATAGCGAAACCTGGTGTTACAAGTTATATTGACAATATTACAACAGTAATTGATGCATTGAACTTATTTATAAGTCAACAAATTTTTGATATACTGGTTGGAGAAACAAACCGTAGAATCTGTGAAAGGCAATAAATGGAAAAATGTAGATTTAGTTGAGATTAAGGCATTTGTAGAATTACTAATTATTGCGGGTTCACTCAAGGCACGCAAGGCCAAGAACCCTTTTTAGAATTGTGAAGCGCTGAACATTTAGCACTGTAACGATCATTTTTCTGTGCGACAATCTCTAGTATCAGAATAAAGAATTTGCTGGGGCTCATTAGATTTGATAATTTACAAGTAAGTTAGCGGCAATTGTTGATATATTTAACATTTTTTTATCTGAATTCTAAAACAGCATACAATCCAGATGCTGAATTATGGATTAATGAACAACTTGTAAAATTCCGTGGGAAGTGTCATTTTCGTATGTACATGAAATCAAAGTCAGCAAGATGTGGTATGACAATATGGACATTATGCGATGTAAAAACTGTCTATTGCTAAAATATGCAGGTCTATACGGGAAAGATGAATAGTGAACCTAAGAAAGCTCAAGGGAAAAGAGTGGTGATAGATATGGTTGATGGATTGCCTTCAGGTTATGGTACTATGGCAAATAACTTTTTAAAATCTATTGCTGTTGCAAAAGGATTACTAAAACAGCAAAAAACAATCACTGGCACTATGAAACTGAACCGGAAAGAGGTTCCTGTAGAATATCGTACAAATAGAAAACGTGTAGTTCACTCAATTGATGCTGTGTATCTAAAAAGGCTATGATGGTTTCATATGAGCCTAAGCGTAACAGAGCAGTAGTCATGCTATCAACCAACCATTTTGACTTGAATTTATAAGAAGAAGAACATAACTTCAAACCCTAAGTGATACTTGACTATAATCATTGCAAAGGCAGTATAGATCGCTTGGACTGAATGGTGGGTGAGTATTCAATTTCGTGTAGTACTAATCGATAGCCGCGAATCTTATTTTTTCATACGGTTGATATAGCAGCAATCAACGCATTTATTGTGTTTACACGATTATTTGAAAACTATGAAAAAGGTAAATCTTTTCGGAGGAGACTATTTATTCAAGATTTAGGAATGGCTTTAGTAAAACCACTAATAGCTACCCAACAAACTGAGCAACTTCAAAGTATATCACAGAAAGCATTAGGTTGATCTTGGGAAATGAAAAAGGCCATATAGAAAAACATGATGAAACAGTACATTTTGCCAAGCGTAGAACACTCGACAAAAAACTATCTTAATGTGATAAGTGCAATCGATATGTTTGCAAAACTCATATCAACATCATAACAACAACAATATGTAATGAGTGCAAAAATCAGAATTATTAATTAAGTTCAATTTAACATTTTGCATTTGAATTCCTAATCCTAATGTAAATTAATCATATTTTCATTTTTGAAATCCTTTGTTCCAATAATATTATATTTTCTATTTCTTTCTATTGCTGTAATTCTGATCTATATTATTAAATTAATTTTAAAAGCAATGTTTTGGGTTTTAATTAATCTGGTAAATAAAAATGTGTTTCTTAACAATGGGGACCCTGAATGACCCCACATGGCCTTTCATATTAAATTTTTTCACCTGGTCATCCGATGGTTAACCTTTAAGCATGTGGAACGTAATATTCCGTTCACTAAGCTCCAGGTTTCACTGCAATTTATGCAATGTTTAAGATAATATAATTCTATAGATTTAATGAATTTTCAAAACATTGAAGAATGATTAATACTCTCAAGGGTTACATTCATATTTGTAATTAAGTTTCATTTATAATGCTGAAAGAATCATATTTTTTTAACATTTAAAAAAAAATAACCTTTTTTCAAAACGCTCAGAGGGTTAAATATAATATCATGATACCAATGTTCAAATTTCCAATGAAGCATATTTTTATGCATCGGATGTGATATATATATATATATATATATATATATATATATATATATATATATATATATATTTCTTTTTTAGAGTTTTCTAGAAAACGATGCATCGTAGCGATTGGATCTGCTGTCAGTTTCTCAGAACTCCTATCGACAATTATGTCTACAATCATTTTATGCAATCAGATCTATATGAATATTACAACACGTTTAATCTCTTTCTATTAAAAAATACACGTTTGTATTTTCTCCTTGTTATGATACCGTACTGTTTATACACATTTATACGCTAAAAGTGATTACAGTCAGTACATATAAAAAGTTACTATTATTTTAAATGTTTTATTTATAATTTCAAAATTACTTAATAAGATTAGATATCCGCTTACCAATTAATTAAAATAAGGAACCGATGTTGCAGACGCATCATAGTTGGCGCTAATTTTTTGGCGCTATTTTAACGAGAAACCCTCTTTTTAGAATACCAGCTACCCTAGCGTACGACGAAAACGCATGTTAGTTTTATTTTATTATTTAAATTACATTATATTTTTATTATAAACGCAAGCATTTAATTTTATTTATTACACTCATTTAATTTCAATCAACCCACAAATTTTTATTTAACACACACATTTAATTTTATTTATTAATTATTTGCATATTATTTTATTTTATTTATTCACATATTTATTTTTATTAATAAACACACATATGTTTTTTTAACAGCAGGTTATCACACGAAGCAAAAATCGTCAGGTTTCCACTCCAGGCAAAAAATCGCTCTTTTTGGCGCCAAAAAGAAAATGCTGCGTGTTTCCGACATCTGTACGTTAAATGGATATAAATTATGGTTTTAACCCTCAATTGCATAGTGATGTAAATTTCCATCACTGTTTATTTAACTTTTAATAAATAAATCAACTTCTTCGCCACCAGTATATTTATATAGAAATATTAATGCAGTAAATTTCCCCGTGAACTATGTTGCTGAACAAAGTTAAAAATCTATCTTAAAATTTCTGGTGTCTAATATTTAATATATGTAATAAAAAACACAATTGTGAAAGAAAAACTCATGCAAAGAAGTGTTATATAGGTGTTGATGTTTACCTTAATCTGACTTATGTAAAATAACTGACGGTTGTTACAAGGAACTTTATTTAATTGAGAATAAAACGACTTGTTAGAACAAAACGGTAGTTTCTTTAGAATTTCTAGAATAAGATTAAAATTGAAACTTTAAAAACTTTAACGACTTTGAAACAATGTGAATAGAAACCAAACACAATCACATAATCACATTTAAATATATTACATTTAAAAACAAAATAAATAATAGAAACTCAATTAAGTTCAAATAAAGGGCATCGGTAACCGAACGACTAAAATATCTTTCAACAACACACTTTAAAAATTTATTTAAAGGAAAAACAGTTTGAAGAGTTCTTGAGTGCTTGGTACACATCTGTGGAAAATTTATAATTTTTCGATTTGCTGAGTCATTTGAGATAGCATGTGCGAAGATAATAAACAGTCGTGCCACATTAATAATATCACCTGCAAATAATTAGAATCTGTCTTACAGATGCTCAACTGAGTTTAGGTTTGGGGATGTTTGGGCTATAGGAAATACAGTAAAGTTTTCTTTGTACTCTCCTAATCACTCACGTACAATTTCAGATCTATAGGACGTCAAAGTTTCGTGCTGAAAGATGCCACCATGTTATGAAAAACAATCCGCCCCTATGGGTATACCTGATCCACAAGAGTTTATGCATAATTAAACGGCTATGCCTTCAAGATAG
Source organism: Maratus michaelseni (assembly GCA_963931845.1). Lineage (NCBI taxonomy): Eukaryota > Metazoa > Arthropoda > Arachnida > Araneae > Salticidae > Maratus > Maratus michaelseni. The sequence continues at coordinate 66,379,360 of OZ007594.1, forward strand.
AAAAATTTCATCAGATGCCATTAGATGTGAAATGAATGCAGCGGGTATTGCAGTAAGTTCAAGAACAGTAAGAAGAAGGTTATCAGGATTTGGACTACAAGCTAGAATTTCAAGGAAAAAAACATATTTAAATCAAAAGCAACGCGAAAAACGAGTTACGTGGGCAAAAGAACACATTAAATGGTCAGAAAATCAATGGAAGCTAGTAATCTGGAGCGATGAGAATAAAATATCGCTCTTTGGTAGTGATGGTAGAAAATACGTGAGACGTAGAGCAGGAGAAGCACTTCATCCTGATTACATTGAAGCAACTACAAAACACCCAACAAATGTCATGATTTGGGAATGTATGTCAGCAGATGGTGTGGGCCGAATTCAAGTGATTGATGGCATCCTGAATGCCAAAAAATACATCTGTCCTGGAACCAAAATTGATACCTTCCATCAGGGATCTCTTCTCCAACAACGCACCATTTATTTTTCAGCAGGTTTCAGCTCCATGCCACACAGCAAAAGTATGCAACGCATGGTTTCAAAATAAAGGCATAGATATATTACCATGGCCAGGAAACAACCCTGATCTCAATCCAATTGAAAATTTGTGGCGACGTTTGAAAATTCTTGTACGAAAAAAACGTCCATCCAATAAAAGACAATTTATTGAAGCTATAATTGATTCTTGGCACCATGTGATTACGAAAAATGAACTCCAAACACTCGTTCACTCGATGAAAAGACGCTGTGAAGCTGTCTTAAAAAATAAGGGTTATCCTACTAAGTATTGATTGTGTAAGTATTACTTTTAAAAAATGCAAATCTACGATAGATCTTACTATTAGTTGCATAACTTTTTTTGTAATACAGATATTGTAATACTGTTTTAATTATTAAATGCTACATTAAATTACCTTCAATTTGATATATAAACGTTTGTATTTAAGTGAAAATTAATATATTCTACAAGCACACAAAGTTGAAAAACATGAAATTTTCAAAAAATGTCCATACTTTTGGCCACCACTGTATATATACTCACCCGAAGGCACCGCATTAACCGTCGTTGTCCTCTTTCAGCTGTAGCTTGAGGAAGACAGGAATTTCACGTCGTTTATTTTCAATAATGTCATTTTTCCATACACGGCAAATTTTACTACGAAAAGTTCACAAACCATTCAGTTTCTGAAATATAGCCACCCTTTGCCCGGAAACAAATAATCATTCATTTTTTGTACTTCTAATGAATTGCTCTGTTTCTATATGACAACAACAAATTAAATATTTTTCGACTATCTACAATAAACTTGATAAATGATCTAAATCTGCTGATTACACGTGCCTTCTGTGATTGGTTATTCAGCATTTACGTAAAGTAGGAGTTGGTCACATTGATGTGACGACTATTTAGAGCTTACAAAATGTTAAAAATTAAAAGTACACATAATGTGTTTATTACTTAAAAGATGATAAAGTTGTAAAAAAGATGTTCAACTACAATCAATGTCAATAAATGTAAATTTATGTAGTTTAACAACTATTTCAAAAATTTAATCATCTTTTAAGTTTTTTTATTTCCAATGCAGCAGGCGAACATACATTATCCTTACGCCGTACAGAGATGATGAAAAAAAAAGTCATCTTTTAAGTAATAAAACACATTATGTGCAATTTTAATTTTTGAGTTTTACAGAAGGTCGGTCGCATTTTATTGAAACGATTTTCAAAGTTAATTTCTGCGCATAAATGACATATTCTTTGCAACAATTTGACTTTGCTTGATAGCCTTGACTTTTGGCTATAGCTCTGGCTCGAAATTTATATGATAATAGAATTTTCTTGTTACAGTCATGTCAGTTTTTTTCCGATACCTCTTGTAAAAACTTTCCAAAGTCTTTTCAATGTACGTGAATTCATTTAAACAATCCAAATGCAGAAAAAGGCTATTGATGAGGAAGGGGGGTTCGTCAGGTGATTTTGCATGCATTTAATACACCATTTTGCATTAATTTAATACAACAATTAATACACAATTTATTTCCGTTTGTAATTCTTTCGTTACTAAATATGTGTCAATTGAGTTATGGAAGAACGACTGGGAGACTTTGCTCATATGAAGCTCAATTAATGTCTTTTTCGTATAAAGCCAGAATTTCTTCTTAAAAGTAGATTCTAAAATATTTTACTTATAATAAAGTTAAATCGCCTTACCTTTTCTGCATTTTTTACCTTTAATTTAATTTCATAACAAAATTCAGCTTCAATCATGAATTCACAAACCCATTTATTTATTTTTCTATTAATTGATAAAAATGGCTGTTCATTGGATACGCTCACTTAAATAAAGCCATGTTTCATCAAGTGTTGCGATAATTTTTTATTTATCAACACCTATGTGTTTGTTAAAGCGTGCGTTAGAAAGCACTATTCACAACACATTGGAAGACTTTGGAAAGTTTCCCAAGAAGTGTGGGAGAAAATTAAATATGACTGTACTTGAGAAAAAACTACTATGATGCAAATTTCAATCCAGTGTTATAATCAAATGTTGTACAGTACAGTAAAATTGTCGCAAAGAATAAGGCATATATGTTCAGAAATTAATTGTGAAAATCGTTTCCATAAAGTGCGAACGACCTTCTGTAAGAAGAATTTTAACGTTCTATTCATTTATTTCCTTAATACAAAATGTTTTTTTAACATTCAAAAGATAAAGAAAACCGAATATGTTAACAAAATATAAAAAATGGAGTTCATAGATATCGTCTAATATTAAAGTAAATGAAAAAGGAGTGTTGAGTATTTTCATCAAAACAAAATAATACCCATCTTATTGTGAGTAACACTTTAATTTTAAATAATTAACAATTACTAATTATATTTTTAAATAGCGCTGATCGCTAAACGATTTCCTTTTTGTTTTCCGACATTTAAAAAACAAATTTCATTTTGCATTTTGCCCATTAAGTTCTATTGACTATTCAATAAGTGGCAAAAATTCTATAATAAAATCTGATTACATTGTTATTCGAAAGTATGCAAGTTTCAGGAAAATATTTATTTGAATTTACTGATTACCAAGCATTTGTCTTTAATGAATTTTTTATACAAGACAGTTGTAAGTAGTGCACGCGAATATACGTTTACATACGTTTAAACGTGTACGTAGTTAAGCCTTTTTTCCATATTATTTCCATCCAAAATCGTTTCCGGTTACAATACATTTTATACGTATTATACGTATATTCGCGAGCACTAGCTGTAATCAATACAGGGTTAATATAATATAAATATCTCTATTTGGAGCTGTCTGTAGTTCGAAAGAATGATCCGAATGAAACCAAAATCGGTACACATACTATTCGAGAAGGGGGAAGAAGAATGGAATAGCAATTAAAAAAATATTGCCATAATCACCGACAGATGGCGCTACTGAGTGTGAAATTTAATGTGCAATACAAGAACAAAAAATTAAGGCGTCAAACCGGATGGCACACCTAATTTATTGGAAAACGTCACAGTGAACGTGGTTACGCTTTCCCATGGCGGTGCCGACCATGTTCAGGTTCCACTTGGTCATTGTGCTGTCGGACACGATCCAGGCGGTGCACGACCTGCTCAACTGCAGAATGTAACGCATGAGGAGTGATGTTTCGCGCATGTCGTGATATGCGGTAAAGTCATTGAGGTTTGCGACACCTCCACGGTACACAATATTACACATTACATTTCACACTCAAAAGCGCCATCTGTCGGCGATTATTGCAATTTATTTGTTTTATTGTTCCATTCTTCTTCCGCCTTCTTGAATAGTAACTGTGCCGATTTTGGTTTCATTCCGGTTATTCCTTCAAGCTACAGACAGCTCGAAATAGAGATACGTGTATTATAACCACCCGGTATATATATATATATATATATATACATATGTATATTTCTATCAAAAGTGCAAAATGATTATGTTTAAAGATTCTTTTCTATCCGGGGTAGAAGAACAATTTTTAAATTTACGTACTAAGTAACTTACAACACTATAGGCTCTTTGAGTTTAATGAAAAAAAAAATATTGAGTCATTTAGTACTGCAGGAAAATGTGATTTTTATATTTGTAATTCTTTTGCGTAGTCTTTATCTGCTATGCATATTTTATTAGTACATTAACACTTTTAAATAACTTATGGATACATTAATGAGTGCACAGCATTTTATATAGTACTGCGATTTAACTTTTATTATGAGTTGGAAGTTTATCTTAAAATATAGATAGGAATAAATAGGAAGTTTACCTTGAAGTTAACCCTAAAGTTTATCTTGAAATACTATGCTTGAAAATTTCCAATTAGTTTATAATCTCTAGGAATAGACTGTCGTTTTTAAACTGTACTGTAAATGTTTTTATACGACGAGAAAAAAATCTGCAAATATGTCTCTTTTTAAAAGTTTTTTAAACAATATTATTTCGCTTTAAAATCAGTAAAAGGTCGTATTTCTTTATATATTGTTTAAAAAAAATAGTTTCATTGCATTTTAAGACTATCCTTGAAAAACAATGGAAGAAGCGAGAACAATTTCAGATCTACTTAAATCAGAAGAAACATTTTTTATCAACGGAATGCAATGCTGTTTTATCAAATGTTTAAACATAAAACTGCGTAATGTCAATTATAAGAATCTATTCAGGTTTGTTGCTAATAATAATAATAATAATAATAATAATAATAATAATAATAATAATAATAAAAACTTTAAAAGCCAAAATTTATCACAGTTTGGATAAAAAAGAAATAATTTTTGATTACAAGTGTTTGAATACATATAAGGACGTACTTAAAATGGCATATATACACACAAAAACGCCTACGAATTTATGTATGTATACATATATACAGAGGTGTCAAGCTCTCATTAATATTCCGTAATATGTGGGTTAATTTGAATTTTTTTTAAAGAAATGAAATTAAATAAGTTCCACGTAGAAACCTGAAATTAAATAAATAAAGATTCATCCAATAATCATTCTGGCTTGAAGCGTTGTTAAACTGGGTCAGATTAAATCACAAATTACGTAAGATTAGTGGGAACTTGGCACCTCTTTATATATATATATTAGTTTTAAATTTCTTATTACGGCAATTATGAATAGATATTAAAATTTTTTATTTGTAGTTATTACTTACTACGTTCTCTTTTTATTATATAACGTGAGTACACCAATAATTGATCAGTGAACTAAAAAAAAAAACTTCAGCAAACAAGAATTAGTAGGTAAACTTTCGTTGAAAGAAAATTTATCTAACATCCAAATAAATGTCATACTTACAACTAAAAAGGTGCCTGCGGGTTAGCGTTGAAAAGTTGGAAATATTTTCATTTTTCTATGTTTATTAATTTGTGAATTATTGAGTTTTGAAATGCTCTTAGAGTTTTAGATTAATCGGTGAACATGTCTTTTAGCAGTATTTTTATTAGGAACATTCATATTTTGATATTTACAAAATAAGAGTTGAATTCAACTACTTGGGCAATGTGATTGTCTGACTAATACTATCTATAATAATAAAAGAAAGTTTCGCTCTGTGTGTGTGTCTGTTGGCCTTGCATCCATCGAACTACAAGAGATATGGAAAAACGAAGGTCACCCAATTAAAGAGCTGAATTTGCCGTTTTCAAAGCGACCTTTGGTTTTAAAAAATACGAAAGTGAACTCTTCGAAAAAGTATATTTTCTGTATGACGTTTCGCGATATTGGCAATATTTAAAAATTTGCATCGGCGGTTCAGAGAAAGGTACGAAAAACTAAATATACCAGACAATATATACATTTTTTTTCCATATTTGTATTTGTTTTTGAAAACTACGATTATTAACCCATCGAAAAAAAATTATCGCGCAGGACTCACTTTTCCGAATTCCGATTTTCTGCGATATGTAAAGTCTGGCATCGTCTCTCTAAATTAACCAAACAAAAAACAAACACACATAAAGACATCTACGTTCTATCGGGTTCAGGCAGAAACCTTTAGTTTAAAAAAAAATCACGTTAACTCTTTCGAAATCGTTTTTTACCGCAAGTCAATTTCGCTTTTTTAACTATTTCTCATACCTTTAAAAATACGAATCGGCGTTTATAAACAAGATACGAAAAACTAAAAATACCGCGCCTAATCTACATCCCTTTGCTTTTTACAATCTGGTATCCGTTTTGAAAATTTTTCATTTTAACCCTCCGAAAAAAATCCTTTCCAAAACTCACTCATGCGATTTTCGTTTTTCGGCCCAGGTTTAAAAATCGGCATCGACTCGGGAAATGCAAATACAGACAAACAGTAGACTCCAGATCTTAGACACGTTCATTTTCTTTAAAACACACGGTTGGGTTTTTAAAAATATCTACATTATAACCTTTTCGAAACCGATCGTTTAAGTAACCCACTTTTGCGATTTCCGCTATTTTGTCAATGTTTACCCGTGGTTAAATTTCACTTCTAAAAGGAAATTTGGTTGGGTCGAGTGTTCTGAAAAGGCCCATTCGAGAACAGATTGCGCCCCTGGCGGTGGCAGGTGTAACTATAGGAATATCTCTGGTCTATGGGCCCGATTACGACGGGGTTTGGCTCATTCGACTTGATTTCGATAGCCTTACATATTTCAGTCTTATTCGTATAGAACAGATTATTATTATCTTGGGCCCGGGAAACGCCGGGCGGGTTAGCTAGATTAAATTCGAAAAAAGTTAAGGAGAAATGTTTCTGGATTATGACTTTCTATGCCTGAATTAGTATTTAAGGAAGTCTGCAAAATATATGTTGATGATTTCCTCAGAAAAAAATATAAACATGAAGAAATTTGCAATACATTACATATAATAAAAAATTAAATTTAACGCACTTCATTAAATTTATTCCGTAAAAATTTCTCTTCTAAATTTCTTCTACAACCCTAGTTCATTAAATTATTCCTATCTTCAACAATATTCCATTCATTTCGTTTATTTAAGTTCTATTTCAAAAGCGTATTTTAATATTTTATTTTCCCTTCAAAACCTTACTAAAAAAACATTTTCTGTAATCCTTTTTCTTCAACCCTTCTTTTATTTCTCAAATCTTAAAACGCAGATAGTTATTCTAATTAAAATTTCTGTTTTGTAGAATTTTCTTTTTTTAAAATTTTATTCCGGAGCTAAATTCACGCCCTTTTCCCGGAAAGACCGCGTCTCTACAATTTTTTCTCTGCTATTACAGTAGAGTTTCTTCCTGCTTTAAAGCCGTGATTGTCTATCCTACGCATCTGCAATGCGAATTTAATCTTCCGCTTCGTGGGAACACCGAACATGAGAGATGGATCTCAGATTTTTGCGATATTTCTCTTCTTAAATATTACGTGTTGTCGTGAAGTGAGTCTACTGAATATTCGAAATGAGCATTATAACATCTAATGTAATCTAGTTTGAGAGTATAACATGATTAGCCTTTAAAATTATAATGGTGAAAGTGTTCAACGATATCAAGTATGAATGGTGGATGCTTTATCACTGTCTTAAAGTAGAAGAAATAATAAAATTTCGTCGATGATCTAAATTTGTTCTTCTTCCTGCGGAAACTCCCAATGTTTATCGACCAAGGCAAATAAGTATCAGAACTATGACTGCATAGAATTCGATAATTATGGTGATCTTGCTGTTTCAAGAAGGAGGAGCTTTAATTATCGAAATATATCGAAAAAAAATGTTAACTCGAAGAAATTTCCACTACATTGGGTCAATTACTTGTGATGATATAAGCACTTACTGTAAACATGGGCTCCGATTTCAATTTTTCCTCTGTTAGCCGATTGAAATTAATTTCTAAATTCAAATATGACGATCTAAAAGGCAAAATACTGAGTTAGTAAATAACATTATGCAAGTGCATTTCAGTACTATTTATCTCCAGATTTAATGTACTTTGAAACATACACTAGATTTCATTGTACACAAAAGTACAAAAAAAAGAGAACGTCAATAAAAAATGAAAGGAAACTATTAGGAAATTCTATTTGTACCACTAATTCATCGATAATTCTATCATGTTAGATTAATAGAAGGGTCTGAAATGTTTTCCAGCTGGATTGACGTGCCTAGTTTGATATTATTTTTTTATTCTGTAGGTTTTGACATGTAGATTCCAAATATTTTAGGTGCCATTTTTTTCTTGCACATTTTTAAGGTGATTTTCAACATGGCATCCAAAATGGAGCCTATTTTTTAAGTTCTTTAATATTTGTGGCATATTATTGGCCAGTGTGTCAAATTATAAGTTTTCGGAGTCAAGAAATACAAATCTACAATCAAAATAGGCGTAATTTGAGTTATTTATTATTTATTTATAAATATATTAGCAAAATTACTAATATTGTTTGTTTTTTCTTTTCCTGCAGGTGTGAAAGCTACATGTTCCCTACGATATACTTACTCATAATAGTGACTGTGTTCAAATTTGTAAATACACAATGAATTGTTCAGTGTGTTTGAAACGTGGATAATTATGTCAAAGACCTGGAATGGATAATATAGGAAAACTGAAAGAATGTGCTACAAAGCGAGCAAAATTTGGTGAGTCAAAGTTACCTCCACTCTGTAAACTCTCAACAAATGAGTACTTTTTGTCCCGATATCATAGTTCCTGCTACAAAGAAATCGTACATGTTCAAAAATTCTGGAGAGCTCAAAAACGATTTCACGAATCTTTACACATGCCACCAAAATAGAGTCGTCCTTCAACGTCCTCATCGGAGATGGGTGATGGCAGTGAAAGTGCTATATCTATACGAAACCTTGAATGTGTTAAGGAGAAGCGGTGTATACTTCAATGTACAACACCGAATGAGGGTGAATTATTTTTCATTTCTACCAAAAATATGGGAGAGACATTCCTATTTATTAAAGAAAATACAGAAAATAATAACATTCATTCTTCTCTGTCAATGATAAATGAACCACTTGATGGCTCGGCTTTGGATATAACATATCATTGTGACTGTCTGCGCCATGAAGAAAGGACTTGTCAACGAAAGATCAAAAAGAAAGAAGTTCCTAATAGTAATGCTTACTTGATTACTGATATTACCATAGTGAATATTGTCAAGTGCTCTTTGTCTTCTGAAGCAATTATTACAATGAATGCAGTTAATGAAAATTACAATACATTATTTTCTGCGTATTAAATAGTTAAGGCATGTGGAATACACAAGAAGCACTTGAAACATCTGATATGCAAACATATTCCTGAAGAAGAATTTGTTAAGTCTCATCGCGTATATGAAAGTGAACAAATAATGAACAAACAATTATTGTCAGAAAAAGTGATAGATCTCCACGAAACTTCAAGTAGTGAAGAGGTAGATATTAAATGCCTTGCAAAAGCAGCAGATAGTTTGAGACGGGTAATTAGTTGTAGCGATAAACGGAACTTTAGTAGTTCAATGAGTGATTACGAAACTTCTCTCAAACTTTCTTTATTTATAAAATGGGTTATAGCAGGAACAACAGACCGAAAGTTAACAGAAGGTCGTAGTTCCAAACTGTACCGTTCGAAATTATATTTTACCAATACATTAACCCTTCTTTGCATGAATTTTTCTTTTACAACTGTGTTTTTTTATACATATATTAAATATTAGACACCAGAAATTTTAAGATAGATTTTCAACTTCGTTCAGGAACATAGTTCACGGGAAATTTACTGGATTAATATTTCTATATAAATATAGTGGTGGCAAAGAAGTTGATTCATTTATTAAAAGTTAAATAAAAAGTGATGGAAATTTACATCACTATGCAATTAAGGGTTAAGCCAGACCTGCCAAGTCTCCAGCTTTTTGAATACCAGTAATTTAGTACAGAAAATGTTGTTTTATTTAATCGGAGCATTTTCCGATTTAAAAGAACAAAATTTTCTCTAAAAAATTAGTGGTGTTCAAAAAGCCGGAGACTTGGTAAAACTCTGGTTAAGCATTCATTGAAGGAGTAAACACGTAAGAAACGACAGGGGGAGACAGAACCTATTAGATTTACAAATAGTACCAATGTAATCATTCAATGGTATCTATGATATGAGAATCATATATTAAGTTTTAACAAACCCTATCCTTTATTTAATTTATATTTTTCCCCTTCCTTTGTCAAAATTTAATCGTGTTATCTTTAACTTCAAACAATAAGCCCGCTGTAATTTATACCCTTTCCCTTTTTCATTTTCACTTATGCTCGATCACTAATATCTCACGGCTTTTCGATTAAAATAAAAAAAAGAAAAGAATTAAATCAGCACAGATGCCTTTTCGTAATTTTACTTTCCGTAACCAAGCTTATAACACAATATGTGCATAGCACATTTTTGTGGCTACAAAAGTTATGCGAATCTTCCATTTGGCCCAAATGCATGCCCTTATATGGTAGTGGTAAGAACGCAATCACTCACACCCATGTCTAAAAATATATTCTCATTGTTAAAGGCATATACTATTTTGTCTGTCGAAAATCCGTTCTCATGAGAAAGGTATTTGTCGGTTATAGGCGCCGTGGTGATATTAATTTTTGAATCAAAATTCGTCCTGTCGCCAAAATCTGGTGACCCTGCTGGGTAAATACCATTGGTTATGCCTATCTCTGTCTGAAAGTATTTACGCCTAGACACTCTGTAACAACCCTATTTTGGCGAGATTCTTGTCAGTGCAATTCCAAATTGTATCGTGGAAACAACTCACTTCGTCTTCTGTCTCCGCATAATAATGACTGCTTAAGAGCGGCCTTTCTTGTTTCCCCCTCTTCTGTCCGCGACCATCTTCGCATCCTCATGGTGATCTTACAATAAAACGACTTGTCATCTATTCTGGAGTTTTTTTTTATTATACACGAACCTGGTTCATGTGGATTGTTTTATTTGATCACGTACAACAACTACGAAATATGATCTGATCAGCCAAACTACTTTATAAATTTTGGTGCGTAACCAGCTTTTTCTCCAGTTAAAAAAAAAAAAAGAGGTATATTGTTGGCAGAAGAGGGGACGCTTTTTTTTCTTCACCTGCACTCTCCCGTGATCTCCCGTGCTTTGGATTATCAGCATGCATCTAAGAAAATTACCGCCTGCATATTTCCATCCCACCGGACCGAGTGGACGGTTTTAAAAAAAACTTTTGCTTCACCTTACCCCAAAGTTATTCTCGGGACTTTGCTGCACATATCTCCACTAAATTTATTCTCCAGTCTCTTTCCTACAACTCTCATCTATATGTCTGTGGATGAACACCCGCCTGCTATCTTCCAGTCCCATGCTCCGTAGATGTCTCCCACTGGTACGAACGACGGAGATCCACTTAACTCCAGTTATTATCCTACATCGGATATCGTCGGTTGACTTCTTTGCTCGAAATGTGTCCTCTCTACGCCACATCCATCTCGTCTTGCTGTCTCACTCAACTGCGCCCAGTGCCTGCCAACCCCATGCTCAGTGTTCTATGCCCAACGTGCTCCATCTGCATCACGCCCAGTGCCACGAACTATAATACCAGTGTCCATGTGTGTCTGCAAATGTGCCTATTACAAAAAATCTTGCTACTAAATTGTGCTAAATAGAAGTTCATCAATTTTCCAACCTGCATTCCTCCGTGTTAATCTATGCACGATTCCTGTGTGACTGTGCTTCATGCTCCATGTGAATGACGCCCAGTGATACGTTTCTCCAATCAGTGCCATGTATTGTGCTTCACTCCCTATGAGCCCCTGTGATTTCTGCACGTATATTTTTTAAAAATATATCACCGTTCCATATGCCGTTAGAACTCCTACAGGAATTCTATTTCTTATATTTTCTAAATCCGTCAACTTTTGGCGCTTCCCTGTAGATGCACTCTAAGCCAAAATCCTGCAGAATTCACGGACTTCCAAGCATTCAAGTTCAACAGTGAAGTTAATGTTTCGGTGCTTTTATTTTTCTTTATCCAACTGACAATAAGCTAAATAGAAGTTCCGTATCCCGCATTTAAGAACCCTTTTTCTCTTCATTAAACACTAGAATATTAGCAACAACAAAAAAAAAAAGACTATGACGTCAAAAGTACTCTTAGTAACATCTGCTTAACCCAAACGATTCAAAACTTTCGAACTATGCGTTCGTAATTCTGCATTCGTTTCGATATTCACTAGCCAGTGGACTTCGATCTACATTCAGATCATTGATAGTTCTGTGTTTTTTTTCTCTCTCTCCGCAACTGAGATTCAAATAAAGTGAATAATGTCAGCTGTTTAAGTTTCCAGCTGATAAGGAGAACAAATTAACAAAGAATGAACTGTTTGCATCCATACTCACATAAACCACGATAAAACTTAATTATATTAAATTTTTCTCTTACAGCTGATTCATTAGATAGATATTTTTAAATAACAGGGTATGTTAGAACAAATCTTTTATAAAAAAAAAATTCTCGTACAACAAGGTAAGTTATCCTTTAAACAAAATTTTTTGTTATGTCAATAATGTGCAGTATCTAATTGAATTATAAAAAAAAAGAGAATAATAATGATAAGATCACTTCAGTAATTTTATTTTTTTTAAACCAATGTAACAAACAGAACTTATTAAATTTAAACAATTTCTGATTATTTTCTGTTTTAATGTTATTTTTTTGCCGGCATATTATAGGTAAGTTGGTAAATTATATTCTGTATGTAAAAAAAAAAATTATTAAATTAAACATTCACAGGAGAAGTTTTTAATAAAGAATAGGTGAAGAAGAGAATTTTTGCATATTATTGATTAATTCTAAAATTTTTGTTCCTTTTTCCTACTATGCAATGACACTTTTTCAAATATTGAACGTATTATTATTTTGAAAGGAGAAAGGATAATTCTATATGCATTTCTTTTAATATTTTTATAAAAGCTTATATATTTAGAAGAAACAATATTTATAACGAAAGGTATAATATAATTCTTATTATCTCTCGAAGGTTTGCCTAGATAACACATTTCTTTTATGACTGAAATTTTATTTAATATACTGCATAAAATTTTGATTTTATAATAAGGCAGACATACTTTTTCTATATAAAGTTCATATTACTTTTTATTTATCTGCCACAATGAGTATTGCAGTCTGCAGAATGAGCGATTAATTTATATATTTGCATAATTTTTTCCAAATTGTTGGTTCTTTTGAAAATTAAGATATCTCTTGGTTAAGAATAAAAAAAAAAAAAAAAAAAAAAAAAAAAAAATATATATATATAGATCGATAATAATAAAAAGGAAAGATAATATATTTTTGGTGTGAATAATTGTTCATTCTGGAGATATAGGTATTTTGTTCTTTTTTTCTTTTAAAAAAAAAAAAAAAAGAAAGAAAGAGAGATTGCATTCATTTTATTTATTCATTTATTATATATTTTGCTTATAAGTAATTTTTTTTGCGGTAAAATATTTTCTGGTAAGTTACTGTGAATATTTTAGGTAAACAAAATTTTCCCCACCTGAATTTTTAATATTTTAAGGTAAAGATTTATTTAGCTAATAATTTATTGCAAACAAAATATTTATATTTGCTCACTCGTTAGCCAAACATGGCCAGCAAACTAACTTTTAAAGTGACCAATTTTGATGGTGAACCCACCTTGTTAGAGTTTTTTTTTAACCAGTTACGAACATTAGCCCGTATACAAAAATGGAAACAAGATGAAACTATTCAGTTTCTGGGTGGAAAATTGACAGGCCCAGCCTTAACCTTTTTTACGCAAAACCCTGAAATATATAAATCTAACGACTTAGATTTCGTCGAGAAAGAGTTCAGAGCATTTTTCGCTCCCCCGAGTAAAACTGCAGCACTGGTTGAATTCAATAATCTATTATTATTGCCAGAAGAATCAATTAGAAATTTAGCCCATCGTATTAACACTCTCACTGCTCGCGTGCATGACACTATAACAGATAGAACGGCTCTTGATAATATTAAATTTACAAAATTTATTTCAGCGATTCCTTCGAATTTAAGGGTAAAAATACAAGAACAGGGAATATCAACGTATAAACAAGCAGTAGATAGAGCACAAACTATCCAGGAAATTATGCAGAACGAGAAAATATTGCAGCCCTGCGCGTCATCTAGCTCCGCAGACACGATCGCAATGCAGTTGAAATCACTAAATGAAAAAATTAACGCTTTGTCGTTAACAGGTAGCGAGGACAAAAATAACACCCATAATCAACCCTCTCGCCCACAAAACTCGCATGATCAGTATAAAAAGGACTTTAAAACAAGACACACTGGTCATGGATATGTCCGCACAAATAAACATAACAAATCGAATTCTCCACCCACTTGTCAGTTGTGTTTGAAACGTGGCCACACTGCAAAATTATGTTTTAAATGGAGAAGATCAAATGCGAATAAAGGTGGATATCAAAACTACAAATTCAATCCAAATTTTCGCAAAAAAAGTAATCAGAAAGGGGAATCTTTAAACTATTAAGGAGATGTAATTTAGCTGATGGCTTTGCATCTCAGGAAAACATTTTAACATCAGCAACTTGCCCTACATTCCCATGGTCGTTTGATGAAACTCTTCCAAAAATTTCTAAGGAAAGGTTAGTCAATTCGGTCGCTTCACAGACCACAACAAACATAAAAATGACCAGGAATGGGTCGTCACAAACAGTGTACAGATCAACTGAAAGTTCATCGCAAACTGCATCATCAAGTGACGAAAAGAAAGTTGAGGTTATTTCAAATGTGAATAATAATTCCCCAACACTCCCCCTTATAAAGGCCTCTATAGCAAGAACAGACACAATCTTACTTTTAGACACAGGGTCGACAATTTCTCTTTTATCACAGTCCCTTTTCGATTCTATTAAGGACAATCTTAAATATAAAAGGTTAGGCACAACAGTTACTCTTAAAACAGTAAATTCCGATGTTGACTTCACCGCATGTATAAAAGCATCAATCAGAATTCATCACAAATCTTTTAGCCACAACTTTTATATTGTTGACATTCCCGATACTTCTAGTTTTCAAGGAATATTAGGATTTGATTTTATTCATAAACACAGGATCATAATTGATGTTCACAAAAATAGAATGTCAACAAATGAATTTCACGTGCCATAACTTAGCGCGTCAGCTGATGGCAAAGACATAAATCTTCTAAGTGAACATGTAAACTCTCCGTCAAATTCAGTCAAAACGATTCGCCTTGCACATAAATTAAAACTTGAACCACATGAGAAAACATGGATTTCCATCGACACTGATTCTTTAAACCCTTCAATTCAGTACTGTTTTGAAAGTTCTATTTCTAATAAACAAATTATTTGTTATGACAGTCTGCTAGGTAACAATAAAGATATTGAATCGGTCGATCAGGAAAATCATAACAAACACCTACAAAAATCACATCTATACGTATTCTTACAAAATTCTTCTAACAAACCAGTACACATAAACAAAAATGCACGAATAGGAATTTTATATGAAGTTTCAGAAATTATGGAACCATCTAAAAGTGACAATTTTTCACAGACCATGAAGTCATGCGACAACATCAACAGCTTCAATATTCAACCTCATGATAATTTACAACAGTTTATTTGCAATTATATTCAAGCTTCAGATGAGGTCTTAAAAAAAAGAAAGGAAGATTTAACAATACAAGACTTCAAATTGGATCATCTAGACACTCAACAAGCAAAAACCTTAGGCTCATTATTGTTAAAATACTACAGTTCTTTTTCTAAATCAATGAAAACATTAGGTCACACAGACAAGGTTATTCCAAATCTCAAATTCATTAATGACTACCCAATCAAAACACTACCTTTTCCGGTACCACAATCGTTACACCAAGAAATGAAAGAGCAAATAAATCAACTTCTTGAAGCAAACATTATTGAACGTAACTGTTCAGAATGGGCATGTCCTATTTTGCTGGTTAGAAAGAAGTCTGATGGGTCTGCAAAACAAAAATACAGACTAGCTCTTGATTTAAGAATGCTAAATTCCGTCTTACAAGGATCTTCATATCCACTTCCCAAAATACAGACAATCATTTCAAATTTATCTGCATATAAATATTTCACTTCGTTAGATTTTCAACAGGCCTACCATCAGATAAATTTACCTGAAAAATATCAAGATCCACTTACATTCACATGCATATACGGTACTTTTCGTTTTAAAAGATTGGTATTTGGATTAAAGAATAGTAGTAGTTTCTTTCAAAATTTAATGGACACTATTATTGATGAATTAGAAATAGAAGGTATTTTTGCATATCAAGACGATTTGATCTTTGGTTCTAATTCTTTTGAGGAAACATGTGCAAAATTACAGAAAGTACTTGAAATTTTATCCAAATATAATTTAACGCTCTCACCCAATAAATGTTCATTTCACAAAACCGCTGTTGACTACTTAGGTTTTCACATTGAAAATCATTCCATTTCTCCAGTCCAATCAAATATTGTCAAAATAAATTCTTTTCCTACCCCGACAACAAAAAGACAATTAAAAAGGTTTATTGGTCTGGTCACATTTTACAAATCTCTAGTGCCTTCTTTTTCAAAAATTATCCAACCACTTATAGATCTCACTACACCCAAAACAACATTTAAATGGACTCAAAAACATCAAAAATTATTTGATCAAATGCAACAGGTGTTCTTTAAGTCTCCCATGGTTCGTTTACCCGATTGGTCTAAAACTTTTTATGTAAACACGGATGCGTCAATTATAGCCATAGGAGGTGCTCTGTTACAGGAACATGAAGGACAATTACTTCCCATTGCATTTTTTTCTAAATCTCTTAAACAGTCTGAAAAACGTTATCCAGCACTAAAACTTGAATTAATGGCCATTTACAAATCTGTAATCGCTTTTAAATACTATCTATATAACCGAAAGTTTGTAATTTTATCCGATAGTGCTCCTTTAAAAAAATACAAGAAAACAACTAATCCCGCTGATATAACAACTAGATGGTTAACAGAATTATCAGAATATACATACACTTTCGATCACATTCCCGGCTCTTCTAATGTACTTGCAGATTATTTGTCCAGATGTTCTTTCGAGAAAAACACAAGTGATTTAAATTCCAACCCAGAGCTCATCAATGAACCATATGCATTGCCAATTGTCGATAATGATCTTCCAGACACTAATAATGATCATTTATCATACAGTACACATTCTCTAAATTACTTAGTTATTGGTAACAAGGATCAAAAAGACCCTTTATTGGAAATTTCAAATGAAACATTTGTAAACGAACAAAAGAAAGACACAAAATTATCCGAAATTTACAACGAAATTATGCAAAATGGCTCATCGAAACAATTCCCTATGTACTTCATTCATCCCGATTCAAAGGTTTTAATGTTAAAAAAAGAAAATATTTGTAATGACACCTTTTCTTACCACATTATTGTCCCAAATTCATTAAAAGCCAAAGTTCTAACAATATGTCATTTTTCACATTTTGGTCTAACAAAAACTTATGCATTTGTCACAAAAAAATATTTTTGGAAAGGAATGTATGCTGACACTTTAAATTTTGTAGCGTCTTGCACAAAATGTTTACAGGCAAAACATCACAAAACTCCACTTGCTCCACTACAACCTACATACACACCTACGCATCCAGGAGATACAGTCAGTGTTGATTTGGTCGGTCCCTTTAGTAATGGACAGTCGGTATTGACAGTAATTGACCATTTTTCTCGACACCTAGAACTCTTCCCTTTGCGTACCATCACTTCTGAAAAGATAATTAAGTGTTTATTCAGTTACATAACTATCTTTGGAAGACCTTCCGTAATTTTGTCAGATTTGGGAAAACAATTCACTTCACACGTATACGACAAATTTAACGACACGTTAGGCATAAAGGTACGTCATTCCAGTGTAGCGAGGCCACAAAGCAATGCCGTGTCAGAGCGAATTAATAAATCAATTAAATACTCTGTTTCTACTTTACTTCAAGAAGGTCACACTTTTGAAAATGCTTTATCAATTCATAAATCTCTTTATAATGGATCTCTACATTCCTCCACAAAATATTCTCCCAACTTGCTTCACTTTGGAAGAGAACTATCCTTAATATTTGATACTTATGACCATAATGTCAATCAAGTTCTAGACAAAGATTTTGAAGCTTACAAATTGTTACAAGATTTAAATTCTATTTACAGGAAAGCATATAATAACATCAAACACTCTCAAAACAAAAGAAATGATCATTTTCAAAAACGTGCTAAACTAAGAAAAATTATGAATAAAGATATTGTGTGTTTAAAATCAGTAGATAAGTTCAAACCAAAATATTCTGGACCTTACATTGTTATACACAAATATTCACCTGTCTCTGTTTCAATCAAACGCTTACATGCACCTGATGACTCTGCTTTTAGAGTACACATTGATAGGTTAATCATCGCTCCACCAAGAAGCGATCACTTACTTACAAGTCATGATGGTTACAATAATATTAACTCTTCAACTTATTCAACACGTTATAATTTAAGACCTAGAAAATAGCGTATAATTTTTATAATTGTTGTATTTTGTGCGAATTTTTGGTTTTGTTCACACTTGTGTATATTGATGTACACAATATACTGATGTTATATTTGATGTTTCCTTGTGAAAGTTCTCGGCTGGTCCAAGTTTGTTTCATCAAGGGAATGTCAGATATGGCAATCTTGTTGTGAACATTATCTTTTATGTTTATGTGGTGTTTGCGCATATACACTTTATAAAAAAAAAAAAAAATCTTAACTTTTGTCGTCATATTTTTTTTAAATCTCATAAATAGCTATAAACATAATTATAGTAACATTAATTGCACTAAAAAAAAAATTTTTCTCTTAAGGTCAGTTTTTTTAAAATTTTAATAATACTAATTAAGTAAATATGTACCTCATGACTTAAAATTTTTACCGAACTTGACAAAACTTTCTCTCATTACTCTAGGATTGACTTTTATTCGACATACACTAGGTGTATATATATATTTTTATTTTTCTAATTATTCCCTTTCGGAGTGGTGATCTGTTCAAAATTATTGCCCTTAGGATCTTCCACCCCATTGTAATGAGAGACACATTCGAATTGATATTCCAATTCACCTTAAATCCCCTGTCAAAATGAGTATACGAGACTGCTCCTCAGTTTGTTGCATTACTGCTGCGGGAGCAACGGGGTCTATGTTGTGACAACAATGTGGACCTCGCCCTAAATATTCCCTCCACAAATAAGGCAATAGTCCTAAACTTGCGCCATCACACTTGTTCTTAGACAAGATTTAGGGCAGGAATTTTTTTTGGATCGTGTGTCACTTTCCCTATCCTGTCCTGTGCGAATGCACAAATTTTTACTTTTTTAAACCCAAATTTTATTCATTTTTTTTATCTTCATCATTTTTTTGTATTTCATTTTTACACATGTGTAACAGTAAATGTAACTGTAATTGTAACTGTATCTTATTTTTATATTTTGTATTTGCATTTATATACTTGATGTTTATTTTATATAATATTATATATATTAGTATCTTATATTCTGTTCGAACAAAGAGAATTTTATTATATTGTAGTTGCAACTTAACATAAGCTTATATGTTCAGAGTTATGAACATTTTAAATTCATTTAGCATGCTTACGACCAGTTATCAGTAAAAAAAAATATTAGTTGATGATAATGCAACTTTTCTGGTCATAATTTGGTCATCAATGTATATGTAGTGTAGTTATACTACCACATGTTCCGGAACAGCAAAAACAACAACTGTAAGAAACCGTTAAGACTGTAGTAACTCCTCTATACCGACCCGATAAAAGATGGTGAGTGGTAGCGAGATCGGATCGCTGGCACAGAGAATTTCTCGTATAAATTAGAAAATAGAATTTATTGCATACCAATATTAATTCTAATGAAAATATGTACAAGAAAGTTAATTACAGCATTTAATTATTTTTCGTGAGTCAATCGCTTATAAATTAATGACCTCTTGACTCCAAGTGTAACTGAAACAAACAAAAGTCTCTAAACATTACAGTCAGTCGTGACTACAAAATAAAGTTCATTCGGACCAAGGCTCGTCCGTTCCTTCTCTTCGGAAGATCTACTAATACTCGTTAATTCTGAGTCTAAGAACTCTCACTCTCGCACTTGGTGTGCTTTTTCACTTCGCTGGGATTTTCACCGGATACCTGCTGTATCAATTCTAGAGGTCGGACCTCACTAGCGCTTACACCACGCTGAGTTCGAAACTGACGTTTCCTTTTCCCTTCTCCAGAGAGTCAACACTCTCCTTTTCGATCTCTCCAAAAACTGTCCTCTCTCACTTTTTCATTCTCGCAGGAGAACTTCTTCTGGGGGCGGGGGCTTTGTCGAGGCGGGCCCCTCGAAACTCTCCAGCCTCTTAGCAGCCTTGAGATCCCTCTGTTTCGTTTTCACTAAGTCCGTCATTGGACGTTCTAAGACAAAGGGCAAAGTTTCGGGCGCAAACCTAAAAATCGTGTGCAGAGATCGCTTCTCTCGCAGATGAACTCTTTCCCACGAACTCGGCAAGGATCAAAGCATAAGACCCCTTTTTGGGTAACGCCTTACCACTTCATCACTGTCCGAACTTTCCGCTCACAGTACAATAGAATTCGGCGTCTGCTAGTCTTCAAGGCAAAAATAGCGAGGGAAGGTATGCAGTTAAGTGCACTCACAGGAAATGCTAGAATGACACATAGTGCAGCTGGATGTCGAAGCTCAAATTCTTTACAGCACCTCCTCCTCAAACGATTCTTAAGGGTGAAACACTAAGAATCTCTAAGAGTCGGATAAAGAATTGCAAGCTCAAATTACATCAGAGTGGCAAGAAATAAAACATACATGAATAAGATAATACTACCTTCCTTTTTTTTTTTCGCGCTCTGATAAGAAATCATGAA
The DNA here is from genome assembly GCA_963931845.1 of Maratus michaelseni. Taxonomy (NCBI): domain Eukaryota; kingdom Metazoa; phylum Arthropoda; class Arachnida; order Araneae; family Salticidae; genus Maratus; species Maratus michaelseni. The sequence continues at coordinate 66,400,329 of OZ007594.1, forward strand.
CATAGAATGAAATAAAACACAGTGAAATAAAAAATAAAAAATCTTAAAATAATTATATACAAAAGTTTATCAAGAAATCTCCTTAAACTCGACTCAGACAATCAACATGCGGAATGTCTTTGCCTGCGCGATGAGAAATGGCATAATTATAAGGTTGCAGAGCTAAGGACCACCTTAATAATCTGGGATTATTTCCAGAATTTCTTTTTTTATTTTTGCCTTTAAGCGCCCTCGTTAATGGTTCTACAATCACTGCATAATCTTTTATGTACCGGGAATAATATCCAGCCATTCCCAAACATCTACGAATTTCAGTTTTCGATTTCGGAACCGGAAATTCCTTAATTGCCCTTACTTTCGCCTCAGCTGGCCTCCGTCTACCCTCACCTACAATATGCCCAAGATATTTTACGGTTTTCTGAGCGAACTTGCATTTCGCCAATTTGATTTTTGGTTTCGCGTCATTAACCCTTTTTAATACTATTTCTAGATGACGCATATTGTCCTCCCAACTATCTGAAAAAATCGCCATATCATCTAGATACGGTAAACAGAAATTCTTAAGTGCGTTTATTTCCCGCGTTAAGATATCTGCTAACTCCACCCGTTTTCCGTAAGGCTTTACTAAACTCACGTGAGAAGTCTGAGATTTCTGTCGCCTCCCAGGAACATTCACAATATAGTTTGTTTCCGTAATTATTGACTCATTTCTTCCCGGCCCTATCCGACTATCTGACATTTTAATTGGCTTTCTGGTAGTTAAAACTAAAACCTCATCTTTCACATTAAGCTTCCGTTTTACCGCCTTTCTGTCAAACCAAAATTTCCTCTTTTCTCGTTTTTCTGACACATTTTCAACGGCTAAAACTCGACCTCTTTTTAACCTGTTCGTGAGATTAAACACATATCCCTTCACGAATGTATTCTCCTCCGTTTCTCTTATCCATTCTCCAAATACTAACGCTTTCAAAAGCTTTCTAACTTTTCGATGCCAACATGCAATACTATCGCTTATTGCGCGACACACTCTCGGATTTTTCAACTTAACACCGAACCTTTTTAGAAATGCGGTAGTTAAATCGTTTATCAATCTTTTCCCAAGGTCCAAGTATTTTGACACATTTCCTTTAACCTTCCCTTTCCCTAAGTGTAATGAAACTTTTTCAAGGCACGCGCCAAAAATATCTGCCTGATAAGGCAATGGGACAAGCACCTGCTTCCCCACATTCACGCGATTGTCTCTGGCTTTTGCCACTATCAAAGAATCTCCCGCATTACAATGCGTTTCTTCAATTTCCCCTTTCCCTCTAATCTCTTCGAGAGATGGATACCTGTCATTTTTCATTTTACTAACCCCTCTTTCAATGTTTGCTAAGATCGAAGATTCCTCACATATCGGCAAAGGCGATAATCCCTTATCTACACTGACCAGTTCAATAGGGTTTTCTAGATTTTCACCCTCTAGTTTTGAATTCAACGCTTCCGCTTCACTGCACTCGCGAAAAATTCCCCCTTCTTTTTCTTCCTCGGAATTCAAAGTTTCCGCTTCCACATTCCCGCTAGAAATATCCTCTTCTTTTTCTTCCTCGGAATTCAAAGTTTCCGCTTCAACATTCCTGCTAGAAATTTCTTTTTCCCCCTCGGAAATCATAATTTGTTTATTTACCGGATTCGGAGCTGGGCCACACTTTTCTCTCGTTTGAGCTCGTGTCAAAACTGCATTCATCAATTCGGGTTTTTTCTTCGCCTGTTCTAACAATTTTTGAGTTTGATTACCCAACAAATAGTAAAACATATCTGAATCTTTATTGTTAACTCCCGCTTTCGTTTCAATAACCCCCACGCCTTCAATTTCTAAAGTGACCTCTGCTATAGGTAAACAGTATAATTTACTGTCCAGCGGAGTCTTAATCCATACGTGATCTCCATTCAATTTATCTTGACTGACCAAGTCGTATGCGATGATGTCAATTTCACTCCCAGTGTCAGTTAAAGCAGTTGTCTGAATTCCATTCACTAACACTTTACTCAAATAAGGGGAGAAGGTTTTTTCAAGTGTCGGTTTACTTATTAAGTGACCGACCCGCGCAACATCTCTCTTTTTAATTTCCGGACAATCTACTTTGTAGTGACCGCTTTGAAAACACGCGTGACACTTGACTTCTCGCCTTTTTTCGTAAACTCTTTCCCTTTCTTTATGATCATCGCGATCCCTCCAGTTAAAGTTAGTCTCCGAATTTCTGTTACCGTTTCGCCCATTTTCAAAAGTCCTGGGTCTTTCAAAATTCTTCTCTAAAGGGAATTTCGGATTCCACGTCTTTTTAGAGGGGCGCTTGATTGCCTCGTACGCATCTAAAAGCTTTACTAATTCTTCCGGGTTTTTAATCTCTGCCCAGTTATCTATAAAATGTTCGCGCATTTCTGGAGACGCTCTCCGTTTGATTTGGTCCGTGACAAGCAAATTTTTCAAACCCTCAAAATCGGAAACTTGTAAGCATGACAGCCATCCTTCTAAAAAACTATTAAGTTCAAAGATCAGGTCCTTCCAAACTGAATTAGGATTTCGGGGATGCTGACTAAATTTTTGTCTGTACGTCTCTGCATTCAAACGATATCGTTCTAACAATTTTTCTTTCACATATTGAAAATCATCAATTTTGTCTTCGGGTTCTCTCAAAATTAACTCGGCCATTCCCACAGGTAATAATGATAGTAAATTCGTCACCAACTCATCCGAATTTAGATTACATTTTTTTGCCTGTCTCTCGAATAAATTCACAAACAACGAAATATCCGAATTCTTTTCATCAAAGCGATGCATAATTGTTTTTAGGGGTAAATGATTCGTTCTAACTGAGATGCTACTGGATGCGGTACTCCGGTCATCTGACTCTTGTGTCGCTTTTAACCTAGCTAACTCATGTTCGCGTTCTTTTTCTTTTTCTGCTTTCTCCCACAATCTATCTTTCTCTTTATTCTCTGCCAATAATCTATTTTCCCTATCTTTTTCTATAAGTTTAATTTGTGCTAAAGCTAGCTCTTTCTCAAATCCCTCTGACGACTCTATTTTTTTTATAATTTTCGGTACAGTATCATTTTCCTCTAAAATGACCTCAAATTCGTAAGCTAACGTTTGCAAATCAGCTTTCCTAAAATATTTAAGCTCCGACATTTTTAAAGTATAAAATTAGAAATTATCTTTCCCACAAATATAAAACAATACAATAAGATTAAATCAAATCCTACCAAGTGCGTCAAAATATTACCAAAATATACGCTCATAAAAAAAGTACGCTTAGCAATAATATAGGAAATATGCAACATATAAAGATAAGCAACTCTATCCTAACGTTTACATTCACCTTGGTATTTGGTTATAAAATATATATGGGATAAATTCTACACAAAACAAAAATTTCAAATTCAAAAGGTACAGTAAAAATATTTTAAATTGCAAAAGTCTCATTCAATTCCTTTTTTTTTTTTTTAAATCAATGGTGGTCTTAATCTCTGCATCCACTCTTAAAAAAATTTAGAATAATTCACAAAAAACATATAAAATCAACTCTGTTATCGTAAAATATGAAATGCGTTCGATACTTTTTTTTTCAATGAACTCTCATTTATAGATTCAGCTAAAATTTTGTAACACTGCACAACTCTCAGTTTGCATTAAATTAATTCAACAATAATTTAATTTTAACTACAAAATTTGTCTATTAAATAAGTTACAGTAATCTCGGAAGTATCTCATAATGCTTTTTTTTTTCTACCGGAAAAATTTCTCAAAAATTTACTCTCACAAAAATAAACATACAACTTTTTTTTTTTAAGCCTACAACACCTATACAAACACTAATAACAATTAAAGCCACTCTGAGTATAAAAAGAGCTTACCTCCATTACTAAGAGTCTTTCAGGGCGTCAGAAGCACAGACTTCAGAGATTCTCAGGAGCACAGACGGGGTTCTCTATCACACTTTTCGGATGGGGACTCTTCCGGATGGGGGAACACTCTCCAGAATTCTTGGTAGATTTCTCTTTCTGATGGGGGAACACTCCAGAATTCTTGGTAGATTTCTCTTTCTGATGGGGGAACACTCTCCAGAATTCTTGGTAGATTTCTCTTTCTGATGCTGTGTTGATCCACAGGGGCGTCTAAGGAGACTCAGGTCACAAGTCACAAGGAGACTCTTTCTTGGAGCACTTTGATGATTTAAATTTCAGAGTCCACTCTTTGTCTTTAGAGAATGTCATTAATTTTTGCTAATTAATCCCACCGCTGCCACCAGTTGTAGTAACTCCTCTATACCGACCCGATAAAAGATGGTGAGTGGTAGCGAGATCGGATCGCTGGCACAGAGAATTTCTCGTATAAATTAGAAAATAGAATTTATTGCATACCAATATTAATTCTAATGAAAATATGTACAAGAAAGTTAATTACAGCATTTAATTATTTTTCGTGAGTCAATCGCTTATAAATTAATGACCTCTTGACTCCAAGTGTAACTGAAACAAACAAAAGTCTCTAAACATTACAGTCAGTCGTGACTACAAAATAAAGTTCATTCGGACCAAGGCTCGTCCGTTCCTTCTCTTCGGAAGATCTACTAATACTCGTTAATTCTGAGTCTAAGAACTCTCACTCTCGCACTTGGTGTGCTTTTTCACTTCGCTGGGATTTTCACCGGATACCTGCTGTATCAATTCTAGAGGTCGGACCTCACTAGCGCTTACACCACGCTGAGTTCGAAACTGACGTTTCCTTTTCCCTTCTCCAGAGAGTCAACACTCTCCTTTTCGATCTCTCCAAAAACTGTCCTCTCTCACTTTTTCATTCTCGCAGGAGAACTTCTTCTGGGGGCGGGGGCTTTGTCGAGGCGGGCCCCTCGAAACTCTCCAGCCTCTTAGCAGCCTTGAGATCCCTCTGTTTCGTTTTCACTAAGTCCGTCATTGGACGTTCTAAGACAAAGGGCAAAGTTTCGGGCGCAAACCTAAAAATCGTGTGCAGAGATCGCTTCTCTCGCAGATGAACTCTTTCCCACGAACTCGGCAAGGATCAAAGCATAAGACCCCTTTTTGGGTAACGCCTTACCACTTCATCACTGTCCGAACTTTCCGCTCACAGTACAATAGAATTCGGCGTCTGCTAGTCTTCAAGGCAAAAATAGCGAGGGAAGGTATGCAGTTAAGTGCACTCACAGGAAATGCTAGAATGACACATAGTGCAGCTGGATGTCGAAGCTCAAATTCTTTACAAGACAAATAAACTGTTAAGAAACCATGGACTCAAGGAATAAAATAGTGTACACTATGATGACCAGTAGCAAAATTTTGGTATACCATTTCTATTTTCATTCTCATTTTTGATATTTATATGTGATTATATATATTTTTTTTTATCTTATATTGTGCATTGATTATATGTAAACTTTCAGACGGAGCGTGCCTGAAATTTAAACCCTAACAAATTATTCTTTTATCTGAGCAAACGTGGGAAATATATGATATGAGAATCATATATTAAGTTTTAACAAACCCTATCCTTTATTTAATTTATATTTTTCCCCTTCCTTTGTCAAAATTTAATCGTGTTATCTTTAACTTCAAACAATAAGCCCGCTGTAATTTATACCCTTTCCCTTTTTCATTTTCACTTATGCTCGATCACTAATATCTCACGGCTTTTCGATTAAAATAAAAAAAAGAAAAGAATTAAATCAGCACAGATGCCTTTTCGTAATTTTACTTTCCGTAACCAAGCTTATAACACAATATGTGCATAGCACATTTTTGTGGCTACAAAAGTTATGCGAATCTTCCATTTGGCCCAAATGCATGCCCTTATATGGTAGTGGTAAGAACGCAATCACTCACACCCATGTCTAAAAATATATTCTCATTGTTAAAGGCATATACTATTTTGTCTGTCGAAAATCCGTTCTCATGAGAAAGGTATTTGTCGGTTATAGGCGCCGTGGTGATATTAATTTTTGAATCAAAATTCGTCCTGTCGCCAAAATCTGGTGACCCTGCTGGGTAAATACCATTGGTTATGCCTATCTCTGTCTGAAAGTATTTACGCCTAGACACTCTGTAACAACCCTATTTTGGCGAGATTCTTGTCAGTGCAATTCCAACTTGTATCGTGGAAACAACTCACTTCGTCTTCTGTCTCCGCATAATAATGACTGCTTAAGAGCGGCCTTTCTTGTTTCCCCCTCTTCTGTCCGCGACCATCTTCGCATCCGCATGGTGATCTTACAATAAAACGACTTGTCATCTATTCTGGAGTTTTTTTTTATTATACACGAACTTGGTTCATGTGGATTGTTTTATTTGATCACGTACAACAACTACGAAATATGATCTGATCAGCCAAACTACTTTATAGTATCATTAAAGACGTTTCTTTCACACTATGAAACAAAATCACAAGTATCCGAGTATCTCGGAAATAAATTACTACAGGTTTTTGCTGATAGTGAGAAGAAAATTGTTGTTGTTTTGGCAGTAAGGCACACAGTAACCACATGGATGTTTTCGATTCAGATTTATGTGACCATACGCATGAAGAAGCAAACACTATTATACCTCTTCATGTACTTTATATAGTGAACCATCATGATAATTATGAGATTGATGCGTTTTCGCAAGATACTGGCTTTTTCTTATTGCTGATTGACTTGGTTTCAAGTCATCGAATAATGAAATTAATTTCGTTACTAGTCGAGGCAACAAACACAGAAAAGTTAATATTAATGAATGATATTACATCCATGTACTGCTGGATACTACGGAGGAAAATTTGTAGGCATTTCAAAAGAGAAGTGGATAAAAGTGTACCTGCAATCTTCAGTGTGATGATATTAAAACAGGTTTTCAAGAATTTGGCGAACCTAATGGTGATTTGTTATTCAATCTATCATTGTTTAAAAAATTCACCAATTTGCATTATTTGAAAGATGGTAGTTTTTCAAGTATTCCAGAGTAAAGATGGTACCTTTTCAGAACTAAACGTTTCCGAGGGGCAGAAGTTGCCACTAACCCTGGAAGCACTGAAGCCACATATTGTACGATCCAACTTAATTTGCATCAAATTAAAAGGCTAGAAAACACTCGATCAACAATACCTCCACTTATTGTAATGGTTGGGAAATAAATGGCAAAGGAGCAATTTCTCCAGTCAAATACCTGGAGTTTTTTGCGTCTAAAGGAGTTATTGAACTTGTGAAATGTGTGTGTAAGAGAATGTGTACGGTTGGGAAATGTTCTTGATTAAAGATTTCTCTGATTTGTAGTACCCTTTGTAAATGCAGTGACTATAACAATACAAAGGACTATCGATATAACCACAAATACAAAATTGTTTCAAAAGAGGATATGTAAAATCCCAGTAACGTATATACACATAAATGCTGCTTTTAATAATTCTGTTCGATATCTTAAATTATTTATGTTATTTAATTTAGATATTTCGTTTGTGTATAATTGGTTAATAAAACACTAATATATATAATGTCTTTCCTATTTCTTGTGCTTTATTTGAATTTTATCACTTAAAACACTTGAAAAACTCAATTTACTCCTATTTTGATTATAGATTTGTATTCCTTAACCTAAAAAACATAGAATTTCACATACTGGTTAATAATATGCCACAAATATTAAATAATTCAATAAATGGCAGCCATCTTGGACGCCATGTTGAAAATCACCACAAAAATGTGTAAGAAAAAAAATGGCACCTAAGATATTTGGAATCTACATGTAAAAAACTACAAAATAATAAAATAATATCAAACTTGGCACGTCAATCCAGCTGGAGCCACATTTTATTACATTTCAAATCCCACAATAATTGGTATTCCTATTGCAGGGCTGCCACTGGCGACTGTTTTTTAATTGAATCTCGCACCACTTTCTCAAAACGAAATTTGTACACTACACTTTGACAACATGTGCAAGATAAATATACTACACAATTCATTTTTTTAATAGTGGCGCGAATTGAATATAAAAATAGTCGCCAGTCGCAGCTCTGCTATTATGCGTTTTCGTAGGTGCAGTCTACATTAACACAAAAAAAAAAATAACTTATATAACGTCCGACGACGTCACAGGCCTAAAAAGATAAGACCCTAAAGGAAAGGGAACCAATTTCTCATTTTCATTAGAGAAAATTTTCAATTTTTTCTATTATACCCCGCTCGGGCAACTTCAGCATACAGAAATCAAATGATAAGCATTATTTTTTACAACAAAATTAAATACTAGTTTTTTTTATATATCCATAAATGAAAATTCCTCGTGATATCAGAAATATCCTACATTTACTTTCTGTCATTTAAATATATATCCATGCAATATATTATTTACTTACACAAGAACATATCACATAATCTTAAAAATTAAAACAGAAAAAAATCACCTGGACTTGTCACAGTTCAAGCTTGTAACAATTCTAAAAATGCCTTTCAATAAGCAAATATATTTTTATAAGTTCTTTTATTAATATATATATATATATATATTATATAAAACATTTATTTCTTTCGCATTTCTTTCACATTAGTCCTTTAAATTAATCTAACTTCTGACATAGTCAGTATTTTCTTAATTCTTAATAATATTTATTCCTAGTTAATATCCTTTTAAAAATAATAACACGTATATTAATAATTATCTTATTCCAAATCTTAATCTAAAACTTTAAGTTCATTCGTAACTTTTATCAACTCCCCAATTTATCAAATTCTGAGAGACGCTTTTGTCATTTCGAATGTTTTTAAAAGCCCATTTTTTTATTCCATGCTTTGCTGCGCGCGCTGGGTATTTTTCACTTCAAAATCAATGCGCGGCTACGAGGGAGATTCTTTCGTGTAAAATCTTCTCCCTCGCGCCTCATTTGCTTGGCTTGAATTCACCTCTCACTCACTGGATCGTGCCCTCGTTACGTCGTCGTCAGTAACCCTACGCGAGGTTAACAAAATGCGCTAGCAGGCATTTGGAGAGCAGATTTTTGTCGTGTTTGGAAGTGCGAATCAAATGGTTATCTGGTGTTAAAGTCACGTAGAATTTTCATAACAGCTCTTTACGATCTATTAAACGATGTAGTGAGCCATCGTCAAGCCTGAGGGCTGTAAGTTTATACCGGATACTGCGGGAACTGTTACTTGCATCGCTTCTGTTCATTAATAAAATATTTATCCGGAAATTGGCTGCTCCTTATTGACGAAACTCTTGTGGTGTCTCATCATTGCTTAACCTCCTCGCCATGATTATTGATTACGACTGCAATAATGCACCATCTTTAACAAACTGCCATTTTCTCGTGGAATAAAAAATCATCTTCGTAAAAACATCACACACACACACACACACACACACACACACACACACACATATATATATATATATATATATATATATATATATGTGAAGTTTTTACGAAGATGTTTTTTTATTCCACGAGAAAACTATCTATTTTTTCATTTTTAGGTATATTTACTGCATTACGGGCACGCCCCATTCTTCTTCTTATTATTATTATTAGTATTGTTATTTATTTTTTTACGTCAGACTCAATAATTATGAGTGGTATTCGGATAAAATCTGGTCTACCGACCCGATGCAGAAGTTTCACAAATGACACATTTATGTGTGTTATGTATATATATATATCCTTCTATATTAAAAAAAAAGTAATCTGGAACTGAGCCAAAAACGAAATGGACCAATCAAATTCTGCGTAGATATTCCGGGTTATTCTCATCGCTTTTTTACTAGGGACTTTTTGAGGAGCTATTACTTATTTTCTATCCATCCTACGGATTCGAAAATCATACCACCAGACGCGAAATATAACAAGCTTTCAGAAATTAAAAAAATTATCACGGTCCGACAATAAAAACTCAAAAAATCCTTAAAAATCGAGTAAAAAATTCTTTATTGAAAAAGTCATTTTTTTATATTGTTGCCAATTTCTAAATAAGCGCAAAGGATTATGTTTTATCTCAAATAAAAAATGTATTTGCACGAGACTATTAAAAACAATAATAAAAGTTTAAAATAATAATTAAATGATCACGTGTTGAAAGCAGGAAATAAAGAAAATTACGTCATAAAAATTGTGTTTACACATGAATATTAAAAATAAAAAAGATGAATTAAATGAAAAAGCATTATAACCTGATTACAGAAGATAGTCGCCGTTCATGATATCATCATCATCATCTTTTTTAAAACAGGATACATTACCAGGTTTTAAGAGGATGTGAAATCAGAACGGGGGTTGGTGAGCGTAGCGAGCAGGGGGCAGAGCCCCCTAGTATATATATATATATATATATATATATATATTTCGCGCGTTTTCTGAGGAGCAATTTATATATATATATATATATATATATATATATATATATATATTGCGATATATATATATATAAGGATTAAAATATTTTTTTGTCTTTTCAAAAAACATATCCTGCAACAAAGGTATGAAAATTTGCAATATAACATTTACAACATAACCTGTATAGGCCGATACTCATAGCTTACTGATTTTTTGCTGTACAGTTTATAGTCTTCTTTATATATGTATATAAACTCGGTTTATGGCGTCAGGTGCCGCCATCCGAAAAATCTACAAGTAACCACGTATTTCTTCCGTTCAAGGGTCCATTCCTCCTCCAGACCTCTGTTCCTCGTGGTTCTTTTTATACCGTCCAAACAATTCCTTCGTTGTCTTCCTCGTTTCCTTTTTTGATTTCTTCTGTAATTAAATGCGATTTTGATTAGTCTCTCATCACTCATTCTTCTAACATGACCATAACAAATTAATTGCTTCTTTTGAAGATCGTCGTGGTTTGCTTCATTTTCATAATTTCTTTAATTCTTTCATTTGTTATTCTTTCTATTCTTGATATCCTGCATGACCAACTTAGGGCATCCATTTCCGGCAATTTCTTTCTTCCTGTCTCCATAATTCTCTATCCCTCTGCTCCATATAACAATATGCTCTTTACAATACAATTGTATATATTATACTTTCTTTTCCTGGAGATCTCCTCACTCCACCAAATATAATTTAATAGTTTTACAGCTGTTTTATAATTTAAATATTTATGAAAAAATATCTTGAGGAGAAATTCAGAATCTAGCGATATTTTGAAAAAAAATCAACATTAGCAGATTCTAATGTTAAATCCACGCGACAAAGTTTAATTTATATGTTCTCAAACGTGATCCTATTGAATGTTTTAATGAGATACAATAATTAGATCGGAACATATTACATGCATTTTTTCAATTCAATAACTTCTGTTTAATAATTATTAATGAATTCCTATTTTAAAAATATGAATTATGACCTGTCTCGATTTTTAAATAATTCGAGCAACGATTGTCCAAAATACAGTTCTGTAATTTTACAGCACATTCCATTCATTAGTTTTTACATTTTTCTTTTCGGCCATCTAAGGAAACCCATCGCCTGTTGTTAAAGATTCCATAGAAAAAAAAATAGTTGAAACACTATCTAGAAAAAAATTGTAGAATTTTTTTTATATATATTTTAAATTTATTATATACTTAAGAATTTTGTAAAACTCGGGGGCTCTGCACCCTACGATCTACACCCTACTTCAGATCTTGCAGGCTTAAAGACAGCTAATTTGCTCTGTTTAAAAGATTACCCAATTACACGGAAGATTTGAATTATAATTAAAGGATAGGGGCGGTCTTCTGTAATCAAGATGCGATTCATTTCCCTCTGATTGAGGGATTTTGTGGTTCTTAAGGCCAAATCAACTGTGGTCGAGACAGATAACGGCTTTTTTCGTGATTGATTATATAAGATAAATTAGTATAATGTACTAGCCGCCACTGGCGGCCAGTTTGGTCGCCCTTAAATGTATGTTAAGCATTGTAACAAATTATTTTTATTGATAATTTATTTTTTTCCTTAATTCCTCGCATAACTGGAAAAATCTAATAGACAAATCAAGAACTTTTGCGATCGCGGTAGCATTTCGCATATTTTTTGTTGTTATGTATTTCATCTTTCTTGACAAAAACCGCTTAACCCACTTAAGAATTTATGCTTCATGTACGTTTGCTTATCACTTGCAATATGTTCGCTAATGCGGAGATTCTTAAACATATTTGGCGCAAAACAAAAATCGCGCCAACCCCGGTGCGTCCGTGACAGCTGTTTCAATTTAAAATACATGACGTTCACATTTTTCGTTTAAAATAGAAAATAGAAAAATAATAATTATCATAAATCAAAACATTTGATTTCAAATTAAAGTATCGTTTCTAATTTGCACGCACAAAAAATAAAAGCTGACAATTCTTTTCGAAATTTGATCCATTAAATATTATTACATGAGTTCAACTTACGTCAAAAAAGATCCGGAAGTTGAGTTGTATGGAACAGAATTAAGGTAAACTTTGACTGTCTCACTGGTGCGGATTATTTTTTTTACGCCAGGCAGCGATCCAAAAATTCATGGTTTAATATTTTAAACATTCACAACGAATGAATCTTTTTTCTTTGTTTACTTTCATAGATAGAGAATTTTAACTGCGAACCTAATTTAAACTGAAGTTATTGCAGAATGTATACATAACTGAACGTAAGCCATCTCTCAAATATTAATTTATTTTGAACGATCTTTCTAAAAATGTAATTTTTATGCAGTTTCATTTGCAAAAATAATTTTGAAAAAAAATGGCCGCCTAGCATATGAAAAAGTGAAACGGACATCCCGGAACTGTTGATGACAGTCACATGACTTACGGTTTTATTATATAGATTAAAACGATTCAATATGAACGAGAAATGGTAAATTATGTTCATATTGCTTAGAAGGCGTAAAACAAACAGAGTGAAAAAATAAATATTTAAGATAAATTAAACATTTGAAAATTAGCTTGTATAAAACAGCTAAGTAAACAACGTAACCTCCCTTAATTTTATAACAACGCTTTAAAAAAGTGTTTTAAAGACGTTTTAAATGTATCACTTTAAATATGAAGTAGTTTTCACCAAAGTTTTTTTCTGTTTTTAATTTTCACATAATTTTTTTTCTCATTTGTAAGGGAATATTTTTATTTGCACTATTTTAAATTTGGCAACAATAGGTAAAAAGACATTTCGGAATACGAAATAAATATCTCGTGAAAATATATGTTTAAATTGGAACTATATTTGGCAATATTATTATTTAGGCATTTTAAATATGACGTAATTGTCCCCTATTTACTGCTTTTAACGCGTAATAATTTAATTATAATTTTAAAATTTTCTTTCTTTTTTTTCAATATTTACATGTAAACACATTTTTATGATGTAATTTTCACTATTTACTGCTTTTAACACGATGTCATATAATTACTGTAACGCAGAAAGCCCCTTCCAGAAGAAATGGACCCTTCCGGCGAAATGCGCAACGCATCACGTGATCTGGGAAGAGATCAGTTGACTCGTGAGCTTGGCCGAAAAGAGTTCGTTATTCGAAGAGCGGTGATGTAAATAGAAAATTGTTAAGTCGTGTTGTTTTGTTCTCCGAAAATGTAAAAAGTGAAGTGTCAGTCTTACATATATGTGTGTAATGTGCCGTTTTGTGATGTTTTTGTGTCAACAAGTAATAAACTATATGAAAATGCCAGCAAACTTTTATTTCTGGTGTTATAAAAGAACTATCCGCCCCGATATTCTAAAGGTATAATTCTTCGACAGTGTTGACACATTACTATACTAAAGTTTTCTGGCTCTGCTTAATATGCCCGTGTAAATGCATTTTTTTAATTGAAAGGATATTATGTGCTCTGTATTAAAATTTAGCGAAAGGTTTAAAAAAAAAAAAAAAAACCCTGAAAGAATTAGTCAAATTAAAAATGATTGCAACATTATGCTTGTCAAGCATGTCTCTGAAAAAAATGGTTAAATTTCTATGCGTTGTTTTTGATCCTATAAAACTTTTTTAATGGGACTATTTTGACTGACTTAACCCTTTCAGGGGCAGTAGTATGTTTATGAAACCATTTAATTTTAATTCCCAAACGCCACAACGGCACCAGAAATTTTCTAAAATCTTTGCCATTTAATTTGTATGTGAAACAGAATATTGCTTTAGTGGGATTCCCAGTTAAAAGTAACTCCACTCCCTGTATATGAGTAATTGTATAACATATCTTGGGAGAGCCATGTGAAGAAAGTTTAAATTAATTTAAAGTAACAAAAAATATGTAAAAAGAAGCATAAAAATGCCTATGGTACAGTCAAAATTATTGTAGGATAACAATAAACATGAGAAAAAACATGCGGTGCTTAAAAGAAGCAAGAGATGGCGCGACGTGTCCACTGATGGAGAGAAATCTAAAAGCATTTATTTTGAGATGAAGATGTATGTGGTTTTTTGCCTTTTTCATATTTTCAAATAAATTTCTACGTTAATTCCGGTGCCAGTCATCTATTTCAACATTTTAGTACTGAAAGTACTTTGCCCCTGAAAGGGTTAAACATTAAATAGCTCTTAAAATAACACTTCGATTTAAAATACGATTCAGCGTGTTTATCATACATTTCGCTATAAAACTACCAGTTTTCATATTTTTATATGGAATAGTTTTCTTAATGTTAGACGACAAAGTCACACAAAAATTCATACACGGCAAAGACAGCAGTGGGTACTTTAAAATATTTTTTTTAGAATAGAGAGGTTTTTCTGGTAACTGTTTGAATGCTCCTGTTAATTTCCCTTGTACGATCTTAATTTTAATTTCCTAATTTTACGGAAATCCCTTACAACATTTTCGTTTATAATTCTATGAGGACTTATAAAAAGTATATAATGAATTATCATAGAAACTCGACAGAGTTTCTCGCCAAGCATAAGAAACAGCAATGCATTGAACCGTAAATAAAAGGAATTTCCGCCAATGGATGCCAAACGATTTTACAATTTTTTTTAACTATGTCTAGTTTATATTTTGCGGACGGGACAAAACGGGTTTTTGACACATCTATATCTCGCGTTCTATTTATGATAGAAACAAAATTCTTGATTCTATGGAATGGGGCGTGCCACAGGACTAAGAATTCAAAAGTAAAGCCAAATCCGACGAATAGTTTTTCAGTAAATGCGATTTTAAAAGTGCTGTTTTTTGCACTTTTTAAATCTTGTTCAGACCAAAAACTGTTGACAGGGCTACAGCAATGTGTAATTATCGGATTTTTACGCGGTTTACGTTATTTGAATGGTTTTTATGAGTAGTTCGGACCTTTGTAAGTTTCATGTAAAAATATTAACTAGTTTTTCATTTATATCAGTTTAAAATTATTAATTCCTATACTTAACATAGAGCAAAAAACTGTTGACAGGGCTACAGCAATGTGTAACTATCGGATTTTTACGCGGTTTACGTAATTTGAATCGTTTTTATGAGTAGTTCAAACCTTTGTAAGTTTCATGTAAAAATATTAATTAGTTTTTGATTTATATCAGTTTAAAGTTATTGATTCCTATAGTTAACATAGAGCAAAAAAAAAAAAAAAAAAAAAAAAAAAATGACCCAACTCTTTTAGGAATGGTCGTATACACATGATATTAAGATATGTTATTACACTCGACCCAAGTACGCTACCTATTTTAAAAAATCTTAACATTTAAGGTTCGTTTACAGTGTCTCACAAAAGATCTTTTGATATAGGGCTAAAGAGTTGTGTAATTATCCGATTTTTACGCGGTTCGCAGCATTTGAATTGTTTTTATAAGTAGTTCAAATGTTTAATATTTCGTGTAAAAATATTAATTAGTTTTTTATGTATACCACTTTAAAGCAGTTACACTTTAAAGCAGTTTCATTCCTATACTTAAGATGAAGCAAACAAAATATTAAATGGTCTAACTCTTTTCAAAAAGAACGTATGCGCATGATGTTAAAATATGTTACTACGAACTACCTAAGTCAGTTTCCTATTGTAAAACAGAACTGTAGAATATACTGTTCGTTTACAGGGTAACTTAGATTAGATTTTTTAATAAGACTAAAAAGTTGTGTAATTAGCAAATTTTTACGTTGAAGTACATGATTCCTGTACTCAACACAGAGGAAAAACAATAGTAAATTGCATAACTTTTGTCAAATTCGCTATATACACAAGATATTCAAATATGTTACTACATCCTCTCTATTGTAAAGCGGCATTGAAGCATATACGTTTCGTTTACAGAGTCTCTTAGAAGATCTTGATTACACTACAACCGATGTATATTTACTGAGTGAGATGTATTTTAATGATTTTACACTGTTTCAATCTCTGTAAGGTTTCATTATCTTGCTTTAAAATTTAATATAAGATCATTTTGTCCGTCTAAAATCCCGTCGATGTTAAGCTCTAAATCTATTAATATATAGTATTTTCATCGATTAAAAAAACTGTGTTTATTTATAAATATATAATTCTAGCGTATTAGGAATTGATTGAAATAGCGATTACAAAATTCCAACTTTACGTTCATGCGCTGAGTAATAGAATGTAAAAATGTTGATACCCCAAGATTACAAGTTTTGCGTTTAAATATTGGCCGTTCATCGAATCTCCGGCTATGACGAACTTAAAATGCTAAATTTCGTATACAATAGGTGATCGGTAACGAACTGTTCGGTTTACGAACAAATCGGTTAACGAACACTTTCGCGTGAGATTTTTATGTTCGGAGAACGAACTCCTCACGAAACAAAGCCATGATGAAGCAATGCCGTGTTTCATATTTGCCGAGCTATACTTATTGCCTCTATTGTCAACTTTGAGAACATTTTAGCAGTTGCATACATATGTCCTAATTAATTCATGGACTGCCGGAGATTGGGTACCTATATTTTAGGATCACCGAATTGGAATGAACAGACTATATGAACAGAAATCACTTTAATAGTTTTTATACTTTTGCAAATTCTCGAAACGTTGAGTTAAAAAACTTAAACAAATAAAAAACTTCTAAGGTGCTCAGTAATTTTCAAAAATAATATATTTAATATGTTAGTATAAAAATCCTTGTAAATTTTTATACTAATAGAAATAGGTTCGTAGGAAAAAAAATGTTGATTATTCTCGGTAAAGTATGCTCCATAAACTTATCGTTGTAGTTGACCGAAAAAAAGTGCTTCTTATTTTCCACATTTTTCAGAAACTGTAGTATTTTAATTAGTTTGTAAACTACTGTAAAATTGTGTATTTTTTGTTTTTGAATGTATATAAACGGAAGAGTGATATAAACAAAAGAAAAAGGAAAATAAATATGTCATAAATAATCTGATGAATACAATGTAAGGAAATTAATATAAAAGTTTCCCAGTTGTTATGGTCGCGACATGTACATTGGAATAAGTCACTCAATAAATTGTATAATTCTGATGTATAATTCTGTTTATAGCATCACTATTATTTTTTTTGCCCCTTTTATCTTTTCTTTTCTGTATAAAAATGGAATCCGTATAATTGAAATTAAATACCTTACAAAAAGGAGTGATATCTCATCAAAAACAACTCGTTGTAAATGATCCCGCCAAGCCACAAACCTAAAACGTCAGTCACAAAAAGAAGTGATATCACATAAAAAGAAGCGATATAGAAGTGCATACTCCGAGTCCCGTGTAAAAATCTATCACCACTCATAATGTTTCCAAAGGACTCGGAGTGAGGTACAGTATGTGAAAACTGCTTGGCGACCTGCAGGCTTTTATAATGTTTGCGTTTCCCGCAATTACATATGACTATATTAATTTAATTTAATTTAATTTAATTTAATTATTTATTTATTTTGCTCCCATAAAATTGTAAAAAGTTGAAGCTTCTGTGTTTGCATGTCCTTTCTTATTTATGAGCTAGAAAAATCAATTTGTTGATTTTATTTACCATTATTTAAACTAGAAACACCACTCTTACGAAGAGGATTTTTTAAGTAAACATGTAAAGATTTTGAGTTTGTAATATATATATATATATATATATATATATATATATATATATATATATATATATATATATATATATATGTATGTGTGTGTGTATCATACGCATATTAATAACATTGTACCTTATAATAAACGTTAACTAAATTGAGATATATTACATAATTCTAGCGTAAGCGGAATCGCATAGATCTGGGGAAAAATCCGTTCTGTCAGTTCTTTCGCATACAAAAATATTTAAAAAATGATGTAACAAAAATTTTAATTTATTTTTTTCGATTTTCAAAATTGATATACTGCATATATTATAAAAGCCTGCAGGTCGCCAAGCAGTTTTCACATACTGTACCTCACTCCGAGTCCTTTGGAAACATTATGAGTGGTGATAGATTTTTACACGGGACTCGGAGTATGCACTTCTATATCGCTTCTTTTTATGTGATATCACTTCTTTTTGTGACTGACGTTTTAGGTTTGTGGCTTGGCGGGATCATTTACAACGAGTTGTTTTTGATGAGATATCTTCTTCTGGGCTGACTTGATAATAGATGCAGTGTACTAGCAACTGCCTTATAAAGGCATTCTAGTGTTTTGAATGAGAACGTGATGTCATCACCTAACCTGCGTGCGCAACAGCGACCTCTGTACTATATTTTACTAATACTGTACTCGTTTTTGAAGTATGCATCTAACCTTCGTAGTTTGCGGTTTCCGTGTTTCGCTGTGTGTTTATACAAATTTTAGATTCATTGGTCAATCGTCTGAGTATAACAGCTCGAACGGAAGCTTGTATAGGCGGATTTGGGTTGGATATCTCCCCGTGCAAGGACTTTAGGCC
Organism: Maratus michaelseni; assembly: GCA_963931845.1. NCBI lineage: Eukaryota > Metazoa > Arthropoda > Arachnida > Araneae > Salticidae > Maratus > Maratus michaelseni. The sequence goes on from OZ007594.1 coordinate 66,419,155, forward strand.
TGCTCTTATCAGCGACTATATGCTTGCATCCCGGAGTGGAAGTTTAATTGAGTCAAAGTTCAGCCGTTTGTAACATATTTTTGAGTTATAGTTTAAATAAAGCTATTCAGCAGTCACAGATTGCTAGTGTGTCGAAATTTAAGATTATACTAACACTTTTTGGTAGTTCTGTGTTTCAGCTGAAACCCTCGAATGATCGCTGGACTTTTTTAGTTGGCCCCTCGATAAATTTTGTTTGTCGAAAAAGAATATAAAACTTTTGAAACGTCGAAATCTAAGCATATACCTGAAATGCAATTAGTTCATTTTCACTCTTTAATTTCCAGTAGCAAGCAGTCAGAGAAAATAAAAACAAACAATTCTGGATTCTTCTTCACAAATCTCCAAAATCTTCTTCTTATTTTATAGTATTTTCAGAAAATACTATAAAATGTAAGTAAAAATGAATACTGTATATGTATGGTTTTGCATTTATTTAACGTTTTGCCATCTCTTTTGTGTTGAACTTGTAGCTTGTTTGAACAAGCATTAAATCAAAAACCTCGTAGCTAAATTTAGGGCTAAAATTAGGCTAAATTATTTCAAAGTGAGTACAAGTTTGAATCTGTAGATGACTCCTAATTGGCATTCACATAACAAAAAAAACACAATCTCCATTTTAATTATGCCTATCGCATCGCTATGCGACGATATCGTGTTAAAATAGCATGAGGTGATGACTGTACATATGACTGTACATACAACAATGATGACTATGCTAGGATAAGGATAGTTTCTGTTTTGATATTCACATACCAGTTTGAAAAAAATTAACCCTGGAACATTTGCACTGAGTATGACGTACACTAGGGGGGAAGAGATTTTACATTTGCCACGAGTTTATTAAAATTATTTCGCTCAGCATTTTTTATCGAAGAATTTAACACAATTAGCTGATGTTAACCCTTTCCTGTACAGTGGTCCCACTATGGGCACACCTAATTTTAATTCCAAACTTGCATACGGCACCAGGAATATTTTAATAAAATTTTATTTATACAATGAAAACTAAAAATTAGGAGTTCTTATTTTCTAAAAAAGTCGTTTGTAAATTCCGGTGTCAGTCAGTAAATTCTCATTTTACGAACAGAATTTGTCTGTGCCGGAAAGGGTTAAATAAGGCGAGGATAATTATTTGTAAATATATATTTGATAAAATAAAAGCCGTACGCAATGTGCGTGAGTGCGAGTGTTCCCTGGTTAGAGCAAATGTAAAAATGTCAACTTAAACATTTAATGCATTTTTAATTTTAAAAAAATCTCATTTTGAAAATATGAGGCTTCAAGAAGGAAGGCTATTACTTGCCTTATATTTAGACGATGCCACATTTTTGCATTTGTACCGTTGCCATCACTGTGATCTTTTTAATATTCCGATTTTTCCTTGCATTTTGTAAGCGTTTAAGATAAGTATTTGCCTTCTGAGCATTGAACATCTTTTTACATTTTCACATTTTATGAAAAAATTGTCCAAATAGAATTTTTTTTTAAATTTTATATATTTCCATTATTTTTACTACTGTTAGAATTAGAAATAATGCCTCATACAATATGGTATATATTCGCGAACTACACTTATTTCGCTACGTGACCAACTAGTACAAAATAAAATAACTGGCATTTATTTGCGCTGTGGGACGTCGCATGCTCGAGGTAACTAATTGTAAAATGAATCATTTCAATCACTTTAAAATTAATTAATAAAATAAACCATTAATAATTATAAAATATAAATACTAAAAATATGTGAATTTAAAGATAACATAACACCTTTAAAAACCAATATGATGACAATCAAAGAAAAACTGATTTACTCACTCTCTTTGGCGTTGATTCCTCAACTAAAATGAATAATTTTAGAACATAAAGATTAAAAAACAATTCTACCCTTTGCATAAAACGACAGCCTATATACCTATCTTTTCTTTCAATCAAATCAACAATTGGAAGACAAAATTAACCATTTGTAGGTAATTAAAAGTCTAGACTACTTACTGACAGTGGAAGTCACTTTCATTGCACTGTAAAAATATAAAACTATAATCAGTACTATACTTTAGAGCAACGGTAAATTTGTTTATAAATATTTTACAGTTATTTGCTTTACAAATAGTTTAAGTGGAAACGTTATCTACAACGCATGAAAAATCACTGATTTTTGATAATCCGTTTCGAGAAAACTATGCACAGGAATGCGAATTGGTTAAAAGGTATTTATTATATCTATCTTTAACATCATTAAAGTATTTTATTCTTATAATTGAAGATGGCGTCACTGGAGCTGTGGCAAATTTGTGATACCAAAAATATCTACGGCCTGTTGCACATGAACTCCCCAATCGAACCTGGGACAAAAAAGTATTTTTCTGTTATCTACATCACATTTGCAAGAGTATTTAAAATATATATATATTTGAAAAACCGACAAACATGGAAATAATAGGTGCGATTTTACAGATAGTTTAAAAATATAAATAATTAATCATCGATAAAAATTTTGCGTATTTCTCTAGAGAATAGTGTTAAAAATATATGTTTAAAATTTGGAGGCGATTCGATGGAAATTGTTAAAAATATGCTGCAAGCTAACTTTTTTTGAAAAACCATGTTACAACTCCAGCGCCGCCATTCTAATTTCTAATTGTCTGAGCGAAACGACAAGCAATAACTCAAAAGTATTTAACGTATTTCGTTCTAATTTTTAAAGGAGATACCTATAAGGATAACAACGGATACCTCCTATTTGAAAAGAATAAATTTCAATCCGTTGAGAAATTAGATTAAAAAGCTCAATTAATAATTCAAATTACCGCTTTTTTGACATACAACTGGACAGTTAAGTACAGACGTCATTTTAACCGACGGAAGTTTTTCGAATACATCCCGATAAGATTTCATGCAGCAAACATATTCCGAACGCATTTACAGTCAAGGGGCAAAAAAACTGTTACATGGACCTGATGTCGCGTAGGGCCCCCCCCCCCAGAAGCATCCAGAAGTGCCACAACACGACGTAGGATGGATTCGACTGATGCCTGAAAGTACACTGGAGGCAGTTTACACCACGAATCCTTCACGGCAGTCCACAAATACATAGGAGTGCGAGATGGTGGAGATTTCTTCTGTACAGCACGTTGCAAGACATCACAGATACGCTCAATAATCTTCATGTCTGGGGATTTAGATACCATTGGAAGTGTTTAAAGTCAGATGAGTGCTCATGTAGCCACTCGGTAGCAATCTTGACGTGGGGGTGTCGCATTTTTCGGATTGGATTGTCCTAGTCCGTCGGAATGCACAAAGGACATGAATGGGTGTAAGTGATCGGACAGGATGCTTACCCTTCACCTAACAGAGTGTCGTCATAGTCATCCCTAGATGTATCTAGGGTCCCATAATACGCCAACTGTACATGACCCATACCATCACAAATGTTCCAACAGCTTGAACATTCCCCTGTTGACACGTAGGTTCAATAGATTCATGAGGTTGACTTCATCTCTGTACGCGTCCATCCACCCGATACAGTTGAAGACGAGACTTATCAGACCAGACCATGCTTCCAATCATCATTGATCTAATGGGAGTGTTGGCGGGTCCAGACAAGGCGTAAAGCTTTGGCCGTGCCACAACGGTACGCGATCGGGTCTGCGGCACCAAAAAGCCCATATCAACGACGGTCCGTTGAACAGTTTGCACGCTGACACTTGTTTATGACGCAGCATTCATATACGCAACAATCTGAGGCAGTGTTGCACATCTATATCGTTTATGGATGCTCGTCATTCGCCGACGGTCTCGTTCTTTCAAGATCTTTTTCGCACCGCTCTCACAGATTTGATGTCTTACCGCTACCTGATATTCACGGTACTAGAGAAATGGTCGTGAGCGAAAATCCAAATTGCATTACTACCTCAGAGATAATATGGCCCATCTTTCGTGCGCCGACAATAACGCCACGTTCAAAGTCCTTTCAATCGTGATAACCTCTCAATGTAACAGCAGTAACCAATCTAACAGTTTCGCCAGACACCCAGTGCCTTATATTATCACTGCTGACCGCATTGCTATACGACGATTGGTTGCATACCTGCGTTCTTTGCATACGCACGCCTGTATGAGTTTTTCTGGCTCTGCAGTGTACATTAGAATACAGTAAATTTAATTTAGCCTAATTCAACTAAAAATACCGATTTTTTCTATTTGAAAAAATAAATGTAACGTATTAACATAGTAGTAGACAGTAACTTTCATAAAGTATTCAATTTTGGTTATTCAGGAGAGTAAAATTTATTGATAAAACTCTTTATTGTTAGAAATTAAAAGGTTTCTGAAGTGATTTGTCCTTACGTTAACGTCATATTTGTCACATGTCATTTTAATCTAGTATTCATATACACAGCCAACATAACAAAATTGTATCAATTTAGCATAACTTTGAAATACATATATATATATTTAAATTTCGCCGATCTTGTAAAATTTATTTTTTTTATTCATTTTGTCAGTAGTCATCAGCAGTTTGGTTATACAGGGTGTTTCATAAAAGATGGGCAAAACTTTAAGAGATGGTAGTACACATCCAAACAAACAACTTTTATCAAAGAATGCATGGTCGGAATTAGAACACAAAGGTGCTAGAGGGCGCCAAAGGTGATGTTGTCACACGAGGGAAAAACACACAAAAGAACGATTAAGTGACAAAAGCAAGTTTAATGACATGTGATTACAATAATTGTTCAAAACAGTGACCGGCAGTGTCTATGCATTAGGGTGGGCCGAAAAAATTCAAAAATTGTTTTTCAAGTCGTAATACCGCGGAAAATTTGCCAATTGGGGAGACTACAAATGGTACGAAAGGAAATAAAATTGGTTTATATCTTCCGATCGCGCATGTGCTGTAAAGTTTGCTAAAATGTGGAAAAACTGACATTTTTACAAAATTTTTAAAAATTTTTAAATAGCCTCTTCACGAATGTAATAGCTGAAATTCTTATCTATTACACTAACAAAACATAATATTTAAATATTATTTAAATCCATCAATATCTTCCGATCGCGCATGTGTTCTAAAGTTTGACAAAATTTGGCAAAAATTACATTTTTACGATATTTTTTTATCTTACTTAACTTGTCAATATTTAAGTATAATAGGTCTTATCGAATCTTAGTCGCAACAATAACACTTTAGAAAATTAAAAATTTATTAAAACAAATCGTTCAAAGTACCAAAAAAGTTTTCCATATTACTTACAGATGAGAATTCAGCTAAAATCTACTGCATTAGTGAACGATTGCTATGGATCGCGCTATCGCTGCAATCGCTTTAACCCTTTCAGGGGCAAAGTACTTATGTTTCTAAAATGTTGAAATCAGTGAGTCACACCGGGATTTAAGAACAAAATTTATTTTAAAATAAGTAGAAACGTTTCTTCACGTATATTATAAAAGTAAAATTTGATTCCAAAATTCCGGTGTCAATGTGGCGTTTGGGAATTAAAATTAAGTGGTATATATTATATACCACCGCCCCTCAAAGGGTTAAGTGTTTTGCACGACGCAACGTTGGATTAATTACTAGTGCTCGCGATGCGATACGTATTTCAGTTATACGTTTAACCGATATACGTATATACGTATACCTTAAACTATACGTTTAAACGTATCCGGATACGTATAAGCGTATATCGGTTAAACGTATAATACAAGTATACGTTTAATTTAAGTATACGTATATTTCAAGCATCGTATTGAGAACATCGTATTGAGAACAAGTTTGAAATTGGTGGCGTAATTTTAGCAATCTGTATAATATGTTTCATACATAGAATCTTTTTACTTTTCCCTATAAACGATTATCGTAAATATATAACGAAAGTAAAAAGACTTTTTGATCCAAAAAGGAGAATATACACGTTTCAGATTTATTGTTAATCCTTATTAAGTATAATCTAATTTTTTAAAAAATATTTATTTTTGTGCGCGTATACTCAAATTGCTCAAGGGGGAGGGGGGGGTAATGTTGTTTTTTCCACTCCACGGTGCTAATGTTTTCTTCTCTGTGTTAATGTATAACGCAATTTCATTTTTTTAACCATGACACTCGTGGTATTTTTTATGCAAAGTGTATGTGCATTACAAGATATTACGTTTTAAGACTTGTTCTTAATCTTGACAAATTTATTTTTTGTGTTAGTACCTATAAATGTCGATTACTTATAGCCTGATAAATAATCGTCAGTGCAGGTTTCAGAACGCAATCACACACGCTTAAAATGACCTGCCTTCTCTTTCCTTTTTTGCTGGAAAACGTATTTTCAAAATATTTTTAATATAGAAAAAAGTATTCTTAAATAAAATACAAGTATGTTTAGTTAGTTATTTGTTATGGCCTATTATCTGCACTCGGGATATAGGCATGTGGGGGGACTTAAAAAAAATTAGATTATGAAACTTCCCAGGAGTTGGAATGATCAATGTAAGTATAAAATATGAAGTCAATGTAAGTTTGTGTTCTGCAATACTAATGTTTCGGGTTAAATGTCCACGCCATAAATCAAAATAAGCTATGTGCGTGTGTTACAGATATGCGAAAGATAAATCATTTCATAATTAATAGTTTAGATTTGAGGGGAAGAAAAAAACAAAATCTAAACTGAGGAAAAAATATTCCATTTTTTTTTTTTAAGTACCGACTGCACAGGACACAGCGGATGTTTCTCAAAGTCTTTGATCCGCAGACCAGCAGGAGAAAGGCATAATTTTTTAAGCAATGAACGAAAACCGTTTAAACGTTTATACGTTTAACCGCTAGTGTAAGATCAGTATATACGATGTACCGTATATGCTGTTTCGTATAATACGTATAACCGCTTTTGTCGTATCATACGTATCCAAAATCTGCACCCCGTATAATACGTATTATACGTATACTCGTATAAACGTTTAATAGGGAGCACTATTAATTACCGATTCTGACATCTCCCATGTTATAGACAAAAAAAATGAAAGACAGAAACAAAATATTAGGGCTGAATTTTGTAATAAATCTGACGAATTTTCACTACAAGGTCTGTATTTGGATGGGAGGAAAGACAACACGTTAGTGGTGGATGTATCTCATTCAAAAAGGTTCCGTAGAGTAAAAAAGGAAGCGAATTAATCGCTAATTAAAGAATCTGGTTCAGTCTACATCGGCAATGTAACTCCAACTTCAGGAAATTCTGAATATATTATCACTTCTATTATTTCTTATCCGTCTGGTCGTGGTATTCCTCTTGAAAATTAGTTGTCATAGGATGTGATGGCACTAATGTTAACACAGGTTAAAAAAACTGTCTGATTCGTCGAATAGAAATGCATTTGGGGAAATCGTTACAATAGGCTCTTTGCGTTATTCAGTTTAATGATCTGCCATTCAGGCATCAGTTTTAATACGTTGACGGTAAATCAACCTATCCAAAATCTTAGATACAGCCAATTGGTGAAAAGCTAAATGGCTGTGAAAATCGTCCAGTGATTAGCTTCAATAGTATTGACTGTCACATCCCCACAATAGACAGAAGTATATTAAGTAAAGATCATCAATATCTACTCGATATTTCCATGGCAATAAAAACGGGAAACTGTAAAGAGGATTTGGCTGTACGAAATCCTGGTCTCTTGTCACACTCGAGGCGGTTGACAACAGCCAATCGAACTCTCAGATTGTACATAAGTGAAGAAAGCCCGACATTTGAACTTCAAGAAATAGTTGTATTTATTCTAAAGTCATACATGCCAATGTGGTTTAATATTAAAGAGGGACGAGGGACCAAAAATTGTGTAACAAGCAATACAATCATCAGGATACCCGCCTAAAGATTTACGTAATATTGTCGACACTGTGATTGATCGAAATGGATTTTTCGCTCATCCAGAACATTTAATGTTAGCCATGAAACAAGATACTTCAAAAAACATAAGAGAGCTTGGACTTCGACGAATTCTAAAGGCGAGACAGTTAGATCAAAAGAGAACAACTATCACAACATTCATGCCGCCAAAACTCAATTTCAAGACTAAAGACTACTCGGATACAATTAACTGGATGGACTGTGATTTATCTTATCCCCATTATTAAGGGATATCAGTGACGATGAGTTTAACTCACATATTCAAAGTGGTTCAGTTCCTAATTGGGATATAACATTCCAGAATTTCCCCGTCCATACTCAAGCAGTTGAAGGATGTGTCAAACTCGTAACAGAAGCCTCAATAAAAGTTTTTGGAGCTGAGTCTAAGGATGCTTTTATCAGCACAACTCTGCTGTCAAGGTCAAACATGCCTAACTTCGCTCATTAATCTGATTTCAAAGTACCTTCATTTAAGAATGAGTGAAAACGGTGATGTTCAATTGTTCAACATGCGTTTCGTGGACTTACGATTTTCTTCACATAAAACTTAGTCTTTCTAATAAGAAAATGTGTTTATAAATAATATTAATGGTCTAACATAATTTGCTTTTAAACATTTAAACTTGTATTTAATAAAAGAAACGAACAAAGAAAGGTAAGTTTTGATTTTTTTCCCTTGAACTGTGATGTACCTTTATTTGAAATTATTTTTTTTCAAAATTTCATTAATGCAATTCGCGACTAGAAAATGTTGATGAATTTAAGGATTTAAATAATATTTATACATTATGTTTTGTTATTCAATACATAATAATTTCAGCTATTACATTCGTGAAGAGGCTAATTAAAAAAATTTAAATGTTTCAGTAAAAATGTGAATTTTTGCCAAATTTCGGCATATTTTAGGGCTTATGCGCGAACATAAGATGTTGATGGATTTAAATAATATTTAAACATTATGTTTTGTTATTCTAATACATAAGAATTTCAGCTATTACATTCGTCAAGAGGCTAATTAAAAAATTTAAAAAAATTTTGTAAAAATGTCATTTTTTCCACATTTTGGTAAACTTTACAGCAAATGCGCGATCGGAAGATATAAACCGATTTTATTTCTTTTTTTACCCATTTTTGGTCTCTCTAATACGCAACTTGTCCGCGGTATTACGACTTGAAAAACAATTTTTGATTTTTTTCGGCCCATCCTACTATGCATGCGATGCAACTGCAAAGAAAGGACTGGCGAACTTTCTGAAAAATAAGAGGCATGTCGCGCACTTTCCCTGCAGCGGCGGATGACGACGCGGTCTTTTGCAGATTCAATGGTGGTCTCATACATAAGAGCCTTCAGCTGTCCCCAAAAAAAGAAATCGAGCGCTTTGGTCAAGCTACAGGGCCATATGTTTTGCTGCAGAAACCAGCGGGTGAATTCTACACGACCAGGATAGTCCGTTTGAGTCAGTTCCCGCACTCGTTAACATGATCAGTATGCAAACGTTCTTCCTCCAGTACTCACCATGTCGCAGAGTGTGATACATGTAACTGCCTAGCCACTGCTCATGTACTTGTACTTGGCTGATCAACCACCATACCCATAATGTCTTCTTCCACAACTTTTCCGTCCATAACTGTGGATGCAAGCGCTCAAAAGTTTTACAGTCGGTCAACCTCCGTTGGGAAACCGCTCTCCGTAATCTTTGAGCCTCTGAATGATTTCCCTTTGCATAAAAAGCATATCAGACTTTTCCCTATTAGTGAAGGCCAATATATCCCAATATATATTATAAGTTCCTATCGCGATTGATAGTTGCACAATCGGATCAGAGGCTTTTATGTATTAATCGAAACGAAATTTTGCATACGCGTTTTGCTTCTTCCCCATATCACATTTACATGCTATTAGCGTTGTTCTTCTCCCGATAACTTGTAAAAGGAATGGAGCTTTAACGTTTGCATGGACCACATTTCCAAACGCGCCAGCACCTTTGTGTTTTAGTTCCAACCATGCATTCTTTGATGAAAGTTGTTTGTTTGGATGTGTACTATCACCTCTTGAAGTTTCGCCCATCATTTATGAAACACCCTGCATATTTGAATAATTCGGGCTGAATTTCCGTAGTCGGGTTTGCAACAAAGGTTGGCGTCAAATACCAACATAGCACTGAGGTAAAATTTAAAAGTAAATATTTGCCGCAAAAAAACCAATGAATGTTGCAAAAATGAAATTAAATTTGTAATAAGCCACGCTTGATAAAATACACAATTTGTTGCATTACGGAATTTCCCTCCACAACTTGCATTACTGTATTAGGCTTTACAGCACTTTCTTTGTTGTAGTAGCCTTCTCGCTTTTAAAAAATGTTTGACACAGTTTGGAAAGTAAGATTTGTTGCCAAATAATGTAAAAATTAAAAAAATAATATAAACAAAACTGATGAATTATTATGCTTATTTAAATATGTATTTTAAAAACTGCTTCTGATCCCATTTATTAGATAAATTAGTTCTATTCATTCGTAAAACACAATTTTTGAAAGTTGTTTTTAGTAAAGGTATATTAAAAGTTTCACAACTTGATTTATCGGAATCCATGACCAGGCGATTTATCAAGAGACTGAAATCCGGTCAAAGACAAAGACGAATAGTGGAATCTGTCAGAGTGGCAAGGAGGGTCATGTCAAGATTTTGGAATTGATTGCAAGAAACAGGAGGTGATAGACATCGGCCTGAACAAGGTTTTCCACATGCTACCACAGCAACGGATGACTGGTGTGTTTAATATTAACAGCTTGTTAAAACAGAAATCTGCAAAGACAGTTTCTTTTGGCAACACGGTGGAGGGAATCAAGACAAACACCCCGTAATAGGGTTCATTATTTGTGACTTCTATACACTTAGGTCAAATGTTTCAATTCCTTTCACGGGAAGACACTGTGCGGCCTGAAGAAGTTGATATTTCAATAGCAATATCAGATGCAATGTGATTGAAATCAAGTTCTTCTCTCTGACGAGGCCAAATTTAATTCTGGAGTGTGATACCTGACGTTAGGAAAGAAGCCCTCGAAATATCCTTGAGTACGTACAGTAAAAAGCATAGTATGGACGAAGTGGATTCATGGTATCGTGCGGAATCATCATAGACGGACATAATGATATGTATAGTATCCCGAATAGCACGTTGACGACCCAAATTTATATTGATGAGATATTCAGATCTCATGTCGTACCATATACTTAAACCACTGGTGATTTCTTTCCTTTAATGCATAATTACAGACCTCATACAACTAGAATTGTGAAGAACATGCTTACAACGGAAACAATACAACGTATGGAGTGGCCACAAGCTGTCCTCACTTAAAACCGATCAATGATGTCTGGGGAATAATTAGACGATTGATTGCAGCGAGAACAATGCCTCCGTTGACTGTGTGGTGTTTTGAGATTGCACCTCTTGAAGAGTGGAGTAGTACTTTCCAAATTCTTATCTACAACCTCATCACATCTACTTACACCAGGTGTGCTAGAGTCGTAACTGTTCTATGGGACCACACACTATACTAAATATCGTTCATCCTCTTCAAATAAGACATTTTCTGTAACTTACTGGTACCCAAATTGGTTCCTTGGAGCGTGTCTTCTTTTTCTTCAGATCATATCAAAGAATTACATGTTGTTTACATCAATTAAAAGAATTGAAATTCCGATACATGATGTTTTAGCGTCTTTTATTCTGTATTACGATTTAAGTATACATGTGACATCTTGGTAAGTAAATTGAGGTAATTTTATCTTAAGTATAAGATTATGTAATTGTTAAAAAAGATACGTAAATTTTAAATTTTTACCCTTGAAAGTACAAATATTGTTATATATAAATTTTTATCCTTTAAAGTACAAATATTGTTATATATATAACATAAAAAATTATTATCTACACATGTTTTTAAGGTGTAGTTGCTTAATTTCTATTTACGTTTCATTAATTGGTTTTCATACTGTGTCCGTTTGGCACACTTTACTCCAAAAATACAAAACTATGAATTTTGATGTTATTAATGACATTAAAAACATGTCATTTACTAATAATAGGGAAGAATATATGTTAATACATTAACATTGAAATTATAATATAAAACATTATGTATTTGTTTCATTATTTAAAAAAAATAACTTTTAATTTTTTAAAAATCAAAACGTACACTTTATTGTTAAATGGCATGTTTCAAAATACAATAAATAATTCGAAAAAAAAGGATTTTTTATTTTTGAGTAAAGTATATTAAACGGACACAGTATGAAGATCAATTAATCAAAAGTAAATAGAAATTAAGCAACTGTGTTTAATAAACGTATGTAGATAAAAATTATTTTTCATGTTATACGTATACTACATTACGTAAGCTTTAAAAGGGATGACAGTTTAATGTTTATATATATATATATATATATATATATATATATATATATATATATATATATATATTGAATACGTACTCTTAAATATTGCGTAAAGTCTGTCTCAAAAGTTTAAGCACATGCATAAGATGTCGATTTTCAAAGAATTATAAAAAGTTAGAAAGAGTAACATTTTTTTATTTGTAGATTTCGCAACATTATTTAAATAAATGATATCAAAAGTAGAAAAAAAATAAATTACATAATTGTAAAAAATATAATTTAAAAAAATGTTAAAAAAACTGTCTCAAAAGTTTATGCACAATGTCAAAAACAACCAGATTTATAATTTATACAGAACTTTTACTTACAAATTATTTTTCTATGATTTCGGATTAGTTCAAATAAACGTGCGTCCATCGAAATTATTAGTTTTTGTAGGGTTTCTGGTGGCAAAGATTACCACGCTTTCTCAATAGCCTCTTGGATTTCTTCAATAGAATCATACTGCTTTCCATTGCCATAAACCTGGCGGGTTAAAATACCCCAGACATTCTAAATCGGGTTTAAGTCTAGACTTAAAGCTAGCCAGTCAAGATCTTTAACATTTTTCTGAGAAAGCCAAAGTTTTGTGGAATGTGATACGTGGATTGAGGCATTGTTTTGTTGAAAAGGCCATTCAGGACCCCCTAAAATGTCACCGAATGGAAGCAAATATTGTTTTAGCGTCTCTTGATACTTTTTTGAATCTTATCTTCCTTTTAGAAAAGCCAGAAAGGTCTGCCCATTGAATCCAAATGCCCCCCAAACCATAATAGATTTACCGCCTTGCTGCCTGCTGAAAAACGCCCTTGGTTCCTTCCGTAAATCCTGTCAATACGCGTTCCAATCATCAAGGCCATCTAAGTTCCACTTTTTGTCATAGCTGAATAAAACAGTAAGCCATTTGTCACCGTAGGACATGTGTTTTTTAGGCCAGTTCATTCTTGCCTGTTTGTGATGCAATTTGAGAGACGGTTCGCGAGCCATTTTCTTTAGTATGATGTAATCACACTCTTTAATACGTCTATATACAGTGTCTTTGGACACCTGTACACTAAGATTATTTTTAATTTGCCGTATGGACATATTTTGTCTAGATACCAATCTCCGTATTCTCCGATCGGTCAGAACAGTCGTCATTACGTGGTCGTCCACATCTTGGTTTCCGCTTAAAATTATCATTTCTAGAGAGTACTTGATATATACCTCGCTTTGATCGATTTAAAACCTTTGCGATTTCGCAAACAGTTTTATTTTGCGATTTCGATTTAAAAATTTTCAAAATCTCACATTTTGTGAATTCTTTACCCTTTGGCATTTTTAAAACGAGAGGAAATAATTTTTCCACCGTTTATACTTTTATAAAAGTGCAATATGATGTCATACAACGTCATTACACACGGCCAATCCCGTGTTTCTAAAAAAAATATGCATAAAGTACTTAAACTTTTGAGACAGCGTTTCTTCAACAAAAAGGAAATAAAATTAAATATATTTTTTATTTTTATTATGTAACTTATTACCCAAAATAGCTTATTTTATTTTATCTTGATTAAATGTCGAGTATTTAATTCAAATTAGCATAAAATATTTTCTTCTTCAATTATTTTAAACTAGATTTGCAGAGTGCTTAAACTGTTGAGACAGACTATAGAAATTGCTTCTTTTTAACCATCGAGGTGTCACTTGTAGCCTTAATGTATGTGTATTTCTGTTTTTACATCAATGCATGGTTGTCTCTCGTGACTTTCTGTACTGTTTTGCTTATGACTCTATTTTATAGCAGCGTATATGAATTTATATATAAGATATTTCGCAAATTTAATATTTACATCTTTCAAACTTTGGTTATTTGAATTTGTACTATTAATTAATGAATTAATGATAGCATTTTATTTTCATTAATTGCCAGAAGTTATTGTTAAATCTCTGTTCTAAATAATATTGTCCATATTATCCTTGCAAGGAAGGCCTAGTTAAATAAATATATATAGTAATAATGTAAACGGTTCATATAATTAATACTTTTAGGCAAATTTTCATTCTTAAATATAATATTCTAAAAAAAAGCAATCAAATAATGAAATAAATAAGGGATTTTTCAGGCATCATAGGTAGCATTACCTCTTAATTAATATTACAAAATAGTATTAAGCATTTACCAAAGTGATTTCAGTTATATAACCGGACTTTATTAAGTTATATGCTCTGTAAGCTTAAAAGATTATATAATTAATTTTAAGAACCAAATCAAAATAAACAAAAAAACAAAACAAAAATACAAAAAATCACAAAAAAATTTCTTTAATTAGGGGAAAAACACCAATTTTTTTCTAGGAAAATTGAAATAATTTATTAAAATATCATTTTTTAAATATATTTATAGTAAAATAGTAAAAAAATATTTTTATAAAACATAGCTTATATTAAAATATACTTTATAATAAAATATTTTATAATTTATTAATATGAAAATGCATACCAACTTAACCTTGAGGTTGTCAATGATCTCTGGTGTTATAAAATATTCAGTGACTCTAAAAAAAAAAAAAAAAAAAATGTTAAAAGAACATTCCAAATATAAATGTAACACGCTGTAGAATATGTTTTTGAGAGAATCAATTTACTCTTTTTTAAAAATGATAGACAATGTTCAAACAAATTATCCTCTTAATTGAAACTCTGCATTAACACTCCCTTCTATATACAGTTGACAAAAATAAATAAATAAATAAACAACAAGTTGGAAATTGTACATCAAACGTGACAAATGAGGTGCGTTCATACTATAACTAGTTTTATAAATATTCATATCTTGGTGCAATAGCTGGTGCCCTCTTATACAAAAATGCATGAATAAAAATTTATTTTATGTGCAGATTTCCATATTATAGATATTCATTTTATTTTATGAAATAAGTTTCAATACATTTTTAAAAACAATGAATTCCAATTATGTTACTTTAAAATTATACTATGCGCAAATATCTAATAGAAGACAAGGTAAACTAGTCGGATGTATCAATCCCAAACCTTTTTTCTATCTCACACAGATTTCACATACACTAAAAAGAATCAGCACAAATTTATATCAAGGTCTCACTGAAACTCAAGTTTTATTAAATTCCGTGCAATATTTCTTGAGATATGACTATCGCTAAAATCGTGTAAATCCTGCAAAATGCTGCATAGAAACGGCACCTGCTGGGCGATTTTTACCAAAAACTAATCAGCACCAATTTATATCAGAGACTAACTGAATATAAAGTTTTATTAAATTCCGAGCATTATTTCTTGAGATAGAGCTATTGCGGAATCGCAAAAAATGCTGCATAGCAGCGCCGCCTGCCGGGCGATTTTTACCAAAACCAAATCAGCACCAATTTATATCAGGGACTAACTGAATCTGAAGTTTTATTAAATTCCGAGCATTAGTTCTTGAGATACTGCTATTGCGGAAATCGCAAAAAATGCTGCATAGCAGCGCCACCTGCTGGACGATTTTTACCAAAAACTAATCAGCACCAATCTATATCAGGGACTAACGGAATCTAAAGTTTTATTAAATTCCGAGCATCAGTTCTTGAGATAGAGTGCCCACAAAATTTGTGTCACATACAGACAGACAGACAGACAGACTCACAGACAGACATTTTCTAAAAATAGTCAAATCGTGTTCAGGACCTTCTAAAACGTATGAATCCGTCGAAAACCGGAAGTCGAAAATTTTCATGAATCCAATACTTTCTTCTTGTAAAGATAGAAGAAAGTAAAAAATCATCTTTATTATTTCAGTGAATTAAATCGTCTGTTATTATGATATGATTAATTTTCGTAATAAAATAAATACATTTTACATTGGCAAAATTTTATCTTTTGTTGACATTTACTGAAAATTTCAATGGAAAACTAAAGCCTAGCTTTGAAAATTTGCGAACTTGAAATCCATATTTAGATTCTTTTTCCATTTAATATCTATTTCTCCGGAAACGTCTTTCCAAAAAATGTCGGTAGATTATATGATTGCTATAATTAAACAATTTTAGTATACAAATTCGGTCTTTAAATTCAGTAATATGGATATAATATGACTTCCATCTTAAATAGGACGTAATCACTATGGCAACCTAGAATCATGACCTGTAATAGGATATCTTTTAATTAATTACGTATGATAAGACTTAATAGAATCACTTTCTCCTTAATATTAAATGCCGATCGTATTCATGTTTTCCTCATAGAGAAATTGGAAGTCAATTTTTTTCCAGAATACAGTGCCATCTATCGGCGACAACTGACATGATCTTTCAATACATATCAGTACGCTACCTCTATAATACATTAACGTATATATTACGGAGGTAGTGATCAGTAAATAACGTAAACAAAGGCTGTATTGAGAATATTTATATGGAAAGTTAAAAAATATAGCTTAAAAATAAACTTTGTAATTAACTTCTAGAATTTCACAAATGTATTTATTATCTTTCCTTTTATAAAAAACAATTTCAATTGTTGTAGTAACTGATATTTTTAATTTAAAATATTTGTTTTTAATATAAAAGTTCCCTTTTTAATTTATTATAATACATAAATTAATAACACTGATCTTTATTCATAAACAGATTTCCCAAAAAAATAACACAAACAATGTTTATGGAGCAAAAATATTTATTAACACTATAAAATTTCATTAATAGATCAAAAACTATGTGTACGTTATGAAAAGAAGAATAATGCAAAATACCAAAGTAGTGGATTAAATTAAAATTACTGGTATCAACTGATAATACATGCCCCAGATGGTTGCGCCTAGGTGGCGCTACTATCAGGGACATGCTGACTTCCATTTTTGAGACAAATACGATAGGCATTTAGTTATTACGGAGGTAGTGATAGAATGAAGAATCTTTTATTAATATCTTTTAAAGTTTTGATTCAATTTTTATAAAATTTGAAATGACTCGACAGAATTCTGCAACTATTATATTTATTAAATTTCAAACTACAGTATAACTCCAATTATCCGAATTAATTGGGACCGAACCCCATTCGGATAATCAAAAATTCGGATAATTTTATTTTTTCCGAAAAGGTGTCTATTTTAATTAATTACTGTACGTATGTTGAAAATGGGAGAAAAAAACTATTTTTAAAGAAAAAGAGCTTTTAATTAATTAAATAAAAAGGCAACACTTTTACATGTTAAGTCATTGCTTGCTGAATATCTCGGTTAAAGTAAGCTGTTTGACAGTCTTCTTCCGTTTTCGGGCAGCCAAGTCGCGCATCCGCTTGACAGTGAGAAGTTGCATGTGGTCATACTCGGGTTGACGCTCCATATACTTCATCTCAGTTTCAAGGCCGGTAAATGGTTCACTAGCTGATGGTCCAAAGTCTGCTTTAAACTTCGACATTAAGGTCATCCTCTTCCTCGACACTTTTTTCTCCCACACTTTCAATAAGTTCATCATCATTTAGAAATTGAAACCCAGGATCTGACGAATCACACACCATCCACTCTCCTATATCTTCAACACTTTCTGAACTCCAGGAATTCCCGGAACATTTTGAACATCCAGGTTTCTGAATTCCTCAAGTGGCACGTCATCCTCACCTTCTTCTGTCTCTTCCGCGGAGGGAAGGGCAATAGCGCGCGTAGACAGAATAACAATTTTGCGAATTGCAGTACGTTTCCTTCTTAATTTTTTTTTTCTGAAATTCTGAAAGCGATTCGGATAATCAGCGATTCGGATAGTCGGAGTTCGGATAATTGGAGTTTTACTGTATTCGGTTTGGTAGATTTTGCACTGTTATATGCGTACAGAGGGACAGACCAGATGACGACTATAGGTGCTACGTATTTATATAAGTACGAACTCACCTAAAAAAATAAAATATTCTATATATATTAATCCCCAATTTGTCCCAGATAAAACGGAAGTAGCCATTTGACTGGAAATTATGTGATCTTCAGTTTTATGTCTTTAAAAAAGCTTTGGAAAGTGCTGAAATTTTAAATACGTACACCTAAATTTGACTCCGTATTTGGCTTTTTTGATAAATTGAACTTTTGGATACGAAACGGGAAGTTCATTCGAAGTTATTCGGTCAAGTATTTTAAGAATTATGAAGGTTTAAAATTTGTATCTCCTAATGTTAAATTCATTTGTAAGACTTGGAAAAAAGATTGCAATATTGGTAATTTTAGAACTATTTGAAGAATTGAGCTCTAATTTTGAATTCGAATATTTGAAGTTTCTAGATATCGATTTCTGTTTTCTTTTTTAAATATTTGTTACAATTTCTGTTTATTTGAAAAAAAAAATATATGGAAGCATGGAATATGCGAATCATAACCGATCATAATTAAAACCGATCATTCAGCCAGTTAGGTCTTAAGTGAAGTTAAAAAAAATTAAAGTAACTGTTTAAAATTTTAGGATGCTTAGTTTTAAAAGGAAAATTAATTAGTTAAATTTTATTTGGGTTTATTTTTGTTTGTTTATTTATTTTTTTGGCATATTATACGTTTTTAGTCTTATATTTCTACAGATATGTATACAAATTATTGATTTTTACAAAATTTAGAAAATAATCAAAAAGTAAATTTTTGAACCTGTGTGTTGGTTTTAGTAAGCGAAATTATTCAGTACACAAATAAAGAGCAATTGGACTATACTGAGATGTATTTTGATTATGTGTTTTTGTAATACAGTGGGTGATTGGTTAACGAACTTAATTCGATCCAAAACAATGTTCGCTAACCAAATTGTTCGTTAACCGATCATAGTTTTAGTATAGATTTGTATGGGACGTAAATTAATTCGTTCTTAATAGCTAAATAATATATAAAAAATTATATAAATTGTCCCTAAATTTTGTTAAATGTAATAATAATAAAACATACATTATATACGTAAAGTCTTGTCTTTCCTTCCGTCATGCTTTTTTTTTAGTTTGGGGCATTAAATATTTGACAAAAGTTTTTTTTTCAACCTTCCCATTTTAATAGGGTGAATATACACTGGCGAGAAAAATTAAAGGGACAACTATAAAAACTCATCGAACTTGAATAATTTTGCAGATAAGAACATGAAACTTGCACAAGATCTTTATTTTGTCATGCCTGACATGTAATCAAAATGCAGAACTGACTATTTCTGCAAAAAATAAATTTACATAAAAACATAAGACTGAGTGATATAAGAGGGGATAAGGAAATTGTACTTTTACAATATTTTAGAGAGACACAGGAAAAATCAATAAGGTATGTGGTCATTCCTGACCGAAATGTAAGTTTTAGAGCGATTTTCCATACTGTAGATTAGATTAACCAGAAGTGATTGCGGTAACAATGTCTATTCAAGATAAATAGTACTCCGAAGCTCCTGGAGAGTGCTAGTTGGGGGTTGCCGAGATGCAAGTCGGCGTACTAGTGCGCCCCACACATGTTCTATCGGATTTAAATGCGGAGAATATACAGGCCACTCCATTCGCTGGATTCCTTCGCCCTCAGGATAATCAGTCACTAGTGCAGCACGATGTGGTCGTGCATTATCATGCATTAAAAAGGGAGTTATTACTGATTGCACCCCTAAACAACTTAACATGAGAATCAAGAACCTCATTTCTGTATATTTCAGCATTCACAGTTGCACTGGTAAAAATGTGTAGGTCAGTGCGGCCATTCAAAAGGATGCCCGCTCATACCATGATTCCTGTACCTTTCTTACCGACGCCTTTCACGAATGTTTGAAGCCTTATTGCGTGTGTTTTTCTTCCTCCATATGGTAACACGTCTGAAATCACTCTCCAAACCAAATCGGGATTATTCGGTACAGAGAACTCGACTCCAGTCCGTGGTACTCCAATGAAGATGATCTCAGCACCACTTTAACCAGACGCATTTCGCTGCCGGAATTAGTGGAATACAAATCATGTGTTTCTTTGTATACAGCCCTCTTTTATGTAGCCTGTCACTCACAGTAAATCTGGATAGTCCAGTTCCTATTTCTGCAGTGAACTCCCTTGCAATATGAACTGACGTCAGTTGCCTGTTTCTTTTAGAAATCGTTGCCAAATAATGGTCCTGACAGTCTGTTGTGGCGCGTTTTCGACCTTGACCTGGTTGTCTCCGTACATTACCAGTGCCTTTAAATCGTTTCCAGATTCTTCACATGGTGCTTTTGGCTATTTTTAAGTCTTTACAGACACCTGTCAGTGTCTGTCCCGCTTTCATTCTCCCTTTCACATGCCATTTCTCACAATCAATGAAATGTCTTCTGGATGACATATTCCACCTACTACAAGCGAAAATTTAGTGCAACTACACGAAAAATCCTTGAAATTAGACTTCAAATCACCCACATGTACTCATTTTCAAACGTGCAGAAAGAACAGGCTCAAAAATTTGCATATTTTTCTGTAGCAAAGGTTAATTCCATTGGACTACGTGATGACGTTAACATTGAGTTACCAACCAATCATCTTTCATTGAAGTTCCCGCAATAGAATTCACATAAAGCACCTTTTTATGGTTGTTCCTTTAATTTTTTTCGCCAGTGTACGTCAGTATTTATATGGACAGATTGCAGTTTCATGGTTTTGCCCGTGTCGTGCCGTACTTAAAAAATAAATGACATACCCTTTGTAAAATTTTTTGGATCACATTCAGTGACTACAGCAATAAATCATATAAGTTTATTACTTTGACCTGTCAAAAACTACATTAGTTCGCTAAAATATTGTGTTTACTGCAGAGCCCGATAAAGCTCAAGTAAAGCCTAGAGCCTGTTAATAACTTAGGAACTAAATTTCAGTTAAAATAATTAACTTCTAATTAAAAATATTTCTTTAAAAAGGGACACAAAATATAAAAATTAAGGTTTTTCCACTGTTCATTCTATTATGAAGGTCCGGTACCCCTTGAATTAATTAGGCCATAAGTATACAACTGTTAAAATGTTTTCTAAGTCGATAATAGTAGATGCAATTAAATACAAATCTGAAACACAGCATTGCTTCTTCTTGGCTTTGTTTTGTGAGGTGTTCGTTATCCGAATATAATAAACTATTTCGAAGGTGTTCGTTAACCGATCTGTTCGTAAACCGAACAGTTCGTTAACCGATCACCCACTGTTTTTAAAATAGTGACTTGATTTTGACAAGTGAGTTTAATTAAAAGTTCAGAGTGGTAGTTCAGTAGGACGTTCTGTGACTTTATGCAGGGTGTTTCACGAAAGGCCCTAACTTTGAAAATGAATAACTTGGAAATGGTGAAGCATGAAACCAATGGTATGTTTATTAAAAAACCTGTAAAAATCTGACATCAAATTTTAGTAAGAAATTGCGCCTATAGATGGAGCTGCAGGTGGACATACGAGAGAGATTACACATTGAACTAAAATGGCGGACAATTCTTATTCATTAAAGTGAAAATACACTTTTATTTATGTCCTTCATGGCTCTCTGAAGGTACATAAAACGAATTTTCTATGATTTTAATACTATTAAAAGTGTTGAATGCTTAAGAAAATAAATTGCGTTCTACAAAGATCAATCTATTTTGGAACAAACATGGCAGACATTTCGTCAATGTTCAATCTCTCTCTTATGTAGGATCTCTACGTAACCATAAGTAAGCTGTATCACATCCAAAGCGATTCCAAATGCGCATATTTCACACAACGCACATATTGCAAACAAAGTATGAAATTTTCAGTGACTCTCTATAGTATGTCACCGGAAATCAACACACAAGCTTGAAAAATAGCCACCTCCAGCATGTCGAGTGTTAAACTATTTTGCTGTAAGCAGTGTTCTTCAGTGTCACTTCCGGAATTTCTTTCACTATATGTTAATAGCGATCACGTTTCAATGGCGAAAATTTCGACGACTGTCATTCTTGGCGTCTGAGCTCTCTTTATAGGATCCATAACGTTGTTTGCAGTGCCATCTATCGGTGCTATTCTTAAATAAATTTTTGAGGTTTCTGTATTAGATTCTTACGGTTTATTTAATAAAAATACAACTTGTTTCATGCGTCAGTCTATAACGTTTTCAAGTTATTTATTTTCAAAATTATGAATCGTTCCTGAAACAACCTGTACATTAAGGTAAAGCTTCTCAAAATGATAGAAATTTGAATTATTATTTCATACTGATAAAAATAATGAAATTATTGAACTAATAGTCTTAGAAATACTATGTTTGTAAGTAATATTTAAATACTTACTCACAACCTTCATGGCAACTGGATTCACATTTAGTCATTATTTCTTCAGTATAATTATCTTCTGAGAAAAAAAAATATATACTTTTAATAAAACTCGTTCCATATTTTAGTTTCAAAAAATTATTAATATATCTTTAAAAATTCAAATAATTTAATTGCAAAGTGCTTTTACGTTTCTAAAAAAAGTGTAAAAGTTTTCAGTTGATTGCATTGTAATAAATTACAATGTATTGTACAATAATATTTTTTTTTCGTTTTGAAATAAAAAATGAAAGTAGACTGAAAAATGTCCAAGAAGTAATTCAATTTTTTTCATACAAATATCAAAAAGAAATTATACAGTAAAGATTTAACGTGTCCCAAATTAAAAGAAATATACAGAGTGATTCCAAATTAATGGTACAAACTCTAAGTGTTGGTACAGGACACTATAACAAACAATTTTTATATAGGAAAGCAAGGTCGGAAATCCATTTATATAGTCAAAAATACAGGGCGACTCACGCCAATCCGAAGTCGCGATTTAGTTCATAACTTTAACAGTAGTGAAGATATTTTAACGAAATCTTTACAGTATGCTTACAATTCCTACAAAAATGAGTTTGTTGCCAATTTTGATAAAATATCTTCACTACTGTTAAAGTTATGAACGAAAACACGACATCGGATTGGCGTGAGACGCCCTAAAATTTTAACTCAATAAATGAATTTTGGACCCTGGTTTCCTATACAATAATATTTTTTTTTATATTGTTCTGTATCAACCTACTGTAAAAATCATTTATTGTATAGGAAACCAGGGTCAAAGATCCATTTAGTTAGTAATTACAGAGCGTCTCACTGTAATCCGATGTCGCGTTTTGGTTCCTAACTTTAACAGTAGTGAAGATATTTTAACGAAATCTTTACAGTATGCTTATAATTCCTACAAAGATGAGTTTGTTGCCAATTTTGATAAAATATCTTCACTACTGTTAAAGTTATGAACGAAAACGCGACATCGGATTGGCGTGAGACGTCCTGTAATTTTGACTAAATAAATAAATTTTTGACCCTGGTTTCCTATACAATAATATTTTTTTTTATATTGTTCTGTATCAACCTACTGTAAAAATCATTTATTGTATAGGAAACCAGGGTCAAAGATCCATCTAGTTAGTAATTACAGGGCTTCTCACTGCAATCCGATGTCGCGTTTTGGTTCCTAACTTTAACAGTAGTGAAGATACTTTAACGAAATCTTTACAGTATGCTTACAAGTCCTACAAAGATGAGTTTGTTGCCAATTTTGATAAAATATCTTCACTACTGTTAAAGTTATGAACGAAAACACGACATCGGATTGGCGTGAGACGTCCTGTAATTTTGACTAAATAAATGAGTTTTGGACCCTGGTTTCCTATACAATAAGTTTTTTTAAATTGTTCTGTATCAACCTACTGTAAAAATCATTTATTGTATAGGAAACCAGGGTCAAAGATCCATTTAGTTAGTAATTACAGAGCGTCTCACTGCAATCCGATGTCGCGTTTTGGTTCCTAACTTTAACAGTAGTGAAGATATTTTAACAAAAGTTGCAACCGACTCGTCTTTGTATGAATTGTAAGCATATTGTAAGGATTTCTTTAAGGTATGTTCACTACTATTAAGAAGATACTTTACTCAGTAAAAAACACCCGCTAGCTAATGTTAATGTCTGACACATTCTCTTACAGAAGTCAAGATTTTAATTATCTAACCAAATAAAAGGAAAAGTCTACATATGGTCTACTGTTTTATTTTGATGTCTGACCAGCTATATGTTCATAATTTTTACGATATTAATATGTTAATACCGCCTAAAAATTGTAAGGATGTAGATGGGAAGGTTAAAAATGTTTACAATATATATTATGTATGTTTTACAATAAATTTAATTGCAAAAGTTGTGGAATTAGTATTGTTTTAAATGGTGATCTAAATATAGGACAACAATAACACGTGTTTAAAAAGATAAACACAAATAGTAAAACAATTCTGAAAATGCTACATTTTAATATTATATGCAGTAGTCGCCCATAAACACTTGTCAATGCTCTTCTGCCACCGCACATTCTGTGAGTGCCCACATTTGGCACTGAAAAACTTTGCAAACACGTTTCTCCTCACATTTCGCACCAGAGCAAAATCCTGTCGAAGTATTCAGGTCGCTCCCAGTATCATCAAACTTGGGTTTCTGTGTTCTTCCTCGGAGTAGGACTTCAGTAGCCCTCTTTGCGCCACTTTTAGTTTACAGATTTACACATTACACATTAGTGTACACATTAGGTTTAGATTTTATGGATTTTGAGCTTCTATATTACTTACAGACTCTAGAATCAGTTTCTTCTTGTTTTTTTAGTGCTGAATAATTGCTCAAGGACCGACATAATCGTACCGGTAGAGGTAAGCGCGTCACAAGACATGCCTTGAGGATTTTCGAATTAAAGTGGCCACTTTCTTGGAAACTATTGGCACTGGAGCGATATCAAATAGCTGTGAAGATGGCTGAACAGTGGGTTCAGTTGTAAAGATTACCCAACAGATTGATTGAACGTTTAAGGCTAGCCCATTTTTAGACCGACTGTTCTAGCCCATTTTTTGACCAAAAATATGTTCAAGATTTACTGAAAAGCAGACATTGTCACATTAGTTAAAGATATACTTTAATCAAAGTCCTCAAAACGTAGCTTATTATTTTATCAGTGACGTGGTACTTACGAAACCTGCAATAGTTATCGATAAAAATGTACAGAAACTCTAAATAATTTACCTGATAAATTTTCAAGGTCCAAAGATACTTGATTTTCATATAAAATGGCGACTGCGAACAGCAGCGATGAATGTTCCTTCTTCCTTAACAAAATGTGATAGTTGCATGCTTTTGCCGCCAGATGGCCGAACAGCTATTCTTATTTAACAGCTAGCCCGTTTTTAGACCGTAGATCAGTGGTTCCCAACCCTTTTTCTCTCATGTACCCATTACTTAACTTTTTCATTTATGTGTACCCTTTCTCACATAAACTGTTACCAAATATTTCTGAGTTCGTTCGTTATTAACCTTTTGATTACGGGCAAGGACTGGCGACTATTTATATATTCATTCTTATCACAATTTACAAAGAAATCTTTTTGTGGTAAATATCTTTTGAAAATATCTTAATATAAATGTAGGGCAGAGATTATTTTTAAAAAAGCGATTCAACTAGAATAAAAAATAGTCGCTGGGAAGACATGTGTCCCAACCTTGTAATAAAAGGGTTAATAGTCTTATGCTAGTTACCAATAGATGTCTCTTTAAAATTCCAGTTTTGAACACTATCCATTTTGACACAGTATCAGCACGGTATCTACAATAGGGTATCAACATAAAGTCACGCAAAACAATAAATATTACCTAAAGATTTCAAATTAAGCACTCACAAAGAAGGAATTAACCTACACCAATTGATACAAGTTGATGAGTTTATTCAAATGCTACCCTGTCGAACACATAAATAATGACCTGCTTTCCAAATGGTATTAAATGAAATCTCGATACGATCCATGTTTTATATACAAATTTCGAGAACTACTAGAAATAAAAGTTTATTAAAAGGGGAGGGGGTACATGCAAGATATTATTATATTATTAGGAGTGGGAGGATATAATGGCAACCAATTATCTCAATTACTGAGTTTTGCCATTTTCCTTTATTTTATGCAAATAGCTATTCAGCTTTAGCATGTCTCTCTTTGTTAACGAAAAGTTTGGTGTTTTGTTTATCTGTTTTCAGTTTAACATTTTGTGTTTTCCAAAATTACGAATGTAATTTACAAGTACCCCTAACTAGACTACCACACGTTATCCAGAGATACGCGTCCCCCAGGTTAGCAACTGCTGCCCTAGACTATATTTTGACCTTCTCCTCTATGCTTAAGTGCTGAACTTTGAGATTTACATTAAACGCTTAGGAATATGCTGCTTTACATTAATTTCTACTGGTTATGTTTAATTTTTTCTATCAAGGTACGTTCTTTCGATTTTACAGGAAAATTAGCTATATCACTGTTTTATACTGAAAAAAAAAGATTAATTAATTGAAAGTTAAACTGGGAAGTGTTAAAATTAATAGATTTCCAAAAATTTGTTTCACGAATATTCACTGTGATTTATCTTTTTTGTGTGTTAGATTGTTATCAGCATAATAAAGGAATAGTTTACCTGCAACTATAAGCAAATTATGTAGATATTTTCTGGTGTTATCATGGTAGGTACACAATGGGATATTTTAAAGTATTAAAACATGATAATGTGTGTTTTGTTTTTGTGTTCCATGCATTATTTAAAACCCAAAAACATGTTGCCACAGGGTGGTCATAAAAAATGTTTGCTAAGTAATGAGACCATAATGATGAATTGGGGAGTATTTGTAATTCAAAATATCAACCAATTTTTAGCAGAAGTAATCTTTGCTTCAATTAATCACAGAATGTCTGTTATTAAATAAAGCGAAGATTTTAAATCTGAAATAGAGGCAAATATTTTGAATAAAATAATTCCCTAAAATGGCAACATTAAGTTGAATGATACGGTCGCTTCATGGATTACGATTCTTCATGGCTTCTATATGGTCTACGATTTTCATGATCTTCCCGTATGCATTAAACGTTCTATGCAAAATAAAAACGTGTAACCTTTTTTTTTAATCTAGAGGAAAACTATAAATATAGCGTTCTCCAAGTTTAACTAACACCTTATTTATCAAGCTTTTTTTCATAAACTTACTTTCTCGACGCGGGCAAAGAGTGAAATTATTCGGATATAGAATAGCTTTACTCAGACATCCACGTTGATCTCTCATTGCATCAATCATGCAAAATTCTATGCAATCCTATAAAATTACAAATTGAAATGTATGAAATATAATTTAAATATAATAACATTGAAAATAAATAATATATTTGTACTATTTATTGTTCATTTTACCAATTTTCTTTCAGACATTATTTAAAAAACATGGTCAAAAATTTTCACTAAAAACGTCCCCCATTTAAAAAATGAAAAAACAGTTTCAAATAAAAAATCTCCTCCACTCCACAAAAACGCTTTCACCCGAGCTAGAGCTTCATCAGTTGAAAATTTTTGACCATGTTTTTTAAATATCGTAATTTCGCGCGTATGCGCCGCAACTTAGTTAAGTCAATTTCAAACCGGAAATTTTATTGAAACTAAGAAGTCAAATAAGTGCTAAACAGAAGTAAGTCACATTTTATTTAAAATAAATTCGGGTAGGAAATCGAATTGTCTGAGGTATGGCGTATACGCGCGAAATTACGGTAATGACTGAGAGAAAATTGGTAAAATGGACAATAAATAGTAAATTTACAGACATTAACAAATGAACACCTGTTTTTAATATATTTGTATGCTACATAAATTGAATGCTATATTGAAATTTGTTGATATATAAATGTGACTGAAAATTTACTGTTTACTTTTATTTATTATAAAATTAGCTTTATGCCTATTTTTCACATAGAAAAACAAATATAAAAACATAAACGCTATGTATACAGGGTGTTCCTTCTTTTATTTGACCAATAGCTAAGCCTTAAACCGTTACTTTACTATTTTCTCTGCGACTTCAAATAGTCAACTTACGATTATTTGGAGGTACTTCCGATTGCAAACATTGTACAAGTATTATTCTTCTTCATATGAAATTTCATTTGTGTAAAAATTATTCTCAAAAATTTTACGCAATTTGGGGTTCTGTACGTTATGTATAGAAAAACTTTTTCCATGTATTAACCCGCTAAATAGCAACATTTTGCATTCTTCTGCGCCAAAACTTACCGAGCTATGAAAATTTAAATTTTAAGATTTTTCGACGTTTTCTGGCAGTAAAAACAAAACACAAGTGGGTAAGTGTGATCGATGATTGCACAAAGGGTTTCGTTTAATATTCCTTTCAAAACACTTTACCTTTTCTTTAATAAATCCAAATAAATTTTATTTAAAAAAAAAAAAAAAGTCATGTTTTTTATAAAGTAAAAATTTACCGGTCTATTTTTCTCGTTTTCTCGAATATCTGAACTTGCCCGATAGCGGGTGAAGGTACTCTGTCCTATACTCTGTCATATCTGTCATTTGGACTAAATGCGATAGTTAAAAAAATAGTTTATCTAAAATAGATATTTAAACCTATTGCGTAATCCTTTGTAATCCAGGTCCTACTGCCAAATTGCGTATTTTCGAAAGTCAGATATATGACAGTTATTTAAAAGTATCTACATTGATTTTAAACTATATTGTTGCCCGCAAACGCCCGTGTTTGGAGCTAACCTTGCCCACAGATTACGGAAGATTAGTTATTTTATATTTTACTAGCTGTTACCCGTGACGTCTTTCACGTAACATTAAAAGAAAAATAAATGCATTAATTAAGGAAAACGTTTCACCCCCGATAATTAAAACATCTGTAACTCTCTTTATAACAAACTCCGTTTTTTCGAATACCTGAACAGGCCTGATAGAGGGCGAAGCCCGCTATTATACCCTGTCATAATAATATCTGTCATGTGGACTTAATGCGATATTTAAAAAAGAATTAATTTCAAAATTAAACATGTTGTACACCTTCAAAATGTTAAAATATGCGAATATTTCCATAATCGGGTTTTTATCATGATTCAGTACGTTCCTCAAACTCATATATTTACTATTCTGTATTACTCTCATTGATACTCTCTTTGTATTATTCTCAAACATTTGAAAAATCCGATAAACTTTCAATATGACGTCAGAATAATTTTCTTTTTAATTTTCTACTGACGTGATATTAATCTGCTTTTTGTACATACACATAGTCATACTCCTTGTATTATTGAGAAATATTTGAGAATTTCCGTTTTATTACCAATATGACGTCATATTAATCTTTTTTTCAATGTGTGAAAGTTTTTATTTCATTTTCATTTTCCACGTGGAAATCTTTCAATAGAAAATTAATTATTGTAGAAAGAATTTTATTGTGGATTTTTAATTGTTGGCAACTGCTATAACGAAAACTGTTTAAATTTAATAGGAAAAAACTGTTAGAATTTTGGCTTTTTATCTCTCTATATTAAAATAATACATTTTTTTAAAAATATTTTGTGCTTCATGGTAGGTATTTAACTATAAGTACACAAATTTTCATACCTGTAAGTTATATAGTTTTTGAGAACGGCTCTGTGACGGACAGACATCGGAGCGGGAGTAATAGGGTTTTGTGAGATGAACGAAATCCTAAAAACGTATGTGGCGAGGGATGAAGCTGGAAATTAAATTATTGATAAAAAAATTTCATATAATTCTAAAAGAAAATTTGTTACGGTTTTAACGAAAACATTAGATTAATTAAACTAAGAACTCGCAGGAAAACATGCAAAATCTCAAAATATTGGTCTAAAAATTTATAACTGGTCTACAGTTTGTATACAAAAACGAATTTATTTAAAATAAAATTTCACACAAATTTACTGGCAGCTTGTTTCCGATTTTGTTATACATTGTTGAACATTAACAGGAGACGCTTCGTTTACACCATTTGAAAATAAATTATCTCTATGTTTCGAAAAATATTGAGTGGAATGGAGTGCAAACATTCAGATATATTTTTTGACGATGCTCGTTTTTGTATGTAAAAGTTTTGTAGGTCATAATTCATAATTTTTAAGAGAATTTATTAATAAATTTTATAACTAAAAAAAATGCTAACATATTAATGAGACAGTGTCTTTTCTGCAGAAAATTCCACTCTCCTTTTTCGCTTCATTTCTTGAAAATACCATACTGTTTCAACCGAATACTATCACCTTCTTTTTCCCTTTAGGTACACTTTTAGCTTACTTCAGTCCATTTAACACAGGAGTGTATCACTCACATGTTAAACAAAAATGATCATCCTTCGTATTGATTACAGATTCACTCATCCGCTGTAAAGTTTTTCGCATTATATCACTAATTTGTTTGTACGAATAAGAAAACGCAAAATATGTTGTCACAAAATGAGCTGATGCAAGATCGTAGCCTCTCACACCACTCAAAATTTAAATGACGTTAAGCTACAACTCAGGTGCGATCATAAACAATCACGAGAGCAGTCAACGCGAAGCACATCACTCTTTCCGAACTTTTACCAAAAACCTCCGGCAAATGTCAGAAAGTACCTAATTTTTTTGTAAAACCCTGAAACGAAAGCGTTTAAAAAAATGTTTCGAATTTTTACCCCTCCCTGTGGTAAATGCTGTTATTTACAGTTAAAATCCAGAATTTACAATACTTTGGGTTTTTACAGCAACATATATACATTATACATAAAAAAAAATTATACGTAAAATGTCTACTATACAGGTTCAATAAAGCAAGGTACAATAATAAAATTTTAGAAACAAATGATAGGGGAAACCGGGGCTTATTTTCACAAAGCTTATTTCTTACCTTGTATAAGTTGTGTTAATATATTGTCGCTACCATGTCAAACTATCGAATATGAAAAAATGCATTTTTCATTACTTTTAAAAATGGGCCGATTGTCACCACTAAATTGTATTAGAATTCTTCGCCTGTTAAAAATAATAATAACATTTCTGCGATGAACATGGTTGTCAGTTTGGCCTCATTTTTTATTCGGTGATGCCGAATTCATACCGGAAATTTTGAAAGAAAAAGTTTTACTTTAAGTAATTACGAGATAGGCTGTCAGTATATAAAGAAAAAATGTCTATTTTAAATTTATGGTATGGATTCAACATTTCTGAATGGAAAAGGAGGGCAAACAGGCAACCCTGGTGATGTTGTAACCCTGCAACCCTCTTAAAATTTAGTGGTGACAATCGGCCCATTTTTAAAAGTAATGAAAAATACATTTTTTCACATTCGATAGTTTGACATGGTAGCGTCGATGTGCATCAGTACATGTGCTTTGGTGACATTATTGAAAGAATATGAAATATGATTAGTTTGACTGCTATCTTAAACAAATTTGTTATATATATATATATATGTGTGTGTGTGTGTGTGTGTGTGTGTGTGTGTGTGTGTGTGTGTGTGTGTGTATAAAAAATCATAAAATCTTAGAAAATAGTATGAAAAAAAATTATAACAGGACGGTTGGGTGGGTAGACATTGGATTGAGGAGGTATGTGGCGCAGTTGTATGGAAAAACTCATGGTTAATTTATATTATTATTTTAAAAAAGGGGGCATTTTTATTTACACATTGTTTGATATTACACATTTTATAATGGACTGTGATGTGATATTTTTATATGTATATTCATTTAGTTAGATTTGCATAGTCATTATTTAATTAATTTAAATGAATTTATATTCATTATAATAAGAATGTCTTTGATCTAATGTTTGAATTAATACCTTCGGTGGACAATATCATATTAACTTCTAATATAATGTATACTTTTCTACAGTGTTAATATAATATGTTTTAATTTTTATTAAACGTTCTACCCTTACCACTTATATTAAGTGTTTATAATTTTTTAACTTTGTATGAAGAAACATTATATGTTACTAATTCATTTCAATATTTAATTAATATTAATTTTAAAATTCATTGTATCTTAATTCAAATATTTAGTATATTATTTTAATTTAATTTATGTGATGTTGCATTTTTGGCACAATTATTTAATAGCATAGCTGCCAACTTTTACGCTTTTTTGCTACCATTAAAAATTAATAGAAAAATTTGTATTATTGAATAATATGGTTTCGGTGGTTTAATAAGGTAAAATTTACTATAAAATTTCAGTGGTAGGAAAAAAGCGTAAAAGTTGGCAGCTATGTAATAGTTTTTGCTATTTAGTGGTACATATATTTTTAAGTTGCTTTAATTATTAAGTTTTCCATCTTACAACTTATTTTTAAAATAGAATTATTCATTAATACATCTATTACTTTAATGTAATTTGATATTCTATTTATTAATTAATTTCATTTATTTATTATTTAATTAATTGCTATCATTTAAGATAGTAATTTGGTTTAATTATTAAACATTAATTTTCATCCAATACTTTCTATTCAGAGTACATTCACTTTACCAATATAGATGGCAGTACTAATGTTCCTGTTTGCTTTACAATATTCATATTATTCTAACATCATTTCTGGCAACATTATAAAACATTTTCTATTTCTAAAATTGGCAACATGTAATGATTTTTTTTGGGCAATTTATTCCCTAGTTTTGGTTGTGTTTCATGATGATTCTTGTGGTGCACAGGTATCTTTTTTAATCATAATGGATTTTATACTTTCTGTCTCTATTTAATGTTTTCTCTGTATATTATAGGTATGGCTTCTTTCCTTTTTAATATTGTATTTTATTTTTTATTTTTTCACAGGTTTGCTTCATTGTTTATGAGCAGGTAGTCCCAAAATGATATTCTTTAGCAATGTATGGCTAATATGATGATGAAACTTCTTTATCATTTTATTTGTGGTATTTAGGCATTTGGGATTTGATAATTCTGTCTAAATTCCACAAATTTCATTTCATTTCATTCATTTAATTCCATATTTTCAATTTTTAATTAAATTTCTTATTCTTTTAATATGTTTTTGTTTCCATATTCAGTGTGTTGGGGAATCTTTCATTGTCAACTAATTATTACATACTTAATTATTATTTCATTGTTTAAGTTGGTGCTATGATAAACTTTCATTTATGGCTATATATATATATATATATATATATATATATATATATATATATATATTTGCACTGGAGATTTTTTCGTGCTGTTGGAGTATTTCTGTTGTATCGTTCTAAATTTTAGCTTCAAATTATTAATTATTCAATGTATTAATAATTGACTGTTAGCTTACACTTTAAGTGACCATATAATTTCAAATCTTTGTCATTAATGCTTTAAAATTAAAAAAGAGACACGTTGTCGAATAGGGTTGGTTGTCATACCATAAGAAGAACATGTTGTCTCATACAACAAGCATCCTCAATCGTAGAATCTATCTTAATATATTCCATTTCATGGCGTAAGTTCGTTTCTTAACCATTTTTAAATGCCAAATAATTGTGTTAATGAAATGTTGAAATGATTGACTGTTGCGAAACTTTAGAACAAATTGGCATGAAAATAAGTAAATGGTTTTCTTTACGTGCATTATAAAATACATTTCGGTAAACAAAAAACCTAATAAGAAGACGTGAAACGGAAAATTTGGGCTTAAGTATGTGAGATTAATACCAAATGAAATAAACAGCTTTGAATAAAATATTCAACTATTTTGCTTGTTTATGTATGTATTAAAAAACTATTTCTGATTACACATATTGGATAAATTACTTCTGTTTTTATATAATAGCAGATAAATGGCTGCTGTAAACTAAATAAATAACGTAAATACAGAACAAAATACATGTGTGCAAAACACTGTGAAAACGTTGCCATAAGGTGGTATGAAATATTTACTTCTTTTGCAGTAGGGAATTGTCTCTATAGCGCCAAGAACCCTATGAAAAAGACGTGCCGTTTCTTGTAAGACAAAGCATATCGTTAGGGTATAAAACGTCTATATTACAAAGCTAAGTTTGTGTAAATTGCTAACTCTTATTTGTCATGAAATTAACCTACTAACATGACACATGAGGAACGTTTAGATTTTTTAAAATTAATTATAATGAATGCATAAGCAATATAGAAAATATATATATATATACAGGGTGTTTCTAAACTCATGGTACAAACTTTAAGGGTAGGTAGAGCACACAGTAACAATCATTTATTGTATAGGAATGTATGGGACCAAGTGACGCATTAACCTTTTAACGGGCGGTGTCCACAAAAAAGGACACCAAATTTTAATTCCAAAACTGACACACGGCACCAAGAATATTTAATTAAAATTTTCGTTTCATTAAGTACCGGAAAATAAGCAAGTTTTTATTGTCTAATGAATTCGTTTGTAAATTCTGGTGTCAGTTCATTACTTCATCATTTTACAAAGAGACTTACTCCGCGCCGGAAAGGGTTAAGGTAAAAAAACCAGGGGGGGGTCAATTAGGCCCCTTTTTTAATTTTCAAAATTTCTCATTCATACCAGAAAATTTTTATGCTATCCTGTTCTTGACATTTCACAATTACTTAACAACAAAATTTCTTCTTTGAAAATTTTTGGTATGAAATCAAAATTTTTGAATTAAAAAAAGCACAAAACTGTCAATCTTATCAAACGAAATACATGAATAAAAAAGAACGAAAAATCATGCGTCAAGCATAGATTATGTAACACTTTCCAACGCTTCCAAAATAATTTTACAAATCATTACCGTTTAATAAGCTGAAAGATAACATCGAAGTAAACAATTTGAAAAACGCATAACATATTTAAAAACGTAATTTCAGGAATTTCCAACATTTATTTCTAACATATACAATATTCGGAAAAATATCCGAATACTTTTATTCAGCCCTGTATATGACCTATAGATTTGTATATTTACTACATAGGATGCTAAATTTTAATTCAGTTAAGAAACGCGTAGCACAGTTTAAAATTCTCCTTCTGCAGTTTCTGTCAATAAACGGAAATGTGTTTGCGAACTTTTGTGCTTCCCTGAATATGATTTGCAGAATTTATACACACAACGTAATAAACAAAAAGTGATTTAAATTTAAAATCGCGTTTAGTAACTTAAAACGCACTTCCAGGAATTATTGTTAACAGACAGTAGAGAATTCTTTTGTGTGTCCCTGTAAATGAACGATGACTCCTATACACACAATATTCTGTAGTCAGCCTCTTGTAATGCATCTTAGGGATATATATATATAATATTCAATGCGTTTAAAATAGTGAAACATTATTTAAATAAACCGCAGACAATTTTTCTCCATAGACGTAATGTAACGGAATTCTTTTGACTGTACCTGTAAAGTAACTATTAGTGCTATGCACACCCTATTCCATATTGAGCTTCTTGTAATGCACCTTAGTGATATATATCAATTACGATGTGTTGGAAATTGTGTAACATCATTAAAATGAACCGCAAATGATTTTTCCCCATAGACCGTAATGCAACGGAACTCTTTTGAGTGTCCCTGTAAAAAACTATAAGTGCTACACACTTCTGTTGAAATAGGAAAGATGCTATAGATAACGACAATAACATATAAAAATTGTAGAGCAATCCGAGCATATTTACGGGAGTTAGAGCACGGACAGACGGCAGACGGCCAGACGCCAGATGGCCATACGGCCATATGGCCAGACAAACCGAAGTCATAAACACTTTTCAACTAGGTTGGAAAGTGTTAAAAAGATAAAATGTTTATTTACAATGTAGTTTACGAGTAAATAATAATGCATACAATAACATTACAATAAGTGTTCAAAATTGCGCCCACCAACTGTGATACATGCTTCGCAGCGTGGTGGAACGATTGGCGTACACTCCGAAAGATGTCAGGCATTTCCCACAGCAGCTTGGGATATGCGAGATACTAGATTTTCGTCTGATTCAACTGGAGTCTCATAAACAAGACTCTTGAGATGTCCCCATAAAAAGAAATCAAGGCTTGATAAATCGGGAGATCGCGGTGCCCAAGGAGCTGGTCCACCACGCCCAATCCATCGCGTGCCAAACGTGGCATTCAGGTAACTGCGCACATCAAGGGTGAAGTGACTCCATCATGTTGAAACCACATCCGGTTACGAATAGCGATCGGAACATCTGGCAGCAGTTCTGTAAAACCTGTTGCAAGAAAATAAGAAAACAGCTACCATCCAGCCTCTTTGGTAGTAGGTATGGGCCAATCAAATAATTATTAGCAATACCCGCGCACAAATTAACAGAAAATCGTTGTTGATAAGCATGTGGCCGCGTTGCATGTGGATTATTAGTTACCCAAAGATGGAAATTGTGCGCATTAAATACACCCTCGTGTGTAAATACTGCCTCATCTGTAAATAGAATATGAGCAGTAAAGTCTGGCTGCAATACATGTTGCTGCAAAACCCACTGGTAAAAGTTCAGCCGCAGAAGATAGTCTTCCGGATTCAAATTTTGTACACGTTGAAAACGGAAGGGATGAAATCTATTTTCATTTAACACTCTCCAAACGGTCGGATGACTCACACCTAAATTCTGTGCAACAGCTCTTGTACTTTATATGGACCTTTCACTCACAAAATTCAAAATAATTTCTTCCAGGCTTGCACTGCGTACAGCTCTTTCTCGTCCAGTTTCCTGGCTGGTGACGTGGAAAGAACCTGTTTCAGAAAGCTGACGGTGTAAGCGCTGAAACATTCTATGATCAGGCATACTTCTGCGAGGAAACTACTCCTGATACATTCGTATGGTAGCTCTGGCGTTGCCATTTGCACGACCATACATAAAAAACATGTCGGCTTTTTCGGCATATGTAAAGTCTTCCATGACGAACGATAGCAGAATTAAAAATGACGATTTCTTCTACTTGAATGCATGGTATTGAACTGCCCTCTACCGCCAGTGGAATCAACCAAAAACTCCATTTCTATTTCAAAAAATTTCTATTTCAATTTCTATTTTCAATTCAAAAAATTTCGATTTCATACCAAAAATTTTCAAAGAAGAATTTTATTATTAAGTAATTATGAAATGTCAAGAAAAGGATAGCATAAAAATTTTCTGGTATGAATGAGAAATTTTGAAAATAAAAAAAAGAGGCCTAATTGCCCCCCTGGTGTTTTTACCTTAATGCGTCACTTGGACCCATATATTCCTATACAATAAATGATTGTTACTGTATGCTCTACCTACTTTTAAAATTTGTACCATGAGTTTAGAAACACCCTGTATTGACCACTAATAAACTTATACTTTCGAATTGCAAGGTAATAATTATTCAAGTGAAACAGGAAGCCACGAAACAATAGAATAGATATCGAAACTTTGAGAACGAATCGGAAAATGCAACTGCTCAAAAACACCACAAAGTTATGCTTCTGGAAGTCAGACAAATGTTTCTTTCTCTTAAATTTAATAAATAATCACACTTGCTATAATTAGGGAGTTTAATATTAAAGTAAGTAATTATGATTTGATATGCTGAGGGACATTTTAGTTAAAAAATTCCATTTATTCCAAAAACTTTTTCGTTCTATATGTTACTTAAATGCAGTAAAATATTTTAAAAAAAAACCTGTTACATTTTATTTTATCCGTCGTTTAAATTTATATATGGAAAGAATAATTATTGGTACAGATTAATTTAATGAGGACAGTTTATTCTGATGAAATGTTGTTTATTTAAACATTCGGGTGTGTATACCAGTTATTCGTGTAAGGAATTGCGATGCGCTAACCACCCCTCTCAGGATCATTCAGGCATTTCGATCACTTGTTTTGCACTTTTAGCAATACGTGTCGGTAAATGTCAACGTTTACCAAACTGGTTTGATATATGCCTCAAATGGAAGCATTTAAAAACATTTTTTCGGACTGTTACTACCTCACTGTGATAGATGCTAACATTTACTAAAAAACTTTAGTGTTTACAAATATCTGATCTTTTACTGTAACCTATACAGCGTGTTTCAAAAATTCACGTAAAAATTTGAATGAGAGTTAGAGTACATCTACAGGAACCATATTCACATAGGGACGCATATCCGGAAATGTCACCAAGAGGAGATAAAAAAACCCCGCAAAATCAAAGAAAGAACTCTATCAAAAACGATGTGTAAAGCAGCTTAGGAGAGATTGCTTAACGATGTGGCCACGCCTTACTGTCGCACATTGTGTTCTCAACACGACAGGACTCGTTATCATAACTCAAGGCAGGTACGTGCGTATTAAGACCGAACCTTCTGGAATAGTTAGATTTAGTGTATTGGACAAGCGGAAAGATCCTCACAAGCCTCTGACCTAACATGAATTGATTTTTTTCTCTGGGGGACTCTAAATTCAAATGTGTATAAAATCGTAGCGTTTATACTACCACATGTTTAATTCCCCTCCCCTATTAAAGATCTTCTCCTGGCCTAAACGCCGTTTTATCTTGCGTTCTTACCTCATTTTTGTGTCTTTTATCTTCTAAAGGGGACATTTCCTGACAAGTGTTCCTATATGAATATTTCCCCACTAACATTTAACATGGAGTTTCGAAATACCCTGTATTTAAATTTCGAACCTATATACGTTTTTTACTACTCAAAACAATGTTGAAGCTTGAAGTTTTTAAAGGACATTAATTTAAATTGCAGTACATTTCTAACCAGAGGCAAATTCACCAATCGATCCGATAGGTCCTGGCTGAGGCGGCAACTTTCAAAACGGTAGAAATTTTCAGAATTATCCATTATATTCTACATAATGCTGCCATTATATCAACATAACGCTACTTAACTAAATAAGTTTATTCCACCTTATTAACAAATTTAATTGTATTCAAATAAGGGGACAGTATTCTTCATGTTATCTCGTTAAAAAAGCTCATAATCACACTACACACGTTTACACCTGTATAGTAAGCAAATACTATCATTTAGTAGGCGGGAAACGTTTAAATCCGCCACTGATTCAAACATCAAATGCTAGACATAAAGATTATTTTATCAGTAAAATTATTTCATTTTCTAAAACGCATATTACGAATGAATCTAAAGATTACAGTTAAAAGTTACTACATTCTTTTTCAAATTAAGTAATTAACCCATTTTAGGCCAAGCATAGAAATTTTATAAAATGCGGTATTATTTGCATTGAAATTTGCTTAAATTACATTCATTAAGACACCAAAAAAGTTTCGTGCATAAAAAATAATATTTTATTTAATTTGACGTTACCATTATTAATTTACCAATAATAACTGAATTTTTCGTCATATTATATGGGCCATAATTTCTATTCTATCGGTAATGGTTTTAAATCTAGCAATAGTCTGTTTTACGGAAAATAAGCCGTAGCATGACTTTTACTATGCTAATTACACAGTATGTACCATACAAAAAAAGCTCCAATGAAAAATAACTTTGTCATCAGTAATTTTTAACAGTAAATCCTTCGCTTATTTAATTGCAGAAATATGTGATTAAATAAAGTGAAGATTTCTATTGAAAATTAAACGTATAAACAAATCGTAGTATTTGGCAGCTATGAGTTAATTACGTTACTACGGCATATTTATCGGGACTGTTTTTTACAGCACATCCTGTATAAGTTCTACCCCAAAAATAACCTTTTTTGTAAACCACGAAAAAGTTTCTAAAATGTCGAATTTAATTTAAAAATACACTCAATCATGATGAAGCATTTAATTAATGGTACCTGATAGATCTAGCATAGCTCGGTAGTTTTTTGAACATTCATACTGTATTTCAGTAAAGACGAAATTTTATTACCATGTCTACAGGAAAATATAATTTCTAGTTTCTAAAAGTTATAAAAACAAATGGTGTCAATTAATATTTTACTCTTTTTGTATATACCGGGTGATTATAATTAAAGTTACGATTTCAAAAATCGATAATTTTAAAACTACTGGTCAGAATGACTTGATATTTTAGCAGAACAATCGTGAGGCAATGGAATTTTGTTTGGTGAAGGAAAAAAAATAGTTCCAAATTGTGCCGATAGATGGCGTTGTCAGGGTAATGTCAGGGGAAAGACCAA
The DNA here is from genome assembly GCA_963931845.1 of Maratus michaelseni. Lineage (NCBI taxonomy): Eukaryota > Metazoa > Arthropoda > Arachnida > Araneae > Salticidae > Maratus > Maratus michaelseni. The sequence continues at coordinate 66,459,452 of OZ007594.1, forward strand.
AAATGTATTCTTGAACCCTTTCCGGCGCGGAGTAAATTTGTTTGCAAAATGATGAAATAATAGACTGACACCGGAATTTACAAACGAATCCATTAGTAAAAAGAAACTTGCTTATTTTTCAGGTTCTTAATGAAAGGAAAATTTTATTATAATTAAAGTTACGATTTCAAAAATCGATAATTTTAATTAAAACTACTGGTCAGATTGACTTGATATTTTAGCAGAACAATCGTGAGGCAATGGAATTTTGTTTGGCGAAGGAAAAAAAAAAGTTTCAAAATGTGCCCATAGATGCCGCTGTCTGGTTTCACATTGTCTGAAGATATGCAAATTACTAATATGTGACATGCGCACCGCTGACATAGCAACCATAAAAATGCAGAGCAGCAGCTCTTTGCCTGAATGCTTCATCATGACTCTGACTATGAAGGATCGCGCTCTGCTCTTGAAGCTTTTTTATAAGAACGATGACTGTGCACTTACAGCTATTAGGAAGTTTCGGACATTAAAATCCATAAAAAAAGGTCCAATAACAACAAATGGTCTGCAAAAAATGATTGCTAAATTCGAAGAGACCGGTTCATTTGACGTTAAACGGGGTAGAGGAAAGAAACCAGTTTCAGCTGCGGCAGTGGAAGATGTGGCTACAGCATTACAGGAACATACTGACAGTGATGCTGGAATCAGCAGTGCAAGGGGGATTGGCCGAATGCTGGATATGCCGAACAGCACGTTGCGTAAAGTCCTACGGAACGTCTTACGCTGTTATCCGTACAAGATAACTCATGTGCAGGAGTTGCTACCTGCTGACCTGGAAGCACGTCAATCTTTTGCACTACAATTTCTTGCCCGGATGGAAGTGGACAACGGATGGCCATGGAACATTCTGTGGTCTGACGAAGCCCACTTTCATTTGCAAGGTTCTGTAAATACGCAAAATTGCAGGATATGGGCGACCGAGAATCCGTCCCAGCTACAGCCATTACCTCTTCAGTCTGAAAAGGTCACTGTGTGGTGCGGAATAACGGCAGCATTTATCGTCGGTCTATTTTTCTTCGAGGAGATCACACCTGCGAGTCCCGTTACCTGCACAGTTACTGGCAAGCGGTATGAAGCACTTTTGCGTAACCATGTTCTTCCGTCACTTCAACAGCGTCAGTGTGTGGATCGCATAATATTCAAGCAAGATGGCGCTCCTCCGCACATTGCTACTACTGTGAAGCAGCTACTGACTGATAATTTCGGAGATGATAGGATCATAAGCCGCCATTTTCCAACAACGTGGCCGCCACGTTCCCCCGACTTAAACCCGTGTGATTTCTGGCTTTGGTGGTACCTGAAGAATGTTGTTTATAGCGGGCGGATTCAGAATCTAGCCGACTTGAAGGCAAGCATCACACAACACACCCATTGCATTAGTACAGATACCCTCCGATCTGTTGTGGAGCATGCCGTTTTGCGCTTCCAATTAGTAGCGGAACAATTGAGCAACTTATGCCTTAATAATCAGTAAGGTGTTTGTTCCATCAAGCTCTTTTTTTTTTCATTTTTTGTCATTATCGCTGTCGTCGCTGTAAACACGTAGTCTTGTCTTTTCGCTAATAAATTTTTAGTAAATCTCTGAACTCTATTTTTTTCCTTTTGGCAACATCATTCCTATGTTTAATCCTTTAACGGGCGGTGGTCACAAAAAAGGACATCCAATTTTAATTCTAAAACTGACAAACGGCACCAAGAATATTTAATTAAAAATTTCCTTTCATTAAGTACCAAAAAATAAGCAAGTTTCTTTTTACTAATGGATTCGTTTGTAAATTCCGGTGTCAGTCTATTATTTCATCATTTTGCAAACAAATTTACACCGCGCCGGAAAGGGTTCAAGAATACATTTTTGGTCTTTCCCCTGACATTACCCTGACAACGCCATCTATCGGCACAATTTGGAACTATTTTTTTCCTTCGCCAAACAAAATTCCATTGCCTCACGATTGTTCTGCTAAAACACAAGTCATTCTGACCAGTCGTTTTAAAATTATCGATTTTTGAAATCGTAACTTTAATTATAATCACCCGGTATATTGTACTCTATCCAATTTCTCAATGCTATCAAGATAACAATTCTCATTTTTCGTTATATATTTTCTCAGTTGTAAAATATAAAACTGGTTTATTGTCGAGGTATTCAACACTTTTTCCATGTAACATTATGCATTTAATGATGATTTTCTAAAAGTAGAAATACTTACGGTTTCGCCTCTTAACACAGAAAACAGCGACATAGGATATTCCTTATATAAAAGAGTTATCTATGGAAGTTTACAGAAAACAACAAAGATGGATTCAAATAGTCGTCAGATGCATTTTTAAATTCTGAAGATGCTATTATTGGAAGTCTCGAATATGCTGTCAACCATGGAATTCGTTATAATTTAATGGAATTGTTAGGGTATAGTACTTGGTAGCAAAATTATGTCGCAGAATCACTTATGCGAGAAATTAAGGAAGTGAAACGGCGTGCAAATGCCGAAAAAGTAAAGTCCTTTCAAATTGCTCTTTACAATGCAATACAATGCTGAATACAGAAAACTCATTGTTCCTATGACCTACGAAGTATTATCTGATGTTACACTGAACTCTAATTCAAGGCATCCTAAATATCGATTGTCGGTGAATAAACGTATAGAACCTTTCACATACCCACTGTTTTACCCAAAGGATTCAGTCGGTCGATAAAATGGAAAAACACCCCATACTGTAGTCACAATTTTTTTCTGGAACAAACGGAAATATGTCATTCGACTGGAAATTATGTCTTCTTTAAAATTAGGATTGAAAAATAAGTTTGGGGATTTAGCCGAATTTTTTTATAACAATAAATTAAATATATATATATATATATATATATATATATATAAAATCGCATTACCAATTGAAAGTGACGTCATAAATATGCACTTTCATTTTTCAAAATTATAAAATAAACGTTCTATCGGGTCAAAATGTGGTAATTATTCCTGACTTTTCATTTAGGTCGTATAGGGACAAGGTGTTTAAGAGCACTTTGTGAGCTAAACCTTTTTTTTTATAGAAGGAATTAAAGCTAATGTAGATTACTTTATTTAAACACAATTGTCGTAAAATGTTGCAGTTTTCTATGTGAAAGTGTCAGTTTTTTTCGAATGTCTTTTAACAGTGATTACATTTTCACACATGAAGCGTAATTTTGTTCCTTAAAAACTTGACCTCTGATTTCAAAGCTGGTGCAACACTACCTACAGATATGGTGCAGTACTATATATAGGTGGTGTTGACTGGCGAAATGAAAATTCTCTCAAAATGAAGTAATTTGAAAGAAAATGTTGCACTTTTATGTTTTTAAATGAATAGGTGAAATGTGCACGCATGTAAACAGCAAACATTTCTTCTAATTAACAACAGATAAAAATCATTTAAAAATTATTAGCAGTTCACATGATAAATATCAAATATTGACAGTCTTTTTTAAAGAAATTTTATTTCATTTAGATGAAATGGACCTTGTTCACACATGTTCCTTTTCCCCTACTTAGAAAAAAAAACGAAATCTGCTTCACGCTATTTAAAAAGTCGCATCTTTAAAACATGGGATTTTGTTTTTAAAAAAAATAATTATCTCACATTTTCTCTCATTCAGTAGATTCAGAATGACAGAATATATACTCTTGAATTTTACACGTTTCACAACAGATAATTTATCGGAATATTCTTTGTTTCCAGTCCTGTGATGGCTGGATTTAGAAAACTAAAATTACTTTCACTCATAGAGAGACATTTCTGAAGAGATCTATTATTCAACATATCTTTAGTGCAAAAAGTAGAGATGATTTTGTGATATCGAATGTTTAACGACATTTCATATGGAATCTAAATTATTTACACAAAAATGCTCCATTTAACGAACACATTCCATATTGTCAAAACAGTATGTGGTAGAAGAGGAAGAATGGGATACATTTCATTGTATATTAATCAACATACAAAGAGCTATTAAGAAATGTTTTTTACACTGGAGATAATATAATTTACAGAAGCACATATCTCTCGAACTTATTCTGCTCTTCTGTGGAGATTACGAGCTAATCAAGATATGTTATATCATATTCACATTAAATACTTCCTGATCTGGTTCAGCTTTTATCTTATAGAGAACTGCATCAGTAACAAAATTTAACGCAATTTGGTGATTGCTTCTATATGGCTGCATTAGTGGCAAATTTCATTTAGTACATCATGAATAGGAATTTATAAAGAAATGAACATAATGGAGCTAAAAGTGAAAAACATGCCTTTTAAAACAATGACATGGCGTTTTATGAATTTGTATACTTTATTTGTAAAATCAGAGTTAGTACGCTAGTACCACAATTTTTTAATATAATTTTTTCGCCTTATTTAAATGCAGAAAAGTGCTTCAAATCTTGCAATTAAAAGTGGTATCGACAATTTCTGCTATTTAAATATTAAATAGAAAAAAATCTATTAAAAAAACATGGTAAAAGTCATAAAATATGCAATTGCATTTTTATTACTCTGTATAGTAATAAAAATGGGATAAAAAATGGATATAATGGAATAGACAATAAACAAAGGGACGAAACATATATAGTATCGCGAATTGATAAATTATCTGTTTATATAATGTAATAAGAAAGGGCAACACAATACAGTGTGCACAATACATTAAATGAAAAGCGATCAGATTTTAGCTCCTCCATATGTGATTTTGATCCGGCTATGAAACTGGTGTGTCGATATTTTTATCGGCACACAAGCTAAAATGAATAAAAGGATTGTTGAGTTTAAAAAAATTATTTTCACTCATTGAAATATATTATTTTCACGTGCTGTTCAATGACGATAATATAAGATCGGGTAGATTTTATTTATCGAATCACTTTCGTTTGCGATAATTAGGCTGAGGTAAGTGAATATCTCAGGCATACACTTCAATATTAGTCGTCACACTTGTTTATCTGAACTGTTTGGTCGACGAGTAATGAATTCAGAACAGTGATATCTGGCATGGCTGCAATAGTACACGTTAAAAAAAAAGGTATCTGACATAAATCGTGTCTTTTTTGAACAATTATAATCATAAATGCTACGGAATAACGTTAAGCGCATACATTGAATCACGCTCGCAAGATCGTTTACATAATTTAAAACGTGCCATCTTTTGAGTAGGAGACTATGTTCCATGTGCCAATAGAATGTACCAATGGACCACTGTTTGCTTTAACGCCTTAAGAAAAACCTCCCCCTCTTTGACATGACAGCCTACGTAGCACAGATTGTTGGCTCATCGTTGACCGTTAGTATAAACGTTGGGAAAAGATGGGCTGCGAATGCAGGTTTTGGAAAATAGTTGGGAAATGGTAGGTAAGCGACCGCTCTAATTTGGAGGGTATCTGAGTTGGATTTTGAGCAGCTAACAGATGGACCATTGTTGGGCCTATGTTGGTAAAGTGTTTTTTGATCAATGGTATGACAAGAAGGACATTTCCGAGAGTATTCCAATGTGAAACAACCATTAGCCAACAATTTCTCAAAGTTGGCCCAACCATTTTGCACTACATGGGAGGAATACGATATAGTCTTAACCCCTTTGCGACGAACGTCCTTTACAGAATTTTTAATTTTTTGACACCGGTTTTTCAAAACAGAAATTTTTGCCTAATTGAATCGCAGAAATGCTATCATTAAATAAGGCAAAGCTTACAATAAAATTAACTGGTGGGAATAATCGAGGATTTTGGGCATCTTATGCGTCACGTATACGTGTCGCTCGTCCCCAAGGGGTTAATCTGTGTTATAAATTAATTGTCGTTAATCGTGCTTTTCGATCGATTTCAATTTCAGATCTAAAGTAATTTCAAAGTTCATTTTAAAATTATAAATTGTGAATGTCTGAGCGACGACATCAAATAAATGTAAATTAACTCGTTCAGGTCAATTTTATGCATGCTCAGCATGCGCTTCCCTAATAATATTAATTCCATCAAAATTGAAACAACACATAATGCATATATGAAATATGCATACATTTGTGAAAAAAATAATTATAGTTAAAAGCATTATACCATTTTTGAAAGAGGCCCTCGTCCACCATTTTTCTTCCACAAATTTATGTAATCAGTACACTTAGTTTCATACGGAGGAGGCAAACTCTGTGTATGTTGCTGAAATAATTTTAAATACAATATGAAATTCTGAAACGGTTTAAGGGGGTCCGAAACACAAAAAAATCTTCAAATTTTTGAAAAATATTTTATTGTATTAAAAAATTCTCAGTTTTTATCCGCTTAAAATAACGTTTAAATCATGTTTCTATCTTAAATAGAACAGGATATATTAATTTTTTGTTTTAAAAATCTAGTTTTCAGGTAGTGATTGTCATGAAAACGTTTTTCCGTTTTTCTGCATGATGGATTCTTTCACGCATTCTCGTTTTTAAATCGTTATAAGTCAAAAACATTTAAAGATATATGGTTCAAATTTCGAACATGTCTTTTTCCGTTTTTTTACTTTAAATTTGATTCAGCAAATTTGAAAAAAATATTTACTTTTGAAAATATGTTTTTATTTTTAAAGTTGCATCATTTTTTTTAAAGTTTTTACTTTAAATATTTATATATTTTTTTAGTTAATATTTTTTTAAATGCTGAATCAAAATTAAAATTTATATATTTCTGTTTTTTTAAATGAAAAAAAATGAAGTTCTACAAAAATATTTCGAGTTATAACGATGTTTAATTAATCCACTTTTTTAATAAATTTTAAATTAAATAAAAAAACAGTTATGAGAAGTTTTATCATGTGATTTTGTTTATAAATGATATGGGTAACCATCACAAAAAAATTTAAAATTTTAACTCAATAAATACATTTTTTTTTAATGTCTCCCGGACCCCTTTAACGTAAATTATAGTATAAATATGAATTGAGTTTTTATGCACACAATAGAGTGGAAGCGAAAGTAAGGTAAAATTGGATAACTTATTATTAGTTGCTTCTTGAAGCAAGATTTTCCGACAGAGTTAATGAAAAACTGCTAAAATATTCTGCACGAATTCTCACTTAAAAAAACAAAAAAAAAAGATAAAAAAAAAGAAAAACATTAAAAACTAAAGACAACATGTTGACGGTACACCATTGGGAGGGATTTTACAAATCAAAAGTTTTTTACAAATCAAAATCGGGATTTTCAGTCACTTTTATCCTAATGCGAACTGATATTGTCCCTAAAACTTTTAGTTGTTTTCAAAGCAGGTAAGACACCTACTGTAATGAACTGAACGACAACTCCAGTGATCCGAGATGACGCTTCACGTCCAACACCTTTATTGGGCTTCGTTGATACACAAGTTAAAATAATAAAAACACTTTAAAAACATTACACTCTTCCGCAACCTCAGCGTACAAAACTACTTTATACTTTACATGCACACACCACATTTCTGCTCAACCTCATCTGTCCAACTTTCTCTGCATCTCCATCAGCTTAGCTCGGCTCACTTCTTTTGACCTGCCAACTAACATCTCTTGAAGTCTCCTCGCATATCAAAAACTGTCCTTTCGATTCGATTACACGGCGATCTACCTCCGAAGCTAGGCGACAAAACCATGGACAAACTCTAAACCACTCTAGGCCAGCAACTTACGAATCCGGATAGGCCATGGGTTCCTTCGGTCGTTACAGACTCCTCCCCCCTCCAAATTTTGGACATGTCCAAACAGTGTCCTTGATGAGACTATACAGTTGTGACAAGTTCCATTGAACACCAAATGTTTTTCTTTTAATTCACAATGTTCACGAAAACTTGTTACTTTGTCACATACATGTCAACTTCCTCTTTCCTCCTGATCCATCACAGCAATGTGCCGCCCTAAATAAAATTCCTAAAATTTTTCATTTACTAGCAAAATTTTTGAAGTACGCGAAAATACAGCAATTCACACCATGCCAGTAATACAGATACAAAAATTATATTATATAAAATTTACACAAATTTACCATAATTTAAACACACACAAAATTTTCCTTAACTTCTAGACAAAATTATAACCAATGTAATTTTACACAAATACCAAAACAATTAACAGATTTTCTTCTTCTTTTTATATAAATTTAACATGATACAAAACCAAATGAATATCCGACACTTTCTTCCTACCAAAGGAAACAACTTTTCATATGAATTAACACAATTTCAAAAAAAAATATCTATAAATCTGAAACCAATAAATTCTAGATCATAATTAACATTTAAAAGTTATTTTTGTATTTTTTTCTCTTATTCTAATACAGACAATAAATAAATATAAAAATATACATTTTTTCACACAAATAATACCATTTTAATATATAGAATTTATAAACTTAATAGATATTACTCAGTGTATGGGTGCCGGCTCAGAGTGTCTGCATTACAGTGATATTTTCCTCTTTTATGCTCAATCCTATAATTGAACTGTTGCAATGCCAGGGCCCATCGTAAAAGTCTCTGATTAGAACCTGCATGAGTTTTAAGCCACACCAAAGGGTTGTGATCAGTTTGTATTATAAATGGCAAATGGCCATCCAAATAACACCTTAATTTCTTCACTGCATACACTATAGCGGCACACTCCTTTTCAGTGGTACAATATTTCTGCTCTGAATGCTTGAGCTTCCGACTAATGTATAAAATAGGATGCTCCTCCCCTTATCGCTAATCTGCGCCAAAACTATACCCAGATCAGTCCGATGCATGAGTTTGCAGTAGAAATTCTTTCTGTAACTCCTTAACTGCGTGCACCTTTAATTCCACAGGTGATCTCTTCCTGCTTTTCTAATGATTCTTCATCAGTTTATTTTTCCTTAATTTTACCACTACTTTTCTCTTTATCTTCTTGTCACACACTCTGTAACATTCCTTAACATCAGCATAGCTCCCATTTCTACCAGCATCTTTCTTGACCACACCAGGGGTGATTCCGTTTTCTGTTTTACGAAGATTTTCATCTTTTGATGCGCATTGATTATATACGTTTCCTATGTTAGGTAAATTTACCTTAGTTTTTTCTTTTCGCTGCCACATTTTCCTCAAATCTTTCAACTAACAAATCAGGTTCAAGATTTCCATCATTCTGTTCATTGGAATAATTCTCTTTATTCACACCATGCCAGTAATACAAATACAAAAATTATATTATATAAAATTTACACAAATTTACCATAATTTAAACACACACAAAATTTTCCTTAACTTCTAGACAAAATTATAACCAATGTAATTTTACACAAATACCAAAACAATTAACAGATTTTTGTATGTGTTTGATTCTTTCCATCAATTTCATCCTTCGTCTCATTCACACTCCTGACTAAATCAGCCATAAGTGGATTTTGCTGGTCTTTCACAATTTCCTCAGTCATTTCAGAAATCTCACTTTTAATCTCATCATTATTTCCAAATTCAGGATCTTCACATAAATCATTTCTATAAGAATTAAAACTTCCTCTTTTTGAACCTCATCATCTATTTCTAAATTGTCCTTATTTTCCAAAGTAAAACGATAATCATCTTCACAAAATTCGTTAACATCAGTTTGAGAAAGTCCAACATTGAATTCAAAATTAGGCTCCTTACCAACTTCATCTACAGAATTTCTATCTTGTGATAAACTGAATCGTTCTCCATCTTGTTTAGTAACTGGCTCATCAATTCCACCAATCTGTTTTAAACTTAAAATGTCTTGGGTTTCGCTTCCCTCTTTCATCATGTCCCCCTGTTCACCTTTCACATCTTCAAATCTAGATAATTCAAGCTCCTCCTTCACTTTTGCAATATTATCAGTTTCAATTCCAGTAGATTCACGAAATTTCTCAGCCAATGACTGATTTTCAACTGAAGTAAAGTCCAACACTCGCAACTCATTATTGAAAGTCTCTTCACCCTCACTCTCTTTTTCTTTTCTCTTAGGAATATTTTCCATACCACATATTGTTTCGCCATTCACAGGAACACATTTAAACAAATGAGCAATGTCTAGTAAGATTTTATCAGTATGATCAGGAACCTCAAGCAAATCCACCTCTTTTTCCATCTCATCAACTTTCCACTTAACCAATAATTTTCCTTCAACCACTCCAAATTTCTTGGATTCTGTTTCAGTCTTTTCGGCCAATGTAAACAATGAAGCCCATTCTTCACTCTTTTGTTGCTCTTCAGCAAATTTATTCGAATCCACCTTCACCAAATCCAAAATGGCCTCAGTTTCCACCACCTTCGGCAAAAGTTCACAAGCCGCACCAGAACACTGATCTCTCTCCTCCTTCAACCTTTCAGTCAATTCAAATTTCTCTTCCTGACCATTCACCAACTTCTCATTCAGCTATGTCCGCCTCTGCGCTCGGGTCAATACAACACTCACAATTTCTTTTCTTCTCTCAAAATCATCCTCAATCTCTTTTAATAGTGAGGCTGTTTTATTTCCAAGGATATATCTCCCCTGATCCAACTCATTTCTGAGAACCGCTGCTTTAGTGGTAACATGGACCAGTTCACAATCAACCTCAATTTAGGCCATAGGCAAATATGACCTCCGCTGATTCAACAAATGCTGCACCCACACATATTCTCCTGTCATATTTTCAGGTGAAACATATTTTTGACACACTACGTCGACCGTTGCTCCAGTATCTCGTAGAATAGGAATACAAGTTTCATTAATCGTTCCCGAAATCGTATATGGTGCCAATAAGTCCTCATCAACTTTATTTTTAACATGATTCACAACTCCCAAACCATTTCTAGTTTTAAGCCTTTGGCAATCAGGTCTGAAGTGCGTTGAATCCCCACATTCGTAACAACGGAACTCTTTCCTTCTCTCAAAGTTAGGATCGGGATTCCTTCCATCAAAATTAGGATCAGGTTTCCTTCTATCAAAATTGGGATCGGGTTTTCTACCTTTAAAATAATTTTCCTTCCCCCTTACATCCTGTGTAGTTTCATTTCTCTGGCCACCTCTCCTCCAGGATCTCGGTTGCCATGATTTCTTCTCATTTCGATCCTTATAACTCATCGCACCTTTATTATGAACACACCCTCTTACATCTTCAAACTCTTCAATCTTAGTCACCAAATCAACCGGCGAAATTATAGTTGTCCATTGATCCAAAAAACTCTCCTTAAATTCAGACGGTACTCTCTTTTTTATCTGATCCACAATCATCAAATCTTTTAATTGATCATAAGTCTCTATCTTCAAACCATTCAACCAACCCTCTAAATAATTTTTTATTTAATAGTAAAAATCATACCAAGTACCATCAGGTGATTTTTGAATGTTCACAAAGTTCTGCCGAAACTTTTCTGGACTCAATTTAAAACGTTTCAGCAACAATGTCTTAACATACTTATATTCACTAGCGTTTTCTACAGGTTCACGAGCTATCAATTGAGAATTTTCCGATGGCAAAACACCAATTAATTGAGTAACCCACTTTTCGGGGGAAATCTTAAGAACCTTTGTTTGTCGTTCAAAAAGTTCCAAAAACAAACTGATATCATCCTCTTTCGCATCAAATTTCGGCATCAATTTCTGAATCTCCACTCCCGATTCAAAACCCATACTAGATTTAACCGAATCGTCAGGGCTCTTACTCTCCCTTAATTGCAACTCCAATCTCTGTTTCTCCAATTGAAAATTCCTTTCCTCTGACCTCTCTTTTTCCTTCTCCACCCTCTCTCTCTCTTTCTCTTCCGCCTCTTCTCGCTTTATTCTCTCATTTACAACTGACATAAGCTTTTCCTTCACAAACTCTTCCTCATAATTAGCACTTTTCGTTATTACCTCCCGTAAATCAATAACTCTCATGCTATCGTTAACCTCCTCTCCAAATTCCACTGCAACAACTCTCAGGTCCTCCTTTCGGCCTTTTCCAAAATACGCCATCTCAAAGTTCAATTTAAGCACTCTAGTGCGTAGTTCAAACACTTCCTCAGAGCCATTGACACCCAACCAACTAACTAAAATTACTTTGATACTTTCAAACTATTTACTCAATAGAATGAATTTTACTAACTCAGTAAACAAGTATATATTTCACAATATCTAAATAATAAACTTTCAAAACAGTTTTCAATACATCTATAAAAGTATTTTTATACACTACACAAGTATATATCAGGACATAACCGGAAAACGTCAATTTCAAACCGTAATATTACATTACTTCTCTAAAACCTACACCATCAGTTTAAAATCAGATAAATTTCTAAAACTCAAATTTCCAACTTCTGAAAATTAATTTTAAATTCAAGTTTCAAGGTTTAAACCAAACACATTACATATAACTTTACAATATCACTTCACTTTCAGAATACTGTATAAATGTTACCAATACAAGACTTTTAAACAATTTTTCAATTTCTGAAATCCCCAACTCTTATTTACACCTCTATTCTTAGTTTAAGAATTTAAACCAGTTTGGCTTTAACATTCTACACATCTCATAATACTTAATAAAATCAGTTTGATTATTTTCTTCAATATACATGAATCCCTATTCAGTTCATTCCTATCTGCCAGTTTGGCGAAAAACAATTTAATTAAAATCAGTTTGATTTCCAATACATGAATTGTTATTCATTTACTTCATATCTGCCAGTTTGGCGTAAACAATTTAATTAAAATCAGTTTGATTTTCAATACATGAATTGTTATTCATTTAATTCATATCTGCCAGTTTGGCGTAAAACACTTTAATTAAAATCAGTTTGATTTTCAGTAATGAATCGTTATTCATTTATTTCAGCCAGTTTGGCTTTACCTTTATATTTATCTTAAGTTTTAAGATTCAAAATCACCATTTTTTCTCAAAATAAAATGCACATTTTTTTTTCTTTATATACAAATGCAACTCAAAACCAGTTTCCAAATAAAATACACCCCGCTGGTAGTTGTGAAAAGCTGCATTCTACAAAACAAAAAACCCAGTTTGGCACAAAACCCCAAATATAAACTTCTTAAATATAAACAAATAAAACTACTAACACCAAAGGCAAGCTGCAATGGATAAAAGGGAAAATGACATACCTCTCATAAAACTTCCGCTGGTTTCACATGCAAAAACACCATCTCAGGCGGTACCTCCATTAAACTACTTAAGACTGTAATGAACTGAACGACAACTTCAGTGATCCGAGATGACGCTTCACGTCCAACACCTTTATTCGGCTTCGTTGATACACAAGTTAAAAAAATAAAAACACTTTAAAAACAATACACTCTTCTGCAACCTCAGCGTACAAAACTACTTCGAAGGGGCTGTTCAGAACAGAAGATCAGGCGGTGCGCGGGCGATGGAGATTAAAATATCGAGTGAGTCTATACTGTGAATGAAAGTGAAAGGCCTGCGTTCGTTATCATTGATTTGGACATCCAAATCAATGATAATGAACACGGTCCTTCATTTGACTAATTAGCGTATTTTAATGATATTTTGTAAAATTTAGAAGTGAACTTGGTTGCCGAATGGTTAGAGCACTGCTCTTGATTCTGGAGGTTGCGGGTTCGATCCCCCAAAATTTCTGTTTGATTTTTCTATTTTTTTCATTTAAAAATGTTTAATCGGTTGCTTTGTATTTTTCATAATTAATGGAATATATTTTATAAAAGCAAAATTTGATATTATTAACAATTACTTATTTAATTAAATACGACAAATTCAGCTATTTTACAATTAAAATTTTACATTACAGTGTCTTTTAATATTTAAACATTATTATTATTATTTTTTTCTTTTTAGCAAATGTAAAATAAGAAATGAAAATATAGTCAATTTGCACGAATTTCTCCATGTTTTTATAATGAGTACTTCAACAGTGAATTTTTAGTACGAATAGAATGCAAAGCATATTTTACAATGTAAAAAATATTATAAAAATAAAATGTAAAATATATACATTATTTAAACTAGAAATATCACTACCTATTTTTGTAAAGAGGTACAATACATGTGGTTTACCGTCTAGTTTCGTAATGAATATAAATAAAATATAGTTAGAATGTTTATAAATTTTCTACTGAATGTACAAGTATTTTAGCATTTGTGTCTCGTGTTTTATGATGTTTATTACAATATAATAAATAATGCAATTTACATCGAAAAATGAATTTCAAGAAAAATAAATTTTTAGAAATTAATAATTATGTTTCAACAAGGTTGTTATCAAAAAATATATTTTAATAAAATGTTTAAAAGCTTTTTTATCAAATTTTAACAAAGATTTATTTTACTATTATAAATAAAGAAATAAATCTTTTAACATATGTTAAAAGATTTATCGTAAATCAAGGTCGTGATACAGGGACCGGTCTAAAAATGTAATTAAATTGACAAGCAGAGTACGTGGAAGTTTAATGATTGAAATTTGGCAAGGTAGTGACAGAAAGTGTTAAATGTAGATAAGACACATTCATGAAACGGTTTTTAGGTTTAAATAAAGCTAACGTTTATTAAACATATCACAAAATAAAATAAAAATGAAAAATATGACAGACAATTTAATTAAATAAAATATTATGGCATATGGCAACTTAAACAAAAGGTGGCAAAATAATATAGCATGGAGTAACTTAAATGAAGCCTTCAAAGTATACTTGTAGAAAAGTTCATTTTAACTTACATGATAATTAATTGAACGTGATGACACAAATTAAAACAGGCCTTTTATTTTATTAGTCACCATGGCATTGATGTGAAGAAAAATGAGTTGAAGAACAGTCCACACACACTATTAATCCTTGAAATGAACGTACATCACCAAAAGAAGAAAGAAAAACCGCACCTTCAACAGCCGAAATAAACAAACACTAAAAAAACGTTTAACACCATCATTGCACTCAAAAAAAACTTTACACCGCCACTGATATTGTTTCTTCTGGCATCTACCAATATCATTTTACTAATGCTGCCTCACTCTCGCCATTCAAACTGCCTTCTCATCCCTTTTAAACAACATCAACATACCGCTTTCCGAAAACGCCCCCTTTCTGATGTGCTAAGTTGAGAAGTTCTCAAACTGCCCATCGGCAAAGTAATCTAGAGTGCCTTTGAAGACTGTGTCACGGCGTCTGGGAGCATGCTCCCCTATACTATTACGATTGAAACGATATCGAAGCTGGCGGTTGCAACTGAATTCGGAAAAAGGCTGAGAAAACGATGGTCGATGTGGTGAACGATATCGAAACGTACAGTAAACATTATCGGCCAGTTGAAAAACGAAAAGAAAGATTTGAACGATGCTAGAGATGAAAAACGATATCGACTGAAGAAAATTAATACAGGATTGAATGGAAAATTAGGCAAGTACGAAAAGGTGACATTATGTTTCAAGGTCCAAAAATATATACATAGGGCTAACATTTGCCCCCCCCCTTGACACTTATACTGAAATTATCTGATAATATAACAGTTAGAAACATTCATAGTTAATCAGTAAAAATTTGTTTAATATATTCACATTCAACAATATAAACACAATTCAACAATAATTACACAATTATAACAAGTAAATATATAGGTATATTAATATAAACACTTATATAAAATAAAAATACAACATTGATCCTCACTACTTTGAGGGAACACACTTACAGGAAACGTACACACTTACGTGACTTTCACAAAAAACAGCTGAACCCTTTAAAAAGGAATTTCTTTTCAAACACACAAAGAAAGTTCTTGTTTCTTGCTTGTATCATAACTTATACCCACCATACTAACATATGGCTACATTTACCAACACCTAATTTTTCTTAGACAAGAAATAAATACACATATGTATTTCAAATATTCAAATTTCAGTGAGCTCACTTAAAAAAATATATATATATATATGTGTGTGCACACAAAACAAAATAATTTTTTATGCAATATTTATAAAGCTATTTGATAAACATTTGCATAGTAATATTGAAAAATACGTGTTACAACTCGATTTCCAATAGCACGAATGGGACAAAAGTGGCAGTTCCATTAATAAAAACGGGAACTTACAGAAAGAAAAATAAGATGCCCGCGACAGGCCTTCCAGTGACCAGAGCACTCACGAAGGCCGCTACCCCCTGCAGGTCACTCTGGCAATTACCATGTCACCTCTGCGAGACGCTTCTTGAGGCTGAACCAACATGAGGTCTGATCACGTTCCAGCGGGAGTTAAATTGTCCATGCCATTGGAAATGAGGGTACTCAAAAATATAGCATCAAAAATTTGATTATGAAGGATCCTTCTGAAATAAAAATTAAAACAAGGTATAAACACGATGCTATTACAGAAAAGTTTTATATGTATAATCACAAGGTTCGAACATTAATATATAAAAGACACATGAAACATGCAAGTTTCATTATTCAGAAATTCAAAAGAGATAAAGTTAAACTTTGAATGTTTAATTAGAAAAATTTTAAACAAGCTTTTACCGCTTGAAGAAAAGAAAAAAAAAATTTTTTTTCAACAATTCAAAAGGAGAGGAGAGTTTTTTTTTTCTTCTAGTTTTAAGAGTACATTTTAAATTTTTAAGAGCCAAAAATAAATATAGTCTCAATGAACTTTAGTAGAGCAGCTTTTGTAAGCGGTTTTGTAAAAATGTCAGAAAGATTGGATTTGCTATTAACATGATTTACTAAAAATATCTCTTGGTTTAATAAATCGCGTACAAAGAAAAGTTTAACATCTATATGTTTTGTCCTATATTTTTCTATGGGGGATTTAATGAAATCTATTGCTGCCATATTATCTACTAATAAAATTGGTTTAGTTTGTGGACCTGAAAAAATGTGTTTATTATAACATTCTGTGATAATACGGCTGAACCAAAGAAGCTCTTTAGTTGCTTCTGTTAAGGCCACGAATTCAGATTCCATAGTAGACAAGCATATTGATTTTTGTTTAAAAGCTCTCCATGTTATCGGAGCTTTGTCTAGCATAAGTAATTGACCACCCATAGATGTCCTGTCATCACGATTGGCTGCAAAATCCGCATCTGTATATGTGATCAGGTTAATTTTATGACAAGGTAAATTTAATTTATAGTGCTTTGTATAGTTAACGTAACCCAGAAGTTTTAAGAGGCCGACCCACTGAGCTATCCCCGGATTGCTTTGGAATCGGCTGAATATGTTTACTGCAAAAGCAATATCAGGGCGTGTTCTGCTTGTTAGAAAGGATAGGCACCCTAACACACTTCTATGTGGGTAGTTAAGCATTTCTTTAATTTCTGCATCTGTTTGAGGGCACTGTAATTTCGAATAGACGACTCCTTTACTAATCGGGAGTGAAGAAATGGTAAAGTTATACTCCTAAAAACGTGTGCAAATTTCTTTAATGTATTGCATTTGATGTATAGAGACTACACCTTCCTCATCTTCCTCAAACTCCACCCCAAGCAACTTACGGGTTTTGCCCAAGATTTTTATATCGAAATGCTTAGTTAAAAGAGTTAAAACCTTGTCAATGTATTTTTAATGTCTGCTTAAAATGACAAAATCGTCAACATATAATAATAAAACAATGTAATCAGAAAATGTATAAACACAATTGCACCAATCTAACTTTTTAAAACCAAGAGAAATTAAAACTTTATGCAATTCGTAGAACCACACTCTCCCGCTCTGATGTAACCCATATAATGCTCTTTGAAGCTTACAAACCAGGTGTTCTTTTCCTTTTATTTCAAAACCAGGGGGCTGTTTCATATAAACCTCATCGGTTAATGGGGCGTATAAGTACGCTCCTTTCACGTCACATTGTAAATGAGTCCACCCGTGACAAGACACTAAAGCTGCAAAGAAAAAGCGAATTAAACTAAAATTTACTACTGGTGAAAATGTTTCATCGTAAGTCTCGCCCTTAATCTGTTTGTAGCCCTGTGCTACTAGCCTTGCTTTGTATCGTGCTATGTGCCCTTTATCATTACGCTTAATGGTGAAAACCCACCTACATCCGAGAGGTTCTTTATTGGGTGGAAGGTTAGTTAAGACCCATACCTTTCTGTTGTTAATTACTGCTAACTCCTCCCCCATTGCTTGATTCCAGAGCTCCCATTGAGGTGATTTTAAAGCCTGTTTGTATGTATTGGGTACTACCTGGTCTAGTCATGCATCGGAGTTGTTGGATTCTAAAATGGAGAAATGTGGTGGTGTACTGCCTGGACTAGAACTTGGACTAGCGCTTGAGCACCGTGAGTGCCCATGTACAATACCTTCATGTTTGTCTGCTCCTCTAAAACAAAAGATAGTTGGATTAAATTTAATTCCATGTTTTAGACAGTAGTCACGGACCTCTCTAACTGACCTTAACCTCTGTGTCCCTCCAAACTCATAATAGTAAATGTCTGTACGCCTTCCATCAGGCCTTGTTACAGGTTTTCTGAACCAGGTAACTTCCCTCAAAGTTCTTGAAAGCTCATCGCCTTCCTCCTCACTCTCATCCATAGATGGGTGTCCGGCAGCGGAAGCAGAAAAAGCTGAGGTGCTTGGTTCTGTTATTGGAATTACAGACTTATGAAATTTGTCAGGTTGAATTTCTTTTAGTGGGTCAATTTCGGGAGGTTCAGATGATAGTGTGTAAGTGGGTCCCAGATCGCTTCCGTTGTGCTGCTCTAAACTAGCAAAAGGGTCTGTGCCTAAAGAATAAATAGGGCCTTGTTCAGTCCCAACGTAGGTGTCTTTGGGTAAGGTTGCTTCTTCGCTGAATCTTACGTTAATTGTTTCGATGATCTTATTTGTGTCTGGCAGCCAAATTCTATACCCTTTTGTAAACATTGCATACCCTACTAAAATCCCCTTTCTAGCTTTAGGCTCAAATTTGGTGCTTCGGAGTTGTCTGGGTACTCCCACATATGCAACTGTGCCAAAAGGACGTAAGTGTCTTATGGACGGTTTGTTTCCACAATAATATTCAAATGGTGTTTTCTTATGTGATTTGTGACAAACACGGTTCAGAGTGTAAGTAAAATACAAAATGGCTTCTGGCCAAAACTTCAGACTTAGTTTACTTTCATGTAGTATGGAACGTGCTCCGTCTACAATGGTTTGATTGAGTCGTTCCGAGACGCCATTTTGTTCTGGAGTATATGTGTTCGTGAACTCGTGTTTTATACCATTTTCCTCAAAATATCTTTTAAAAGCTTCATTTGAAAACTCCCACCCATTGTCACTACGTAAATGTTTAAGTTTCGTGTTTAGAAAATGTTCGGCCCTTTTGACATGGTTTGTGAAAACTTTAAAGGCTTGTGATTTACTTCATAATGGATAAACTGATGCCTTACGGGAAAAATCATCCGTTATTGTTAAAAAGTAATTCTCTCCACCTCTCCCAGTTACTGTAGTAGGTCCCCACAAATCTGTGTGTAAAAGTTCAAGTGGCTTCTTGGACCGGATATGATTTAGTGGTTTAAAAGATGTGCGTCTATGTTTATTCAATTTTCATGTTTCGCAATGAAAGTCTGGGTCTTTAATGTGTGGTAAGCCTTTTACGCCATTACACCTCTGTGTATGTTCTATTAGTGTGGGACTGAGGTGACCTAGCCTACGATGCCATAATCTGAAATCATCTTTTTGTACTGTCGAGGCCTCAAAACGAACCTGTTTAAATTTTACGTTATTGCTAGGTTTGCTTTTACTTTTAGAATTGGCATCGGGATGGATGTAATAAATTCCATTTTTAAGGGTAGCCCTAAATAGTGTTTTATCATTTGTGTAGGCTTTAACTCTCCCTTTCCCTCCTTTGAATGTTGCTCCTCTACTATCAAGGCGAGAGCCAGAAATAAGATTACGTCTTTAATTAGGACAATACATAACATCCCCTAGACACAAAGATGATCCATTTAAATTAAGATTAACAGTGCCAGTTCCTTCAATCGGGAAAGTTGCTCCATCGACAGCAACGGCAAGTTCGTGGTTATGAAGAGGCTGAAAAGACACATAAAGTCCTCGATCTTTGCAAAAGTGGTGCGAGGCACCAGTGTCAAACACCCAGGCATCGTCTTCCCCCTTAACTTTACTAAGGTTAGATTGAATGAGTAAGTTTACCTGACTATGGAATGTACTTTGATGCTTTCGGCTCGGTCTGGATCTAGGAGCTCCATTTCTGTTCTGATGATGGACAGGGCTACCTCTGGATGTAGAAGACTCTCTGGAACTGGTGCCAACTGAGGACTCGGGACCTGACGTGGCTGGAGAAGGGGCCTTACACTGATTTTTGTTGTGTCCAATTTTTCCGCACTTGTGGCATCTACCTTTAAATTTCCGTCGGTAACTCGTGTTACTTAGTGGACGACGACTTCTAGAAAAGTGGGACTGGACGGCAAGTTGGTTTTTGTCCTCTGACCTGAGCTTAAGACGAGACTCCTCGGCGACTAGTTCAGTCAAGATGTCAGAAAACACAAACTTTGAATCTGGCCAACGAAATATGTTCTGGACTAGACTGTCATATTTTTGAGGGAGCCATCTGAGAAGTTGGAACGACAGATAAATTTCTTTAATTGGCTCATTCATTGCCTTCAGTTGGTCAGCGACTCGGTTGAGGCGAGCAGCGTACATATCTATAGACTCCTCTGGTGCTATTTTGCATGCCAACAACTCTGAAAATAACTGCATGTGGCGGGCTATATTATCAGGTTGGAAATGGGATCGGAGCTTTGCCCATGCATCTTTAGGATCGTCAATGTTCTCAATTATTCGACGGAAGTCAGGCTCGACATTCAGGTAGATTATGGACAGTGCTGAACGAACTCTGGATTGATAGTCCTTGTATGCCGCTGCATCACTCGTATCAGGCACAGTCTCTGTTCCCTTAACAATGCCCCAGGCATTTTTGTCCAATAGAAGGAACTTGATGTCAGCTGACCAGTTTCCATAATTATGGAAATTTAGCTTGTTTATGCTCACTTGTATGTTAGCCATTGCCATGGAAGAATTTTTTTTTTAAATGTACAAAAAAGGTACAAAATTTTTTTTTAATTTTTCAACAAAATTTCATAAAAATAAATATCTTAATTTTAACTGTCATACTGAAATTTATGAAATTTTTATCTAAATGCGCCCCCCCCCCACAAAAATTCACTAGTGGGTCTAATTGCCGCCATCTACTAACACTTGTCAGCTAACCCTTGCCAAAGGTTACGGCCCTTAAAGGGTTAATATGGCTTAAATAAGCCTGGCCCATAACCGTGATCGCCGGTCCGGATACAGGGACCGGTCTAAAAATGTAATTAAATTGACAAGCAGAGTACGTGGAAGTTTAATGATTGAAATTTGGCAAGGTAGTGACAAAAAGTGTTAAATGTAGATAAGACACATTCATGAAACGGTTTTTAGGTTTAAATAAAGCTAACGTTTATTAAACATATCACAAAATAAAATAAAAATGAAAAATATGACAGACAATTTAATTAAATAAAATATTATGGCATATGGCAACTTAAACAAAAGGTGGCAAAATAATATAGCATGGACTAACTTAAATGAAGCCTTCAAAGTATACTTGTAGAAAAGTTCATTTTAACTTACATGATAATTAATTGAACGTGATGACACAAATTAAAACAGGCCTTTTATTTTATTAGTCACCATGGCATTGATGTGAAGAAAAATGAGTTGAAGAACAGTCCACACACACTATTAATCCTTGAAATGAACGTACATCACCAACAGAAGAAAGAAAAACAGCAAATTCAACAGCCGAAATAAACAAACACTAAAAAAACGTTTAACTTTATCATTGCACTCAAAAAAAAACTTTACACCGCCACTGATATTGTTTCTTCTGGCATCTACCAATATCATTTTACTAAAGCTGCCTCACTCTCGCCATTCAAACTGCCTTCTCATCCCTTTTAAACAACATCAACATACCGCTTTCCGAAAACGCCCCCTTTCTGATGTGCTAAGTTGAGAAGTTCTCAAACTGCCCATCGGCAAAGTAATCTAGAGTGCCTTTGAAGACTGTGTCACGGCGTCTGGGCGCTGGCTCCCCTATACTATTACGATTGAAACGATATCGAAGCTGGCGGTTGCAACTGAATTCGGAAAAAGGCTGAGAAAACGATGGTCGATGTGGTGAACGATATCGAAACGAACAGTAAACATTATCGGCCAGTTGAAAAACGAAAAGAAAGATTTGAACGATACTAGAGATGAAAAACGATATCGACTGAAGAAAATTAATACAGGATTGAATGGAAAATTAGGCAAGTACGAAAAGGTGACATTATGTTTCAAGGTCCAAAAATATATACATAGGGCTAACAAACATATGTTGGTATCACGACCTTGATTTATTAACATTCTATTTATCCCAAAAAATATAAAGCAACTGATAAATAATTTTTAAATTAATAAAAATAGGGGAAGAAAATCGGAAATAAACGGCGAGCATTCACTTTGTATCCATACTTTTCAGGTTCATCTGTGTAGGACAACCCAAACGTCAGTAAAGTACATAACAATTTTTGGTACTTTTCGGTTAGCCGGGCGCCAGTGAAAAAAAAATATATATCTACATATATGTTTGTGTATATATGTATGTATATATATATGTGTGTGTGTCTGTGTATTATTATATTTGTTTCACTGTTGCCCTGTTAACCAAAAAGTACCCAATTTTTTTTTTTTTAGAGTTTACATTAATTTTATTGAAACCACCAATACTGTGTTTCAGGAATTCGGTGATCCGAAAGTCCTCTCCCTTGTTAGTTAAAGGTGCACTGGTTATAGAAAATTAAACTTTATAATATTATATGCATTGTTTTGTACAATATATATATTTATGTAACTGCTATCAACTAAACTAATATATCAGTTTTAGTAGGTGCTGTAGTTTTAGAGACATAAAAGTTGACAGCAGTTATGTAACTATATGATGTATATATATATATATATATATATATATATATACATCATACTTTCGTATTCTATTATTTTTATGTTGGATCAAAGTCTTAAAAAATCATTTTAGAATGTTAAAAATTTTAAATTTTTCAGATATCCGATCATGTTGCTACAGCTGTATCAATCAACCTACCAAACCAAGTAAGACACAAAAAAGCCCAATCACGTGATCAAATCGCCCACAGAATTTTTGTGAGTCACCCGCGCGCAGCCCGCGCTAAAAATTTGCAGGTTATGAACGCTGATCGGGCTATCTGATCACGTGATGCTTTTCATGAATGTTTCGGGGGTTTATTATGATGAAATAAAAATTGATATTCCTATTATAAGATCCATTTTTTTGGAGGATAAAGATGTGTAGTCGCTAGTTTCACCTAATCCGAGCCACAGAAGCTTAAAATAATTGAAATAATTAAATTATTTCAATATATTAAATTATTTAAATTTCCGATAAGACCTACTCCATAACCCTTCTCTCCATCGTGCGCGCGCCACGCGATCTTCTTTCCTCAACACAACCATACTTTACATGCGCACACCACATTTCTGCTCAACATCATCTATCCAACTTTCTCTGCATCTCCATCAGCTTAGCTCGGCTTACTTCTTTTGACCTGCCAACTAACATCTCTTGAAGTCTCCTCGCATATCGAAAACTGTCTTTCGATTCGATTACACGGCTTACACGGCGATATACCTCCGAAGCTAGGCGACAAAACCATGGACAAACTCTGGACCACTCTAGGCCAGCAACTTACAAATCCGGATAGGCCATGGGTTCCTTCGGTCGTTACGTAGCTTTAAACGACTTCTCTACTTCCGCTTTTGGGGTTGAAAAAGATTGGGATTAGGGCAATCCCTTTCCCGTATTATACGAAGGTTTTTTCTTGGGATTACCGTTATCCCACTCGTAAGCAGAAGGTTAAGAAAGTATTGCAAGTTTTGAAATATGACCCCTGGCGATTTTAAATATTATTTTTAGTTTAATATGTTACATTAAAATTAACATACAGCTTAACACTTTTCATTAACATTTGTAGTAAAAGATGACATTGCAAGATAATACATTACATTTCTCTTAAAAATGTACAACGATTTAAAGAACATTTGAATACATACAATTTGCTTATATATTACACTTAATATGAACATTACTTAACTACATATTATAATTAAATTAATTTCCTTACCATCGTCACATACAACCTGTAGCTATATCCGGCGATCAGAGCAATATGTTCTGCAAAAGGATTTTTTAGTGTGCGAGGATCGTGGACAAATACGTATATCGTGGATACGCCAGGACCGTTCGTGTCTTCCTCTGGGTGCAAATTGAGCCGAAAGCTATAATCTACACATAAAAAAGATGTATTGCATTTTAAAAACTTTCTACACCGGTAACTAGGGAAGAACAGTGTATTATATCACTTACAGGTTTCATTTTGTCAAGATTTTTAATGAAAAAAATACCATATTCTAGAAATGTTTTGCATGCAATAATTTATTTCATATTTCATATATAATTTTTATAATAATGATATTTATTATTAATTTATTATAAAACTTTTGTTGTTTTTAGTAATTTGAAGGTTTAAGGTACACACGTGTAAACTTTAAAATATAAAAGAAAAAGATAGCTTTGTTGGATTCATAAAAAAATGCGTTCACTCGGACCGCACGTTTTCCGTTCTGTATTACCAATGTATACAGTTGTGTATCCCAATAGCCACGCCATTAAACTCAATTTACATAAACTATATATTTTCTTACACAAAACTCTGACTCAGCCTACATTTAAATAAATCATAACTTTCAAAAAATAGGAGAGTAATAGCCATTAACGCAAACGGGATTATATACAAAATGAAAATGTCAGCTT
This sequence comes from Maratus michaelseni, assembly GCA_963931845.1. NCBI lineage: Eukaryota > Metazoa > Arthropoda > Arachnida > Araneae > Salticidae > Maratus > Maratus michaelseni. The sequence goes on from OZ007594.1 coordinate 66,484,312, forward strand.
TCAAGTATGTCATTCATAAAATGCTTTTATAAGCAAAATTATTAAAGCCTTTCTCTTACAATAACCGTAATTATTATAATACAAGTTGTTCAAAGTAAATTTATTTGAATGACGCATTATAGATAAATTATTATAATACATGTTACGTTGTTCAAAGTAAATTTATCTGGAGGCACAGCAGTGCTTCTTGCAAGTCGAGAAAACACAGCCGTAAGTATCCTTTTCTGGAAGCAACTCAGGGGTCTTTTGACACCTCCATATCTTTGCGTTGGAGTTTCCCAAAAACCTGAAACTCCATTTATCTAGAGCCGTGGTTCCCAAACGTTTGGGAACATGGAGCCCTTTTCGGGAAGAATTTTTAAGGCGGAGCCCCTTAACCTCACCGTACTCTATGGTTAACAAATTAATGTTTTTTTATGCTTATGGAGCAGAGAAAGATCTGCTGAATAAGTGTACTAACCAGTAGTTTCCAAGGTTCTCAGTTAGGATCTTTTCTTGATACAAAAATTCTGTATGCATACTAAAAATTTTGAAAATCAAATTTTCTATTATTTAACCCCTTAACAGTTTTATATAATACGAGCAGGGAAGACCGAGCTATGCTCGGTCAAAAATAGCTTTGAGTTCAAATATCATGACCCATGACCAAAATGACCCACTAATGAAATTTTCTCGAACAGGTGACCAAGCCCTATTTTCTTCTCGTGCCCGAAACCCGTACGATATAAATTTTAGTCAAAATAGACTGAGCCGTTTTTTAGATAAAATTAGCTTAACCCACAATGTGACCCAAACATGACCCACTAATCGGATTTTCTCGAGTATGTGACCTAGTCCAATGATTTTCTCCTGTCCCAAAACCGTAGGATACAAAATTTACTTGAAATCGTCCGAGCCGTTTGTAAGATAAAAATAGCTTGACCCATAATAACCCATGACCAAAATGACCAACTAATCTAAATTTCTCGAACATGTGACCTAGCCCAATACTCTTCGAGTTCCCTAAAACTGTAGGATACTAAATTTTGTTCAAATCCTCTGAGCCGTTTTCAAATAAAAATAGCTTGACCAGTAATGACCCATGACCAAAATGACCCACTAATCAAATTTTCTCGAACGTGTGACCTAGTCCAACAGTCTTCTCGTGCCCGAAAACAATAAGAAGCAAAATTTAGTCTAAATTGTCTGAGCAGTTTTTTAGATAGAATTAGCTTGACCGACAGTGACACAAAAAGGAACCACTAATCGAATTTTCTCTCACATGTGATTTAGCCCAATGATTTTCTCGTGCCCGAAACTCGTAGGATACAAAATTTAATTAAAATCGTTAGAGCCATTTTTTAGATAAAATTAACTTGACCCGCGTTGACCCAAATATGACTCACTAATTGAATGTTCTCGAACATGTGACCCAGCCCAATAGTCTTCTCGTGCCCGAAAATGGTAGGATACAAAATTTAGTCAAAATCGTTTGAATCGTTTTTTAGATATAATTAGCTTGACCCTGACCCATGGTGACCCAAAATGACCCACTAATCGAATTTTCTCGAACATGTGACCTAGCCCAATGGTTTTCTGGTGCCCCAAAACGGTAGAATACAAAATTTCGTCAAAATCGTTAGACCAGTTTTCAAGAAAAAATTTGCATATATATATAACCACACAGAAGATTTCCTCGTATTAGAAAGTATGATTACTATTATTGGACACAATAAATTAAAAATAAGGACTAAAAAACACTTTTTTTTTTGCATTAAAACATCTGTCTTGTATAATCCAGATATGTCCGCGAAATACTTCAAAAATTATAGTTAAAAATTTGTTGTTTCTGAGAGCTGGTAGTAACGAAGAAAACAAACTTTTCATACCCTAGCGACGTTCGATGAATACTGTTAAGGGGTTAATAATATCCATTTTTTAAATCAAAAATATTCTTTCAGGATTTCCAGTATGAGCTAGGGGTAAAAGATCAAAATGGTAACCCTGTCTGAATCATGCATTGCATTGGGGATTACGTGAAACTATTATTATTTATGGCGAAAACCACACACACACACAGAAAAAAAGGTAAGTTGTACAGTTTTCGTTTACAATGAGAAAATTCTGTATAATTCCAATAGGCTACTCGCGAAAATAAAGAAAATAGATTGGCCCAGTCGCCCATGAGTAATTATATAACACGTTTTCGCTAGTCCCGCCACCCGTAATACAATAATATGATTACGGATTCTTTTTTCTTTCTTCTTTACGTTTCTAGCACTTCTAAACATGCAACGAAAACGAATTGCCTCAGAGCTTCTTCTTAATTATTTTTTAAAAATACATTTAGAATCAAATCATCATTTTAGTGTTTAACAGGGCGGGGCAAAATCTATAACCTGTACTGTTAAGTTTTGGATGTTTTATTTGAAACATTTAGCTATTAATTATAGTTTTGAAAGAAACCTTCTTTCACCATTGTTTTTGCCTCAAATAGATATACGGTTAAAAACTACACATGTTAAATGAACTGCAACTAGTCTAAGCAACGTAAAAATAAATTACAACGTTTGAAAAACTAAAAAGGTTTAAAAAAATTGAAGCAGTTTTGAATTTTAAACTGAAATAGAACATGACATTTGAGAATAAGCCACTTAAATTAAAATATTAGCGAAAAGCAAAAAAACAATTATGTCTATCACTGAAACAATCAAAGCTTAAATAACACATTTCTCAGTAAATATAAAAAGTAATAAAGTACAACATACCTCATTTTCACGATCGCAAAGAGTGAAGCGAAAGAAGATAAACAATGCGAGACACACTTATCTCATTAGGAATTTAGAATCTGGTTACTAAGCAAACAAGTTGGAAATTGTACGTCAAACGTTACAAACGAGGTGCGTTCGTACTATAGCTAGTTATATAAATATTCAGATCTTGATGATTTTTAATTCTGTAAAATGACTTATATCGTCTGCAGATTAATTTCTGTCATAAAATAAGTATCTCGGTCGCTTGACTATTAAACCTCGGAAGCTCCTCTAACAAGAAAGCACCGATTTAAAAAAGAAATTCAAATTTCTTAATAAATATTTTTATTAATATCTCGTAAAGTTTTGATTCGATTTTTAAAAAAATTGAAATGTCCCGACAAAATTCTGCAAAGATCTTAAATTCCAAACCATTCGGTTGGGTAGTTTTTGCGTTGTTATATGCGGACGGACGGACGGATGGACAGACAGACGGACGGACGGACGGACAGACGGACGGACCAAGCGACGACAATAGGTGCTACGTATTTATATAATTACGAACGCACCTAAAAAGTATAAACTAAGTATAAACATATGAATAGGCGGATCTCCATAGAACAAAACTGTTCTTATTTTGTTCGGCAAGCAAAGTGGCGAGCCTTTGCTCTTTCGATTCACGTTGTGCGTTCGATTCAGAATACTATTTCTTGTAGCTTATTTTGAATCGAATTTTTAAAACACATTAAATGCAGAAACATTAAATAAAGTAGTTCAAACCAAACATTTTATATAGAAAATGGATACATCAAAAGTGTAAATTTTATATGATTTAAAAAATATATATTATAGTATTTTTCAACCCTGTGATATGTGTATTTATTTTTGACACACACACGCACAAATTCCTACATACTTTCGAAAAATTTTTCCTTGCAATATGCTAATTTATTTCATTTTTTGTTTATTTTCCTGGAACGCCGCGGAGCCCATGAAAAGTATAGGCGGAGCAGCAAGGGCTCCGCGGATCATACTTTGGGAACTTCTGATCTAGAGTATCTGGCACATAGGACCAAAATTTAAAATTTAACGTTTCTAGCTTTTTTAGTTCAGACGATATATGAACTCAAAGTTTCGATTTCTTTCGTCACTCACTCTCCCGTCATCAGAAAGATAAGGTACATCTCGTAGCGCTAGAAATTTCAAATTTGGAATAAAGGTAGTGTTTGGGATACAAAGAATGGGAAAATTTAAAAATCTGTAAAATTCGAAAAAAAATTCCAAAATTCCAAAATTTCCAACAAAATTGAAAATTGAAAATATTTCGATCTCGTAGTCTTAGAAAATGGGAGTGAAGGTAGGAAAATTTGGAGTGAAGGTAATGTTTAAGTTTCTGAAAAAGAAATAATTAAAAACAAAATAAAAATCGGAAATAAAATAAAAAAATCGAAACATCGAAAATTTGAAAATAATTCGAATTTGTAGAGCTAGAAACTTGGAATTCGAAATATAGGTACTATTTATGATACAAAGTAAGGATAAATTAACAAATCTGGAAAATTTAAACTATCGAAAAATTCGAAAAAAATTGAAAAGAAAGAAAATAATTTTATCTCTTATCTTTAGAAACTCAAATTCGGCGTAAAGGTAATGTTTAGAATTCAAAATAAGAAAAAAATTAAAAACACAGTAAAATTCGAAAATAAAATAAAAAAATTGAAAATATGAAAATAATTTGATTTTGTAGCACTAGAAATTTGAAATTTGAAATAAAACTAGTAAAGGTAGTATTTAGGATACAAAAAAAGGAAAAAATTAAAAATCCAGAAAATTAAAAAAAAAAATTAAAAAATGAAAACAATTCGATCTCTTAGCCTTAGAAACTTAAAATTCAGCGTAAAGGTAGTGTTTAAGATTTAGAATAAGGAAAAATTAAAATCACAATAAACATTGAAACTAAAATTTAAAAAATCGAAAAAATCGAAAATTGGAAAATTTGATTTTGTAGCGCTAGAAACTTGGAATTCAGAATAAAGGTGGTATTTAGGATACAAAATAAGAAACAAATTAAAAATACGGAAAATTCGAAAAAAAAAATAATCAAAACATCAAAAAATTCGAAACAGAAATCGAAAAAAGTTTAATTTGTTGGAATTTTCAAGAATTTTTAATTTTGTATTTCTTTTTATCCTAAATAGTACTATTATGCCAAATATCAAGTATCTAGGGCTGCGAGTAAATGCCTCAGATCAGTAGCACCTTTCCTGGAAGCAATTGAGAGTACTCTTGACTCATCCCCCACATTAACTTAGTGCTTGCTTAAGAACTTGAAACTTCGTTTTATCTAGAGTACTTTGTAAATGGAGCTAAAGCTCCAAATTTTTGGTACATCCAAATAATAAGGACAGGTCTTTGCGAAAATCAGTGGATGATGTCCAAAAAGAGCCCAAAGTCAAGAAAAGGAGGATTGCTTACAAAAAAGAAATGAAATCATGTCAAAAACGTTACATGTAAAAAACGCAGCCAATTCTCGTACCCCTTTTACCGTAAAAAAGTTCTGAGATCGTGTAAAGCTAAGTTTAACTCTCATATTAACTGTGAAATTTTCCTTCACAAATCCCTCGTAGTCTCTAGATCTGTAGTTAAAGATTATTTTGTGACTTCGCAATTACGCAGCACAAGGAACTTATTACACTTTACTATGGGTGTTATGGAATGGGATGGGATGGCATTATATTATTAAACCTATTATGAATACGAGGAATAGAAGCGTAAAAGAGGGATGTCTTGAGTGAATGTCTCTCTAAAAGTGGTTGTTTGGCACGTATTCACGTTACATCTGAAGAAAACCACCAAAAACTTTGGAAATGCAGCTTAACCGTAGAAGAGGTTTCGCACATGGGCTTACAATATTATATAACATTAAGTCCACGCTACAAATACATATACGTTCAATGTTCATATAAATACTATTTCATGCAATATTTTATTAATAAACTCGAATATTAATATGTAAGCAATAGCTGTCTCATTCTCTTGCTGCGTAATTGTCAAGTCAAAAAATAATCTTTAACTAAAGATCTAGAGATTAGGATGGATATGTGAATGAAAATTTCAGAGTTAATAAGAGAGTTAATTTTGGCTTTACACGATCTCATAGCTTTTTACGGTAAAGGGGTCACGAGACTTGGCTGCATTTTTTACACGTGACTTTTTGATGGGATTTCAATGTTGTATTATAAATATTTATATACTTACAATCTGTCAAAGATAAATTCTCTGGATCTTTATTAGGTTCGTCAATTAAAGAAAAAAATGAAAAACACTTGTACGGTTTTCCTTCGTGTGGAACTTGAATCATAATGCTGTCACTAAAATGACAAAGTATATTAAAAATCAATTCAATCATTAATAACATGAAAAAATATTGTCCCTGGTGAACTAAATAATTAAAATAATACATTAATTAATCTAAATTCAATTTTCATAAACATATTTACATTATTGTGGAAGCATTCATCCCCATGCGTTATGAGCTATTAAATTAACCGAGTATGTCAAAAGATTACTACAACTTTCAAAATAAATTTAAAATAATACGCAGTGATAAAAAAAAATGCATTCACACGAAAGCAATCAATTAGAGTTTTTATTTTCTGCTATCAATAATATAAAAAGGTTTCAAATGAAACAGTCACCGATACGGTGAGCTGACATGCAATATATGATGCAAATCTATGCAAATTAGAACGTTAGAAGGTCGCAAACAGAAACATACTCATCAAAACATTGCCGTCAAAACCTAGCCTTGATAAAAATACCACCGAGATCAGAAACTTTAACCCTTAATTGCATAGTGATGTAAATTTCCATCACTGTTTATTTAACGTTTAATAAATAAATCAACTTCTTCGCCACCACTATATTTATATAGAAATATTAATGAAGTAAATTTCCCGGGAACTATGTTGCTGAACAAAGTTAAAAATCTATCTTAAAATTTCTGGTGTATAATATTTAATATATGTATAAAAAAACACAATTGTAAAAGAAACTCATGCAAAGAAGGGTTAAAACTATAAAATAGATTAGAAATCAAAATGAAAAATTCTTCAACTCATTTCGTTGAATTGTTCAATAAAGTTTTTTGCCAATGTCGAAATACCATCTTCTTGAATATTGTAGTTGCATGATGACGATACGGTTAAGGTACCTAACTTCGCCCCATTGTTAAATAGAAAATCTTTTCAGAATTTATATGCATAGATGCAGTGCAATCCTGATTATACATCGCTTGATTACAGAAGCGCGAAGGGGGTGAAAATTCTATTCGATATTGTTGTGTATATCTGAAAAGCAATTAATACAGTTTTATTCAGCACAGGGCTTAGGAAAGTCAGGGGCCGATTGGGAACGATTTTGGTCAGACCCAGTTCCAGGATGCGTAGATTCTTATTCTTCAAAACTGCTATTTTCAAATAGCAATATTTGTCTTATCTAATTCAATACTTCTGCAAACTTTATTATTCGGGAATAGTGTTACTAAAAATTAAAGACATCTACGCACCTTAAAGTCGACAACTAGCATACACGAATGTCCGTATTATTATAAAATTACTAAAAAATATCCATTACAGACAATTTGTGGTAGAATAGAAAAAATAATCAAAATGTACTCTTCAAAAGTGAGTACAAGCTGCAGCTTAATGTAAAATTTCATACACTTAAGCCTAACGTAAGAAATCAAAATATTTGTATCACCTCTTAAAACTTACATAGGTTAAATACCATTTTCTCTAATGACACTTAAGTGATTTATTAAAAATCATATATATTATTTCTCCTGTCAACATCCTTTTTTCTAAGAAAATGCGAAACGCAGAAAGACGAATAAGATACCATATGAAAGGATTTTGAACAGGCTTCTGACATAGTACACTTACATTTTCCTAAAACATTTTTTTAAATTAAAATTTGCTGATAATTAAAAATTAAATCGGCATTGATTTCATGAAAGAAATGAAAGGTTTTCTTCAAATTACGGTTGCCACAAAAATAAAATACCACATTACAGGATGCTCAGCAATGATTAAAAAATCACGGCATGAGTTTTTTTTATATGTATGATTAAAAAGCGAAGTTGAAATTGAAACGTTTAGATATATATGTGTATGTCCCATGTTTTTCCCGAAGTGGATGACGTCATCCTCTAATGCAGTTAAAATACGATTGTTAATTTTTTTTCTCGCGCATGCCTTTTGCAATCTTGGATCTGTTTTTACTCTAATTTTGACGGAATAAATTAGATGATATTCTGGCTTGACTAAAAACTAAATGTTGTTTGCAGATATTTTTATCCTCGCATTTTTTTTAGAAGTTTAAACCTGCATCTAATAAATATTACATATTGATAAAAAATGTTAGATTGTAGTGCGAAATCCTCGCACGGGCCACTGGTAATTGTTTAATCTTCGGCGACAGATTCCTGAAATCATTTGGCTACTTTTCGAACAACCAGACTCGTTTAATTAAAAATACAAATAATGTGCTCTGGAATTTATTTTTTGGCAATCCGTGTATGAAAGTGTGGAAGAAATGCATTTTTATATGTAAATCTTGTGTTAATGTATTTTTATTTAGGAATACAAATATAATTTAAATGCTCTGTTGGAAAGTAATGGACTCATAAGAAGAAACTTCATATTCCAAAAATATAAATGAAAAATAAGCCATTATTATCGCCTTTTAGGATGACAGAGTTTGTTTTCATTCTTTCACTCTGAAGACTTCTTAAGAAATTTGTCGAGGTTTAATCTTCTGCTTGATGGAATTTGTACGGACATAATTGTTAAGCTCTTCAAACGTTCTTGCTGAATTGGGGTTCTCAAATAAGTTTTGATCTTACGAAACCTCTTTCTGCAAATGCTACAGACTGTTACAATGACAAGTAAATCCAAGTAGAAATATATAGATTTCGAAATGTTGCAGATTTATTGTTACATGCAAAGTATTTAAGCAATTGCAATGGATTTTGAATCTTTGATGATAGAACAGACAATTTTGCATCAATTTTCTCACAAAGCATATATCCATCTATATCAGGAATTTGGGCCAGTTATACTATGCAGTGCCACTTTCAGATCTGTTGTATATTTGCCTATGGTATCCTTGAACAGAAGAATCCAAATACATTTTAATACACATGTTTTATCAACTACTTGAATAACCATTACACTCAAAAGGCTTTTTCGGATTTGCCAAAGGTTAGTCTATGGATATAAAAGGATATCTAAATAATGTGAGTATAACAAAGATACCTAAATTGACATTTAAAAACGCATATCACTTTTTGAAACCAGATTTCATGAATTACAGTCCATAGACGGAATGTTACTCGAATTCGTTTGTGAATCTCTGTATATATTCTACATAGTATGTAAAATTTAGTTTAGTAGGAAAACGCATACCACAGGGGAAAATTCACCTTCAGCAATTTCTACCAATATATGGAAGTGCACTTGAAATTTTTCTCTACAGTCCTGTATATTATCTATAGTTATTTTATATATAAGCCACATAATAAGCTATAATTTATTTCAGGCAAACACGCGCTTAACCTTTCTACCCTGAGTGGGTCGAATCGACCCACTTCTATAATTTATTTAATTCGATTGGAACCAGATTTTTTTTTCATAAAGTAAGTTAAATAAATGCTACAGAAAACTGCGTTAAATAAATATGTTAAATCATTTTCTAAAACAAATTCCGGTGTGAAATGTTTTTATCAGCGTTGAGTAAAATTTCAACAGGGTACGAAGATTAAAGCTACCTAAATCACACTTCCAGAAATTACGATCCATAGACGTATCCAGTTCTATGTGTAGCCTTGTATACGATTTTGTTTTTATATTCTGCAAACACCTCTTAGTATACTAAATATAATTCAGCTTGTGAATGAATAACTCAGTAAAAAAAAAAAAAAAAAAAAAAACATTTAGCAATTTCCGCTTGTATTTAGTAATGCTTACGAATTCTTTTGTGTATCCTTGCATATGATCTATAGAATTTATAAATGCCATGTGGTATTGAAAAATTTAGTTAAACTTAAAAGAGCATAATATACTTGACAGTGCATTTCCCTCAATTATCGCTTATAAACAGTACTGGGATACAGTAATATTCCCGAAATTTTTGTGTATTTCTGAAAATGAATGATAAATGCTTTGGACATCACATTCTACAGCAAGCCTCTTATAATAAACCTCATAATTGTATATTGATTTCATTACATTTTAAATAGTGTAACATACTAAAAATACACTGCGATTAGTTTTTACCCGTAGACCAATTTTTTTGCATGATCCTGAAAATAGATGAAAAAGGCTTTACACTCTATATTCTACAGAATGCATGCTTTAGTGTACCGCATGAATTCATCTCTATTTCAGTATGTTTTTAACAATATGATATCATTTAAAATACACCACAAACTATTCTTTTCCATAGATCCTAATAGAAGGGAATTCTTTAGAGGCTCCCTGTAGACAAGCTGAAAATTATACAGAGTGAATCTAAACTCTTGGGCAAAACTTTAAGGGGTGATAGTACAGACCAAGACAAACAATATTAAATAGGAATCTAAGGGTCCCAAACGTCTTCCGAAGGAGATAGGCGCCATTAAAGTTTAGGGTCCAAATTTTCAAAATAATTATAAAAAACGGCAAAATTGGTCGATTCGTTTGCGGTTTTCACTAAAACTAGTCTTTATGCCAGTATTTTCTTAAAAATAAATTTTAAAGAGAAGGTTAAAAAAATGTCGATAGAGGGTGCTTTAGACTTTGGAGTAACGAACAATTATTTTTTACGTTATGTTTTGTATCTGATTAAATGCTTTCAAAAGCTTAGACTTAAACGTAAATTTTGAGCTCAAAATCTGAATCGTTGGGTGTGGTTACGTAGCGCAAACTGAACTGTGTTCAGGAGTTGAAATTTGAACCCCCCCCCCCCCGAAAACAGGTCAGTTATTCCCAATTTTGGTGTCGTAGACAAAAACTACTTACCCCTACACGTAAAATAAACGATAGAACGATGACAAAATTAAATAAAAAAATTATTTAAAAAATAAATTTTAAAGATAAAGTTCAAAATGCCGATAGAGGGCGCTTTAGACTTTGGAGTAATGAACAACTATTTTTTATCGTCGACTCCGACGAGAACCTGGCTCCGAGGATTGCCGTCGTAGCAGGCGATATCCGGACTTTGGCGGACTTTGGCGATTGCCCGGGGTATTCACTAATGTTCGCAACTCCTTCCGCCGGCGGTGTGAGGCCTGTATCGTTGCTGGTGGGAAATGTTTCGAGCAGTTTTTGTGATTCCTCACGAACATCATGTGTGTACCATTTTCTACGTGTCAACCTTCATTCATATTGCCAACTACATGCATGTATCAAATTATTTCTTTTTATTTTGTGCGGTGAAATTGCTCATGTCTGTTATGAATAAATTTTCTATTTAATTTTGTCATTACTCTATCGTTTATTTTACGTGTAAGGGATAATAGTTTCTGCCTGGATTAATTTTAACACAATTATTCAAATTGGTAAAGAAATCATATGAGTTGTAATTTTCCAACTGCACGAAAAATGTCCGGGCCAGTATTCGAACCTGCGATCTCTTGGCTGAAGCTGCCATGCTGAACCAACTGAGCTATCCCGGTTGAATCTGGAGGGCACGAACTGGATGAATTATGCCCTCCAGATACAACCGGGATAGCTCAGTTGGTAGAGCACGGCAGCGTCAAGAGATCCTAGGTTCGAATCCTGGCCCGGACATTTTTCGTCCAGTTCGAAAATTATAACTCATATTGTTTCTGCCTGGTCTACGACATCAAGATCTGGAATAACTGAACTGTGTTCAGGAGTGGAGGAGGGGGAGATGTTTCAAATTTCAACTCCTGAACGCAGTTCAGTTTGCGCTACTTAATCACTCCCAAAGAATCAGATTTTGAGCTCAAAATTTAAGTTTAAGTCTAAGCTTTTGAAAGCATTTAATGAGATACAAAAAATAACGGTAAAAAATAGTTTTTCTTTATTCCAATGTCTAAAGCGCCGTCTATCGGCATTTTTTCAACTTTATTTTTAAAATTTATTTTTAAATACTGACATAAAGAATAGTTTTAGCGAAAACCTCAAACGAATCTACCATTTTTTACGTTTTTTATAATCATTTGAAATTTTGGACCCTAAACTTTAATGGCATCTATCTCCTTCGGGAGACGTTTGGGACCCTTAGTTTCCTATTTAATATTGTTTGTCTTGATGTGTACTATCATCCCTTAAAATTTTGCCCAAGAATTTAGATTCACCCTGTATATACACCATATTCTATAATAAACATGTTTTACTGCTCTGCGGTGATAGATATCAATTTCAATACGGTTGAAACAATGTAATATAATTAAAATTCACTGGAAATGATTTTTCTCCGTAGACCATAATATAACGGAAATTCTTTTGAGTGTCCCTTTAAACGAACTGTAAATGTACACACTTTATTTTCCTTTATTTTTTATTTACTTTATTTTTTTTACTATACACACTTTATTTTCTATACAAAACGTTGATTGTAAGGACACGAATTCATAAATACTGCATTTTATAGCAGTATATTAGCATTTACTTTGAGTGGAATTTTTTTTTCACTTACTTGCAAGTTATTGATTGGCCACTTCTTTCTATTGTACAATTTTCTAGAAATTCCCACTGCGACTGTGGCCCCACTGCTTGTAGAAATTCATTACTTTGATTATAAAGGACTTTTTTTTTTATCAAGAAAAACATCAGGAAACTGGAATGGAAATTCACAAAATTACCTTAAAATTAACAAACAATGACTTCAACATTTTTCTGATAATTAACAACAATATGCTGTTTCTCTACACGGTAGGGGGGGAGGATTAGTCCTAACCTCCGAAAGAGGGATCAATGAGTATAAACGTATCATATATAAACAAATGCTGGAATTTTCATTTATAAAATGAAATATATATTGCACATTTTGTTAAAATGAGATATTTTACACTTCTGCATTTCGCCAAGTCCCCAAAACAAATAAATAAATGGATAAATATTTTCAATTTCACTGAATAAATTAAATTAAAGTCCCAAAATCTTCGTTTAAAAGCCTACTTCAGTCACGTGTCGGAACACCAGCCCCCTGAATGCTAGGCCTATGCACTGGCACAAAAGGGCGGTTGTCTTATGCGGATTTTTCTTCAGCATTTAAACGATCTATTCAATTTTAATACCAGTAACTTGAAAAAAGTACTATTCTCCTTCTGTTACTGATATTGAATAAGGTAAAACATATTTTTGGAATATACCGGTATTGAAATTCAAGGCACCGTACAAACACTGGTTAAATCCGCCTACGGCAACCGAAAGTTTTATGTCAGAGCATAAGCCTTGTAAACAGGTGACGGCGCGTTGCAATCGCAAGCTAATATTTATCGAATAAAAGAAACATTTTTAAACCCTAGTTCAAATTTCAATTTTTGCAGTATGTTTTTCCAACGGAAACCTGGGGTCAACATCAAACTTTATATCTTTCTGTTTCAATTTTGGTTGCATATTTATTCAGAGGATGTTCTAAATTTCGGAATTAACCAACCTTTTTTTTTTTTTTTTTTTTTTTTTTTTTTGGCGGAAATTGGTAAGGACCTTACAATGAAACTACAATCCAAATCTGAAAAGAACAAAGTTACAATAATAGACATAGCCCCAGATTTTCTATACACAAAGAATCATTCTAAAATATTAAAAAGCGAATGTGAAATTTGTAAAAACCAACTCCATTGGTTTAAAATTAGCTTACAAATGTCCTCGCGTGACTAAAGTAGGCTCTTAATGGCAAAAGTAAAAAGAGTTCATTAAAATTAAACCTACATTTGTTTTTATGTATTTGATGCAAAAATGATTAAAACTTTCGCCCAAGGTGGCTAATTGTTTTGGCACGATGATTACTGGTAGGGAAACATGTACAAATAGAAAGGTAATAAAACAACTAGAAAGAAGCATAAATTCCCAAATCATTAAGTGACATTAAATCTTTTTTCTCCTGAGAGATATGAACACACTGGCATCGCTCACTGAATACTAGACCTGAGCGCTGACACAAAAATTGCGGCAGTCGTAGGCGGAATTTTTTCAGCGTGTGTATGGTCCCTTGAAATTCAATACCAATAATTTCTAAAAGTTTTCTCCGCCTTATTTTTCTGAGATTCAATAAATCAAAGAAAACTTTTAGAAAATACTGTGTGTAAAAGGTGTAAAATTAAGGGTGTAAAATTAAGGGACTGTACAAAGGTTTTACAAATTCCGCCTACGAACGCCGCTATTTATGTGTCAGCGATCAGGACTAGTATTCAGGGAGTGGTGGCACTGGCGTTATTGACGTCAGTCAATTGCTGATAAGAATGTAATCGAGTGTTTGAATCCACTGATGTCAAAAGCGAGCTAGCTTATATTTAAAAATAAGAGATTTAACAATTACTGTCCATAAAAATTGTTCAACAAGAAATTAGAAATAACACTTTACTTAAAAATTTGTGTAAAATAAAAATAGTATGTGTAAAAAACATCTACTGTCCACATCGAGCGGATAGAAGTTCGTTACAGTATTTTGGGCATGGTTCACACAACTTTTATACTTGGCTCATTGGTTTACATTTTACTTTGGCTCATTTTATAAGTATTTTTTTAATCCTTACATTCATTAATACGGATGACTTAGAGAACAAACCAGTCCGTATTAAAGAGGATTTAGTTTAATTTGTTTTTCTCGTATTAAACAAGTTTTTGAAACAAATTGCATAATTAAAAGTGTTAGTTAAAGTTGAGTTGTACGTTTGATGTCATTTTTTACAAATTGTAATAACTTAAAAGATGAATTCTTAATTGTATGCAGTTAAAAATTTCCAAGGCCACACTAACCGTTTACATCAAAATGGGAATACATCATAAAATTTGTGAAAAATATTTATTTTAGCAAAATATTTTATGAATAATAATTCCATTGCATGAAAACAAATTTTTCCATGATCAAGAAATTTCCGAATTTTTGCATAGGTCTCTTATTTTATTTATTATTATAGATCAATAAAATAAATATTTTAATATGTAATTTTCTTAAAAAACGTGTAAACGGAAATGCATCATCTATTTATATAATAGGCTAAGGTGACGATACCGGGACGCGCCTATCCTCGATAAAGAAAAAAAAACATATCGCGGCCATGTTAGACTTAAGCATTCCAATTCCGTATTATAAATCGAACAATTGCCTTACTTAACCTACATGATATCGCATCGTTATTTCTTCATTTTCTCTAAAACTTCCAAAAACTAAACAATTATAACGTTTTAAGTTCTAAATCTATTTATATAATATGCTAAGGTGATGATACCGGGACGCCCATCCTCGGAAAAGAAAGAAAACCATATCGTGGCCACGTTAGGCTTAAGCATTCCGATGCCGTATTATGAATCGAACAATTGCCTTATACAATCTACATTGTATTACATCTTTTCTTCTTCAATTTCTCCAAAACCTTCAAAAACTAAACAACTATAATGTTTTAAGTTCGAAATTAAATATCAGCAGCTACCAACAACAGATTAGCGATATAAACAAATGAACACCGTTGCCATTCAGAAACACAAGAATTCAGAAACAAATGAACGACTAGTTGACGATTCATTAAAAAAATGCTGCTAACATCCGATTTTGCTTTTAATATATTTGTAAAAGCATATTAAAGCTTTTAAATATTTTGAAATGCGTTTTTGTTGTTGTTGTTGATTCGACCCGAGGGCCCGGTGAGCAGCTTTTTATTACTATATAGCTGTCTTATTCCAAAATGCGTTTTTCATTATTGTTTACATTTATAAGCAGTAATTTTATGACTGTTTACATTTACAAGCAGTAAGTTTACGACATACATATGAAAATATTACGTAATTTATTGAATAAATATTTTTTAAAAATATTATCAATGTTCTCAACAAATATTAATAGCTTTAATGATTATATTCCGCCAATTTAATGATTATTCATCATTATTCATATGCACCATTCAGATGAATAATGATTCATATCAATGATTCATATATTTAACTGCTCTGTAGTGGCAACAGTGAAACGTTGTTTCTTTAAGAAAATGTGCTGAGAAAAACGCACTTTGATCATGGCAATAGATTGTCTCACGTAGGGAAACGTCGTGTTATTACGGTTTTGGCTCAAGTTTCGTAATGCGCAGTAATTCAAGTTCTGACCGGAACGCCATCTATTGTCTGCATTGGAAATTAAAAACAAACACTTTAGTATTTCTTTTTTTTTTCTTTTTTTTTCTTTTTTTTAGCAGCATTTAAAAATAAATGCTGCTATGTTTTTTATCGCGTTTTTTAATAAAATAACAAACAATAAACATGAACTATTTTAAGAATTTGTAAAATATATATTATAAATTTTAAAAACTGCAAAAAGTATTTTTTTTTTTTTCAAATGTATTATTAAAAACGAGAAAAAAATATTAATTCTTATTCAAAACAAGCCTAGAACACAGTTAATATTTTTCTTTTAAATTTTATTGTATTCAGATAATTTAAAGTACCGTAATTTCCGGTGTATAAACCGCGGCTAAAAAAATTCTGTTACGAACCAGAAATTTTATTTTTTTAAATAGGTCAAATAAGTTCCATGCAAAAACAGCTTATATTTTATTCCATAAACTTTCTGGCCGGAAACAGATTTATTTGATCCGCGGCTTACACACCGGCAATTACGGTAATTAATACAATATCTAGATAAAATCGTGGAACCGATTTATTCAGTTATTTAGATTATTCAGATTAATTTTCGTAAATATTTCATGGATTAACTTTTTTTTCTAATTAAAAGAAATGCAGCAATATGTGATTTATTATTATTATTAATAGTATTATTTAAAAATAAAATACATGTAAACAAGAATTATTCAGTTTAATAATTTGATAAATATTCATAAATCTTAAAAAAATTCACAAACTACAAATAACTAAAAATTATTTTTTATTTTTCAAGTGCATGAGAAAAAAATACCAGTTCCTATTCAAGAGAAATTATGAAGCATTTTCTTTTGAAGTTTACTGTACTGAACAAAATATTTAAAAGTAATTAAGATGGTATTTAGGATTGCAGAAAAAACGCATATTTCATCAAAGGATCGCAGAAAACGTCAATTTCGTCAAATATTCACGGAAAAAACATGAATTCTATTAGAAGATTATAGAGAAAATGCAAATTTCGTCAAAAGGTCGCAAAAGTGCAAATTTCATCATAAGATCCTGAAAAAATGTGAATTTTTTCATAGAGACGCGAGAAAATGTGCAATTCGTCAAAAAGGCGAATTTTTCAACAAATCGAAAAAAAAAAAACACTCATTTCGTGAAAGGATTGCGGGATAAACATGCATTTCGTCAAAAGGCTGCAGAAAAAAAATCATCAAAGAATTACGGAAAAAACGATAATTTCGCCATAGGGTTGTTGGAAAAAACTCATTTTTTTCCGCGCATGAGGTCGTTCATATTTTCTTCTTCTGAAGGTTAAGTTTTGCAAACACAATTTTTTTGAATGATTTTGATGACTTGCCACTATCTGCATAATCATGCATAACAATCACGTGTTTAAATGAGTCTGACTTAATGTAGTAAACTTAAAATAACACATTTCCGTCACTTTTGACGCGGGCATATGCTAGTTATTTCGTAATCATATAATAAGATTGCTAATAATAATTAAAATACGGGTAAAAATGCTTAAGTGATACAAACAAGGCTTATAAAAACATTGTAATAAAAATATCGACATATGTTTCAACCCTCAAATGGCGCCTTTATCAAGAAACTACAAAGATAAACAAACAATTCTCACAATAATTTTTTTTTTAATATGCGAGAATAATTTGTTTATAGTTGTAGTTTCTTGATAATGGCGCAGTTTGAACGTTGAAACATATGTCGATCTTTATATTAAAAGGTTTTTATAAGTCTTTTTGTGTCCTTTTTGTATCACCTAAGCACTTTTTATCCATATTTGCACCATTATTGTTCAGAAACAGGACAACGGTAAAACATCTTAATGTTTAAATTCTTATCTACAGTAAAGTCTTCAGAATGAGCGATATTTGTTTGATGCGACAATTTTTAATTCTTGTAGCAAACATAAATGGCAGCTACTATATAGAATTGTTACTGAATAGTTTTATTTCCCTTTTATATATTACAGTAGATTCCCTTTACAACGAATTCCATTGCAACGAAAAATTCATATGACAAGTCCCGTTTTCAAATTGCATCAATCCAAATGTATTAAAAGTCCCGATTTAACGAAGTATATTTTATTTGGAATTCTGTTACAGCAAAAAATCTTTATTGAGCTCAATTTTTTTTTCTCAATTGCTTAAAATAAATTAAATATTTTTCGAATAGAATTCAAAACATAAAGTGTAGCATTGTTATTTTGGATACAGGTCCCATTTTAACAGATTTTTCTACCATTTGCAATTTTTTCTTCTGTCTACTTCTGTTCCCTAATTCCTTTTCTTTCTTTCTCCCGTACGCATGAAAAAAGGGACGTGAGGACAGTAGGTGGACGTAACTGTGAAAGGAATTTTTGTGTTTATTCTGCGATTCCTGTCGCCAATACTCGCTGTAGTTTGTTTCCTACTTTGTTCGAAAGACTTGTGTGAAATAAAAGAAATTTTCTTTAGAAGAAAAGAAAGCCATAATTTCTGATATTGCTAAAGTACAGGGTGTCCCACAAGGTACGCAGCGTCTAATATGTACAGATTTGGATAGAGCACATCAATATGAGTATTTTGAATGGTAACAAGTGGGGTCCCCGATTATAGCGTGATAGTCTAATTACAGGATGAACTTTATCATAGCTACGAACTTTTACGCTTTTTTAACCACTAAAATTTTATAGTAAATTTTATGTTATTAAATCTCCGAAATCACGGGATTCAATAAGTCAAAAATTTCTATAATTTTTTAGTGGTATCAGAAAAGCGTAAAAGTTGGCAGCTATGACGTTATTGACGAATCCGATAGTGGGTATTCCAAATGACGATGTGTACAACATGAAAGATTCCCCAGATGATTATCCAAATTTGTTGTAACCACTGAAAATTTATAGAAATTTTTGCCTTATTGAATCCGTGATTGCGGAGATTTAATAAGCTAAAATTTACTTTAAAATTTTAGTGGTAGGAAAAAAGCGTAAAAGTTCGCAGCTATGATAACGTTCATCCTGTAATTAGACTATCACGCTATATTCGGGGACCCCACTTGTTACCATTCAAAATACTCATATTGACGTGCTCTATCCGAATCTGTACATATTAGACGCTGCGTACCTTGTGGGACACCCTGTATTTCGAAAAAGTGATGCGGTAAAAAATATGGAATAACACTATCGATTTTATCTACATTTCTAAAAGATAAAGAAAAGATTGGGAGACAATTGCAAAATCCAAGCATTCATTCCCATAGAAAACGATTGCGACATTCCGAATTAGAAGATGTCAATAACGCTGTGTCAATAACAAATGTTTCGAAGATGTTCGATCACGCAATGTACCAGTAAGTAATACTCTGATAAGGGAAAAAGAATAAGAATTCGGGACAATGCTTTGGATCAAAAACGTTCAAGCTAATATTGAGTGGCTTAATAACTGTCGTAGTCGATATGGAATTGTAATTAAATCAATTTGCGGTGAAGTAAGTGATGTGCCTACAAAAACTGTTAATGAATGGAGAGCTGGAGAAGTAGCATCCGTTATAACTACATAAAGCTCTGATGATATGTTTAATGCTGACGAGGCTGGGATATTTTACCAAACTGAACCGAGAAAAACATTAACATTTAAAGGAGACAAATGCATTGCCGGAAAAACTTCAAAGCAACGAATTACAGCATTCTTTTTTTGTAACAAATCTGGAATCGAAATGAGAAATATTTTAAATGTTGGTCACTCTGGCAAGCCCCGTTGTTTCAGGACTGTCATTCATTAACTTCGATTATACATTTAATAATAAGGCATGGACGACACAAGATAAATTTATTGATTGGCTAGTGCAATTTGACAAAGAAATGAAGGCTAAAAAACGGAAAATTCTTCTTCTGGTTGATAATTCCACGCCTCTTAATAATCCCCCCAAATTAGACTGTATCCAAGTTGAGTACTTTCCGCCAAATTGCAGTTCTATTCTTCAGCCTCTGAACCAAAGCATCGTAAAATCTCGCTACAGAACACTTTAGCTAAAAAGGAACTCTTTGAGGCTTCGAGAATGGCCAGAGATCAAAAACAAATCTCAAAGAAGCTATTGAAATGACCTCTGGTCCAGGGCAAGAAATTAGCCTGAAAACAAGTTCTAACTGTTGGAAACATGTTCAATTAGAAGAGACCGCAGAAAATGAATCAGAAATTTTAGATTTGGATGAGTCTTCTAAGTAAAACACAATGTGGAAGACTGTCAAAAGATTAACATCAGTCGCTGATCAGGTGAATTTGTAGGATATCTGTGGATGACAAAATTCAAACACGCTCTGAAATGACTGAAGAAGATATCATTTTGTCCGTTAAAATTAAACTAGTTAGACAAAGTGACGAAAGCAGTGATGCCGATGTTGATGTTGCCAGAGGAATCAAACGTTACATCTTCGGAAGCTCTCTCCTGCTTTGAGGAAATGCTCACTTTTTTCTCATCGAAAGAATGTTCCAAAAGAGATATTTTCTCACATTCATACGTTACACACGTGTTTGTTATCGTCAACTACGGATTCCCTTGTACAAACAAAAATTACAGATTTTCTGCAATAATGTACTACTAAATAAATGTTTGTCTTTAATTTTTCATTTTCAATATTGAATTTTATTTCATTAACACTAGAACATCCGCCGGTGTCATTTTGTCAACAAACTGAATTTAGCCCTATCTCGCTATCACATTTTTTCACCTATATTCTTCAAATATAGTGACTTTTAATCATTTTACATAAAAAACAAACCGTCGAAATTTCTTTTTACGTGATTAAATTTTTTTAGAAGTTACAGGTAAGTTTACCTAGAACGTCCGTTGGCGCTATTTCGACACCAAAGTAGAATATTAAAAAAAATAGTTTACTTGTTCCTTTCTTTCCAGTTCTTGTGACCTTGATTTTAATTCCTTTCAGTTCCGGAAGGTCTATTATACTTCTCACCCCTTATAAAGGGGAGGAAATGGTTAGTCCTAGTCAGGCGACCATAGGTCTCCAGTCCTTTTCTTTGTGTTTTTTTATCATATATGAAAGCATTTGAAAACGTTTTATTCTTGAGAGATTTTTTATACTTTTAGAGGGTAATTTTTTTTTCGGAATTATATACCGCAAAAAAAGTCTTAGTCCCGAATAAATTGCTAATCTATTGAGAGAAGTATCCGAAAATGAATCGGATGGTGGTGATCTTTCTGAATTAGATTCATATAATGAAATTCTATAACAGAAAAATGAATCAGAAGAATCTGATGAAAGCGATATTGATGATAACTGTACCCAGATGGATTTAGACACTTATGTAGCTCGAGATGGAACATAATGGAAACCTTTCAAAGCAACTTATCTTTCGGGTCGAATTTCTAAATGAAATATATTACATGAATATATTTACGTCCCTACTAATTTTGCAAAACGAAATGTTGATGAATCTGAACTAAGCTCCTGGTTTCTTTTTGTGGATAAATCTATGCTAGATCATATAAAAAAGTGTACGGAAACTGAAGTTAGGCGAGTTCTGAAAATTGAGAGCTGGAGTTAGTGTTTCGGTGAACTATGTGTTCATCTCGCAATATTATACGTTCGTGGAGTAAGCGGTGCTAAAAATATTGAATTAAAAGCACTATGGTCACTTTTGGAGCTTGGATGTTTGTATATAATTAATGACTAGAAATAGATTTCGAGAAATATCTCGATTTTTGAGATTTGACATAAAATCAACTCGTGCTAAGCGACTTGAAATAAATAAATTCGCTATGATTTCTGAAATTTGGGATAGTTTTATAGAAAATTGTATTCGTAGCTACAAACCTGGAGAAAACATAACAATTGACGAACAATTATTTCCCAGTAAAATTCAATGCCGATTTACACAATTTAGGGCATCTAAACCAGATAAATATGACCAGAAATATTGGATTGCTGTTGATTTAGAAACAAAATACGTTTTGATACATTTCCTTATTTGGGGGAAAATGAATCTCGACCTGATTGTAAACGATTAACGGATTTTGCAGTTCTAAAACTAATGGAACCATATAAAAATGAAGGTCATAATCTGAGTGTTGATATTTTTTTACTTCACTCGAACATTGTAAAACAAGTGATAAAATGTAAAACATGTCTAGTAGGAACTATTAATAGAGCTCGAAGAAAAATTCCGGATTCCCTGAAAAATAAAAAAGACAGTCTTTATTCCACGATTATTTATAAACATGAAGATACTGGTACCATACTTACTGTATATCAAGGAAGAAAGCGGAAGAATCTCATTGTTTTCAGAAAAAATTCATTCAAAAGTTACAATTGAAATAAAGAAAAAAAAAACACCAGAAACTGAAGGGTTCTAAAATGAAACCAAATGTGGTGTGGGCATTTTAAATAGATGACTAGAAAATATTCTGTAAAGATCAAGAAGATGGCCTGTACATACATTTTACAACATTTTAGACATTGCAGTTATAAATGCTTGGATTATTTACAAATCTGTGTCAAGCAAGTACATTTCGAGGAAATGTTATATTTAACAGTTAGCAAATGAATTGCGTTGAAAATATGTAAGAGATAAAACATGTGGCTCCAATCAAAATTATATACCGGAATTAATCCAAAACATTTCTCTTAAACGCAGAAAAAGTGGAATTAAGATGTGTAAAGGCAATGCCACTAAACATAAAATGCACTTCATGCATGAAGATGGTATGTGGAAAATGTACTGAAAAAAAACGCCTATTACCTCAAAAATTGGAAATAAGGTATGTATGTATATGATATAAAATATGTTCCATAATATTAGCATATGCTTAAATATTATAATTCGCAGAAAATTAACAAATTTATTTCTCTTAAAAAGAAAAATACTTTTTTCCTTTAATTTAAGTGTGAAATTTAACTCATTTAATGTATTTTCTATAAAATAAACCATCGTTCTTTTGTGAAAATCTAACAATATAAGCTTAATTAAAGTACAATGATCCTATACAGTGTTAAATTAGAATTTGTAGAATTCATTTTGCATAATTTAATTAGTGGTGTCGAAATGACACCGACGACTGTTTTAAGATGTCGAAATTCTCGGACGTTCTAGTGTTAACTTTCCTTATGATAATTTAACTGGTGTTCCATTAATATCCTCTATAATGATATACAGGGTGTTCCGTTAAAGGGGTCCAATATTAATAGGGGTAATAGAGGAGATCACATGGAGCATAAATCAGTATATAAAGCCTGGTCGGATCTCAATAGTTTTCAAGTTACAGCAAATAGAATGAAAATTCGAAAAATTGTAAAAGAACCCTCATTGCTAAACTATCGATAATGCTACATAAAAACGAAGCACATATTTAGAAAGAGCAGAAAAAAACCTACAAAATGACATCAATTGTATTAAAATAGCAATATTTATTGACGAGTTACAAGCCCTGAAACAGTGAAAAAAGTACGAAATCCAATATACATCAAAATAGTTAATCGTTAATTCCAAAAAGACAACTCTAGCTACAACAAGGAAAATGTAGTAAAATTTGGTCCATTCCGAAAACTTTCGAAAAAGCTTACAATGAACCATATCGGTTTAATTGTGTGAGAGAAATTAATCAGTTTCTTAGTTACAACTCCGCTTTCTTTGACACTAGCAAAGGTTAAACTCCGCCCATCACGATTGGAAACACCGCCTTTTTAATTACTCTCAACTATACATTTTCGATCATGCTTCTTCTGAGACGCAACATTTTTAATTATTCAAGAGTTGAATGACCCAAAATAACTTTACAATAATAGTCTACATTTTAAAGTGGTCTTTTATTGATATAAAGCTTAAGTTAAATTCCTTAAAATTAAACTGGTGGTGAAAATTCGGAAATAATTAAAAATATTGCGATTTGTAACTATGCAAGAAGTTTCAGTACATGTTTTACATGGACAATTATTGTATGTATATGTGCATCATAATTTATGATAGGAAATAATAATAACAAATAGCATAATAATTTTATTAATTATAAATTTAAAAAAGACACTAAATTTTAAATTAATTCATACAAACTTTGTAATTTACAATTTGAGTACACCACAGTCTGTGACTTACAAAATACTGTGCCAAAAAGTGTTGAAAATAAAAGAAAAATGACAAATAAAGAATTACATTCCACGTACTTTATGACATATGTGAAGCATAGTCTTCTGGCGTGCGCTGCACAGTTCAATGTCGGAAGGCAGACGAACGGACATTATTATAATAGGTGTTCGAAGTTGCGCCCATTAACAGAATCGCACAGCCGACAGCGACGTCGTAAAGATTGGCGAACACGCCGAAAAACTCCGACGGAGTTGGGAATGTCTCCTGCAGCGACAACGATTCGCGCTAGTAAATCCTCCGGTGTATCCACAGGCGTTTCATACACCAGCGATTTAAGGTGTCCCCAAACAAAAAAGTCTAACGGATTGAGGTCTGGAGAGCGTGCAGGCCAAGCAACAGGTCCACTGCGTCCAATCCATTTCCCAGGATATGTTGAATTGAGGTGATTGCGAACACCTATGAAAAAATGTGCCGGTGCGCCATCGTGCATAAACCACATATTGTGGCGCAATGTTGCTGGCACATTTTGCAGTAACTGCGGTAAGATATCCCGTAGGAAAACCAAGTACGTACTGCCATTGAGTACATCTGGGAGTAAATATGGTCCTATGAGATAATCGCCAAGGACACCTGCCCATATGTTCACACTGAACTTTTGTTGTGCGTTCGACGGGAAAACAGTGTGCGGATTTGTATATGACCATGTGTGCATATTGTGCGTGTTTACCACGCCCTCTCTCGTAAATGTTGCTTCATCAGTAAATAAAATATTTTCCAGAAATTGTGGATTATTTTCTGTTACATTAAGCAACCAGCGTACGAATTCTGCCCGCTGAGCACAATCTGTTACTGATAACAGTTGTACCCGCTGCACATGAAAGGGGTGCATGTTTTCTGCACGCAGAACACGCCACACACTTTGGTGAGAAACACCGACTTCAGACGCAGCAGCTCGTGTACTCGTGGAGGGGTTATCTTTAAAAATATTCAGTACATCTTCTTCCATTGCAGGTGTTCGTACATGTCGAGGTTTCCCTGCATCAATGCTTGCTGTATTAAACGATTCAGTCTCCCGTAATCGTCTATCGATTTTTATGAAGAGTTTCGAACTTGGGCAACGTCTCCTTGGAAATTGCTCACGGTACATGCGCTGTGCTAGACATGCATTTCCATGAGCTTGCCCGTACATCAGATGCATGTCCGCATATTCTTCGTTAGAGTATTCCGGCATAATTATTATACATCAACTTACTACAATCCCACTTACAACAGCCTCCCTTTAACATAACGCCCATTGATGACTGCTGTTTTATTACACTTTTCTTCCTATACACATAGAAAATTTGCATAAAAAGTACTTCTTCTTCATCATCCTGAAAGTTCATGGAGGAAACGCAGCAGTCACGGAGTTTGCTTTAAGACAAGGCGAGAGCTGCACAATATGTCATTCACTTGATCAGACTGAATAATGAAAGGGTATTGATAGAGGTTGATCAGAAATGTATAATTGAAAGATATTAAAACGGGGTGTTTACAATCGTCATGGGTGGAGTTTCGCTCTTTCCGAGCGTGCAACAGTACAGAGTTGTAACTAGGGAACTGCTTGATTTCTCCCATACAATTAAACTGATATGGTTTATTGTCAGCTTCTTCGAAAGCTTTCGGAATGGACCAAATTTTATAACATTTTCCTTGATGTAGGTAGAGTTGCATTTTTGGAATTAACGATTAACTATTTTGCTAAATATTTGATTTTGTATTTTTTCACTGTTTCAGAGCTTGTAACTCGCCATTAATTCTCAATATTCTAAAACAACTTATGTCATTTCGTAGGATTTTTTCTGCTCTTTCTAAATATGTGCTTCGTTTTTATGTAGCATTATCGATAGTTTAGCAATGAGGGTTTTTTTACAAATTTCCGATTTTTCATTCTATTTGCTGTAACTTGAAAATTATTGAGATCCGGCCAGGCATTATATACTGATTTATGCTCCGTGTGATCTCCTCTATTACCCCTATTAATATTGGACCCCTTTAACGGAACACCCTGTATATAGATATACAGGGTGTATCTGAAATACTTCAACAAACTTAGAGGGATGATAGTACTCATGAAGACGAACAAAAAATGCAATGGAACATGGGGTCGCAAATGACGTTTAACCCTTTCAGGGGCAGTGGTATGTTTATGAAACCACTTAATTTTAATTCCAAAACGCCACAATTGCACCAGAATTCTGCTAAAATCTTTTCCATTTAATATGTATGTGAAATATAGCCTTTTTATTATTTACAAACAATTTTTTTCGTGAATTCCGGTGCCAGTCCATTTTCAGACGCATTTTCTCGATTTTCATCCTTTAAGCCTTTCAGGGGCAAAGTACTTTTAGTACTAAAATGTTGAAATAAATGACTGGCACCGGAATTTACAAAAAAATTTGTTTGTAAATAAGAAAAAGGCTATATTTCACATACATATTAAATGGAAAAGATATTAGCAAAATTCTGGTGCCATTGTGGCATTTTGGAATTAAAATTAAGTGGTTTCATAAACATACCACTGCCCCTGAAAGGGTTAAACGTCATTTGCGACCCCATGTTCCATTATATTCTTTGTTCGTCTTCATGAGTACTATCATCCCTTTAAGTTTGTTGAAGCATTTCCGATACACCCTGTATATATCTTCCATGTCAAATCTACTTGTATATGTAATGCATTAGATAAATTAGGAGTAACTCCGTTCCAACGAAATATTTTAGCGGTCCCGTGGAATTCGTTATAACGGGAATGAACTCTATTGGATAACTGAATAGTTTTTATTTCCGTTAATTAAAGACGTTTTTTCACAAATAAAAAGGAACTTATTTATGCACACAGTATTTAAATAATGAGTATTTACCGGGTGTCCCAAAAATGACTGATGGATTTTAAAATTCAATAACTTGCAAACGGTGACAGATATTAAAAAAATTCTTGCAGGAGGGTTATGTATGGTATCAGGAGTTTTCTTACAGTGGTTCTTGATTTTAGTTCGAATTTCAAACAATAGATGGGGCTGACAGCGATTAGCGTTCAGTCGAGGCCGTAACTGACGTCACTCAGCATTGATGCACCGCCCCATGAGTACTAGACTAGCGATCTGAAAAAAATGGTGGCCGACACAGGCGGAATGTTTTTGTTTTTAGCGTTTGAACGGTCCTTCGAACTTCAACACCAATAATTTCTAAAAGTTTTCTTCGCAAAGTTTTTCTGAGATCAAATAACTCAAAGAAAACTTTTAAATATTATTGGTGTTAAAGTTCAGGGGACCGTTCAAACGCTAAAAAAATGCCACCTGCGGCATCCGCCATTTTTTACAGCGCGCAGGCCTAGTATTCAGGGGGAAGTGCATCAATGCTGACTGACGTCAGTTTCGGCCTCGACTGAGCGTCAATCGCTGTCAGCCCAATCTATTGTTTGAAATTCAAACTAAAATCAAGAATCACAGTAAAAAAACTCCTGACATCATGCATAACACTCCTGCAAGAATTTTTTTAATATCTGTCACCGATTGCAAGTTATTGAATGTTAAAATCCATCAGTCATTTTTGGGACACCCGGTATTTAATTTATTATACTCTAAGTTTATTTAAAACTATATTTGACTTAACTTTAATTATAGCCAAGTATGAATTACTAAGATTAGTGTAAAAATTGAAGATTGTATTCCACACAATAATAGTTTTAGTTAACGGTTTTCAACTTTGGCAAATGATTTTCCATTTTGGATAATTTGCTAAGCAATTATGTAATTGTCCTGTTCGTGCCCTGATTTGTCTGCAACTATTACTTTTAAAGTTACCAGACAATTAAATGCGGGCTACTCGGGTCAAAGATACCCCATATACTGCTGGTGTACAGCGTAGAGAAAAATTGTTTTAAATGCAAAAACTCCTATAGACATTTTACATTTAGTACATTTCCTTAGATTGGCCAATAACTACTCCAAAAAACAATTTCATATTGTCCGCGCTATAGCAGTGAATCACGAAACTTTTCACTATTTAAAGAAACCTTTTTGATTATGATTGTTTTATTATTTACGCGCTATGATAGTTCGATTACATATCTGTTACATTCGTGTTTTATTTATTTATTTGTGAAGTCTAAATTGTATTTGGCAATTTTGTCATGGAATAATACTACACGAAAATAAACAAATGCTAAATTATTTTCACCGTGTTCACTGCAAACGGGTTAAGTTCCCATAATTGAGTTTCATGCAGCTTTAAAAAAAAATCATGCATGAAAATTATTTTTAAAACCATAAAAAATCAGTAAATTGGGATACAGTTTTCAAACACATTGCATTTGAAAATACATTATTTTTCCTACTCGACAAAGTAAATATTAAAATAGTGCGATGTTTAGAAGATAAAACAATTGCAGTAATATTGAAGTTCAATGGACCAGTAGTTACCATCGTCAATATGACGTCAGCGTTACTTACAGGCATAATTTTGTTTTATAATATAGACAGATATTAAAAATATATGACTCCCTATTTTTTAATAATCCTTTTTCGGTATATAAATATTCACTTTATTTAGAGGTTATATTTATAGAAACTACTAAAGCAGAACAGAGATTCAGATATCGTCGCTACCATTGCAAACTATCGAATATAAAAAAATGCGTTTTTCATTACTTTTAAAAATGGGCCGTTTGTAACCACTAAATTTTATTAGAATTCTTCGCCTAATAAAAATACTAATGAAATTTCTGCGAAGAACAGGGTTACCCGTATTGGCCTCCCTTTTTATTCAGAGATGCCGAAATCATACCGGAAAGTTTGAGAGAAATATTTTTACTTTAAGTAATCACGAAACATGCTGTCAATATATAAAGCAAAAATTTCTATTTTAAATTTCTGATATGGATTCGAAATTTCTGAATGGAAAAGGAGGCCAAATTGGCAACCCTGGTGATGTTACAAAACTGAAACCCTATTAAAATTTAATGGTGCCAATCGGCTCATTTTTAAAAGTAATGAAAAATGCATTTTTTCATATTCGATAGTTTGACATGGCAGCGACGATATGTATGATAACCAAATATGTTGGATTTCAAATGACAAATGCAGAGGTCGAAAAAAAAACTCAGTGAGGGAGAAAATGGTGGATCACGCGGACATGGTAAAGTAAATCTTGAATTGCTAAATTATGGTAGTAAAATAATTATAAGGATATTAAGTGAATTGTATAACAGAATCTTCGTAGTAGATGCAACACCATAAGAATTAAAGGACAGATATATAATACCATTTTTTTAAGAAAGGGAATAGAAAACTGTACAACAGCTACAGAGCAGTATGTATTACAAGTCCGGTAATAAAAATATTCGGAAGAATTTTACGAAACAGACAAGAAAACGAAAGTTAAGGAAAAAGAGAACCAAGTTCATATTCTGTAGTTAGATCTTTCGTTGACCACATTTTTGACCAACGACATTTTGAAAAAACAGAGAGACAAAAAAAAAACGGTATAACTTATATTTCTGGATCTTGAAAATGCTTATGACTGCGGACCGAGAAGTTTTCTTTGGAAAGTAGTTAAAATAGCAAAAAAAAAAGCTGATCAATATAATTAATAGAATCTATATTAGAAACAGCTATAAAGTTATAGTTGGAAATAATTTTCTGGATCTTTCATTATTAATAAAGGGTTTAGGGAAGGTTTTTGCCTTTCAGCAGCTTTCTTTAAAATATATATTGATATCTGCCTCAGAGTATGGATGAGTAAGTATCCTAATAAGACTTTAAAACTGAATGAAATTAAATAAATCTATCACTTATTAGGCGTGGACGAACAAGTCATCATAGCAGAAGATGAAGAAATATTTGTTTAGTAATTTAAAGGATTCTTATGATGAATAGGGATTAAAGATACATAAGAGGAAACTGAGCACTTAACTACAACTCTGAAATCTGATAATTATTGGATTATATACAAATGAAAAATGTTGAGGATTTCAAATAACTTGTATCACCAAGATGGATCATGTCAAAAAGGTGTAGTGAAGATAATTGTAAAAGGCAGAAAAGCAATTGCAATGTTGAATTTTGTTCTGTAACATAGTAATATTCTGCCCTAATCTGAACGACTAATTTATAATGCGATCATGCAAAGCATTTCGCTGTATGTTTCGGAGACATGGACCTTAAATCTCTCCTTAAAAAAGAAACTCCTCTCTATCGAAATGGAATCAAGGAATGAAAATGTTCAGAAGTCAAGAGTGGCCAAAATCATGGAAATCAACAGGATGTTGTACAGACGATGAAACACAGTAAGCTTAGACGATAAGAGCATGTTTGCAGAATGAAAGAAGATCGCTTTCCAAAAATACTTTAAGACTAGAGCTCGAAAGGAAGACGACAGAGGAAAGGATCAAGAATGAATTGTAAAAATGTTATTGAAGAGTCACTGCAGGTTTATATATTAAGTGCTGTTATGGACCTGAATAGGAGGAAATAGGAAAGAAAGTTCAATTATACTTGTATTGGTCAACGTAGCCCACTTCTTAAAAGTAAAGAGGCAAGAGTCCTTGGCCGAAACTATATTTTTATAGTGCATGTGTTTTTTTTCGTTGAGCTTAGTAATTTGATACATGGCATAGCCGGCTGTTGAGTTTTAATAATGACATAAGGCCCGATCAATGTTCAAAATTTGTTTGCTAAAAAACAGTTGATGTTAAAGAATCAAGCATGATATAAGTTTAATTAAGGTAGTTGCATTGCAATACATTGATTATAAACAACAGTTAATATATTTGTCTTCACGAAGAAGTGATTAAAGTAAAAATAAATCTTGCAGTGAGCACTATTCGATCAGCTCAGCTTTAGTCATAAAGGATTTTTGGAAAGTGCCTTTCTTTCATTCTGCACGCATGGCCATATTATCTAAGCTTATTATGTTTGATCGTCTGTACAATATACTGTTTTTTCCATGCTTTCGCGTATTCTTGAACTTTTTACTGTTTTCTTCCTTGATGCTCTTGCTGATCTTTGCCAGCAGTCCACTTCTATAAATAGGAGTTTATTTTTAGGGAGATATGTCCCCGTCCATGTCTACAAATCATACAGTAAAATGCTTTGCATGACACCACTATAAATTAGTCGTTTAGTTTTAGAGAGAATATTACTATGTTACAGAACAAAATTCAACATGGCAATTGCTTTTCTGCCTTTTTCAATTATCTTCACTACATCTCTTTGGAATGATCTATCTTGGTGAATAATATATCCAAGATACTGTCCGACCACGTATTGTGTGGAATATTATCAAGGGTAAAATAAGGACGATTCCAAATACAGACGCCTCGCAGGGAGAAATAAGAAATATAATTACTGGAGAAGCAAACTTCCACCAGTAACTTTTAATAGAATTATTCGGCAGATTTTAGCGCCTTAATCCTGCAAAATTTCTATCCAGAAAATTTCTATTCCGTTTAACTGGTGAGAGTTTACCCTTGCGGTAATCAAGCTTTAGTTGTCACCCCTAATAACTAGTCGATTCTTCTATTTCCGCCTTTAAACCGGATGTTCACCTTTCCATCTAATCGGTGGTACAACAGTATTTGAATTCCTCAACAGATTTTATATTTATATCATCCAATAATGCATCAGTTTCAGATGTCATGTTAAGTGATCAGTTTTACTCATTGTAAAATATTTTTTAATTTCAATTCATCACAAGTATGTTTTAATTTGCGAAACAAATACTTCTTCATCTTCTGCTATGATGACTTAATCGTCCACGACTAATAATTGATTGATTTATTTACTATCATTCAGTTCTAAGCCTATTTTATGACATTTCCTCGTCCATATCCTGAGGCAGATATCAATATATATTTTAAATAAAATTGATTATTGATCAGCTTCCTTTATATTTTGCTATTCTAAGTACTTTCCAAAGCAAACTTCTCTGTCCGCAGTCATAAGCATTTTCAAGATCTACAAATATAAGTTTTGTTATTCTTTCCTTGTACTTCTGTTTTCCAGAAATTGTACTTTTGTCAAAATGTGGTCAACGCAAGATCTACCTGCTGAAAGTACACGTTGTTCTTCATTTCCTTCACATTCGTCTTCTAGTCTATTTCTTAAAATTCTTCCGAATAGTTTTATTACTGGACTTATAAAACAAAATCGTGCGTAGTTGCTGTAGAGGTTTTTCTCATCTTTCTTAAGAAATGGTATTACATAAGACAAATTTGAAAAGAACTCCTAATAATAACACTTTTATGGGTGAAGGATGTCCAACTCTTAAAAGTAAAGGGACAAGAGTCATTGACGGCGAAATGGTATTTTTATAGCTCATTCGTTTTGACTTAGTATGTTTAGTAATTTGATATATCGCATACCGGCTATTGAGCTTTAATAATGACAGAAGCCCCGGTCAAAATGGAAAATTTATTTAATGAAAAGGAGTTGGCGTCAAAAAAATAAGCATGATTTAAATTTAATTAAGGTGATTGCAATGCCACATATTGATAATAATCAATTTCTCACATTTTGTCGTTCCCGAAGAGATGATTAAAAAATATATAAGAATCCATATCACCAAGCTTCAAGCACTGGCAAACTATCAGTATGCATTAGTTAAGTTAATTTCTACGTTCAAAAATGGATTTGCGAAAGGAACTTATAATGGTTTAACCCTTCTTTGCATGAGTTTTTCTTTTACAATTATGTTTTTTATACATATATTAAATATTAGACACCAGAAATTTTAAGATAGATTTTTAACTTTGTTCAGCAACATAGTTCACCGGAAATTTACTGAATTAATATTTCTATATAAATATAGTGGTGGCGAAGAAGTTGATTTATTTATTAAAAGTTACATAAAAAGTGATGGAAATTTACATAAATATGCAATTAAGGGTTAAGTTTTAATATATGTATAGAAATGAAGTCAAGTTAAGTTTATCTACAAACAGTAGTTTTCCCTGTGTCGCTGCTCAACCATTAACACTTGGGTTTTATATAACAAGTGAAGTTACAGAATTTACCTGCTTACATAGTTAAAGTGTTTGAATAGTTTAAGTATATGTTTAAAATATAAATTACGTACTTAGTGTGGTAATGTGAACTTTAATTTTGATAGTAATTAGTATTAGCCCTCCTGCCGCATCACTTCTGACTGTAATGTTTACATTGTGGTTGTGGTTGGTTGGTTTCATGGTTGGATGGGCTGGGCATGTGACAAATTTTTTTTTTCACGTCAGTCAATCTTCCAGTTAATTGATTTTGCTGCCTTATGGTGTTTAAAATTTGCATAATAACTTTTAACTGCACGTTTCATCCTTGTTTTCAGCAGTATTTAAGCATTAGTGGTTTTACATCTGGCAGTGTAGTGCAGTTGCAGTTCCTGATCTTAGTAGCTTCATGCTGTTTTGTGATGCTGGCTGTTACAGCTCACCATGTTGTAAATAAATGCAGCTGTTAGTTTTTAAGCATGTTTTTCTTCATCTGATCAACGAAACCGGCCAACTCCTACATTAATTGTGCTTATTCGCTGCTGATGCTAAGTAAATTATGCTTCTGAATTTTTCATATGGAACTCATGTTACTTGTTTTATTAATCGTATTTTCAAGGAACTGTTTTACTAACCATTGTTTCTTTTATTAAATAAATTAGTTGTTGTTTAAATTTAACTTGCCTTTATTATGGCTCAAACACCCAGTGAAATACGTAATGAAATTTAATGAGCATTTTATGAATCTTAGCCACTGCCCTGCAAGTCACACTAATAAAAACGAAAATTATGTTACCTTTACAGACTACTGTTTAAGATTCAAGAAAGGAAGCAGACCTGTTTTGAGTGCATAATCGATTCAGCTGAAGAAGAAGCCTTTGCTCGTTGTGCTCACTGCGAGATTAATTTTTGTTTTAATCACTTCTTCATGAGGAATAATATTTATATCAGATATGACCAATCTATGTTATTGCAAATATCTTAAACTGATATCCCGCTTATGTCTTTGACGGCAACCGTTTTTCGCTAAACAAAATTTTGAACTTTGACAGTGTCTCCTATTATAATAAAAATTCAATAGCCAGTATGCGAGGTATGAAATTACTAAGTTCAATGGGATCATAGGAATGAGCTCTAAAAATCTAAAGTCGGTGCCAAGGACTGTCGCCCTTATACATGTCAGTAGAAATTCCTAAGTATTACTAAAGATTATCTAAAAAAAGCGAATATTTGTTTTCGAAATTAGTGACATTAAAAAACTGTGAAACTTGGCAACTATGTGCTAATAATTTCCAATTACAATTCTTTCAGAGAATATTTACCTGTAAATCATAATTTTCCGGTTTCATTGCTGGGCAAAATTTTCGATTGTGTTTGCAAAGTCTTTCCCATTTAGTTTCACTACATACATGTGGTAATGATCGGCAGTAAAGTGTTCGTTTTAATCTGAAAATTAAACACGATTTATTATGAATATACAGTAACATTCTTCATAATGCAACTAATAACACAGATTTAGAATGTATTTTTTTCTTTTAAGTAAAGAGCGTTTCTGAATTTGTATGTTACACTAATAAATATCAAAAACGTGCACATGCAACATAAAGCGAGAATTTCTGATTAGTTGATAAATTAAAAATGTAGTCTTAAAAACATCATAATTTCTAAATGATAAGTTGTAAATCCTAATAATGTTATAAACGCGATTGTGTGTGCGAACATTAGGCTAAAATAACGTCAAAACGGAGGATTTAATGGCCCTGTATCTTTGCATGTATTTGAATTATAACACAGAAATGAATATAGGGTAGGTGTTATTTATTATTTTCAAATATTGTTCTTAATAATTAAACATTTCTTTATTTTCATAGAGAATCAATGACAATTTTTTCTATAATATTTAATTAACCATTTTACGTTGCTAAGCATTATCGTCGACATTAAATACAAAGCCTGGAATAACATTTTCGACAGAAAGAATTTTCAATTGAGCTATTTCCAAAATTATTGTGAAAAACAAAAATTTAAAAGCATTGAAAAGGAAGATGATTTGTCGTAATACTTGAAACGAAAATATAGAGTGTTTGTTATTATACATGAATTATGAATGTCGGTTACGTTGAGAAAAGGTTTTCTAGCAAAAATTGCGTTATAATTAGAAGAAAAAATTAACAATAACTATATTATTAAGAAAAGATTTCTGGACTATGAAACTATGAAAAGGATTCTCCTTGGTTTAGAAAATATGGCGTCATATTGGAAATAAAACATGCATTTTCAAATATTCGTAATAATACGAAAAGCATGAAATCAGTATGTGATGAAAGTAGATGGATAAAAATATCATATTTAAAATGAAAACCTGAAATATTTTTATCGCTTCTAATTAAAACGCTTGAATGTCAGTTAGATACAGATGTGAGTTTTCTGCCAAAATCCCCGTTATGATTGCCCGGAAAAGAAAATTAACAAGAATTATATCATTTAAAACAGATTTCTCTGGAAATAAAGTGACGTCATAATTAAAATGTAATTTTCGAAAATGTTTTTAAAGGATCGTGAATAAATTTGATAAAATAATAATACGAGGATCAGTATATATAGAAAGTAGGTGCGTTTCTTGCCACATTTAAAACGAAAAATTGAAAAATTGAAAAATTTGTTTAACTATACTGATTATTACGCATGAAAATAACAGCTACATACAAAAGAAAGTTTTCTGCCAAAATTCACATCATGATTATTAAGAACAGAAAAATGAACACGAATCTATTATATTAAAATCAGATCGTCTGTTTGTATTTCGCAACTACTCCTCTAAAAGGGCTATTTGAAGAGACGTCAAAGTAGCCGCTATTTTTGGGTGACACCATGTTAAACATATGGTTTTAACTACAAGCAAAAAGAGACCCAACTTTTTATTGTTGGAAAAATTTTGTTGGCTCTAACAGTAAATCATTTGGAACAGCCAATTAAACACATGGATATCTGACGAGGAAAAGACTTTTCCCCAAGCAACCAATGAAATGCTTGGAAAACTGACGAGTCGCCGCAATTTTTCCCTTCAACTTATCCCGCGTAATAGCACTATATATATATATATATATATATATATATATATATATATATATATATATATACATTTGTAAATGTTAACGAAATTTCTCTAAAAACGGCAACTAAATTACTCCATTTTTGTGGTTAAAAAGGAGAAATAAAACGGTTTTCATAACATTTTTTCATCAAAACAGAAAAAATAATTTATTTTCAATTTGAATAGATGGTGAAAACAAAATCTTGATTACAGTAAAATTTTGAAAAATAAAAACATATTTTCACATAATCAAACTTTATGAATCCAGTTGTTCTGCAGAACAAAAATCGTCAGTCAACATATTGTCATTTAGAAATCAAGATTTGTTGCAGCTATTGATTAAACCAAGGAGGCTAATTTAAGCTCCTTCCATTTAGGTGCTCCCTATTCACAAGAATTGAATTTAATGAAAAAGCATATACTATTTCCAATTAATTATTTTTGAAGAATGGCTGTTAAAACGTTTCACAATGTCGTTAAAAGTAAAATGGTTTATCAGGTAAAATTGACATTTGATCTTACCTAATTCGTCGATTTCCACGATTTCATTCGGCCCTCTTTTTTTTCTATTTGTTGCAGTTTCGTTTTTGACATTATTTGGCACAAAATATAATTTTTTAAAATCTGATTTATGACAAGGACCCTATAAAAAGTAATACCGTACTGTCTTCTATGAAATGTGATAAAGGGTTAGATAATTATTTAAGTTTTTAATATTTTGAAATATTTTCCTTAATTAGTGCATTTATTTTTCATTCAAGGTGAACGAAGTTACACGTAACAGCTAGTTTCGTCATATGGGCACCAGATACTACTAAACATCATAACTGAATAGTGGTGTTTGCTTCAATGGCAATTTGCGCAAGCAGGGTAAGAGACAAAAAGTTCTAAAAGGGTGGTGCATCGTTCTTCGAGGTTAAAAAAAGGCATTTTAATGAAGTTCCACTTCCTGTCAGTTACGGAACTGGTAACGAAGTAATAATATGTAAGATGCATCTTATTTCAATGAGTTTTTCAACAATGTTTTATGACTCTACTAGATCTTCTGTGAGAATTTCCTGGACAATAATTTTCACCTTCTGCGAAAACCTTACATGATAGCGGGAAAACCTCATTTATCAAAAATATTATAATAACCTAAAACGATAAAGAAAAAAAATACTGTCTAGGTCTGTGTAACACCAGCCTGCAAAATTAACAATAAATTAGCCTTGTTTAGTATTTTATTTTATGGATAGAATATATTATTAAGAAAATACAGAATTTTGAATATACAGACGATATTAGATGAAATAAGAAGATAGACACATAATACGCGAACTGTATCACCTCTAACTATCCCCCCCGCCCCCCCCCAAAAAAAATAAAAAACTATCATACACAATCATAAGGTTCTTTCAAGGTTCTTTCAGTTTTTACTTTTAATTGCTAAATTATGCAAAGTAAAAACTTTAAAAACAGTAAAAAAATATATATATTGGATTGTTCCCATAGAAGCCATTATCAAAACAAATAGAAAGTTTACAAATTTACACGATGTATAATATAATGATTTGAATCGCCATCATTGAATTTTTCGCGTACTCTCTTTACTCACGTTATTTTTTAATTTCACTTGGATGTTTAGTTCCATATTCCTAAGCATGGAGTAAATCAAGCCATAATTTAGATAAGTTAAATGAAGCTGCATCGTTACATGTTGCATTTTTACGTGTTTATAAAGTTTTTATTTTACAGCACGTTAGCATTTAAAAGTAGTATATTATTACAGGGTGTTATAATTTCAATTTTTACTTTCTTCTATCGATAATAGAAAAAAAGTATTGTAATCGAAATTTTTTTCGACTTCCCGTTGTCGACGGATTCAGGGGTCACGTTTCAGGGGTCAAAGATTCTGCAAAACATGTTTTTATAAAATACCTGCCTGCCCGTGTGTGTCCTCATTGAATCATTGAAAAATGTATGTAGTTATGTCTAGAAATGAATCAAATTTTTGTTCTAGGTTTTTGGCTATCGGCAGAGGTTCTTCTGGAATTTGGGGATAATCCGCTGGAAGAGGGCGCTGTGATATCGATTTTTGTTTCATTTCCATTATTTTATCATCGAAAAGTGTATGAACTTGTGCATAGAATTTAACCAGATTTTAGATATGTTTTTAACTATCGCCTGCAGGTCCCAGTTAAAATTTGAGATATTCCGCCGGCAGGAGGCACTGTTATAGCTCCTTAAAAATGTGAAATAAAGAAAAAGTACAAAAAAAACCTTTGAAATCCTCAACATTTTTTCCGTTAAATGTTCGGAATTGATCCACGGATTCCGGAGCAAGTTTTGTTTTTCCTCTATTTTTTTTTTTTTTCTTTTTGGAGACCGGCGACCAAGCTCCTACCTGCCAGGTTTCCCTAGCATAAACGGGTTTAGTGTATGGCACCGGGTCACATATCGTCACTGAAGGGATGCCGCGTAGCGTATGGCCATTGCTGGTAGGACGGCTATGTGGAGGTCTTTGTTTTGTTCCCATTTTTGTGTTGCTGCTAATTGATGTTATTCTTTTGTATGGACCTGGGCTTATTTTTCCTCTATCTTAAAAAATGGCTGAGATATAGCAGTTTGAAATTTTATGGTAGCTGATATTTTAAAATGAGAACGCAGGATTTCTCCATAAACGAGTTTAATTTATGAGTTTTAGTAAAAGTGGTTTCTGGAAAATTTTCTTTCATTGTTGTACCCATCGTCCCAACATTATATATTCCTATTTGCCAGTGTCGAATTCTCGCCAAGCTTGGCGACACTTGGCAAAATATCACTAAATTTGTCATCAAAACTAGGTTGCCGTATGAAGTCAACTTGGCTGTAACTGACTAATTTGGCGACATTCTCATTCTAATTCAATATTGACGAGAACTAGGAATGTTTCTGTAATTGGGTTCCATTCATTTTAGCTTTGTGTTTTCCAGTAAAATTAGCGGAAAAAAAACTAAAGTATAGGCAGACTATCTTGGTCTGCCGGTACAGGCCAGAAGGACTTTTCGTAGTTGTATTGTGTATCGGCTGCTAATGCAACGAAGGGTCCTTCGCATCCAGGTAACCAAGCAGCTGATTTATAACAGAATGACGATAAATATTGATTTTATTGGCGATGTGATAGCGAATTTTGAAGTATTAACATGTATGAGGTAGAAAAAAGTTTTGGGATTGGCACATCTGACTAGGTTTGTATTAGAATTACATCATTTTTTAATCATGTGAGAAAAGTATTGGTCCTTTTACAATCACGCCTGAGTAAGCGGAAAGAGTTTCATTTCCCTTACCTCATTAGCATGCATTATCCTCACTAACATTTGTGTTTTGTTCATACATGTTACAGTAAATCAGGTTGGATGCTCTACTCTAGAGATGAATTTAGGCTCTTATTTTTATTTATATTTTTTTGGAGCTCGATCTCGAAGATGTGGAATCCGAGCTAACCCAATCCTGAAAATTTTTGTGTCATCCGAGCCCGCTCAAAACCGATACCGAAAATAGGCAGTAGAAAAGTTGTAATAACCTTTTAGGTAGCTTTCAATACAAAAAAGTATAAAGCTACCTATTGCAGCCGTTCGGAGGAAAGCAATTCCGGAAAATTTCGATATATTTTCACCGATCATGACCCCTAGACCCCAAAACCACCCTCCGTTCAAATGTTGATTTATATATACGTATATCCATAGATAGATATATATATATCTGATCTATGTCATACGATAACGCTCGTATTTATAAATTAATTTTGATGAAACTAATTGTGTGTATTAAGCTCACCAATGCCTCGACCGAGTTCCTTGGCCAGCTTGGTCCGCCATCTTGTTTCAAGATGGTGGCCACTGAAAATTTTAAAACTAAAATAAATATACAAAAAAGTTAAAAATTCAAATTTATTTTTTTAATAAATGTTAGGCCTTAATACAAGGATTCCAGAGCATTGTTTGTTTTACCTCTATCTTAAAAAATGGCTGAAATAGAGCAGTTTGAAATTCTAGGGTGGCTGACATTTTGAAACACGACAGCACATTACAAAAAACCACCGATTAATTTATGAGTTTTAATGAACGCGGTTTCTCGCAAATTATTTTCTTTCATTGTTGTAATCATTTTCCCAATCATACGCATAAAGCTATACATATCCGTTAGCGCCAAATTCTCGCCAAACTTGGCGACATTTGGCGAAATACCGCCAAATTTGGCGACAAAAATAAGTCTTCATAAATGAAGCCATTTGGCTATAGCTTAATAATTTGGCGAATTTCTTATTCAAATTCAGCATTAACGAATCTTTTGTAAACGTTTTCTTTGCATTTTAGCTTGCTGTTTTCGAGTAACATTAGCTAAAATTTTAAAACGAAGATATAGGAAAGCTACCTTTTCCTCCCGGTACAGGCCGGAAGGACTTCTTAAATTAGCTCAAAAATAATTTTCTCATTTAAAAATCTTTTTTTACTTAAAAATGAGTTGTTGTTGTTGTCGTGTCAGAGAAAGTGCTATGGCACTTCTCTGAAAGAAGGGGTGCCAGAGCCTCAAGAGAGGTTGGACTTCTAGAGCTGGTCTCCTAATTTCGAACCAATTCCAGATGAGAGACCTGCACCTGGATTGGCACCCCCGGAGATATCGTTTCAAACTTGGAGGACATTGGGGCCGCGAACAGATTTTTTCGAGCACCAGCTCCCATTATTGTTCACGGTCCCACAGCAGCCGCAGTCGAGAGAGGTTGTCACCCTCCAAAACTGTGACCATGGTCGATGCTGCTTCACTTTCGGTGATCTTGACGGGAACTGAGCTTAATCGTCTGCGCCACTGCAGGACCTTGAAAATGAATATTAATCTTAAATACTTCCTCAATACTATATTTCGTGTTTTTCATGTAGGCGAATATATATTTCAAACTAACCAAGTTGTTATTTATACCCAACCACT
Source organism: Maratus michaelseni (assembly GCA_963931845.1). NCBI lineage: Eukaryota > Metazoa > Arthropoda > Arachnida > Araneae > Salticidae > Maratus > Maratus michaelseni. The sequence continues at coordinate 66,525,531 of OZ007594.1, forward strand.
AGGCAAAATACGCAAAACGTCACAATTCTTATTCTTTTAAAATATCACTGAAAATATATGACATAAAGACATGAGTTCCATTTTCTAATAATTCTAGAAAAGCACTTTAAACAGAGAACGAGGATAGACAATGGATAGCCCACGGATTCTTTATGTAACTAGCAATCACCGTGCAATGTCTTCTGAATCAGATAAAATAGTTCTATTCATGTCCTCTCAATAACAATCCAATTCTTTTTCAAACTGATTTTTAAAGGATTGTAAAACATTTTAAGAAACAAGGGCTACCTTCTGTTTCTCCAATAGCAAATTTTTCCTTTTTTCAATTTGTGAATAAAAAAAAAAATACAATTTGTTCACACAAGTTCTTAGTGGTTTTATTTAATGATGTATTTTTTTAAATGTAATTTTCTGTTAAAAAAACGAATATTAATTAGTAAAATATTTTTAAAACTAACTTACCTACTTCTCTTGCAGAACGTGATTGCTGGAGCACTAACCATTTCAGGATATTCTATTGTAACCGATTGAATAACCGGATAATCGAGGTATATTTCTATGAAGGTGTAGGTGTGCCAGAGAAATCCAGCTATGCTCATGAAAAATACGATTAATTTGAAAGCTTTTCGTCGAGAAGTTGTTGTATTTGCTATTTTCGGTATTCCTAAAAAGACAGAAGGTTATATGTCAAAGCAAAAATACAGATTTCCTTAAATATTCATTATGCATATAAACAAGAAATCAGAATATTTTAACCAATAACAATTGTTAATTCTGTACTTGATAGGTAAGGCGTTTATGTCCATAAATGTTATTTTAGAATTAATCTGTTGCTATGTTTGTGAAAGTATTTCTGAGAGTTTTTTAAATTGTGTAAATATAAACAAGCCAAATTCATCGAATATCCTTCCTAAGTGAATTTAGATAGACTGCTTGTAATTGGTTAACCATTCCTTTGTTCAATGTTTATTTAGTTTAATAAAACTTGGGATGTTCGTATTTCATTTTCAACATGTAACGTTTCCATAGATATAACACATGGGCTGATAAGTTCCCGGTCTAATAAAGAAAACACAATTTTTTAACAAAGCTTTATGACTTTATAACTTTATAACTTTAATAAAAAACATAACTTTAATAATAAATAATAATAATTTAATAATAATAATAATAATTTAATAATAATAATAATAATTTTATAGTAATAATTTAATAATAATAATTTTATAATAATAATTTTATAATGATAATTTTATAATAATAATTTAATAAATGAATAATAATAATAATTTAATAAATGAATAATAATAATAAATTAATAATAAATAACATAATTTTATAACGAAAAAGCTCCAAACAGTGCTCAGAACTCTTTGTTGTTTTTGGTCAAAAGTCAACATGCGCGGCAGCCACTTTGACAACAACTTTGTCATAGACAAATGTTCATTCAAAATAAAACCTACACGTTCCTTGGATATCTTCAGAGTCTGAGCTATCTCCTGCAACTTCACTTTGCGGTTTCCCAAAACGATTTTGTGGATTTTTTTTATGTTTTCCGGAGTAACCACCTCTTTTGCGGGGTGCATCACTGGTGTCCGTACGACCACGTTTAAATTCAGCAAACCAGTCAATAATGGTTGATTTACCTGGTGCAGTGTCCGGATAACGCTTATCAAGCAAAGCTTTTGTTTGAACGGTGTTTTTCCCATCAAATAACAATTCTTGAAATTCTTGTTTATCCATTTTTTTGTTTATCAACAAAGTCGCTCAACTGAAACCACTCTAACGTTTTATCCACGCGGTGAATCGTCATGACATTCTTTCTGCTACCTTTTAAAAGTTAGTATTTACTAAAAAAAAACTTCGGTTCGGTGATTGCAACGCCATCTGTGTGCCAGACCGGGAACTTATCAGCCCATGTGTTATTATTGAGGGGGGGTTTTAATTTTCAATGCGGCAGTTTTCTCCCGGACAATTTATTTAATGTACAATGTGTCTCATAAATACAAAGACACTGATATTTTCGAAATAATATTTTAATAATTCAGTATTCAAAAATATGTATATTCATATAACAAAAAGCATGTACCAAAAAAAGATTTTACAGTTAATTATGATAAATTAGAATTAAGTAATTTCAACTCGAAAATTGATAAATGGAAACAAATTTGCTATCTCATAAACATAAAGATATTTTGCATACTTTTCAATTATCGTCTAGTAATTGATCAATTTTTATTAGTGACAGCAAATATTCTAGTTGGTATGCGTTTTATTAAGTTGTGTAAGTATTCTGGCTTTATATCAAACTAACTTCATTCGATTTCTTTTTTCCACTCAAGGACGTTTGAAAACTGTCTTACAGATGCATATACACTGCGAACGAGAATGCCTCAAAGATTCTCAACTGGATTTAACCCTTTCGGGACCGGCGGTTTTTACACAAATTTTATTCGGTTGACACCACTTTTTTAAAAAAAGCTACCTTTACTTAAACCAGAGGTTCCCAATGTGTGCTCCGCGGAGCCCTTGGGGCTCCGCCTATACTTTTCAGGAGCTCCGCGGCGTTCCACGAAAATAACAAAACATGAAAAAAATTAGCATATTGCAAGGGAATATTTTTCGAAAGTATGTAGGAATTTGTGTGTGTGTCAAAAATAAATATATCTATCACTGGGTTGAAAAATACTGTCATATACTTTTAAAAGTCACATAAAAAAATTGCATTTTAAATGTATTCATTTTCTGTATAATATTTTTGGTTTGAACTACTTTATTTTGTGTTTCTGCATTTAGTGTGTTTAAAAAATTAGATTCAAAATAAGCTACATGAAATAGTTTTCTGAATCAAATGCACAACGTGAATCAAAAGAGCAAAGGCGCTCCAGTGCTGTTATCTCTGCTTGCCAAACAAAAGGGAGAACAGTTTTGTTATTTGGAACTTCGCCTATTCATATGTTTATACTTAGTTCTTTTTTGCTTAGTAACCAGGTTCTAACTTCCTAATGATGTAAGTGTATATTGTACCTCATATTGTTTATTTTCTTTTGCTTCACTCTTTGTGATCTTTAAAATGAGGTATTTTATACTCCATTATTTGCTATATTAACTGAGAAATGTGTTAGTTTAGCTTTGATTGTTTCAGTGATAAACTTATAATTTGTTTCAAAAAACTGTGCAAAACAATTCAACCACATTTTTCACTATAAATTTTTATACTTTATTGCTCGTCACACTTTGTGCAGAATAAAAAAATTCTTTTGGTATTTAATATTTGTATATATTGTATATTGTATTATTTTTATTTTTGGAATTTTAATTTCCTTAAACCATTTATTTTGTTTTTATTAAATTTTAGTTATTTAAATCTTCTATCCTATTTTTCATAATTTTATTTAATGTTTAAAACAATGTCTGTCGCTTAAAACTTTTTATATAATAATATGTTGTATCATTTAAATCCCCGCTCTAGATTTATTTTACATTTCTGTATATTGTGTATATATATTTCTTTTTCTTTTTATAACTTTGATTTCTTTAATCTGTTTATGTTATTTGTATTAATTTTTAGTTGTTTAAAATTTCTATACTGTTTTTTATAGTAAAACAATGTTTTTCGCTTAAAACATCTTTTTTATAGCATCTTGTATCATTTAAACCCCTCATTAAAATGTTCGGGTCAGGACATTTTTCGTCCAGATGGAAAATTACAACTCATATGATTTCTTTACCAATTTGAATAATTGTGTTAAAATTAATCTTGTGTAATCACGTATCCAGCGTTTACTGGAGTTCCATTATCTGCGATCAAATCTGTTGAGCTGATTCAAATATCAGACCAGATGCTATGATCAATAAGGTTAACTGGATGAATTATGCCCTCCAGGTTCGACGAGTATAGCTCAGTTGGTAGAGCATGAAAGCTTCAGCCAAGAGATGCCAGGTTCGAATCCTGGCTCGGACATTTTTCAACCAGTTGGAAAATTACAACTCATATGATTTCTTTACCAATTTGAATAATTGTGTTAAAATTAATCTTGTGCCTCATTATATTAATTTAATATCTCTATACGTTGTGTACATAGTTTTCTTTTTTCTTTTTGTAACTTTAATTCCTTTCATTTGTTTATTTTATATTTATTAATTCTTAGTTATTTAAATTTTCTATGCTGTTAATTTTTAAAGCAATGTATGTTGCTGAAAACGCATTTTTTTACATCTTGTATTCTTTAACATCTCTTTAAAATTTTGTTGCAATTGATCTCGGCATTGGCTAAGATTCTTATGTCATGATGCCACATTTTCCTATCAGAAATAAGGCTGTAGCAATAAAAAATATATATTGATTCTTTACATTCGTCAGCACACTAACATTCTAAACTTTTGCTCAGCTCCACCCTTGCTTAGACTTTTCGTCAATGAGTACCCACCCTGATATAAATTTAACCCCACCCATATATCCCGTTTTGTTAGTAAAGTTTTTCTACTAGTAGCAGTTCTTTTAACATGTGTAGTTTTTAACCGTATATCTATTTTGAGGCAAAAACAATGGTGAAAGAAAGTTTCTTTCAAAACTATAATTAATAGCTAAATACTTCAAATAAAACATCCAAAAAAGTGAACAATGTTGCACCTAACAATACAGGTTATAGATTTTGTTTCGCCCACTTAAACACTAAAACGATAATCTACTTCTAAATGTATTTTTAAAAAATGGTTCAGAATAAGAAGCTTAGAGACTATTCGTTTTCGTTGCATGTTTAAGAGTACTAGAAACGTGAAGAAGAACTAGAATTCGTAATCGCATGATTCTATTACGGGTAGACGGGACGAGTGAAAACGTGTTATATAATTACTCGTGGGTGACTGGGACTATGCATTTTCTTTCTTTTCGGGAGTAGCCTATCGGGATTATACAGAAGTCAATCTTTATAAATGAAAACTGTACAACTTACCTTTTTTCTGTGTGTGTGTGTGGTTTTTGCCATAAATAATAATAGTTTCACGTAAGCCCCAATGCAATGCATAACCCAGACAGGGTTACCATTTTGACTTTAATTCTAAGTTCATACTGGAAATCCCAAATGAATAATTTTTATTTTAAAAATTGATGTCATTAACCCCTTAACAGTACTGCTCGAACGTCGCTCGGGTAAGAAGAGTTTGTTTTCTTCGTTACTAAAAGCTTTCAGAAACTACAAATTTTTAACTACAATTTTTGCTGCATTTGGCGGACATATCTCAATTATACAAGGCAGATATTTTAATACAAAAAAGTGGTTTTTAGTCTTTATTTTCAATTTATTGTGTCCAATAATATTAATATTAAATAAAACTGTTAAGGGGTTAAATAATAGAAAATTTGATTTTCAAAATTTCTAGTATGAATTCAGAATTTCTGTATCAATAAAAAGGCCAAACTGAGAACCTTGGACCATGGAAACTACTGGTTCGGACGCTTATTCAGCATAGCTTTCTCTGCTCCATAGGCATAAAAATAACATTAATTTGTAAACCATAGAGTACCATGTGGTTAAGGGGCTCCGCCTTAGAAATTCTTCCCAAAAAGGGCTCCGCGAGCCCAAAAGTTTGGGAACCACTGACTTAAACTATCGCAAAAGTACTCGAAATAGAGAAAGCAAATATTACTTTTATTTTTTACTGGTGCCTAAAACAAATTTTCTATGCTCTTTTAGAGGGTGCATATATGCACCCATGGTCTGGAATAGGTTAAAACAGGGCTACATGCGAGCTACACCACGACATGAACATTTTTATCAACAAACCATTCTTTTGTGTGTCTTGATGTGTGAATCGGTGCATTATCCTGTTGGTACAAATAATTTTGACCATCAAGAGTTTCAGCAATGGGCAACAAGTGACTATAGAGCACTTCTATGTACTCTTTAGTAGTCTGTTTACATTCCAGAAAAGCAATATTTGTAGTTTCATTAAAAGAGAAGGCACCCCAAACCATCGGGGAACCTCCCCCTTTTCTACTTACTGAAGAGGGTTCGAGGTTAACATCTTAAATCGTGCCAGTAGGAATTCCATTCATTTGGGCCATCCAAGTTAAATATCTTTCCATCTTAAAAAATGATTTATATCCATTCGTCCTTCAAATGCACATGATCTTTAGCCCAGAGAAGCCTCCGTTCTTTGTGTTCTTTTTTCGGTAAAGGAAATCTGCACATATGCCGGCACACAATATTTTTGCTTTTTTTTTATACAACGATGTACTCTGTCCTTTGAGACCATACCATGAACTCATTGAGAAACTTGACGGAGTTTACGACGAGAACAAGTCGAGTTTTTCGCTAGTCTTTCTCAGTCTGCCAGATCGTTTTCTCGAATTTAAATGTAAGTTTTTGATAAAACTTTATAAAGTGCAGATCTGCTTCTTCCTTGTTTTTTTGTCACATATTTGAGAAATTGTTAAGCCATCAGCTTTAAATCCACGTATTTTACAATTCTCATCTTTAGGAATTTCAATGTTCCGCGGCATCTTTGCAATTGAAACAATTTATGACACTTTGCACGTTTGGGTAACTTAAAGCGTATTTCTGAGCATGCGCATTATTTCTGTACGCGCGCATTCGAAACAAAATTATGAAGCAGTTTCAAATTTGTCTTTATATTTATGAGACTGCGTATTTTTTTTATTTTTTTTAATATTCGATTCGAACATTACTTATTTAAATTTAAACCCCCATAGCAGATTCTTAATATGAGGTATAAAATTTAATTTCTTATACCGAAGTAATAAAATGTAATTTCAAAAACATTTCTGTCTTTACATTTATGAGACGCACTGTATTACATTGACTGAATCAAAATATAATTCGATTAAAAATTCAAATTTTGCAGGAATATTTATTAAAAATAATAATTGTTAATTCCGTACTTGATACGTAAATAAATAGTTCATGTCCGTACAAGTTATTTTAGAATTATCTGTTACTATGTTTGTGAAAGTATTTCTGAGAGCTTTTTAAATTGTGTAAATATAAGCAAGCCAAACTCACAGAACAACCTTTTTAAGTGGATTTATATGGACTGTCTGTTATTGCTAATCATCCTTTTATTCGGTGTTCATTTAGTCGGTAATCTTGAGTACTGAGGATGAGTTTAGTAAAACTATGGATGTTTGTATTTCATTTTCAACAGGAAACATTTTCCTGGATATATCGTTTCTACCATGTCAAACTATCGAATATTAAAAAATGCATTTTTCATTACTCTTAAAATTGCGCCGATTGTCACCACTAAATTTTATTAGATTTCTTCACCTAATAAAAATGCTAATAAAATTCTGTGAAGAACAGGGTTGCCAATTTGGCCTTCTTTTTAATTCAGAGATGCGGAATTCATACCGGAAATTTTGTGAAAAAGATTTTTACGTTAAGTAATCGCAAAATGCCTGTCAGTAAACAACACTAAAATATCTATTTGAAATTTCTGGTGCGGATTTGAAAATTCTGAATAAAAAAAGGAAAACAAACTGGCAGCCCTGGTGAAGAATGCTATTAAATTTTGTGGTGACAAACAGCCCATTTTTAAAAGTAATGAAAAATGCATTTTTTCATATTCGATAGTTTGACATTGTAGTGACGATATTATTGAGTGAGTTATTTAATTTTCAATGTAAGTTTTCCCGGACAAATTTTTTAACATATTACATTCACTCAAGCAAAAGATAATTCAATTAAAAATTCAAATTCTGCTGGAATATTTATTTTTAAAATATATGATTTGATATCGCTTACCTGTAATTAAAGAATTGCTTAGTCTTTTATTGCAGTACTTAACGAAGCTAGTATTATTCCGGTCCATGTGTTCAAAAATTTGAAACAATTCTGAAAAAAAAATTATAAAGTTAATTTTTATATCCATACAGAATTAATTAACTCAAATATTTAATTAATACACATTGCTATATTTATATATTGTTCATATATATTTTTGAAAACGAAATATGTAAAAATAACTCTAGTAAAAATATGAATCGAAATTTGTTTTTAAAATATCCGGTACATATTGCAAATATACTCCATTTTAATATGTAGACTGCTTTTCGTAAATATGTGTGGCTTTATTTGCCATTATTATGGTTGTATGTGTCGCTTATATTTTCAAACTGAAGTCCACTTCTAAAAATTAAATAGAACATTATAATTTTACAGCACTTTTAAATTTATTATGCCAAGGAACATAAAAATACAAATTTATACCAGGTTCCATTGATTCTTTTTAAAAGATAGAAATTTTTTGAAAAAGAAAAAAGAAAGACAGCAATATTAAAGAGAACCATTGGTTATTAGGAAATAATTCTAAATTATATATTTGTTTATTTTATGTTTTGTGATTCTTTGTAAAAACGCAAACATATTGCACTAATATTCTAAATTAAACTGTTTTTAAACGCTTTTAATTAATTTAGTGATAAATTTTAAAAGTTAAGATGAAAATAAAAGTAAAATACAAAATATAAAATATAATAAAGAAATATAAGTTTAATGATAAGGAATTAAAAAAATTCCAACAAATCTAAGAAGACCGATGAAATAGGGTCGAACCCATCTCAAAAAAGAAAAAAAAACTTGACAGAGACCATACATTTAGTTTAAAGTTACAATATACAAATTTTAGAAAAAATAAAAGCCACTAACTAGGTAGACAAGGGAAAGTTTTTTTTTTTTTTTATACATACAATTCAAAAGACATGAGAGTCTAGTTTTATTAAATTCTTTTAATAAAGATTTTCTGGTAATAATAAAATATTTATTTACCATAGATCAATAAAAGATCAAATTTAATACTATATATATGGAAATTATTGCAATATAATGTGAATTGCATTCCAAAATATAGCACGTCCACTTCAGCGCTATTACGATGCATTCGATGACCATATACTCCCGCTCCGTTGTCTGTGCGTCACAGAGCCGTTTTCAGAAACTATATAACTTACAGGCATGAAAATTTATGTACTTATAGCTAAATGCCTACTGTGAAGCTCAAAATATTAAAATTCGTAAAAATCCTATTATTTTAATATAGAGATATAAAAAAAACAAAATTCTAACAGCCTTTTCCTATTAATTTTAAACATTTTTCGTTATAGCACTTGCAAACAATTAAAAATCCACAATAAAATTCTTTCTACAATAATTAATTTTCTATTGAAAGATTTCCACGTGAAAAATGAAAATGAAATAAAAAGTTTCACCAATTGAAAAAAAAAAAGATTAATAGGACTTCATATTGGTAATAAAACGGAAATTTTCAAAGCTTTCTCAATAATACAAGGAGTATGAGTACATGTATGTACAGAAAGCAGATAAATATCACGTCATTAGAAAAATTAATCTCACGTCATATTGGAAGTTTAACGATTTTTCAAATGTTGAGAATAAATCAAAGCGAGTATCAATATGAGTAATAGAGAATAGTAAATATACGAGTTTGAGGAACATATTGAATCATGATAAAAACCCGATCATGGAAATTGTCGCATATTTTAACATTTTGAAGGTGTACAAGAAAGTTTAATTTTGAAAGTATTTTTTTTAATATCCTGTTAGTCCACATGACAGATATTATTATGACAGAGTATAATAGCGGGCTTAGCCCGCTATCGGGCCTGTTCAGATATTCGAAAAAACGGAGTTTGTTATAAAGACAGTTATGTTTTTAATTATAGGGGGTGAAACGTTTTCTTTAATTAATGCATTTATTTTTCTTTTAATGTTTCGTGAACGCCGTCACGGGTAACAGCTAGCAAAATATAAAATAACTAATCTTCTGTAATCTGTGGGAAAGGCCAGCTCTAAACATGGGTGTTTGCTAGCAAAAATATAGTTTAAAATCAATGTAGATGCTTTTAAAGAACTGTTACAAAAAGTCTCATTTTCTAAAATACTTAAGTTGGCAGTAGGACCTGGATTACAGAGGATTACGCAATAGGTTTAAATATCTATTTTATATAAACTATCTTTTTTTTTAAATCTCGCATTTAGTCCACATGTCAGATATTATTATGACAGAGTATAATAGCGGGATTCGCCCGCCATCGAGAAAATTCTGTAACGATAATATATATTAAATTTCAAACCATTAGGTTGGGTAGTTTTTGCGCGGTTACATGCGGACAGACAGACAGACAGACGGATGGACTAGACGACGACTATAGGTGGTACGTATTTATATAATTACGAGCGCACCTAAAAATGGAATCCGTAATTTAAGAGAAGCGAGAATAGATAAATTAATGAAACGAAATCTTGTAGGGGTTTGAAAAGTTCTTATAAAATGTGTCAATCTGTCCCGGAAATCCAAACTTCCAGGATATACAAAATCAGAGGAAAATAGAGAGTAGAATGCACTGCTAAAAATAATTAGGGTAACAATCCATATATTCAGTCAAAAGAACTGTTCATCTCTTGCTGCTAACTTTGCGTATATATAGCTGAATACCTGCTATAAAGCTCAAAATATTAAGATTTGAAAAAAAAAAAATCCTATTATTTTAATAAAGAGAGATAAAAAACCAAAATTCTAACAGCCTTTTCCTATTAAATTTAAACAGGTTTCGTTATAGCAGTTGCCAAATATTAAAAATCCACAATGAAATTCTTTCTACAATAATTAATTTTCTATTGAACGATTTCCACGTGAAAAATTAAAATGAAATAAAAAGTTTCACCAATTGAAAAAAAGATAAATATGGAATAAAATTGATTGACGTCATAGTGGTAATAAAACGGAAATTTTCTAAAATATCTCCTGAGTATGAGTATGTGTATGTACACAAAGCAGATTAATATCACGTCATTAGAGAATTAAAAAGGAAATCTGATGTCATATTGGAAATTTAACGAATTTTTCAAATATTTGAGAATAATGCAAAGCGAGTATCAATTTGAGTAATAGAAAATAGTAAATGTATGAGTTTGAGAAACAAATTGAATCGTGATAAAAATCCGATTCCAGAAATATTCGCATATTTTAACATTTTAAAGGTGTACAACATGTTTAATTTTGAAATTATTTTTATAAATATCGCATTTAGTTCGCATGACAGATATTATTATGACAGACTATAATAGCGGGCTGGTTTAGATATTCGAAAAAACGAAAAAATAAACCGGTAAATTTTTACTTTATAAAAAATATGATTTTTTTTTTCGTTGCTTAATGAAATTTATTTGGATTTATTAAAGAAAGGATAAAGTGTTTTGAAGGGAATATTAAACGAAACCTATTAAGCGATCTTCGATTACACTTACCCACTTGTTGTTTTTATCCTTAACAATAAATTATTAATGCGCCTTTCCTTTTTCAAAAAAGGTTGACAAATTACAGAAATTCAGTCAACGATGCATATTTGGTAACATAACGATAAAACATTGCCGATATTTCTTGTATAAAAAATAATGAAATTAAAAAATTAAAAATAAATAAATAAACTCTAACAGAAACAATATAATTGTATAGAAAAATATTTCTAGATTGTATGTACCGTAATACAATTATATTTTTCAATATAATTGTGTAATAAAATATTTCTAATTGCCGAGCAGTTATTTGTAGCTCTTTTTTTTTAAATTTTATTTGTTAATAAAAATTCCGGTATGAAAATGTCCATTTGCCCTATGTGAAATTGACCCTGTATTTACGGAAAGTAATGGTATCTTGTCAGCTATGCAATATAATATGAATTGCATTTTAAAATATAGCACGTCTGGACCAGCGATGCAGATAATCATCACGATGCAGGTAATTACCAATTTCATCACTTACCGTGATAACGCTATATTTTTCATAATAGAAGTCAAATCTTTAGAAAAAAAAATCATTTAAATATGTTCTTTGATGTAGTAAGTGGATTCCGACTCGAGATTCCAATGCAAAAGTAGTTGGCTGTACACTGTAAAAAATGACAAATATTTCTTAATCAACAAAAATATAATACAATCACGAATAAATTGATAATATAAACTCATCCTTGTTAACCATGATTCTGAAAAGTGTTTATTTATCTTTAGAAACCTCAGACATCAATGGTATTTCGAGATTTAAAGATGCATTTATAAAAACAAATATTTCTTTAGCTGCCCGTAATTTTCCGAAACTTTTACGAGTAGCTTTTAAAGTGTATGAATCAGTTTTCTAAGCCCGGAATATAGTTTTTTTCCGATGCTATCCATTCGCAAGTAAACATTTTCATGTTCAACAAATATGTTTAACAGACAAACATGTGAAATTAACAGCTCTAACATTAACATTAAAATTAAGATTATTTCTTTACTCTTTCATGTATAAACTAACTTATGCAGCTGAAAACATTTACTTGAGATTGGATGACATTCGAAAAACAGGTATTCCAGGCTGACGAAACTGATTAATAAACTATAAAAACAATTCGGAAACGTTTTTGAAAAATACGGGCAGCAAAAAATATTTTGTTTTATAAATAATTCTTTAAATTTTGTAAATGTTTTGGTTTCTGGGGATTCAAAAGACAATGGAACACGCTTTTCGGAATTTCGGATAATTCATAAGATTATATTATATTTTCGGACGTGGTAATAATATATTTTCATAAAATAAGAAACATAGGTCTTTCTTTACGGTGTAGTGTGTTCTACTGTGTGTGAAGTACTGTATGTGAAGTCCCAAGAAACCTGGTGTGTGTCCGGTCGCTTATGAATATTTAATCATAGCAATAGTATAACAATTTATAAACCAAGAATTTGAACGCAAACCTCTTTGTCTGGTGTCTTTTACATTTTGAGTTATCACTTGCGATGGTTTAGTTTTGTACATAAAGATATATAACGTTCAAGGATCCCACTAGTCCATGTTTTTTTAATACCACCAATTTTAAAGACTAATTTTCCTGGTATGTTTATAAAAAAAATATTGTATAACATTTATTTATATTAATTTATACAAAATTTCTTTGGTTTGTATTTAAAATTCGACACTTAAATTGCATACAAGAAAAGACAGGGTTCGTACGATTTTACCACAATTGTTTAATAGAGTTTTTCTATTTAATATTTAAGCAGCAGAAATTACAGACACCATGTTTAATTTCAGGATTTTTAATACTTTTCTGCATTTAAATAAGTCAGAAAATTCTATTAAAAAATTGTGGTACACTCATACGAATCCTGCAAAAAAAATTTAAATTATAAAAAATACGAACATTTTTTTTTTCCTTGAAATGAATAGAAAAGAACTTGGAGATGTTGAAAAATTGAATTATATACATTAGACACAAATAAATTAGACTCCCTATAGACATTTTATACTAAAAATTGATATAGATTTATTTTCAGGAGAGGAAATATTACATAATAGCTGTTAACTTACCTTTCGTTGCGTTAAGTCGTATACGTCTATTACTGTAGACTATAACAATAAACCATAGCCTAATAATTTCATAAAATCTGAAATTAATCCGAAGTTTATTTATACATATATTGTTAAATGTTACTTACGTGTTCAATTTTAATATACTGGCACGTTGTAATTTTACACTTGCGTAGTCAATAGAACAATTATTGCGTTAAATAACAAAAAATGCTTACGGTTGTTTTTAATGTCATATGTCTGTATCGAGATATTAATCAATCTTTAGTGATGGATGTGTACGTTTTGAAGCTAATGATATGATGAACTCATTATATTCTGAAATTATGCTGTTGAATAATATGCTAGTTTCACTTTTATAAATTATTTATACCATAGATGCAGAATATAATTAGGTTTATGTAGATATCTCCCGATATCTCTACTGGGAACAAACTTATATCATTTGATCGATGTGTAAAAATAATTATACCTCTTGCTGAAATAATTTTTATGCAACATGCAAACATTTAAATCATCATAATTAGCGAAATTATATACATTATTTTCTTTTCGATCTCAGATATTTTAGATATAGAATATTAATTTTCAAGTTATTTCCACATTTTTATGAAAAAAGACAAAAAAAAAAGACATATAATATATATATATATATATATATATATATTGACATAATGAATGCATAGCTTTTACCATCCTGTTTTTTAAGTGAAAAAAAACAAACACATATTTTATTTAAAAATAAGATTTATTCATAATCACATAGACACATACAACATTTCAAGATACATCAAAATTGCTTTGTATTATGAAAAATAAAATTTATTTTGCTAAAAAGCGATAACAAATGTAGTTAAATAATTACCGACTTGTTTCAAAACCTGGTTTCGTTTTGAAGGTTTAAACAGGGTTATGCCATAAACATAATACTGATTGGTATGGAAACATATCAGTAAAGGGCGTGGTTAATATTTGGACCACTTAATTTTAATCCATAAATACCACATTGACATTAGAATTTTGAAATGAAAAATTTCCTTTTACGCTCCTAGTACGTGAAGAAAGTCGTTTACTTATTTTCCAGTAAATTTGTTAGAAAATTTTGGTGTATTTCAATCATTTCGACATTTTACAAACAGAAATATTTTGCCACTGAAAGTGTTAAATACTTTAGTTTTCATTTTTTTGAATATTAACATTGCATTAAATATTTTATCTTGTTTGAAATTATTTTATTTGCTTTGAAAAAAAAAGGAAGATTGATAATTTATGTGTAGATGTGAAATATAATAATAAAGTTGATAATCAGTTATTATTTGTTTTACAAGAGCACCTTTGTTGCTATGGTGTCTGAAAAAGCCAAAGAATGTTAATAGATATTGATAATAATCAACGGTAACAGTCATTTTTGAAACAGTCATTCCTCATTTCAAGAAATCTATAGTTTTTCTGTTTATAAACTTGGATAATTTTTAGTAATGCGTATAATTGTTTTAAACCTTTGTATCACCGCGTTGCACATCTGCAACATACCCAAAATTCAATGTTACTAATGCAGTGGATTTTAAAAGACAGTTATATTTGTTGCTGCTAACTCACTCCCAACACAGAAGTTAATAAAATTGTTCTTCGAATTCTCAACAGATGGCGATACTGAGATAATGTTTTACGCCAGTGTCATTTATCATTTCAGCAGTTTCACATCGTTATTGCTAAAATGAACTTCATAAATTTTGTAAATTTAAAAAGGATGAGACGTACAAAAATAGATTTTTTACAAAGGTAATTACGTATACTTTACAATTTTGTACTAGAAAAATGACAATATTTATGAGAAGTATGTGATTTTCTGTTTATTGTAGATGTGAAAAAAGTACCTTTTAATCATTTTTTTTTAATATTTATGTTCTAAATTTTTTTACATGCTTAAAATTATGTATTCTAACATCTGAGTAAATACTTTTCAAATCAGAGTTCTTGAGTCACATTGGGTTAAAGTGTGTCGCCTCAGTTACGTGTCTGCACATGCACGGTCACTCAGCGATGATTTTTCTTGCGCCTGAAAAGCCTTTATAAAAACAGTGGGTAACGTGAAGTGAATTGATATTTTTTTCAAATTTTATAACAATTAAAAATTGACACTTATTGAAATTATTATTGCAGGAAAGTAATGTGGGAGATCAAAAAATCGTTATTAAGTTCTAAATATTACCTATAGATGGCTCTGTCCTGTTTAAAACTGCTAAAAAACCTCATTTTTGGGGGGCGGGGAACGGACGCCAAAAAGCTAAATAGAAAGGTAAAAAATGAGCGTATTTTGACCTCCCCCCCCCCCTTTCTACGTTATTTTTAGCGTTTTAACAGTTTGGAACAAAGCCACGCCATCTATCTGTGGTAATTAAAACTGAAACAAAGAAACCTAAAAGAAAAATTCATTAATCTCCTGATGCTTCAGTAGCTATCCCCGTGAATTTGTTATTTTAAAAACCATAAGTCAATTTTATTACACCGTGTATATGTGTAGAAATATACACTTTACAATAATGGAGAAATAGGGAAAATATGGTTTTTCCTATAAATAAAGGGAAGTTCTCAGTATGCACAGGATTTGTTGAAATGAAATCAACTGTGAACAAAATATTGAAGATTTATCCCTGCTAAAAAAAAAAGCATCTTTAGATATAGTTTTAACTTCTGTATCAATGGAGAGACGTAGAATTTTACCCTATTTTCTAAATATTTTTTAAATATATATATCAAACATTTATACATGTTGGATTTTTCCATACTTATGGACTTAAACCTAAACAGACACATGCAAAAAAAAAAACATACGTGAGTGTGTGCAAGCGAGGGGGGAGAGTGGATTGCAAGTAATAATGGTAAATAATCTAAATCACTTGTATTTTTTCTATTCATCGTAAAATTCTACGCTTATAAGTGTGTATTTATAAAAAAATAATTGACCATTATATAGGTCTAAATACCGATTGCCACTTTTATTTTCAATCCTACAATTTTGAAAATTAGTGGAGGTAAAGGTCATGGTAGTGTACCTTGAAATGTTTTAGATCTGTGTTGAAAAAACATTCCGTTTAATAATCACACAAATAGGCCTAAGCATTCTTTTAATACATTTCATTGATTAATAACATTTAATATGTACAGAAAGAACATGGGATTTTTGATAAACAAGCATTTTTGTCAAATTTATAAAATCTTAACGACTATCTTTCACAGTCTTCTTTGCATTCCGTAGCTAGTTTTGTTTTGATGTATTAAACAAATAAAAGAACTTGAAATCTATAATACTTTATCTACAAAAATTACAAACATAGTAATCAATATCTGCGTCGGTGCAGTCGCTATGGGCTTACATATCGCAATCTAAACATAGGATCCAGAGTTTTCTCTTATTGTTTGATGGAATTATTTCATTCCACCGGTTTAAAAATGAACTAAAATTATTACCCCAAATATCCAACGGACTAAATGTTATAAAAGACTGATTTTTATTTTATAAAAATCATATTATTCGTAGTGTATCATAAATGATATATATTATACTATTTTTTAAGTATTATTTACTGTATATAGATAAAACATACATTATTTAGTGCAGTTTAAATAAATATATATGTGCATTTAACCTAAAAAATATGTAAGAGAAACTTTAGCCAGGAAACGGGAAGCAGTATCATATCGTCGCTACCATGTCAAACTATCGAATATGACAAAATGCATTTTAAATTACTTTTAAAATGGGCCGATTGTCACCACTAAATTTTATTAGAATTCGTCGCCTAATAAAAATACTAATAAAGTTTCTGTGAAAAAGAGTGTTACCAATTTGGCCTCCTTTTTATTCAGATATGCCGAATTCATACCGGAGATTTTGAGAGAAAACTTTTTACTTTAAGTTATCACGAAATATGCTGTCATTATAAAAAGCAAAAATTTCTATTTTACATTTCTGGTATGGATTCGAAATTTCTGAATGGAAAAGGATGCAAACTGGTAACCCTGGTGATGTTGCAACCCTGAAACTCTATTAAAATTTAGTGGTGACAATCGGCTCATTTTTAAAAGTAATGAAAAATGCATTTTTTCACATTCGATAGTTTGACATGGTAGCGACGATATAACGGCGCACTCAGGGACTTTGCAGCAAGTTAACAACACTGTCGGACAGAAAAACAGGTGGAGTTGAAAGCCCACACTTTTTTTCCAAGACACTCACAACGGTGATACAGGAGATAGACCAATAGAGTCGAACCAGGTAAAAATTTATTCCGAAAGATCAAAAGAGGTCACCAATGGAAGACAGCCTAGAGTAAAAAATTGTATAGGTCAGTAGGTCAACCAATGATAACAGACAGTTTTTACGATATGATACCTTTTTTTTTAATAAGAATAACTGGGACCCATACAGATACTGGCATAAAATATCATTCTTTCTCTGCTGTTGAAGAAAAGACGGTCGCCTCTTCCAGATATTCTACGAAAAGCATCTCCCAGGATCCCCGGTGGTCGTTGGAAAAAGCTCAGCGCCTATGACAGTATCGAGGGTCCGAATGTCTCAGCGCGTCAGTAACGAAGAGAAAAGCCTTAGCTCCCGGCAGTAACTAAGATAAAGCCTTAGCACCCGAAAGTCTCAGCGCCCTTACCGAGAGCGGTGTACTCATAGATGCAGCCTCCCACGCAGTAACGAAAAAAGGGGCCTCTGCGCCCATGTGCACAGCGACTAACGATCTAGACATCTAGAGTTACCCAGCGCCCATGTGATAAAAAGTAGCCTAATCTCCCGAAATACCTAAAAATGACTTTTGAAGATAAAGTGTCTCCTAGAAAATCACAAGTAAAGCCCCATCTTCGAAGAGTATAATTGCTGAGAAATTAACTATTAATCCTTTTCTGGTTAAATTAATAAAGAAAGTGTTGAGTTATATCTACATTTAAAATTTTTAATAACTTAATTGAATGCCAATGTTTATGATAATTATTGTGTTAAAATTTAGAATTTGGCATATTTGCCTCACATGTAAAATTACTTCATGCTGTGCTGTTATTCAATAAGAATTAAACTGAAAGTTGCTGCTTATAAAATAATATTGATTTTAATTATATGAGGCAGACTGAACTTTATGTATAGATCTTACTTTTCTTTCGTTCAAATGAATAAACAGAATAAACCATCTCACAGTTCAATCGTTAAAAATAATTCGAACCATCTTACTTTTTTATACAGTGTTTCACAACGCGCTGTAAGGTAAGGTCTCTGTACTTTTTTTTTCTCGACTGTACCTTCTCTCGAATGTTGACCTCCCCCCCCTCTCTCTCTCTCTTTAATTTTTTATCCAACATTGTTCACAGAAAATTACCCTTGCGGAATACACATTTCTCACTTAGATATCTTCTTTTTTTATCTTTTTAAAATGCGATTTCTGCCCCTTCCTCATGTATTTTCTTAGTTTTTCTTCCGCCATTTTACTTCTTTCTTTTCTCATTTATTGCAAAAGATTTAGAAGTGTCCAACAAATGACGCAGCAAAGCAATACAGTGTCCGTGAACATATAAATTAAGTTAGGAGGATTTTTATTCCCATAAATTAAATACCAATTAATTATGGGTATATTTTGCCCATAAATTTAATTATATCCCTCGCGGAATACACAGATTGCATCATCTTTCACAGTCAGATAACTTCCTTTTTTATCTTTTTAAATTATCATATCTTCCCATCCCAATTTATTTATATCCCATATAATTATTAATGGTCCCACGCGGAATACACAAATTGCAACATCTTTCCCAGTTAGATATCTTAAATTTTTACCTTTTTTAAAATCCGTTTTCTGTCCCTTTCGGATGTATTTTCTTAATTTTTCTTACGTCATTTTACTTCTTTTTTTTTCTTATTTATTACGGATGATTTCGGAGTGTCGAATAAATTACGCAACAAAGCAATACAACGACCATGAACCCACCAATTAACTTATGGAGATTTTTATCCCCATCATTTAATTACCCTTACATATGGGTTTATTTTACCCATAAATTTAATTATATCCCATAATATTATTAATGAGACGATAATTATATTATCACATACTAAATCCCATAAATGTATTATCGGAAAAATTTATATGTGAGATATATTAGTCTATCTTAAAATTATTTAGGAATTATTAAATCATCCCTAGTAATGAAAAACTTGGGATTGAAAATTTAATTATTTTTGATAACTTAAATAGATACCCTGAAAATAGAATAAATTAAATCTGTTTTTAATACTTTGAAAATTTTCCATATAAAATATTTCAAATATAATTCTTCATAATATTTCAAATTTTAATTGCTTAAAAGGCGTATAGCCAACAGACTGAAAAAGTATCCAACCGGGACTCGAACCCAGGTCATCACGAAAAATGGCTTACGAAAAATATCCCATCTTGTGCTGTGATTGTAGCCTTGCCAACATGTGATAGTGAGAAGTGCCACGCTGGGTATCGTTCCAAAGTGGTTCGGTTGGTAGAACGTCGGTGTGCTATACTGATGACCCGGATTCGAGTCCCGGCTTGGACACTTCTTCACTATGTTGGCTATACGCCTTTTAAACAATTAAAATTTGAAATATTATAAAAAGATTAGATAATAAATTTAGAATAGTAACAAAACTATTTGCATTTTTAATAAGTAAGAAATAAAAAGCACATTTATCTCTGGATATATTACTATAAGGAATAACGTTTCTGATAGGCCACGAATGTTACACGCCAGAAATACAAATATTGAATATCTTTTACCTTGCGAAACCGTGAAAAATATGGAAAGCCTAGAATCTGCGAATTTCATCTCAGGAGCATTCGGAATTTATGGAAATTCTACTTATTAAGAACAACTTTCGATGCATCAAAGTATATACAATAATAAAATGCTTTTTTACATGAATTTGATGCATTGCAGAAAATGTGAAACATATATTTAAAAAAAATTACAATAGAAAATATTTTTATTATAAATATCTTTCGCACATAATTTTTCTACAGTTTTTCAGGTCATTTAAAATTATGGGTTTGTTCAAAGATTACAATTAAATTAAAAATGCTCTCTGAAAACGACATTTTCAAAAGTGAGCAAAAAATAATCAAATGTGAGAATGTCGCATAGTCAAAATGGCTCCGAATGAAAATGATTCAAGTTTGAAATATGTATATACACATTTCTGAAAACATGCACACACTCAAGAATAAAACATCGTGTGCTCATTTTTGAGTATGTCCATGTTTCAAAAATGAGTTTGAACTGACCCTAATCATTTTTTGAGTATGCCCATGTTTCAAAAATGAGTATGAACTGACTTCTCTGTGCTCAGTTTTGAATATGTCCATTTTCAATATTCGGATTACTTCTAGTATTTCAGAATTGGAAGTATTGGGCAGTCATATTTGAAACAAAACGTTTCATAACAAAATGAAAACATCGATTTACACAGATTTGAATGTGTCGTTTTCTCAGCGTAACATTTATTTTTTACAGGTTTTCTTAAAGGGAAAAAAAAAAAAGTTTCTACTCAACGTTGCGAAATTTTCCAGATGTATTCTCGGAGTCATTTTTTTAAACATAAAAGCACGGAATTTTCCAACATTGCTACTGAAGATGAAATTTAAGATCGTGTATCATTTTTCTAAAAAGTATTGTAACTGGAGTTTTAATCGATTGATCCGCGATGATGATCTTTCTTTAGCAATAACATATCTAAAATCTCTTATATCCCCAAATTTTACATTATTTTCTGAAATATCATTTCCCTTCATTGAAAAAAAATGGGATTTATTAGTATCTGTATAAGAATATCTGAAAATTTTGTACATTTTACATTATAAACGATATCATGAATGTGTCAGAAAGTTCTGAGTATAGTTCTACAACAGCCTTAAAATTACATAGGTGTGCCAACCTCTCAGTAATATTCCGTAATATGCGGGTTAATTTGACCCAGGTTTAACACGTTTCGCACAATAATTTTTTTTAAGAAATGAAATTAAATAAATTCCACATAGAAAACCTGAAAGTGAATAAATAAAGATTCATCCAATAATTTTTCTGGTTTGAAGCCATGTTAAACTGGGTCAAATTAATCCGCATATTACGGAATATTAATGAGAGGTTGGCACCTACGATATTATAATGAATTTTCTTAATGATATTTTCATTTTTTCTTAAAATTGCGATGCTAAATTTATTCATATTTCAGGGTTCGTACGGGTACGTTACTTTTCCATGTGATATACCAGTTTATTTTTGTAAAAAAATACATAAAGTTCAAACGTGCGAAATTTCACGTTATTTAAAAAGAGATTATCTATAAGAAAACACTGGTACCGAATAATTTCCTGGTCTTAAAATTCCAGGATCCATACAAACCCTGTATTTCTAGTCTTGTATTTTCTTTAATCCCAAAATTTGCGTGATTAGTTTAAAAAAATAAAAAATAAAAATCCTTTAAAAACTAGTTTAAAAAATAATTTATCACAAATAGTTAGTTGTTTTAAGGCTGTTCACGTATCCGAAGTGGCTATTCTCTGATGCTTTTTTTAATTCATTTCTTGTTCGCAAACATTTCAAAATTTCAGCCTCTCTTATTAAGAAACATCCTGCCGTTTCAACCTATCGTTAGAAGAAAATAGTTATGTTCTGAAATGAAATAATTTTCCATTATCCCAATCATGGAAATTTCAAACAAAAGACAAAAATTTAAGTACCTTTATGTGGATATTGTTGGATGTCTCTCGTCGGTAGATAATTGCATTTTTCAGTGCTTGGTAAAAATAATAAAGGATACTTTTCAACCGATTTCGACCCTACATATTAAAAAAATCAGTTTCAAACAGTTTTGTGTAGCACGCGATTCATTCGAATAATCATATTTAACTACTTTTATTGTATTTTTCTTTTCGATTATAGATTCTATAGAATAACTACTTCCCATTGCGCCAGAATATACAAAATGTTATTATTTACATTATTTACAAATTATTCTAAAAGGAGTTATCATATTTACATATTGTTACAATAGTGCGTTGATTTTTATAGAAAATAGCGAAAGAGAATATATATATACCGTGTTTAATGCACACTATTCTAACAGCAGAATATCCGGAAATTAAAAAAAAAATTCCCTTATGTAGAAATTATGACTGGCAATTTTTTTTTCATCTCAAACCTAATTTACCGTATTCACTCACGTATGTTTCGATTTATTATTAAAATACGATCAAATTAAGGTTTCTGCAATGTGTACTTTTTTTGTAGAATTTTAATACGAAAAGAAAAAACATTCCATAAATCAAGAATAGCCATGCGTAAACATTTAAAAGAAAACGAAAGTAGACTATTCTTTTTGAAATAGTTGTGTCAATCTTACTCAATCGAAATAACACGTAAAAAAGTGAATTATTTTTTATAACGTATTCGATTTAAATCAAATTTATGTAAATAAAGTTCGTGACAAAACAGAATTCGGCGTATTTCTATATTCGTGCAATTATATCGCGATATTCATGTCGTGAGTTCAGTGATTTCATATTGTTGTTGAGGATATTTTATGCGGCACACCCCACCTTTTAAGTATAAAAATTTGAATAACAAATTATACACAAGTGGAGGTGGTATTTATTTCTTGGATAGTCCAAGAAATACGTACCATAACGCGTAGAGATTTTCACGACTTTTATTTAAGGCACGACGAAGTGATTTCTTTACATAGTTCAACACAAATCCAGAAGTGTTTAATGTATGTATGAAAGGTTTTGGACTCGTTAAAATACGTCAGTGTGACTTTATCCACTTAAAAAATGTTAGTTTTGATTTTTTTTTTCATTTTGCAACTTTTTTTATATTAAATATCATCTTTTATAAACATTAATTTCAATCTATTAATTGCAATCTTTTTTCAACCAATTCGCTCACAATACTTTCATTTTCATACATAAAAAAATTTATTAGGACCATAAATATTTGTAAGTATAAAATTCGGAAAATGTTTATATATATAAAAATTTCTTTTTAAGGAATAATTTTCATGTGGAAGCAAATAGCCAAACAATTTACATTATAATAAACTGATGTGTGAGTTAGTACACATTTGTATTGACGTCATAAAAATACTTTCAACAATGAGAGCTCATACACGCTGACATGAGCTCTCAACAATGAGAGCTCATTTTGACTCTCATACAACTGTATGAGAGTCAAAACAATGGAATTAGTTTCAAAAATGATATGTCAGATCAAGCTAGATTAATAATCTTGGCAACAAATGTCCTTTAGAAAATTTTTAATCCTGTATCACTGGGTTTTAAAAATAGAAATTTTTGCCTAATTTAATCACAAATTGCTTTGTTTAAATATGGCAAAAATTTTAATTAAACATTTCTGGTATGTGTAAGGGTCCAGGTACCCATTAAAGTATCAAAAATTTGAATTTTTTTTATTAGCTTATAATTAAATATCATTCATTAAGAACATTTTAAATTAAACCCCTTGCAAAAATTCACTTTAGAAGAGGAGTTATGTCTGAAATAGTTTGAGCTCTTTTTATATATTGAACGGGTAGTTTGATGTTCAAATTCCATTTTTTTAAAACGGCGATTTTGATCATTGCACGCACAATTTCTGAAAAATAGTTGGTTTAACCATACAGATGAATCAAATGACCTATTATTATGTTTCTCAAGTAACAAATTTAAAGTTCATGACTACTTTTGCATAATAAAGAACTCGACATTTCGAATCTCTCTACTTTTTTTTTTCTCAGGATCTACACATTTTATTTCCTTCATCATAGGTCATTTTGAGAACACATTATATTTGTACTCATTAACAAAATATTTTGGCTGATTTTAGGAATTCAAACGTGAAAAATAATGCACGAAATTCGTGGAAAAAAAATTCTTTCGTAAAAAGCTAATTATAGTTTATTATTACTTACCCATCATACGTAGTATAGGGTAAATCTTGTAATCGTTTTGAAAATCGAAAAAAAAAATGTTTTGACGGATTTATACGTTCCAGACACTGGAAATTCTGAAAGACATATTTTTAGAAAAAAAATTGCCACCCGCCTGTCTGTATGTCTAAGTGTGTGTCTCTCTGTGTGTGTCTCTGTATGTGTGTCTCTGTATGTGTCTCTGTAAACACTCTATTTCCCTAACAAATTGAGATAAAGACTTGCAATTTGGTATGTACTTCGTATGTAATAATGGGAAGAAGCTGATTGAATTTCAGTAACTTAGATTATCCGTAATTATTTTTTCGGACTCTCGAAATATTCGTTCTGATAAAAGGTATATACAAAAATTCGAAATTGCTTATTTTAAGGACAAAATATAAAATACAATAAAAAAAACATAAATTTTGCATAAAGAACGAAGTCGATCAGATATTAGTTGCCGAGATATTTGTAATCCTATTTACCACACTCTTCGATTTTTAATGACCGTGTATTTCATTCAAATTTCAATTCAAAGATATATTTTAATTGGAAATGAAGCGCTTAATCCGACGCAGTAAATCGTTAGTTAATATGATTATCAATTTTGGAGTTATAAGGATGTTTCTTTTACGCAATTCAGTAATAGAGCATTTAAAGCTTATGACGTCATCAAGCCACGATTTTATTCGAATTGCAATGCATTTTATAAGTAGTTTAGACATGTTTTATTTTCATATTTTATATTATGCATATCCATGATGGGTAAGTATTACGGTGGCCTCCAACGACTAGTTTGCAATTAGTGTACTATCCGTAAATACATCGATTAAAAACATTACCGTTATCACACACATCCTTTCGTATCTCAAAGAGAAACACAGAGAATCTTTACAGAATCACCCCCCCCCCCCCTTGTCGCTTGAAAAAAAAGTTATCATCGCAAGTCAAACCAGACAAATTGTTAACATTCGGAACCCTCTAAATTAAATCTTTTTTTCCTCAATTATTGTTTTTTTTTTCAATCTGTCTTCCAAGACATTATTTCCTGTTTTCATTAAGTTTTTCAGTTAATTTCAACATTGTATTTTTCTTTTAGTATTTTAAAGAATCCATGTTTTTTTTTTCTTTTTTTTTCAAATTACTAGTCAATGCAGATTTCGAAACCATAATGTTTTTTCTGTATACTAAAGATCACCAAAAAACTTTAGTCAGATTTAATCTCCTTAGTGTCGTCTTCTTTTGATGATAAGATAATTTTTTGGGCTTCCATAAGATTTGCTAGCCTCCTAAATTTTTTTTTAAAAATTTCACAGTATTAGACGAATTGTTTAATGATCAAATAATTATTATATGAAACATTCGATTTATCACATTCCATAAAAAATGTAATTTCACCTCTCTTTATTTCCGTAGGTTGTTTTTGAGACACATTACTTCCACAGTTTAAAATTTAAAGAGAATGTCATTGTACAGCCATGAATGACTTTGATTTTAATTGAAAAAAAATCCATTAATCAAGAATGGGCTTACTTAAATATATAAACAAGTTGGAAATTACGTGACAAAATTAAAAAAGTGCATAAAGTTACGTGACAAAGTTAAACGTGACAAATGAGGTGCGTTCGTTTCGTGCTATAACTAGTTTTACAATGTAAAAAAATCATCGTTATTATTTCAGTGAAATAAATGTTATCGTCTGCTATGGATTCCCCTTTTTTAGGTGCGTTCGTAATTATATAAATACGTAGCACCTATAGTCGTCGCTTGGTCCGTCCGTCTGTCCGTCCGTCTGTCTGTCTGTCTGTCTGTCTGTCTGTCTGTCTGTCCGTCTGTCCGTCCGTCCACATATAACAACGCAAACACTACACAACCGAATGGTTTGCAATTTAAAATATATTATCTTTGCAGAGTTTTGTCGAGACATTTCAAATTTTATTAAAATCGAATCAAAACTTTATGAGATATTAATAAAAATATTTATTAAGAAATTTTATTTTTTTTTTAAATCGGTGCTTTTTTGTTATAGGAGCTTCCGAAGTTTAATCGTCAAGCGACCGGGATACTTATTTTATTACAGAAATTAATCTGCAGACGATAGAATTCATTTCACAGAATTAGAAATCATCAAGATCTGAATATTTATATAACTAGCTGATACATATATATATATGAATATTTATATAAGTAGTTAAGATATTTGTATGAACAGTGTCATAAAATATATACTTAACTAGCTATTTAACCCGTTCTACGCACGGGAGATCATGAATTTAATTCTAAAACGTGCGTACGAACGCACCTCGTTTGTAACGTTTGACGTACAATTTCCAACTTGTTCTTATTACGTATGCCATGTTTACAGGTGCGAATTTTTTTCTTTCGATGCAAGACAGCGCTGTAAAATTTACCATGGAGATCTTGCTTTGCGAATGATTACCTCCATGTGGTTTAATATTTATTGGACTAACAATGAATGAATCTGTTTTGTTTATTTACTGTAATGGATTGAGATATTCGGCTTTAACCTAATTTCCACTGAAGATATCTCAAAATCTATATATTTTTTAATTTAATTCATCTGTCAAGCAAAACATTTTTTGGAAAGATATTTCTTAAAATGTAACTTTTATGCAATTTTATTCGAAAAAATAATTTTGAATAAAAATGGTCTTGGAATATGGAAAAAGATGTGGTTAGCACGTATTTGTTTTACTCAGTCACGTGACTTACTATATAGATTACGTATGATAGGATTTAATAGAATGAAGAAAACTTTTAATAATATCTTTTTAAGTTTTTATTCGATTTTCATAAAATTGGAAATGACTCGACAAAATTCTGCGACGATTTTCATATTAAATTTCAAACCATTCGGTTGGGTAGTTTTTGCGTTGTTTTATGCGAACAGATGGACAGACGGATGGACGGACGGACTGACCAGACGACAACTATAGGTGCTAGCTACGTATTTATATAATTACGAGCGCACCAAGAAAATGGAAAGTGCTTCTATCATTTTGCAACACTTAAGAAATGAAAAAGATGCCCATCGTCATATTGACAAATGGAGATAGTTATTGTTTCGTGATAGTTTAATTAAAATTTAACATTGACAAGGTAACAGAAAATCGCTATAACGCACAAGAACCGAACGGTTCCAATCCTGAAAAGCTATTTTGGAAGAAGTACAAGCATCCATATGTTTCCCTGGAATTTTAGTTTATTAGGAGAAGAGAATATAGTCCGGTGAGCCCCACACAGAAACTAAGCAACTTTACCCAATGGTGAATATGAAGAATGTGGCGACATTGCATTGCCAACAGTATTTCTTCCGTCTTGAGTCATGGCGCCTAGAGATAAATACGATGGCCTCGCAACATATTATATTTTGAAATCCCCCAAGCCGATTACTCTATTTGGCAATTTAATAAATTACTAACTTATCTGGAAACCGTTAAAACAAACAGATGTAACAAAGCGTCCTAAAAATGCAGATGTTGACAAGAATGAGGAACATCAAATTTATGTTATTTTTGTTTATGTTAATAGAATTAACGTTTAAAGTGGGATATACCTAAACCTTTGACTGAAAATTTTTCTATTTATTCATTGAAACCACAGACAACTGAAAGATTAATGATATTTAAAAGAGAAATTAAATTACTTTTACATGAACTTTTTTGGCTTTTTAGCACAAATAAAAAAAAAAAGATTTTACTCCATTTAATTTAAAAATATAGATAAATTTTATTTATTTACACAGCTGAAAAAGCATATAGGTAACTCAATTAGTTTTAATAATTATATATTAACACATATATCATTACATAATGCCCATTTGTATTTATTAAATTATTTATCAAAGTATTTTTTTTATTATTATTCTCTCAGATTTAGACAAGAGTATATTTAGAATTTGTTGACAAATGATTGTGCATGTCTTTCAGAAGTTACATGGATTTTTAAAGCTGGACATTATGAATCTCGCTGGATAGCTAGATAACAACATCGTACAGATATTTAATTCAATGTTGTTGATATTTTCTCAGAAGTTTCTGTACAGCCAAGAATAATGCTTCCCAGATGTTTCTGTACAACCGGGAATAACGCTTCTCAAATATAACCTTACAAATAGTAATATTAGTTGAGAAAAACATATTTTGAATTATCAAATGCCACTTCTTTTTTTTAATTGTTGCACAGAAGTCAATGAAATTAATATAGGGTGTAAACAAAAAAATCAAGTTATTTTTCCATGTTTTCATTTTGTAGAAAATGTAGCAAATAACGATAATATTATTTAAATAAATGTATTAAAAAAACTTATATTTCGAGAACTACACCGATTATTAACCAAATATTCAAAATGTGTGCCTGTACAAGATATAATTATCTCAAAATTTAACGATGAATACACACGTAAGTATTTACAAATGTATATGTAAGCAAACATACACAAAAATAAAACACAAGTAAAAAAATAAATACAAACTTTTATTACACTGTATTAAAAGGGAAAAATAAGGTGAAGGACAATTGATTGAAATAAACAGCTTTTTAAAAAGAAATAATTTAATTTTTATAAATTTGTTTTAAAGAATTAAATGGATATACAATTTTATATCTAGCTTCGTGGAAAGAAAAAAATCGATCAACATCCTCATCCACAAATATGCATACACTGCGTGGAATTGAAAGATGGAGCATTTACCTACATTTCAATTGAAGAACATCAGCTTATTTCTGATGAAATCAATGACATTTATGTCATCACGTACGAGATGACATTTACGAACCCTTATGAACCCTTACAAATGTCTGTGCCCCTTGAGGGATGGTGGAGGCAAATTTAAAATTTTGTTTTACAAATTAAATAATTAATTAAATAATTAAATAATTAATTAAATAATTAAATAATTAATTTAAATATTGTATTGTCAACCAGAAATACGTCACATTGCCGAAAATTAGGTCAATGTACCACAGGTAGTGTGCGAAAATTAGATTGCAAGATTTTAGCCGAATAGATCGTCAAAGCAAGTTAAATAAAATCTTGTAAAAAAAAAAATGGCTCAGAAAATTTTAGGACATTAGCAGAAGTTCGAATGACGGAACTCAGCCGATTCGCCCTAAAACAGCATTTTTTTTTTTTTTTTTTTGCTTTATCCGTGTATTTATACAACTGTTTGTAAATATTTATATGTGGTACCCTTTCCACAATCTTGAGGTACCATACATTATATGGACTCACACGAGAAACAATAAACGAACAATTTGTTTAATTTTTGAATCATTATTTTTATTTAATAAAAATCAAGTTAAATTTTGATGAAGAGATTTGTACTATGATGTTCACAAAATTTAAAAAGAATATTCTAGTATAAACAAAAGTTTTGAGATCGTGCTGATTATGGTTGTTTATACCAGAATACCCGAATAATAACTTTTGATTTACTTAATCAAGGAATGCCTTTCAATAAATAAATCAATGATTACTAGTTAAATATTCTGACATTTATTTTGAATAAAAACGAAATAAATTTGAATAAATCGAAATAAACACTGATAAGCACAGTTTCCAAATATTTTTATCGACCTCGTATAGCATTTAATTAAAAACAGAAAAGATCGATCAATGGCAACTAAATTAAAAATCGGGATTGAACATTTTCGTTCCCAATCTATAATTTTTATTTTAAATGTTTATTAGTTGCTTTCTCTCGCGTTTTTTAATGACGTTTTATGTTGTCTATAACTTTTCATTTATATTCTGAATAATGTATTTTTGTAGGCATAAACAATATTAAAATAATATCAATAAAGTGCATTGATCGAAATAATTGAAATTAACTGCGCCTAGTATAGGAAAGCATTCATTATAAATCGACCGAAAAAGATCAATATAATTTGTTAAAACAATATACATTTTCAGTTTTTATGTTTTCATCTGTGATATAAATTGAAAAATAGTTAGTATTTAGAGATGACGATAATAATTTGAAATAATATATTCCGCAATTTCACAGCTCTCAGTGAAAGTTGGAATCAAAACAAAACATATTGCCTGGTGATGTCTGAGTAAATATTGCTCCTGTTTCTATCAAATTTGAACTTTAGGAGTTTTCAGAAAACAAATAAGCAAAATTCTGAATATTATAAAAATAAATGTGAAATTGTTCGAAATATTTTTTTCTCACTTTCTTAGCAAATAACAGTGATATTAACACGAAATAACGGTAAGTTACATTTTATTTTATATTTACTTCAAATAATTGTGTTGTGCGGCGAAAGACTTTTAAATTTATCATTGAACAGTCAAAAAATTGATGTTTGATTTTTAAGTATTCGACACTAATATATATATATATATATATATATATATGAGAATTTGTTGCCTAATCCACTACAGACATAATAGCATGAATACCTTGCTTTTATTTTATGTAGTAATATCAAATGTCTAATACAATAACCTTGCAATAGTTAATTTTTTATTCATTTTCAGCAGTGTATTACGCCTGTAATTCTTGAATTTTTATCCTGCTTGGGACATTTTTCACTCTGACGGGTTATGCTTGGAAAAAGCAGGATAAAAAGTCACTGGTTATTATTTAACCTTGCAATAATTATAATATTTTTTCACCATTCACCCCTTCTATCTCTCTCACACACTATATATATATATATATATACACGAAAGAATCCCCAACACAACGGTGCATTGATTTTGAAGTGAAAAATACCCAGCGCGCGAAGCAAAGCATGGAATAAAATTAAAAAAAAAATGGCTTTTAAAAACATTCGAAAAGACAAAAGCGTCTCTCAGAATTTTATAGATTGGAAAGTTGATAAAAGTTACGAATGAACTTAAAATTTTAGATTAAGATTTGGAATAAGATAATTACTAATATACGGGTTATTACTTTTAAGAGGACATTAAATAGGAATAAATATTATTAAGATTTAAGGAAATACTGACTATGTCAGAAGTAGGATTAATTTAAAGGACTAATGCGAAATAAATGCGAAGGAAATAAATTTTTTATATAACATATATATATATATATATATATATATATATATATATATATATATATATATATATATATATATATATACACTATATTGCCAAAGGTGCGATACTTTGCAAGTGGTCACTTGCGATTTTAGACGTTTTGTTAACTATCTAGAAAAATACATGAGGAATTAAACTGAAACTGCAGGTGTGTAAACAGTATAGTATAGCTTATATATTTCCGTGAATATTTTTTCCGAAACCCCATAGGAGACTGTCAAAAAATTGAAAAAGAACGAATATCTTTTGGATTACCCTGTAAAACCTAATGTAGCAAAAGTGTTCAAACTCGAGATTATTAATAAGAGGTTTATTGTAATATACTGTGTTAATTTTTATGAAGATAGCATGTATACTCGAAGAGAAATTAAGGTTTTTATAAAAACCGACCAAATTTCACCAAGTTTTTTGCTTATAATTTGCAGAGTTCTTAAAAGAAAAAAAAGTTATTTTGAGAAAATATGTCAAACAACATTGTACATAATACTCTGCAATCGGAATTAAAAAATAATAAAAATTGGATGCAAAATGAGCATGTTTACTAAAAAATGTTTCACTTCGCATGCGCGAATGCAATCAAAATATTATATGCATAATGCATTAGATACGTATATAGAGCAACTTCTGTGAAAGTCTCAAAATCACAGCTTGAAAATTCTGAAAATTATCGTCGATAGAATAACCTCGAAATCCGTTGTTCCCAAAAAGAAGCAAAAAGATGAGGGGTTTTATCAAATATCTGTTGATTAGTGCCACTTAATAATAATCTCGAGTTTGAACGCCTTTGCTACATTAGTTTTTACATGCTAATCCAAAAGATGTTCGTTCTTTTTCAATTTGTTGACAGTCCCCTATGGGGTTTCGGGTAAATATATTCACGCAAATATATAAGCTATGCTATACTGTTTACACACCTGCACTTTCAGGTTAATTCCTCATGTATTTTTCAAGATAGTTAACAAAATGTCAAAAATCGCAAGTGACCAATCACCTTTGGCAATATAGTGTATATGTATGTGTATATATATATAATGTCATGGTTTCACTTGTACACCATAATTTTTTTAGAATCATCATCCAGGCAAGGGCTTCCTCCTAGGAATTTTGCAGTCGGGCGTCGGATTCACTTCATAGTGTGCGTACATAACTCAAATAAGAGATATTTCGTTCCAGTTTACTTTTATTCGAAAGTAACAGAAAATGACAATGCTTTACTCCTTCTGAAGCTAAATCCATTCATGATGATTTAACACCGTGACGAAAACTTGGTGACTTAATTTAAATAATAAGAAGACATTTTTGCTCTTAAAAAGGCAGTTTTTTTTCTATAGTCAGCCAAGGAGAGTGTTCCATGATCGTGAAGTACGCGCTGGAGTAACATGTACAACCGGATCAAGCAGCAATCTGACCTTTTCGCGGGAAACTCGCCGTATATCTATTCCTGAACGCCCCAGAATACATTTTCATTAAAAAGTCTTTCGCCAATCAGCGCTAGCGGACTAACTTCGCAAGCGCTCAAATTTCGAGACTAAATGACCGTAATCTGAAAAAGCGCGGGATTACAACATTTCCAGAACATTCTCGCAAAATCTAATTCCTTCGAATAAATAAGAAGAGAAGAAAGAAAAAAAAATACGTAGGTTTTATCGAGCAATGGGCAAGATGCCGAAATATTTTACATTGAGACTGAAGTAGCTTTTATAATTTTGAGAAAGATATTGTTTTTCAGAAAACATAAGGAAATAAAAAATAAGAAAATAAAAAGATATAAGTTGTTAATTCAAGAGAGTTAAAATATTTTTAGCTGGGAGATTGGTGTTTTTTAAAATAATTAAATTCGAGGATGCATTTATTTAATGAAACAAAAGTGCGTAATTTTAATAGAACATCGCGATGAGCCATTTTTTAAGAGAATGAATTTAGAATAAAATACTTTAGCACGGTGGAATTTTGACAATCGAAATACTGGAACGAGAAAATAATTTAGAATAATGGAATTTACACAGAATTATAATTTTAATGAGGCCAACGGAGAAATTTTTTTAAAAATTTGTTTCATATCCCTGCCCCCCCCCCCCCCCCAAAAAAAAAAAAAAAAAAAAAAAAAACAAGCTTATCTGAACAACAGTTCTCTAACAGTAGTTCAGATAAGTGACAAAAAAAATATTGAGAATTTTCCTAAATTATAAAAATTCTAAAATTTTAAATTTTTAAATCACCAAGAATCACGAACAAAGCAATTGCCTTAAAATTTTGGAAGAATAAAATTTAGAAATTTTTTTAGAGTAAAGCATAACCTAAAATACATAAATTTTACAACAACACTTACTTTTTGCAAGTGTAAATAAATGAGAATACATCAAGATAAACTAAGAAATAACTAACATAATAAATAATATTAATAACATAATATATAAAGAATTCAATATAATAAATAATAAAGCTGGAAATTAATTACATTGAAAAACGGAATTACATTGAAACTGAAGAATACTAATACTATACATACTACTTGAAAAACTGAACTCTGAAGCTTCAGTAGTCTTAAACAGTCACTATTTGAACAACAACAGTAGTCAACAACAGTCTCAAACAGTTCTCACTAAATTTTCAGTCTTTTTTCGTCTCTATTGTGTTTTGGGATTGACCCCACTCAAATCTATGGTGCCACTCTTTTCGTGGTGACACTAGAGATCAGAGCTAATTTATTCCATGCGATAGCTATCTTTTGTCACAATCAGTAATTTTTTTGTATTTACCTTATTTGTGTTCATATTGCACTTCATGTAGGTATATCACTAACTTGGTACCAAAATTCAAATTCATCATATATTGATATACCAAATTCATTGTAAGCAGTTTAATCAATTTGTCAACAATTTATAAATAGAATTCTATTTTGTCTTACTAATATCATCTCTCAACATTTTTCTAATATATTATCTTAATAAATAATAACATTAATAAATCTCTTCAAATAATAAATAATATCAACAAACTTCAATAACTACCCTAGTAATATATCACAGTAAATATTACATTCCATATAAAATTATTGGTTGAGGAAAAAAAATACATAGCAAAATCTGTTTGTTTCTTTACATGAAAAGATAAGGAAATACATTTTTGCTAGCCGAATTCTGCATTAAAAAAAATTAACAATATATTATTTTTCCAATACTAAATAATTTAGATGCCCCAATATATAGATAGGATTCCCTAAACCAACAATTTTGAACAATAATATCCCTTTCTGATACTCTTCTTTTAACTACTAAAATCTATGACATAATCGGGTATAGGTAATTACCAAAATTTAAGTGTAGAATCATGTACTTCTTTTTACACTTTTTAAGTAATAAGCAAACAAAAATTAATAATAACAATAATAATAATAATAATAATAGTTGTTAGATAGATAGATGGCAGAGAATTGGAATATAAACTATTATATTTACACTATTGCAATACTTATTTTTCAATTAATCCCTTCAAAACATTTCACTACAATATCACAATATCAACTTTTAGGCTAATACATAATATCAGCATCCAAGAATAATTCAAGACCTTTATTGTATTAAACAAAATAAATATAGCTACTGCGAATACATTAAATGATGTAAATAATATTTACTAAAAACTGTAATTATATAGAATATTTAATTTAAATTTAATAGACTCAACAAAAATAAGTACCAAAACAAAGTTGATCAGGCTAGAAGACACCTAGTAATGTTGAGAAGTTATTGTTTATATTTAAAGTTAATTGAATTACACAAGTAGTATTCCTGTGTATACCCAAGAACCTGGTAAAAAGAATTTATTTTTAATTTTAGAAAGGCTTTTTTTTTTTTTTTTTTTTTTTTCAGTTATTGTAAATAAAAACTTTTTGAAGAAATTAATATATTGTTTTTACTAATGTTTGGTGTTGTGAACCTGTATGTGAAATTGTTTGTGTTGGTTTTTGTGTATTTTCATGAAATAATTTGAAATCATCTGGAAAATAATAGGGTTGCGAATTGTTCCATGTTTCCAAACTAAGACCATTAATTCCCTTCTGACACTAAAACTATCACATGAACAGCAATAATTTAAGGTTAAATCCATTTTTTGATGAACCTAATTAAGCTCAAACTAGAACATACTCAATAAAATATTCCATTTAAAACTAAAAATTTAATTTAAAATCTTATCTTAATATAACACAAAAATCTTTTCCTGAGATGTTAAAAAGGTTTTTTTTTGCAACTGAGAGAGTCAATTTCATTATTACATCATTTTACAACATTTTGTTAGTTGTCATGGTTTCAGAAAATTTTTATGCTATTCTTTAGAGTAGAAAAACAAACAAACAATCGTCTGCTTAAAATGTAAAATGCAATTAATTTAATCTCGTTCATCTTTCGGTTACTTCTACTAGAATGAATATAAGAAGATATTCTATTATTTTTTACAAAGCCCCGATCTTAATAACATTTAAATAACTATTGAATTTAAATAATCATTAACAATAAAACAAAAACACATAAAAAATATTCAAACAACATAAAATCAACAAAATAAAAATGTCAACCATAAAACATAACTTACAACTACCGTGTCTTTTTTTACTTGGCCGCATGTCCATATCATAGAATAAATTTTTCAATCAGCACCAACATAGTAAATCATCAAAGTTCCGTTTAATTCCATCCGATGGTTACACATTCCAAATCAGCGACACTAAAATTCGATCTAATTATAATTCGATAATTCGATCGAAACTATTTCGATCTAATTTAGCACACCGTCTTGACAGCTGCAGTCCATACACCAGCACCAAAAGCACCGAACAAAACAGGTTGAACAAAAGCACCTTTATCTGGCATATCCGCTAGACTTTAAAAATATCTGGCCATTCTTGTCGATTTTTAAAATATCTGGCCATCCTGTCGACTTTAAAAGAATAATGTCATGATTTCATTTGTACACCATTATTTTTTTAGAATCATAATCCATTCAAGGGCTTCCTCCTAGGAATTTTGCAGTCGGGCGTCGGATTCACTTCATAGTGTGCGTACAGAACTCAAATAAGAGACATTTTGTTCCAGTTTACTTTTATTCGAAAGTAACAGAAAATGGCAATGCTTTACTCCTTCTGAAGCTAAATCCATTCATGATGATTTAACACCGTGACGAAAACTTGGTGACTTAATTTAAATAATAAGAAGACATTTTTGCTCTTAAAAAGGCAGTTTTTTTTTCTATAGGCAGCCAAGGAGAGTGTTCCATGATCGTAAAGTACGCGCTGGAGTTACATGTACAACCGGATCAAGCAGCAATCTGACCTTTTCGCGGGAAACTCGCCGTATATCTATTCCTGAACGCCCCAGAATACATTTTCATTAAAAAGTATTTCGACCAATCAGCGCTAGCGGACTAACTTCTCAAGCGCTCTAATTTCTAGGCTAAATGACCGTAATCTGAAAAAGAGCGGGATTACAATATTTCCAGAACATTCTCGCAAAATGTAATTTCTTCGAATAAGTAAGAAGAGAAGAAAGAAAAAAAATACGTAGGTTTTATCGAGCAATGGGCAAGATGCCAAAATATTTTACATTGAGACTGAAGTAGCTTTTATAATTTTGAGAAAGATATTGTTTTTCAGAAAACATAGGGAAATAAAAAATAAGAAAATAAAAAGATATAAGTTGTTATTTCAAGAGAGTTAAAATATTTTTAGCTGGGAGATTGGTGTTTTTTAAAAGAATTAAATTCTAGGATGCATTTATTTAATGAAACAAAAGTGCGTAATTTTAATAGAACATCGCGATGAGCCATTTTTTTAAGAGAATGAATTTAGAATAAAGTACTTTAGCACGGTGGAATTTTGACAATCGAAATACTGGGACGAGAAAATAATTTAGAATAATGGAATTTACACAGAATTATAGTTTTAATGAGGCCAACGGCGAAAATTTTTTTTTAATTTGTTTCATATATATATATATATATATATATTTGACGCTTTGCACTGATGACCCTTCCATGCTTCGATGCCTTTCATGCGAATTTGTCGTTTAATTAACTACAGGTACATACTACAGATACAACTACAGATACATACTATCATGAATGCTTTGTTTTTATTTTTTGTATTGTAATACAGAATGTCTAATAAAATAACATTGCAATAATCGTTATATTTTTATTTTCGGAAATAATTTTAATTATCAAAGTGTTTATCTATAAATCTGAAGTTAGAATTTTCAAGGATAAATAGAATCAATCACGAAAAATAGAATCAATAGAATCAATCACAGAAACTGTCCCGATATGAACTTTATGCGTTAATCTATCTATCTATGGATAATTTTTCATCTTGTTTCATTTATAAAATCATTTTGCATTAGTTACTAAAAGTGGTGTGAAAAAATGAAGATGATATTTCAGAGTAGCTATAGTGCGGAACAGTTGCGATTGGTAAACACAAGAAAAACAAAAAAAAAATATTCAAATCGGACTTTATCTTCCGATCCCGCAAACCGCCTAAAAATTCAAAAAAATTGAAAATTTCCGATTTTTTCAGAATTAAAAAAAAATGTTTTACTTATATACATTTTTTATCATATTTTATTTTTCGTGAAAAATATTTGCAGATTGTATTGTTTATTAAAAATAATTAAAAAAATTGCAGCTAGAGAACATCTTCCGATCGCGCAAACCGTTTAAAATTTCAAAAAAGTTGAGAATTTCCGATTTTTTAGCATTAAAAAATTTTACCTTTATACATTTTTTATCGCTATAGTGAAAAATATTTGCGGATTGTGCGGTTTAATAATAATAAATTGCGTTTAGAGAATATCTTCCGATCGTGCAAGCTCAATAAAAATCGAGAAAATTTCAATTTTGAGTGATTTTGATGTATTAAGAAAACAATCAACTGATGTCAGTTTGTGGTCTCAGAGTAAGATTTAAAGGTAAATTGATACTATTGAGCTGAACTGTTGAGCTGATTACTGAACACAGCGAATATTCTAGCTAGGCTTTCTCTAGAATACTTAGATTTGGTAGTGCTGTAGTGTTACAAATACCAATACAGGATGGAAAGGTGGTGCTATCAGACAGCTTGAAGTGCATCGCGGACGTCCACTTCAGTGGATTGTTTGTTTATTCCATTTTGATGAATTACCTTTCCGCCATCTTTTTCAACATTTGGATGATGAAACAACTGGCCCACGATCATTTAGTGGACCAATTGGGCAGAATCACACAGATTATGAAAAGCTCTCAGTGATAAATTTTCAATTAATTGATTGTGAAATTCAAAAAATGGGCAGACAACTGTTGAGCAAGGACCAAAGATATATTTTTGACGTAAGTCAATCAATTAAAAGTGGCAACTTTCTAAATGACTTATCAAACCATGACCCCGACCCAAATTCAAATGCTAAAGGTCTCACTTGTGCAAATAGAATCCTTCGACTTTACATGAACGTAGAAAATCCATCGGATGCCTTAAAAACCATAGTGACAGTTATTTTAAAATCTTACATGCCAATTTGGTTTGAAATAAAATGCAGTAAGTACATTATAGATGGGCCTATTAATCCGTACAAAGCAATAGAAACATTTCGATACTTGCCTGACGACCTGAAGAAAGTGGTAAATCCTGTAATTGAACGAAACTCATGCTTTGCCGTTTGCCCACCCGGAAAACCTACTGATG
Source organism: Maratus michaelseni (assembly GCA_963931845.1). Taxonomy (NCBI): domain Eukaryota; kingdom Metazoa; phylum Arthropoda; class Arachnida; order Araneae; family Salticidae; genus Maratus; species Maratus michaelseni. The sequence goes on from OZ007594.1 coordinate 66,564,693, forward strand.
GCAATGGTCTTTGATGAGAGGTAGCATAGAGAGCTAGGGCTAAGAAGAGTGTTAGAAACCAGGTAGACTGTTTCAAAAGGTTATGGCATCAGAAACTTTATCATTCTTACTTTAAACTTCGGTGCGGCAGACTATACAGAATTAATTGATTGGGATGTAGCAAAATTATTATTTCCAACTCTTTTACGGAGAGTAACCAATGAAGAAGTACATTCCTTCGTTTAATCAGGTGATATTCCAGACTGGGATGCTAAAACATTTCTCTGCCACACGCAAGCTGTCGAGCTGTGCGTCAAATTGGTAACGGAAGCATCACTTCAGGTATGTAGGCTCCAATCAAGAGATGATTCATTAGGGTCACACTGAAATCAAGGTCCATGATACCAATATTTACCACGAAATCACAGAACAAAGTATCGTCTAAAAGTCAGACTTAAACAGATGAAATAGCAAATTATGTATTTAAGTAATGTAAGTAGCAAAAACCCTTATTGGTTGGATGGAGGAAAGGGTGTGGGTGGGATTCAAAGTGCAGCCACCTCCCCATGGTGAGTTTTGCTTTGTTTAAATATTATCAAATGTCTAAACAAGCAATTTATATGCAATTGTTAACATTGGAATGCAAACTGACATCATGTGATTATTTTCTAAATTCATCAAAATCACTCAAAAGTAAAATTTTCCCGAGTTTTATTGAGCTTGCGCGTTTGGAAGATATTCTCTAAACGCAATTTATTATTATTATTATTATTAACAGCACAATATACAAATATTTTTCACTATAGCGATAAAAAATGTATATACGTAATTTTTTTTTTAATTGCTGAAGAAATCGGAAATTCTCAACTTTTTAACACTTTCCAACCTAGTTGAAAAGTGTTTATGACTTCGGTTTGTCTGCCGTAAGTCCGTCTGCCGTCTGGCCGTGCTCTAACTTACGTAAATATGTTGGGTTGCCCTGCAATTTTTATATGTTATTGTCGTCATCTATAACATGTTCCCTATTTCAACTGAAGTGTGTAGCACTTATAGTTTTTTTACAGGGACACTCAAAAGAATTCCGTTACATTACGGTCTATGGGGTAAAATCATTTGCGGTTTATTTTAATGATGTTACACTATTTCAAACACATTGTAATTGATATATATCACTAAGGTGCATTACAAGAAGCTTAATATGGAATAGGGTGTGCATAGCACTTATAGTTACTTTACAGGACAGTCAAAAGAATTCCGTTACATTATGTCTATGGAGAAAAATTGTCTGCGGTTTATTTAAATAATATTTCACTATTTTAAACGCATTGAAATTTATATATATCACTAAGATGCATTACAAGAGGCTAACTACAGAATATTGTATGTATAGCAGTCATCGTTCATTTACAGGGACACACAAAACAATTCTCTAATCTTTGTTCCTGGAAGTGCGTTTTAAGTTGCTGAACGCGATTTTAAATTGAACTCACTTTTTGTCTATTATTTGGTGTGTATAAATTCTGTAGATCATATACAGAGCAGCACAAAAGTTCAGGAACACATTTCCGTTTATTGACAGAAACTCCAGAAGGAGAATTTTATACTGTGCTACGCGTTTCCTAACTAAACTAAAATTTAGCATCCTATGTAGTATATATACAAATCTATAGATCATATACAGGGCTGAATAAAAGTATTCGGATATTTTTCCGAATATTGTATATGTTGGAAATTCCTGAAATTACGTTTTTAAATATGTTATGCGTTTTCCAAATTGTTTACTTAGATGTTATCTTTCAGTTTATTAAACGGTAATGATTTGTAAAATTACTTTAGAAGCGTTGGAAAGTGTTACATAATCTATGCCTGACGCATGATTTTTCGTTCTTGTTATAATTTTTAGACGGTTTATGCAATCGGAACATATTCTCTAAACGCAATTTTCTTAATTATTATTATTAAACAATACAATCTGCAAATATTTTCCACTATAGTGATAAACACATATATATACGTATTTTTTTTTTTTATTCTGAAAAAATCGAAAATTTTCAATTTTTTTGAATTTTTAGGAAATGTCTGTCTGTGAGTATGTGACTCTGCCTGCCTGTCTGTCTGTATGTAACAAAAATTTTGTGGGCGCTCTATCTCAAGAACTAATGCACGAAATTTAATAAAACTTTATATTCAGTAAGTCCCTGATATAATTTGGGTGCTGATTAGTTTTTGGTGAAAATCACCTAACAGGTGGCGCTGCTATGCTGCATTTTTCGCGATTTCCTCAATGGTTCTATCTCAAGAACTAATGCAGTTATGTTCATCAAACTTCAGATCCAGTTAGACCTTGACATAAATAGATACTGCTTAAGTTTTGGTGTAAATAGCCCAACAGGTGGCGCTGCTATGCTACTTTTTTCCTTATTATCACGATAACTAAATCTCAAGAACTAATGCACGAATTTTCTTAAAACTTCAGACTCAGTTAGACGTTGACATAAGTTGTTGTTAATTAGGTTTTGGTCTAAATCTCCCAATAAGTGGCACTGCTATGCTGCATTTTGCAGGATTCACACTATTTCAAGCTCTTAAAATCAATTTCTGTAGAAAAACTCTATTTTTTAAATTTTATTTTCAATTAATATATATTTTGAAATTCGCGTTGGAAAAATATATGAATTTTATAGGCATGAATCGAAAATTATAGCTCAATCCACCAAGTCGTTTTTAACACTTTCCAACCTAGTTGAAAAGTGTTTATGACTTCGGTTTGTCTGGCCGTCTGCCGTTTGCCGTCTGTCCGTGCTGTAACTCCCGTAAATATGCTCGGATTGCTTTGGAATTTTTATATGTTATTCTCGTTATCTATCTACAAAAAGTAACTTTTCAAAAGTAAAAAAACAGCCAAGCTTAAAAAAACGAAAGTTGTGGCTAAAAATTGGTGTGATATGAAATTTCCAAGCTTTTATTATAGTACTTATTTAACTTTTTTCCATTAAATAAGTTATCATATATATATAAGTCGAGTGCTACGTATATGTTAATAGAAATCGTTTTCTCCTGTACTAAATACATCCTAACGTGTTTCTGAAAATTGAATTTTTTTCAAATTATGCATGATGGGCTTGGCGGCCATCTTTCCATATTATACACAAAATTCTAAGCACCCCTATCCGTAGTTAAAATCCGAAGTTCAAAATTGTAACTTAAACAAATATTTTAAGCGTTTCGTTTATGGACTTGTATGTTCTGAAAATTGTGTCTTAAAATAATGATGACTTATCTTAAAGATTCATCTTATGATTTATTTTTTAGAGTAATTAATCATTTCAAAGTAGTAAAAATCAATTTATCAAAATATCAGTCTTCCTCAATTTACCTGTCTCTAGTTAAAATCTGAAGTTCGACGTTGTTATAAACATATTACATTGCAAACATATTACGCTTTTACTTTAGAAATTTGGGTGCTTAGAAATATGGAAAGTTGGCCGCCAAGCCCATCATGCATAATTTGAAAAAAATTGAATTTTCAGAAACAAGTTAGGATGTATTAGTACAGGAGAAAACGATTTCTATTAACATATACGTAGCACTCGACTTATATATATGATAACTTATTTAATGGAAAAAAGTTAAATAAGTACTATAATAAAGGCTTGGAAATTTGATATCACACCATTTTTTAGCCACAACTTTCTTTTTTTTTTTTTAAGCTTGGCTGTTTTTTACTTTTGAAAAGTTATTTTTTGTAGATATCATTTCTTTTTTTTAAAATAAATTATACATAACATAAATAATCTACTCTATGAAATTAACATGATAATGTTATGTAAAATTACATTTTACTTTCAGTTATTGTTTAAAGGGTTAACTAGAAATACCAGTAGATTTTTCAATTAAACTAATTACACCCTTAAAAACAACATACTAAAGTGGCTTGTTATATTACTTGTTATCCTTCGTTAAAAAATATCACTGACTAATCCATGAGATGAGTATAAATGGAATATGTACATAGCGCGTCAGCGCTGCTTTTGAAATCAAACGTGATATCATGCTCTTTTATTAGTAGCATTAAATCCCATTGATTGGCGAATCTTTATAAAACGTAGTTAATGGTGAAAAGCAGCAAAATATCTTAGCAATTTCTTAGATTTACATTATTTTATTCAATTAAACATTATACTCTTACAATAAATTTAAATGGAAACTTAACTTCTAAAACAAAAACAATTTAACAACTGGATACCATTAATTTATAGAAAAATGACGTCAAAGGATCTCAGCCTGCGAACGAAATGCTTGTCCTTTACCGTGGTTTTATAGAAATAATTAATCATATTCAATTCCATTTCGTAAAGTTTGTTTACGTTTGGAAAGAAATTTTAAATGCCGATAACTCTTAATGTATACATTTCAGAAGGTACCTCTTCCCTCAAAATTAATTTTTTTTTAAACATCTTTCTAAAAATGTAAATTTTATATATATTAAAAGAATGAACACTACGTCTGATTACTTTATTTTACAATATTATAAGAACACACATTTTATCAGACAATTAAATGCACTAAACCAACATGAGTGAAAAATTGACCTGCGCCAGGACTCGAACCTGGGACCTTCAGCGTACCGTGCTAACGTTTTACCACTAAGCCACCGAGACTGATATTCTAACTTGGCAATTTCTCATTCTTATTCCTGATGGAAACAGTCATCGGCAGCAATTTGCAGTCACATTTAATTGTCTGATAAAATGTGTGTTCTTATAATTATGAAGTTTTATTAAAAAATATATCTTCAGAAAAAATGGCTGACTTGCAGATGAAATTTGATATGATAAACCCGTAACTGATTTGTGCTATTATAATACAGATGGTACACGGTCGTTGGCGGGGTTTTATCTCTGTTTTGGCATAATTTTTTAGATGCCAAGTTAATTAACAGTTTTTTGCTAATTAAGGATAGAAATGTATTTATTTTTTCACTGTATTTTATAAAAGCACGTAGATTAGGTTATTACTTGTCCAAAAATGCAGTACTTTTTTATTTCTGTCCTATATTTAAATCTGTAGGTTGTTTGAAAAAAAAAGTTTGACGAAGAAAATAGTGATCATTTTAAGTAACTCGACGTTTTTAAAAAAAATCTATACCTCTGTTTATAAATCACTTATGAAGATGAGTTTGATCTCAAATTGAAGAATTTCTTCATTGGATTCTTTTAGTTTTCGTATTTTTTTTCTATGACGCTTGGTTCATTTGATATCTGATATTTTAATCTGGCATGTTTGGTCGATTGAAACATTGCGAAGTTGATTGCTGTAAGTAAGCAGTAGCGGTCTAAAGTCCAGTTCTTGGCGTTGATTGTTTGTCGATTTTTTTTTTAGCTTGGCTTGGCAGAGCGACCGCCCTGCTTGATAGCATGTTCCCTATTTCAACGGAAGTGTGTAGCACGTATAGTTTTTTTACAGGGACACTTAACAGAATTCCGTTACATTGCGGTCTATGGGGAAAAATCATTTGCGGTTTATTTTAATGATGTTACACTGTTTTAAACGCATTGAAATTTATATATATCACTAAGGTGCATTAGAAGAAGCTTAATATGGAATAGGGTGTGCATAGCACTTATAGTTACTTTACAGGGACAGTCAAAAGAATTCCGTTACATTATTGCCATGCGTCTATGGAGAAAAATCGTCTGCGGTTTATTTAAATAATGCTTCACTATTACTTACCCACCATACGTAGTATAGGGTAAGTCTTGTAATCGTTTTGAAAATTGAAAAAAAAAATTGACGGATTTACACGCTTCAGACACTGGAGATTCCGAAAAACATATTTTTAGAAAAAAAAATTGCCGTCCGTCTGTGTGTCTGTGTGTCTGTAAACGCTCCATTTTATAAGTAGTTTACACATTTTTATTTTAATATTTTACATTATGCATATCCATGATGGGTAAGTATTACGGTGGCCCCCAACGACTAGTTTTAAACGCATTGAAATTTATATATATCACTAAGGTGCATTACAAGAGGGTTACTTACAGAATATTGTGTATATAGCAGTCATCGTTCATTTACAGGGACACACAAAAGTATTCTCTACTGTCTGTTAACAATAATTCCTGGAAGTGCGTTTTAAGTTACTGAACGCGATTTTAATTCTAACTCGCTTTTTGTCTATTACGCGGTGTGTATAAATTCTGTAGATCCTATACAGGGAAGCACAAAAATTCGCGAACATATTTCCGTTTATTGACAGAAACTCCAGACGGAGAATTTTAAACTGTCTGAACTAAGAACTAAAATTTAGCATCCTATGTAGTTTATATACAAATCTATAGATCCTATACAAGGCTGAATAAAAGTATTCGGATATTTTTCCGAATATTGTATATGTTGGAAATTCCTGAAATTATGTTTTTAAATATGTTATGCGCTTTCCAAATTGTTTACTTAGATGTTATCTTTTAGCTTATTAAACCGTATGATTTGTAAAATTATTTTGGAAGCGTTGGAAAGTGTTATATAATCTATGCTTGACGCATGATTTTTCGTTCTTGTTGAGTTTTGCTTAAGAAAATTGATCGAATTTAAATTTGTTTCATAACGATTAAAAAATAATTTAAATTTAGGAGTTCCAAACTTTCACCTACAAAATTCCTAAACTAAGTTACCGAATGATTTTTTGTTTGGTATCGTATTGTAAAAAAATCAGATATATTTAAATAAATGGACCCTTGACCGGAAGAAATGGGTTGTTTTCTTGTAGATTTTTCGGATGGCGGCACCTGACGCCATAAACCGAGTTTATATATATATAGAGTTGCAAAAAATTCGTTTATTCTCAGATTTATTTCCAATCGACCCAGTTTATTCCCAATAGACCTGGTTTGTTCCCAAAAAAACAAGTTTACTCCCCAAAACCCCGGTTTATTCATAGGTTTAAACCGGGGTTTTCCTAGCCTTTGCAACTCTCTCTCTCTCTCTATATATATATATATCAAAATTAGATATTCGTAATAACAACTTTAAGGTTTAATACAATTTGATTACGAAGACAGTCCTTTAAGCACATTTTACTTAGCATGAATTAAAAGAAAATATAATTATTTTAGTTATTTTTCATTGGAAGTATAGTGATTAAAATATGTAGGGGGTCCTCTTTTTTTTCCTCATACTGTACTGTTTGCTCAGAAAATATTTGAAATTTAAAAAAGTACACAAACATATAAATAGTGTGTGTATATGTATATATTGATGGACGTAGATATGCAGAAGTAAACATCTTTGGACTGGTACATTTATTTATTTTTTTTGTTATTAATTGCTAACGTTTAATTTTAGACATATATTTGCCGCTTACGATTTTAATTTGCAAAAGACAAACAGATTTTTTGTTTGTATTTTAATCATAATTTGTCAAAACCTTAGTTTTTTTTTTCCTTTAATCAGAAGCAGTTATTAGAATGACACACAAAATATAATCTTATGTGTAGTTTCTCTACTAAAAGTAACATTTATCGTAGCTGATTTATTAATCTAAAAATTATTATTTAAACTGAGTATGTAAATTTATTATGTTTCAGTAGATTTATCAACATGCAAAATCTACAGAACGTACGTCATCGTCAAAATTTTACAAATTATATCAATGAGCGAATGAAAGAGTCTTTAATACCAGGTAAATAAGGGCACCGTGCTTTATGCTTTCTTTTTTTCATTATGTTGACGTATAAAACAAGTCGGATGTGCCAATCCCAAAACTTTTTTCTATCTCACACAGGTTTCGCATAGACTAAAAAGAATCAGCAACCAATCAATATTAAGGTCTAACTGAATCTAAAGTTTTATTAAATTTCGCGCATTATTTCTTGAGATAAGACTATTGCTAAAGTTGTGTAAATCTTCTAAAATGCAGCATAATAGCGCCACCTTTTGAGAGATATAGACCAAATCCTAATCAACAATAACTTATGACAACGTCTAACTGAATCTGAAGTTTGATGAAAATCCATGCATTAGTTCTTGAGATATAGTTATCGTGATAATAATGAAAAATGTAGCATAGCAGCACCATCTGTTGGGCTATTTACACCAAAACGTAATCTGCATCTATTTATGTCAAGGTCTAACAAAATCTGAGGTTTGATAAAAATAAATGCTTCAGTTCTTGAGATAGAGCTATTGCAGAAATCGCAAAAATGCAGCATAGCAGCGCCACCTATCGGACGATTTTCACCAAAAACTAATCAGCACCAACTTATATTAGGGACTAACTGAATATAAAGTTTTATTAAATTTCGTGCATTAGTTCTTGAGATACAGCGCCCACAAAAATTTTGTCACATACATACATAGGGAAGACCGGGGCAAGATGACTATGTTAACAATTTTTGTTGTTTATTAATTTATTTTGAAGTAATAGTAAAATTAATTTTACATGAACTGATAGAGTATACCTTTGTAGTATTAAATACATTACCATTTAATTTTTCAAATAAAAAAAATAAAGGATAATTTTATTTTTTCATAACATTAACAGTACTGGGCCCCAGTACTGGGGCAGATGACTTTGGCCTTGGGGCAAGATGACAACACTGAAAAAGATTGAACATATTTTATCTTTTGAATATGTTACATGGTTTAACAAATGATAACTGTGTTTTTACATCTTACAAAGTATCAAACTAAGCATAATGCATTGTTTGTAACGTTAATTTTGAAGTGTTTAGTTGTGCAGCTAACAATAGTCACAAATAAAAATGCCATTTTCATAATTGGAACATTCCTCCTGCCACCACTCTTGGCATTTACAGCACTGGATCCATTCTTCTGTTGGTGGGTCACAATGCCGGAAGTTGGCCTTAAACGCTTTTTGAATATTTTGGGAGGAGGGGGACCAGCGGGAGAGGGGGGAGGTCTTGATCCCGTCGAACGGTACTCTCCTCGTACCGATCGGACGCTTGGAAGTGGAGATACGGATCCCAATAGGTTTTTTTTTTCGGGAGGCTAGGGGGGGCTTAGCGGTTAGCAAAAATGTCTTCCTCTGGTCGCCCCCTTTCGAACGGCACCTCCCCCGATCCCATGCGCCCCTTAGCCCAAGAGGAGATAGAAGCGCAAGGTCGTGCGAACAAACACACAGACAAACAAGCGTTTACAGAATTTAAATAGAATGGACAACATAGTTAGTTTAATAAATTCCGAAACACAGGGCCAGATGACGAGCTCGTCATCTTGCCCCGGACTGCCTGTTTAAAAATATTCGTTTTCATTGCCATGAAGGAAGGCGATTAATTGACATTTATTCATGGTAATAAGTAGTATTTAAACTAAGTAACTCATAAATATTAAAGAGAAACGATATATTTTACCTGTATCTGTAGCAGAGATTATTTACACATGCATAAAAGTTATAACGTGGCAGCGGAAAACAATCAAAGCTTCACAACTGACACAAAAATGGCGATTTCAGCGTCTCTATAGTACTGTTTAACGAACGGCCGATAGGAGAGCCAGTAGTGTCCGGTTGATACTGCCACCTAGCGGATAACGGAAAAATTAAGACATTCGTCATCTTGCCCCACTCTTCATCTTGCCCCGGTCTCCCCTACATACATACAGACAGACAGAGTCACACACAGACGTTTTCTAAAAACGGTCAAATCGTGTTCAGGATCTTCTAAAATGTATAAATCTTTCGAAAACCGTTAGGTCGAAAATTTTCATGAATCCAATACTTTCTTCTTGTAAAGATAGAAGAAAGTAATAATATGGAATCGTTTCAAAACAAATTTCCAAAAATTCTTTAAAAAAATAAATTATAACGTATTTATCTTTTATTTTAATTCCTTTATATATGGTATAGTACTTATGCCACATAATTTTATTCAAAATTCGAACCCGACGTTTTCGGCGAAATTTTAATCATTATAACTTTGGTGAAAACAAAATCTAAAATTCTATTTCCTTATTTTCAAATGAAAAAAAAAATATATATATGATGTTGATTCAACATCACAGAAACACAATTAAAGAAAAGGTTAACAAAGAAAAAAGTTACGCAACCCCTAAAAAGGTTAACAAACCTAAAGTAACTTAAATTTGAAAATCATCAAAACATTTTATAGCCTTGTTTATCGTTTGTGCGCGTGTGTGTGTGATTTTAAGGAAAACAGTTTGACTAACGCTATTTGATATTTTAAAATTATAGTTGCCAACCTCTCGATTGTTTGAATACCAGTAAAATCATACTAGAATTTTAGTTTTATTAAATAGCAGAAATTGCACGATTCAGTGAAACAAATATCTTTTCATAAAAATACTGGTATGAAAAAACTCGGGAGGTTGGCAACTATGTAGCATGACGCATTTCGAGAGAGGGAAAGTTTACGTAAGAACATATTGTCGAAATTCGCTTATTTAACACCGTCCCCTGAATACTAGGCCTGCGCCCTGATACGAAATGGCGGCTGTCGTAGGCGGATTTTTTTAAGCGTTCGAACTGTCCTCCGAATTTAGACACCAGTATTTTTCAAAAGTTTCCGTTGACTTATCAATTCTTAGAAAAATAAGAGGGAGAAAACTTTTAGAAATTATTGGTGTTCAAATTCAAGGGAACGTCCAAACGCTGAAAAAAATCTGCCTAAGGGAGCCGCCGTTTTTGTATCAGCGCGTAGGCCTAGAATTCAGGAAGCGGCATATTTAATAAAAAATAAAGGGTATCTCAGTAAAAGCTGAATCCGAATGTTCATTCAGAACATATTCGATAACAATGACACGGTAAAGGTATTTTCAACAGATTTTCTTTGCTTTCTTTAAAATATGATGACATCATCAAAAATGCTGGTATCGCTGACCGAAATACTGTCTATGTATAAAAACATTTGGTTATTCACATTCTAGATAAAGTTAGTTACATTCTAAATTAGGTTTATGCTGACAGTGTATGATATGGTTGCCAGTTTTGACTTTTTTTAGTTTATAATTGCGTCCGCAACCTTTGGTACGTCCCGTATACTATACTCTCTTGCGCAAAGCGCTGCAACTGCCAAGAGCTCCGTCAAACAACCCTACGTCCGTCCCGAATATTATACTCTCTTGCGCGAAGCCCTGCTGCTGACAAGTGGCTAAGAGCTCCATCAAACAACCCTACCTCCGTCCCGAATATTATACTCTCTTGCGCGAAGCGCTGCCGCTGACAAGCAGCCAAGAGCACCCCCATACATCCCTGCGTGTGAGCCGTATGCCTTCCTTAGACTCTAAATAGAAAAAAAAACTACAAAAATTGATTTATACCGGAAAATTTTCAAAGTAAAAATGTATAAATTAAAGACACCAAAGAGCGGAAAGGTTGTGAATTGGGAAGTTTAATATACCAAAGTACCCTACGTACGTCCCGAATAGATTTGCGCCCTAAAAGAACTTTTTTTCTCCTTTACCCGTATTTTTATACAAGTGTTTGTAAATATTTATATGTGGTACCCGTTTTACAATTTTTAGTTAAATATATATTAAATGAACACACATGTGGAACATTTCGCGAAAAATAATGAAAGATTCTCTAAGATTAAGTTATCAATATAAGTTATGCGTTAATATTTTTAAGTAGTATTATCATTGTCTGCTTTAATTTTCATGACTGATATTTATGTATTTTAGTACTTCTTCAATGTATATATTTTTAATACAGTAGAGTCCCGCTATTTCGAACTAATTGGGGCCGATCACTGTTCGGTTTAACGGAAATTCGGAATTGGCGGATTTCATTAATAATAATCAATGTATTGACTTGTTAAGGCGTAAATTAAGTGCGGTGACATCTGCGAGTGTCACCTCGATGCAGCGTTGATCGGCTCGTGGTGAACAGGTTCAGTGAAAGTGGGAACGGAAGGGCAATGACCTTTGACCACTCATCACCCCACCCACCCTACCTATCACCCTGGCTTACATTGGAATTTGTTGAAACAACTTTTACACTAGTGAAAGAGTGTCACCTTCTTCCACTAGTCAAGAAAATCCCTGGCTATGAAGACGCAGACGAAAGCTGTGTTGAGGAGTGGACTGCTGTTGACGACAATGGCCACCAGGTGTATGACAAAGACGTAGAAATGGTGCAGGACTCATCAGTTGAGATCGACTCGGAGGAAAACGAGGAGGGGGTGAACGCTCAAACTGAACTCATATCACACACAGACGCGGCAAATGCTCTTGATCTCGCCTTACGCTAAGTCGAACAACACGCTTAATCAACATCAAATGATGTTATGTTCATGCGGCAATGGCGGAACATTGCATCCTCAAGTCGATTCAGTGCTCTTCGTTAGAAAAAAATCACTGACTTTACTTCTTAAGTGTGTGTAAGTGAGTTATTTTTTGTGTTTAGCAGTGATTACAAATTATTCTACAGAATTGTATAAATGGGGCCGATATATACTGTAAGTAACCAGCTCTCATTTTAGTTTGGTTTCAGACGTTTTCACCAAGCTTAGGCTGTATGTTTTTCTCTATTTAACTTCTTCGTATAACAATAAATGTACGTTTTGTCACGAACGTTTTTTTAAATTTTCCTGTTTTTAAGTTGAAAAAATTTCTGATCTCTGTTCGGAATAGGCGGATTTTCGGAATAGTGGGGTTCGAAATAGCGGGACTCTACTGTATATGGAATTCTATGTAGTGTTTTTTCAAGAAACAATATTCCTGTTTTGCAAATTGGGGAAAATTTTCATGTAATTTTTATTTTCAATAAATATTATTCTTATTTGAAGACGATGTTCACAGATATTTTTCGTTAGGTGAAGCATAACATCTGAGTAAAAATATCGGCATTATTGTTTCTCGTTGTTATTAGACAGAGACCTTTTTAGATTAGATTGAAATTGTTGGTGCAATAAAACCAATATTTACATTCAACGAATATAAGAAAAATTCATATAAGCATACAAAACCAATGTAATTAATTTTTCAATCATTCTTTTTACTTTACAAAGACCGAATCACATTTTAATGAAGAAATTTGTACCATGAGATTTACAAAAGTTGAGAGGAATATACTAGTATGATTAAAAGTTTCGAGGATGTGCTGATTACTATTGCTTATTTAGCGGGTTTGTTTATTCAAAACATCTACCAGAATATCCGAATAGTAATTTTTGTTTTATTTAATCAATGAATGCCTTTCAATCAATAAATCAAAGATTACTATTTAAAAATTATGGCAGATATTTTCAATAAAAACGCAAAAAATCAGTAACACACATAAGCACAGTTTCGAAATATTTTGATATCACTCGTACAACGTTTAATTATAAGCAAAACTAGTCGTTGGGGGGCCTCCGTAATACTTACACATCATGGATATGCATAATATAAAATAAGAAAATAAAACATGTGTAAACTACTTATGAAATCGTGACTTGATGACGTCATAAACTTTAAATCCATAGCTGTATCGCTATGGCCCAGATGCGAAAAAGTCATATGATCAGAATCGTCGAACAATATTCCCGCGTTTTTGGTTTGGAATGGATATTTTGACGTGCGTAAGTACATGCTCTCGCTCTTCTGAAATGACTGCTTTTATCTTTTAAAAATATATTACAAGACGGATAACTCTTAAGAAGGTAGTTATACTTTAATAATTAGTAATGTAGTGGATATTTTTGTTTTATTATTAGCTGTATTGATTTTAATTTAATTCGTATGATATGAAATCTAATTCTGTAAAGCTTGCTCTTCAAATTTTCAATGAAAAGAACATTGCCGCATTAAAATGTATTTCTAAGGATCACCCATCTATTTTTCTTAATTCGGATAATACTTGTGATTTTATGTCAATAATTATTACTTGGTGAAAAATTGTAAATTGTAAAAGTGTTTTTGCTGGTAAACGTTTTAATGATAAAGCATCGAGAAGCAATTACACCAAACAGTGAAGAGCAAATGTTTTTGAAAAAATTTTCTCATTGGTTAAAAATTTGGCGACAATCTGTACCTATTGCTGAAGCATTATCAGCACAAACATTTCAATCATTAATAACTACTACAGATGAATTTATTCACATGATTCCATACTTATTTAATAAGTATAAATTTGATTATATCTTACTCGAGGAATTTCAGACTGATGCCCTTGAATCACATTTTGGAATGTATCGCCAAATGTCCGGCTCAAATTATTACATTAGTTACTTACAGCCGTTAGAAAATGAAAAAAAAGCTTAGATTTAAAAGTAATATTTTAATATCTACAACTAACGTAAATATTCCTTTGTATTCCCTTTTACCTGATGAAGACAAACCTTCGATTTTTTTCTGCAGATGATATTGATTGCTATTTAAATCTGTTAGCTGATGATTTCAATTTAGAACATACTGATCAAGGAGTATTACCAATACTAGCGTATATATCTTGTTATGCATCTATGAAAGAACTGAAAATTACTAAATGTAACATTTGCCAAAATTGGTTGCAAACTAATACAACTGTTGATGTACCTGAAGATTTATTCATGTTTATAAAATAATTAGATGGAGGTAAACTAATTATGCCATCAGAATTAGCTCTACTAGCATAATCAATTTCACATTATTTATTCTCAAATATACTTGAAAATTTTGAAAATAAATATATTAGTTCAGGACAGCAGCTATGAATAATGTACAAATTATCATGTATCCAGTTAAATAGAATTGGTATTGATTTATTAGATACCTGCAACTGTCAGATGATTTTACAGACTAGATTAGAAAATATTATTTTGATTTTTTGCAAAATCATGTTAAATAATTATACTAAACATAAAAATGATTTGATTAATGTAAATAATAGTGCTAAGAAACTTAAGAAATTTTAATTACTGGAAGTGTCTATTTTATTTAGTGATAAAATATGTAAATATTTATTATTTGATATAAGTAAGATGGTTCAGATGTGGATTAGGCCTGTTACTTTTGTTTATTAAAAACAGATGGGGAACCACTATAAAAACAAACAAAAAAAAAAAAAAAAAACGAGTCGGTCGCTTACCTCGCGGGTGGCATGGAAACAGCGACAAATTTGATTGTAAATTTAAAGAATATATAGGGTAAATGTGCCAGTAATGGACACCCATCCAATAAAGGACAACATACAAAATTTTTGGTATTTACAAAAAAATAACCAATAAAAATTCTGTTTTTATTGGGGTTTTTTTTTCATAACTCTTTCTTGTATATTTCATAATATGGTTTAAAATGACTATTTGTTTCATTAATATGCTTTCAGTAAGTTCTAGTTCTAAAAACAATTAGTTATGACGCTTTTTGTACGGTGTCCATTACTGGACTTTAGGGTGTTTTGATTTTTTTTTTGTTATTAACAGTTAAATTTTTATTCACAGGCAAATGTGAATTATGAGATTAAGGAAATTAGAGGTAAATTAATACAAAATATAATAATATTAATAATATTATAAAATTATAATGTTAATAATAATGTCTTACATTACTATGAGTGAAAATGTTTTAACTGCTGACAAAAAAGTTAGATGCATATTTTGACATTTATGATAGCATATTTTGACATTTATAGTATTTTTATTTAATTCTTTTAAATGATTAAAAAATAGTAATAACCAGTACAAATTAAGAAAATAACTTTTCTCTCGTCATTTGAATGCTGATTTCTTCGTCTATTCTGATCACGTGACTTTTAGTTTCGTTTTCGCTTCAAGGCCATAGTAAAGGAGCTATGCTTTAAATCGAGGCTAACGAAAAAAAAAAAGGCTACCGCGGTGCTTTACGCGCATCTATTTTTACAGACTGCGGGAGTCACGTGATGCTCGAATGCACCAATGAAGGTGTACAAAAAGAGCATCACGTCACTCTAGCGATCTGTAAAAAAATATAAGTGGAATGCACCGCGGTAGCCTATCTTTTTGGTATGCCTTGCTTTAAATGCTCTATTACTGATTTGCGTAAAAGACACATCTTCATATCTCTAAAAATGATAATTATATTAACTAAGAGTTTACTGCGTTGGATTAAGCGTCTCATTTCCAATTGAAATATATCTTTGAATTGAAATTTGGATGAAATACAGGGTCATGAAAAATCGAAGAGTGTGGTAAATAGGATTACAAATATCTCGGCAACTAATTATCCGATCGACTTCATTTTTATGCAAAATTTATGTTTTTTTAACTGTCTTTTATATTCACTCCTTAAATTAAACAGTTTCGAAAATTTTTATATATACCTTTTATCAGAACGAATATTTCGAGAGTCCGAAAAAAATAGTTCCGGATAATCGAGGTTACTGAAATTCAGTAAGCTTCTTCCCATTATTACATACTAAGTACATACCAAATTGTAAGTCTGTGTCTCAATTTGTTCGGGAGATAGAGCGTTTAGAGGCACACAGACACACAGACGGACGACATTTTTTTCCCCTAAAAATATGTTTCTCTGAATCTCCAGTGTCTGAAACATGTAAATCCGTCAACATTTTTTTTCGATTTTTAAAACGACAAGACTTGCCCTATACTACGTATGATGTGTAAGTAAAAGATTAATCGTTTACTAATAAATAATAAATACGTGATTGAAGATTCTCGTTCCCAATCTATACATTTTATTTTAAATATTTATTAGTTGCTAGCGTTTATTAATGATGATTTACGTTATCATAAACTTTTCATTTATATTCGGAATAATGTATTTATGTAGGAATAAGCAACAATAAAATAATATCAGTATATTGCATCGATCCAAATAATTATAACTAATTGCGTCTACAATACAATAGTAGTCATTATGTGAAACAAAAAGATAGATATAATTTGTTAAAATATATTTCGGTGAATAAATTCCCTTCAGTGATATAAACCAGAAAAGGTTTAATATATTCAGAGGTAACGATAGTATTTTGAAGCTTAATATATTCATAAATTACACAGCTCCCACTGTAAGCAGAATTCACTCGAATAAATAATTCTAAACATAAAAAACTTGTCTGGTGATTTCTCAGTAATTTTTGCTCTCGCTTTTAGCAAATTGAAACTTTAGAAATTGTCAGAAAACTAATAAACAAACAAAAGCCAAATTCTGAAAAAAAAAATAGTAAATGTGAAGTTCTGGTAAATTTTTTCTCGCTTTCGTCGCTAATAGAAGTGGTATTAACTCGAAATATCGGTAAGTTATATCGTACTTTACATTTTCTTCAAATGATTCAGTTTTGCGACGAATGACTATTAAATTTACCTTTAAACCATTAAAATTTTATGTTTATTTTTTAGGTATTCAACTTATATATATATATATATATATATATATATATATATATATATATATATATATATAACAATTAAATAACAAATATATATATATTCCTGACCCAAAAAAAGTTAGTTTTACTTGTTTTATAAAGGTATTTCTGTAAAATAATATGCATGTCTGTCTCCTATATATATATGTATACAGGGTGTACATAAATGAATACCCCAACTTTACAGGGCTATTAAAAGAAAACAAAAAAAGTGTACAATATGGTCGTTCATCGAAAATAAAAAATAACAGTTGAATGTTTACGAAGATGGCGATAGATTTCAAATAATAACGAGCAACCCAGGACATTGCTCTTCATCAAGGGCTGCCTTGTAGTCCTGACACCACTCCATGAATTTGTTTTGTCGGGCCTCATCAAAGATCAGATGTTTTTGTTCTACCGCTACCAACTGACGTTGACAAACTTTGGACACTCATGCCTCTGCAGCAATTCACAGGGTCACATCGGACATGCTGAAAAAGTGTGGGATGGTTTATCGTACCACCTCCATATCGCTCGTGTTTCTGGAGGGGATCACACTCAACACTTACAACTGTGTTTAATTTAAACTTTCAACTTTTATTTTTTATTTCCGATGAACAGCAAAGTTGTACTTTTTTATGTTTTCTTTTCAAGATCATATACCGTTGCCCTGTAAAGTTGGGATATGTATTTATATATATTTGCAGTTTTGCACTGATATTCTTTGCACGCTTTCGTGCATTTCACGCGAATGCCTTGCTTCATCAACCAGAGACCCGTAAGTACTATCATCAATGATTTAATTTTATTTTTTGTATTATAATATCAAATGTCTAAAAAATAACATTGCAATAGTTGTATTATTTTTATTTTCGGAAATAATTTTCGATATCAAAGCGTTTATGTATTAACCTGTAGTAAAAACAATGGTATCAATGAAGTTAAAATTTCACAGATGAATACAATCCACCTTATAAAGTGCTGGAACTGTCACAGTATAAATTTAACGAATGAGTTATCTAAGATTAAATGTTTAATTTTAAATAACCTTTAACAAAGGGAAATTTTCTTAGTTCCGTCTGTGAGTATAAATAAATCATGAATGTTGTATAAAGTATTGTTTCACATATTCTTAATTGGTGAATTAACATACGATGGTTCTCGTTGATTAATTTCGCATATGCGCTAAATTATTCCAAATCGATGTATGAATTGTTGTTTTGAAATTGCGAGCGCACGTTATAGTAATACAATTCTGCAATATTTACTGTAAAAAGCGTTTTTTTTTAACAAAATTATCTTTTCTATAGAATTTAATGTGATTCTGTTTTATTTTATTTCCGTTTCACTCGCTTCGTATGATGTGATTTTTTAAACTGTTTGATTGAGATTTTACCTGGAAAATTTAGTTGGGTGAAATATTAAATGTTTTGTATGCTTCCTCCACTGCATTGTAAGATAAACATATATGACACCAGAAAACGTGTTTCTTTTAAATGTTAAAAGGTGTAAGTTAACAACATAATATACTGTAAAATAACTTTTATTAGATTGTTGACATGCTTCGGTTCACTCCAAACAATTTTTTAAAAAATTGAGAATATTCTATAATTGCACGGTCTTTGAAGGTATTATTTGAAATGCTATCATTTAATTTTTATGAACTTTTTAAAAACTACGCACATTATCTTTTATTTTTACTTGGTTGTTTATTTTCCTATTTGTAACCATGGAGTAACTCGAGCCACAATTTCGGTAGGTTAAAAAATGCTGCATCGTTACACATTGTATTTTTGAGTGTTACTATCTCTATGATTTCTCTTCCAAGTAAAAATAAAGGATAAAGTGTGTAATTTTTAAAAAGTACATACAAATTAAAAGACAGCATTTCAAATAATAACTTCAAAGACTATGCAATTATAGAATATTCTCTATCTCTCTCTCTTTTTTTTTTTTATATGGCTCCTAGTGAGTCGAAACATGTCAGCAATCTAATAAAAGTTATTTTACTGTATATTATGCTGTTAATCTACACCTTTTAGCATTTAAAAGAAATACATTGTTACAGAAAATGTGTTTTTACAAAATCAATCTCTTTTTCATGTAGTACACATGATGTTTGCATTAAATAAAATTTCTTGTTCAAAATATGTTTTACTTATTCTAAAAAAAATTCGGAAGGTTAGCACCTATGGTACAGCGCCTTGCGTGGAAAACGGCTACAAAATAGTATTAAAAAATTTAATCCGATAAATGTAGAACGATGCTGCAAAGATAACAGGTCGATAGCAATGTCATCTTCTAGCAGTGGCGTAGACAAGGCGGAGGTCCAGATGGTTTGCATACCACTAATTTTATAAAAATATTTTTGCCTTATCTAATCGGAGACTTTTCTGCGATATTGAAGGCGAAGAAAACGTTATAATATTACTGGTTTCCATAGCATTTGGACCCACCTCTCTGGTTATGCCACTATCTGCTACCTCTTTTTAACGCAAACATTGTATAAGAATCGAAATGAGAAAACGTTTCAGCTGAAGGTGAATATTTTAAATAATTAAATTATACCCTATTTCCTCTGGCTTGGATAATGATTTTCATAAGCTTTGAAAATATGAATGATATTGATCATGGCCAAAAAACATGATACGCATTCTTTTGTGCCTGGTTGCAGTACTAGATACAAAACAGCAAACTAGAAACTATCCCTATTTAGCATACCAAAGGATGAATCTCTGCTAGTGGAAAAGATTGATTCCTGATATGTTAAAAAACTAACTCCAAAACAGTTACGTCTGAAATATACACTTACAAGAGGATTTTATTAACAGAAATTATGTTCATGCTGTTAATAGTGAAACGACTACTTTTGCTAGAGGTAATTCTATTTTTAAGGCAGATGTCGCCGCGATCGCCCTATTATTGTACCGCATCGTTGCATGTTTATCGGATGCAATTTTTTAGCACTTTTTAAAGCATACCCAGTTTGGCTTTTTTTTAATTTCGAAATTTCGCATTCATACCAGAAATTTCCTAAAATGTTCTTTTGGTTCCTTAATGGCAGATATTTCGTGGCTTCTTAAAGTGAAAATTCTTGTTTCAGAATATCTGGTTGGAATTCAAAAATTTCGAATTAAAAAACGGTAACACCGTTTTCCACACTATGTATTCTAGGCGTTGTACCCGTACGTAGTCAGGCACGGTAAATAAAACAAAATGTATTCAGGGGTGCTTGTGTTCCGGTATTTTGTACACCACTAAATTTATTTAGCAATATTCTTAGTATTTCATCGCAGAATTCATCAATTAAAGAAGAAAAAGTTTGCTATATCAGTTTAGTGGTGTACAACATAAAAAATAAATAATCTATAGCAACTGCACTGGACTTTTCGAAGAATTTATAGAATACAATGTGTTAATATAAGTAGTAACATAAGAAACAAAACAAAAATTAGATGCTAATTTTACAAAGTTGAAATACTTCCACTTGTGAAACCTGACACCATGTTCTAATGAGTACGTAACCTTCATTGATAAAGCTCAATTTTCTTTCTAAAATTATGCCATACTTTTCAATGAATTTTCATTCCATACTTGCTAAAATAAAGACCTATTAATTAAAATAAAATTGAATTTATATAGTCATGTTAATGAGACTTTTAATTTTTTTAAATATAGATATTTTGTTATTGTTATTTTCAGCATAAAATACTTAATTTCCCAATATTTTATGGGATTCGTAAAAAAATTCCCTAATTTTTACTGTTCTAATGCATACAGTGTAAAAAAAGCATTGTAATAATGATAAAAAGCGTATCTTGAAAATACTACTGCTATATTTTTACATTTTGATGGTCAATAAAGGCGTTTATGCTATTTTAAAATCTTTTCTATGTGTATGTGTGCGCGCATGCGTGTATATTAGAATTTTTGCACGCTGTTAGATCCCCAGAGTATGTTTTTTGGTTGTTTTTTGATGATGTCATCATGTATGTACGTGTATAAGTAAACAAGGTAGGGTCCGAACTATGTTTTCGTCTGAGCTCCAATTTAGTGAATATGTCAATAACCATTGTCGCAAGGAATTGTATCCATTGTCGCAGAAATCGGTCAATGGATTTCGTACCTAAACGATTCTCTCAACTACTTTTGAATGATTCTGTGACGCTAATTGATGAATAATTTATTTAATTAATAATTTAATTACTTTTATTGCTCACGTTCATCTTATGTCGATACAGCTATGTATCATCAGAACGTGATTTAATTTAGTAAAATCTATTTTTCTTGGTTTGTTTTTTACGCACAGTGAAATATTTTTTTCTATTTTTTATAAGAAAAGAATATTTTACTAAAGAAAAGAGTAAGGACATTTCTGTATGATAATTTTGTTACAGAAGAAAAAATATATTCATTTTTAAAAAATCAAACGAAATACTCTTAAAAACTGTTCTAAAATGATTCCTTTTTGGTGGAAAAAGGGTTGTAATTCTCATACACTTGAAACTAATTGTTTCCAGGATTGCTTATGTTTGCTGCTAACTTTAGCGGTGTATTTGATTACGGAGTATTAGCTCTATAATTGAAGTATTTTAGTAGAATAATTTGCATATGTTGCGTTACATATTTTTTTCAGTTACTTTTAGATTGCCTTGTATCTGAATTCAAAATATTCTATAAACTGTTCGGAAAGTCAAGCAAAGTCACCACAGATTAGTTTGCTTTCATTTTAAGGAAAAAAATATTTACTAAATTAAGTGACTTTCTAATAAAACTTTACTATTGTATCAAATAAGAGGAGCTTCGTGAACAATAAAAATATTTAATATAATAATTAAGCTAAGAAATATAATACTTTTTCTGTTACAATATGGTTGAAAAATGGTTTTGATATCAAACCCGTTGACTGATTTTTACGAAAATGAATACAAACCTTATGACAGTTACCTATCAGAAATTCTCCAAATAGAAGCACAATAGAGAGCATATCGCTATAATGTTAACTCACACATGTACATACATTGTGACGTCATCGAAATATCAGCAATAACAAGTTATATAATAATAACTCCTGATAAAGCACTTTAATGTGCTTTTTAATCGTTGTAAAATATTTATATAGATTGCAATACGAACAGTCCTTTAAACATAATTCAAAAACTACTTGGCGGAATGAGCTGTAACTTTGGATTCACGTATTCAAAGCTCTTAGAAATCGATTTCTGTTCAAAATATTTAGGTTACAATTCTTTATTTTTCAAATAATAATTTCAAATAATATATATTTTGAAACTCATATTCGAAAACAAATATGAATTTCATATACATGAATCAAAAATTACAGCTCAATCCGTTAAGTAGTGTTTGATTTATGCACTAGTAGTGTTTGAGTAATGAAATTAACATTAGGAGTTGCAAACTTTAAACCTGTATAATTACCTAACTTATTGTAGACATCGTTCGCAACAACCAGCCTAAGCTACTTGACCGAATGACTTTTGTAAATCTCTTTGTAAGCATTTCCGAAAATGCTAAAATGATGTCAAAATTAGGAGTTGACATTGAAAATTTCAAAGTGTGATACAATATAATTATGAAGCTAAGCATATTTTATGTTATGCATAAATCGAAAAAAAAAACTGCACAGTTACTAAAATACGCAGTTGCATCTATCTAGCCATCGTGTGCAAAAGATGACCCTAGCGTTCACAACAACCAAAGTAAAATACTTAACCGAATGACTTTTGTAAATCCTTTTGTCAAAATCATTTCCCAAAATTCTAGTATGATGTCAAAATAAGGAATTCACATTGAAAATTTCAAAGTCTGATACAATTTAATTATGAAGCTAAGCATATTTTACTGAACATAAATTGCAAAACTGGATAAATAAATAAATTGAACAAAAACAATTTAAAAAAGAATGGTAATTTTTTTTGTAGCAGTTTAGACATTAAAATATATGGAGTGTTTGTTCTCTTTTTACTTAGACGATTGTACTTTGTGCTTAGAAAGTATAATTTAAAAAAAAAGTACACACACAAACATACATATGTGATATATTTTATATGTGATAATATTTCGCTAATTTAACCTTCACCTCGATGAAATACCCAGATCACCATATTAATCGAAATCTATGCAGTCGTATTTCTGATAATTATTTGTCTTCGTCGATAAACATCAGGAGTCTCCATAGAAACAGAAAAAAATTCCATCATCGAAAAAATTTTATTATTTCTTCTACTATAATACAATGAGAAGTACAGATCGACCGAAACAGTTTTTTAAGACCGAAACCGAATTTTAGTGATCTTCTTACTTTCGGCGAAGCCGAAACCGAAACCGAAAGTGTCAAAAAAATTTAAAAACTGATTAATACATACATAACTGCATATAATTATTAAATAATTAATTAATCAATAACAAATAATTAATAATTAATCAACAACAAATAATTAATAATTACTTAATAATAACTAATTACGTTACTAATTAATTTATTAATTATACATGTATTGAACCACATTTCTTACAAACAATCGTACATATATAGGTGTGTATAAGTGTCACACAAAAATGAAACATAAATAACACAACTTTTATATTTTATCATTTTATAACAACCAACTGTTGAAATTTAAACTACTAATAACAACTAACTTTTGAAATTTACACCTCTCAAAACAATTTATAAATTTGTTTTAATTTAAAATTATCTCTCTTAAAATTTATGATTAATATAGACCTCTCAAGAAAACATTCTTGTATGTAGAACTTTTGTCTAAATTGATGTGAAGTATTGCATTTACATTGCTATGCATATTACCTGAACAATATTTTGCATAGAAACGGCAGTATACATAATTATTAATTAAGCGTTAATTTTATTAAAAATTAATTTAAGTAAGAATTATTTATTGAAATTAATTAATTAAATATAAGTTGCTATAAACATATAAAATTAATATATAATAATGTAATTTAAAATAGTGTATTTAATCAATATTATTAATACCTTTTATGCACACATGTGTGCAATTTTTTACAAACAAGAGTGTCATCAGAGAAGGTAGGGAGGGGGACAGTTTCCCCTTCAAAGAATCTGATAAGAAATGTCATTATAGGTTAGTTTAAGTAAAGGGCAGAAAAGGTAAAATAATTTGTTCAATTTCACTAAAATAGGAAAATTAGCATTAAGACAACATTCTAAAATTATAAATTATTAATTAGAAACTTTATTTTCCATTTCAATATTCTCAAAGTTGGATATGTTTAGCATTATTTTGTACTTTAGCTAATTTTAAATATATATATAAGGATAAAAATGTAACAGATGTCAGTTTTCTTTTAGGATGTGCACAATAAGATCAAAATAAATCTTTACTCACTCACCGATTCCCCCCACCCCCCCAAAAAAACCTTTGCCACTCCCTGCCTCTCTAAGAAAGTATTAAAATGGCACCCCTGTTTGAAAATTTTATATCCAGTGCCAAGTTAACTAGCCTCTATCCAAAACTATTTATTTTCATATAAAATAAAGCGCAATTAATTTATCAATGAGAAAGAAATAGTTTCCAACTATACAAATTTCATCAAATAAAAAAATATTTTAAATGTACATACCTCGATATATCTTTTGTAATAAATTTCGTAAATCTAAATATGTTTTGACAACACCTTTCTCATAAAGCATACGAAACAATCTGGAGTTTCAAAGAAAAAAAATTCTATTACTGTTAAGTTTGCCGCATTTAAAGATCACGTGATAAGTGTTTCTTAAACTTAGCCATACACTGGAACTCCAGTTATACGTTTTGCCCGGGACCGGACAACAAAACGTATAACTCAGTAAAACGAATAACTCAATTAATGGTCTACCCGAAACATTTTTTAAATATAT
The DNA here is from genome assembly GCA_963931845.1 of Maratus michaelseni. Lineage (NCBI taxonomy): Eukaryota > Metazoa > Arthropoda > Arachnida > Araneae > Salticidae > Maratus > Maratus michaelseni. The sequence continues at coordinate 66,589,859 of OZ007594.1, forward strand.
CGTAAAAACTTTGTTCCGCCGAAGAGTTTGTTACCTTTTATATGGAAAACAGAAATTTCCTAAGTATTACTGCACCATGACATAAATTTTCGGAATTGGAACAAAGTAGAAAAAATGTACATAAGAAAAGTACACATGAAGTTATTTTGTCCTAAAAGCTTAGTTTAAAATATTTTTAATTCACATAGAGTACTTAAAAGAATTTATTGGAATTCCCTTGTCATGTAAATCATTTATCAAAGGAAATTTTAGTAGTTTACTGAATACTGTTGAAATAATCACTAATTCTCAATTGTTTCTTTTCGGCAGAGCCGACACTGAACAGCAAACTTTGCATTTCTGTTAATAATGCAAGCGCCTTATCGTTACTGCTTTTTCTACTGACAAACCTTTTACTGCGTCAAAAGTCCTCAGTTCCGAAGTTTAAATGGAATCTTTCAAATCAGACTCATCCGATGCGTTGTCAGTGCTTCCGGTTACAAAATGTATAAATAAATGAGACAAAATTTCGTCCGGGGACGCAAAACGTAACGTAAAACTGAGGGAAATCTATAATTAAAAACGTATAACTCAGCTAATTTTTAATGACAAGCAGTCGGGACCGCTGAGTTGAAACTTATAACTGAGGGAAACGTACAACTCAGGTAACGTATATCTGGGGTTCCACTGTATATGTATTGCTTGCTTTATAATTTACACTCGCATCATGAATCAGTCATGACGTATAATGATAAACAGTGGAGTTCACAGCAATAAACAGAGTCTCATTTGAGGCAATACAACTCATACCTATGAGTAAAGTTGAAAATTTTCGAAAGAAGGAACGAGATTTTGAAATGCAAATAGTTTCGGTCAAGTTTCTGTGAGGCCGAAATTTTGGCAGCTTTTTCGCCAAGAACGAATATTCGGCGAAACTCGGATTTTCTGCCGAAACCGAAACCGAAACCGAAATTTCGGTCGATCTCTAATAAGAAGGCATCTACCACTCATATTTTATAGCGTTGAACACTTTCACCGCTATAATTCTAACAGTTGATCACATTATACTTCTTACTAGATTATAATAGATGTTGTAATGCTCATTTCGAATTCAACAAACAAACTTCAGGACAGCACGTAATTTTTAAGAAGGCAGCTATGACAGAAATCTGAGCTCCATAACTCATGTCAAGCGTTCAATTCGAAAAGGCGGATGATTATTTAAGTTAATGCAGATGCGTTGGATAGCCAATCACGTCTAAAAAGCAGGTATGAACTATATTTTAAGGGTGGTAGAAAATTAAAGTGGTGTGTTCCTTGCGTGAAAGCGCGCGAATAAGACTTTTAGAAGAAAATAAGAAAAAGAAAATGGTACAAAACAGATAATTTAAATAGAATAAAATTTCGACGTTTTAAGATTTGAGAAATAAAAGAGATTTTAAGAAAAATAACTACAGGAAATATTTTGTAGAAATATTTTAAATAAAATATTAAAATACGCATTTTAAGCAGAAAAAAATTTAAATAAACGGAATGAATGGAATATTGTTTAAGATAGGAAATAATTTAATAATCCAGGGTTGTAGAATAAATTTAGAAGATAATTTTTTATGGAATAAATTTAATGAAGCGCGGAAATTTTTATTTTTGAAATATATATATTGCAAAGTTCAAAATTCCTTATATTATTAAAAATGTTCTATAAAAATCTTCCCGTCTAAATTCATTCTACAACCCTAGTTTATTATTTTTTCCTATATTAAACAATATTCTACTTATATCCGTATCGAAATCTCTTTTTACTTTAAATTGCTAAAATTCCTCTTTTATTTTCCTTCAAATAATGTCTAAAATCACTTCAAAAAACCTTTTCTTCAAAAAACCTTTTTTATTTTCGAAATCTCGAAGCCGAATTATTTCTAGTAAAAGCATTTATTATTTTTATACCATTTTTTGATTCCATAACTCGATTTCCTGCGTATTCTCGGCTAGGACGGTTCATTTTAGTTTTATGCCGCGTACAATAATGAATCCCGCAGCCTTGTAACCCTCTCATTGGGTAAATTACCCCTACATTGGCGAAGAGATTCCTACGCATCGCCAGTATAAAACAAGACGCATCAGCTTGAGAGCGGAGAATTTTGCTGATTTTGAGTTGTTTTAAAAACTATGCTGCTTGTAGTGAGATGAATATTGTGCCTTCGAATGCACTTCTTCTTCTAACTTTTAAGTTTACTTGATTTTTTGAAAGATTTCCAAGGAAATATGAAAATGTTCTAAATACTTATCATTTATCTAAGTTACTAAAGTGAATTGAACTCTATAACGAGGTTTTCTCTTGGAAAATCTGCTGCATTCACAGGCTAGGCTGAGTAAACATGGAATACGACTGCAATTTATAAATTATTTGACTGGATACTGTGATAGTTACCGCAGAATGTGAAATAGATTATCGAGAATAATACCTTTAAGTAAAATGGAATGCTCATATCGTCACATACATGTGCATGTATGTATGTATAAAGAGATGTATATAGCTATTTACACCTTGGCGTAGTAAATATAATTTAGTTTGTTGTTTTTAATTGTTAGCATTTATGTTTATGGATAAATAAGCTATGCATATATTTATCCCTTAGCTTTTAATTAAATAAAAAAAGGATTGTTATTTAATCCTATTTGCATTTTCCTTACAAAAACGGACATTCATGTAATAATTTAATCTGCCTGCGTACTTTTTTATCTTTCAGGAATTTTATCAAAATGATTAATCTACAGCAAATACGTCAGAGAAAGAGTTTTGGAAGTTATGTCAATGAACTTATGAGAGAGTCCTTAATCACAGGTAAATTAGTACACTGTGCTTTAAAGCTATTAATTTGACGTATAACATAATACGGAATAATTTCAAGTTAAATTTTGGGAAATTATAAAAAATGTAATGTATAACGTATATGGGAGCACGGCAGTGCGTCCGCCAAGTTCGCATAGGCCGTAGCTACCTTTTCTTGAACCGTTTCGCCATACTTTTCACCCCCTCATAACTTCGTTTTGAGGAGAGCTACAGAGTTCTCCTTTTTAACACACGTTAGTATAATCAAACTGAACTACATTCCACGATTTCGTGTTTCTGTATTTAATATTTTTCGAAATATGCGATTCCAGAAAAAGGGACTTTTTGTCACTGACTCACAGGGGATCATCAAATAACTGAGGTATTTCTAACAATTGTAGAATCATGAAATTTGAAAAGTAGGGAAGTTCTGTCGCACAATTAAATCTGAAAACATAAAATTTCGCCCTTTAAATCCTTCAAATAGGGGGTGCTGATTTGGCTATATAAAATTCGTACCACATTCAATTGGCAGATTAAGACATTGTTGCAACGATTTATGTTTTTTGTTGTTCTATAAACATTTAAGCAATAATTGTTTCGTAGACATTCATTTACTCGCTCATATTTGACGCCAGCGTTGGTCGCCAAAGACCGATTACAGATAACTAGCATGAGTTTGAAGGTGTTACATGGTTTTAAGCAGAATGAAATTTTTTATATGATTTTCCGAAAATGTTGCTACGGCAACTCTTTTACTTTATCTGTCCGTCTTTCTATCGTTTTTTACTTCCTTAAAACATATTTTATTATAAATGTCGGTATTCTAATCGCAATAGCACTCTAGTCAATCTGGAAAAATTCTGCTGCTATTTATGGTTTGTTATTTCTTTAAGTGCATTTTAATGCTGTTAATAAACTTTATATATAACACATGGGCTGATAAGTTACCGGTCTAGCACACAGATGGCGTTGCACTCGCTGATCCGATGTTTTTTTAGTAAATGCTATTCTTTAAAAGGTAGCAGAAAAAATGCCATGATGATTCGCCGTGTGCATAACACGTTAGAGTGGTTTCAGTTGAACGACTTTGTTGATAAACAAAAAAATGGATAAACAAGAATTTCAGGAATTGTTATTTGATGGGAAAAAGCACCGTTCAAACAAAAGCTTGGCTTGATAAGCGCCAGGTAAATCAACTATTATTGACTGGTTTGCTAAATTTAAACGTGGTGTTACGGACACCTGTGATGCACCACGAAAAATAGGTGGTTACTCCGGAAAACATAAACAAAGTCTACAAAATCGTTTTAAGGAACCGTAAAGTGAAGTTGCAGGAGATAGCTCAGACTCTGACTATATTCAAGGAACGTGAAGATTTTATTTTGAATGAATATTTGTCTATGAAAAAGCTGTTGTCAAAATTGCTGCCGCGCGTGTTGACTTTTGACCAAAAACAACAACGAATCGATGATTCTGAGCACTTTTTGGAGCCTTTTTCGTTATAAAATTATATTATTTAATATAAAATTATTATTTTTATTCATTTATTAAATTATTATTATAAAATTATTATTAAATTATTATTATTATTATTAAATTATTATTATTATTATTATTATTATTATTATTATTATTATTATTAAATTATTATTTATTATTAAATTTATGTTATTTATTAAAGTTATAAAGTCATAAAGTTATAAAGTTTTGTTAACACGTTGTGTTTTCTTTATTAGACCGGAACTTATCAGTCCATGTGTTATATGTACAAACCGGATATATACTAAACAGGATGTCCCAGTTAAAATATTACAAACTTCGAGGGGAGGTAGGGTACACCTAGATGACTCGGAATCACATAGGAATGCAGGATCGAAAACACCTGCTTGACGCGGTAGAGGGCATTGACTAGGCTCGGGTGTTTCAAGCGTGCTTGTTTAGAAACTTCATTTCGCATTTTTTAGACTTAAAAACAAGGAAAGGAAAATACACAAAATAGGAGAAAAAAGGTGTTTATAACTCGCTGCTCATAAACGTAAAAAAAATAATAACAAAAATAAATAAACATAAAAATAAAAGTAAAAAAGTTAAGTACAACTCATATCGAAGGAGGTGTTCGAATTGACGACACCCGCATGTGATATAGGCCGCACATCTTCGCTGCATGGAAGTTCGAACATCCGCAAACATTCCAGGAATGTCTTGTATTTCCCTGAAACCTGCAGCGATGCGTGCTTTAAGGTCCTCGGCGCTGTCAATGGGGGTTTCGTAGACAACAGATTTCCCCTTCCTTCAGAAGAAGTAATCCATACACGATCGGTCTAGTGATCGGGCAGTCCATTTCACTGGACCACGACGGCCGATCCATCGTTGATCAAATGTAGCATTCAAATGGTTAAGTACAGAAAGGCTGTAATAGGCCGGGGCTCCATCCAGTTGGTATCACAGGGAAGGATGCGTCGCAGTGGAAACGTGTACGTTGGCTAATAATTCTGGTAACACTTGTTCCAAGAATATAAAGTAGTCTGCACTTGTCAGGCAACAGGTATGGCCCGACGCGACGAGGCGATCCCCTATAATGCCGGCCCATACGTTTACCATAAAACGTGTCTTGCTGCTCGCCCACGAATTATTGTTATGAGTATTGGAAATAACCTCTCTCGTGAATTATGCCTCATTTGTGAAGAACACGGAGGCTGGGAAACGAGCGTCCGCAGCTCGTTTCTGCAAATACCAATGTGAAAGAGCCCGACGATGTGTAAATTCACGTTCTTCCAGTAACTAGACGCGCTGTAAATGATATGGTTGCATGTCATTGCTATTCACAATCCTCCAAACGCTATTGCGTGAAATCGCGACCTCATTCCCGATACATCATGTACTACCACTGGGAGTGCTTTCTACCAGACCTGGCATAGTTTCCTCGTTGGCGGGCTTACGTGTCGTTCAATCGCGATTATGTATGGCCTTATGGAAAGAACCGCTGTCACATAATTGCTGGTGTACGCGTGCAAACATGGTATGGGTGGGAATTCGCCTCAACGGATACCTTTGGGCGTACAACCTCTGAGCGGCTTGACCATTACAGTCTGCGGCCTCGTATGCCAAAAGATGTTTGTAACATCTTAGCTGGGACACCCTGTATATGTCCGCATCTGCATCACACATATAATACATAATACATATGCATCATTATGACGTCAACATAAACAGTGTATTTTGTCACCAAATTTGGTGATATTTCGTTAAGTGCCGCCAATCTTGCCGAGAATTTGACATTAGAGGCTATTTTTCATTGAGAATTTTTAGGGCGAGTAACCATCTATTAAAATCAATTATGTGGTTAATTAAATGACATAAGGCACTAATGTTAATAAAGTTTCAATCGTTTCTTCACTACACAAGACCTCTGCTCTTGCTTTTATATCTGTTATTATACTTACTGTTACTATATTGTTAGTCTGTACTGTTAAAAGTTTATTATAGAAAAAAAAATCAGAATTAAAGCAACGAAACTGCCAGTTCTCCTTATGATTATTATAATTTTATAACATATATCAAGTTTATCGATATGTACGGTGAAATGAATCTTCTATAATGGGTTTCTCTCACTTTAGCTTCAGGTTTTTGAGTAAAATTAGCTAAAATCTTAAAACAAAGACCCATTGATATATTATCTAAAACAAGTAGATGAGAATAACGATAGATTTTTTTAATGGAAGAACAGCAGTGCGTCCGTAGATTTTCTAACCTTCCTTAATCTTGCCAATGTTAGAATCAAAATGAAAGGAAAATGTATTAGCATCAATATGGTTTGCTGTAAATGTGGATAGATTTAAAGGGGTTTAACAAGAACCACTTCGCTCACATCAAATCATGCTGGCTTAAATATGTCATTCGTTTATTCATAATTCTTCCAAACTAAATAAATGAATATATATGAAGAGTAAATCGAAGACGACCAAATTTTTAAGCTATCACAATTTTATCATGATTGCCATGACCCCAAAATTAATTAAACCTTGTAAATAACTACCGTACAGAATGGTAATAATGCTTTATTTTTTATTCATAAGTTTTCTGTCACAATGACTATTTTACAAATTTTTTGGGGGAGAACGTGAAAATAAATCAAATAATAATATTTCACGTTTTCTAGTTTGACCAATTTAAGCACTTACTTACATTAGACAAGTGTTCTCGTGATTTGTGTTTATGATTTTCAAAAACTTTGGAAAAATAGTTTATTTATCATTTTGATCTTGAAGAAGTCGCCGTTATAGAGCATGAAACATATGTCATATTAAAAGGTACTTTTAAGCATTTTGTGTTATGCTCATTTGGCTTTAATCGGTATTGCACTGTAATTTAATGTGATATTTTTATTAGATTTTTTAAAAGACGATTACAAAAATCAACAACATTTCAGAATATTATTTTTGTTCAATAACGACTAACGGACAGGGAAGACCGAGCTATGCTCGGTCAAAATTAGCTTTGAGTTCAAATATCATGACCCATAACCAAAATGACCCACTAATCGAATTTCTCGAACTTGTGACATTTAGCCCAATAGTCGCCTCCTTCCCTAAAACTGTAGGATACAAAATGTAGTTCAAATCATCTGAGCCGTTTTTGAGATAAAAATAAATTGACCCATAATGAGCCATGACCAAAATAACCCACTAATTAATTTTCGCAAACATGCAACCTAGCTCAATAATCTTCTCGTTTCTTAAAACTGTAGGACACTAAATTTAGTTCAAATTCTCTGATCCGTTTTTAAGATAAAAATAGCTTGACCCATAATGACCCATGACCAAAATGACCCACTAATCGAATTTTCTCGAACATGTGCCCTAGCCCAAGAGTCTTCTCCTGCCCGAAAACCATATGGCAAAATTTAAAAAAAAAGGGCAAAATTTAACCGAAATAGTTTGAGCCATTTTTTAGATAAAGTTAGCTTAACCCACTGTGACCCCAAAATGACCCACTAATCGAATTTTCTCGAACATGTGACCTAGCCCAATGATTTTCTCGTGCCCGAAACTCATAAAATACAAAATTTATTCAAAATCATTAGAGCCGTTTTTAGATAAAATGAACTTGACCAGCGTTTACCCAAAAATGACCCACTAATTGAAAGTTCTTGAACATGTGACCCAGCCCAATAGTCTTCTCGTGCCCGAAAATGGTAGGATACAAAATTTCGTCAAAAATCGTTTGAACCGTTTTTAGATACAATTAGCTTGACCCTGATCCATGGTGACCCAAAATGACCCACTAATCGAATTTTCTCGAACATGTGACCTAGCCCAATGATTTTCTCGTGCCCGAAACTCATAAAATACAAAATTTATTCAAAATCATTAGAGCCGTTTTTAGATAAAATGAACTTGACCAGCGTTTACCCAAAAATGACCCACTAATTGAAAGTTCTTGAACATGTGACCCAGCCCAATAGTCTTCTCGTGCCCGAAAATGGTAGGATACAAAATTTCGTCAAAAATCGTTTGAACCGTTTTTAGATACAATTAGCTTGACCCTGATCCATGGTGACCCAAAATGACCCACTAATCGAATTTTCTCGAACATGTGACCTAGCTCAATGGTTTTCTGTTGCCCCAAAACGGTAGAATAGAAAATTTCGTCAAAATCGTTAGAGTCGCTTTTAAGATAAAATTTGCATATATAACCACACACACACAAAATTTGCTTGTATTAGAATATATTATATGATGTCCCATAACTCTCCCCATCATTTTTTATACTTTTTTATGATATTTCAGGTATACCCGAAATAGCGAGTTCTAACAGTAGTTACAAAAGAGCTGTAAAATGCATTATGTTTCTTTTGTGCACAGTTGGATTTCTCTATCAGACGTATACTTTTCTAGAAACTTTTTTGAAGTATGAAACCATACAGAATTTCAGAATAGAGCATCCTATAAAATTGATGGCTCCAGCTGTCACTTTCTGTAACAAAAATAGGTAAGTAATTTATATTTGAAGAAAAGTTTAGAATTTTTGTTACAATATTAGATGTTTCAATCTCAGGCTTTATGGATCAAGAACCACAAAAACACGGAAATTTAGCTTCTAATTGAGTTGTCATTACAATTTCAGTAGTAAAAATAAGAAATATGGTGAAAATCATCCAGTTTACTCTTTAATGAAAAAATCTTGTGTGGATAAATATACTAAAAATACCAACTTTTGACACACAATAACATCGTGTAATAAACAGACGCACGTTTCATGAGTATCCTGGACTCACTTCCTCAGTGTAAATAAACTTAAACCCTATTGTATCCCCCCAAAGACATGAAAATGAATCTAAAAACCCAAATGAAAAACAACAACACACCGAGAAACTCCTCCAATCTGATTAAGTCGGTTGGTTGGTTGTAGAGGATTCACTATGACAAAGTAACTCAACCCAGAAAGGTGAGATGTACGGTACACTTGAAAAATCATTAACCAGGGAGTTACCAAATTTATGAATATAAACTGCCTCAAAGAAGTCTAAATCTAATGGAGTGTTACATTTCTTAATAATAGTGGCTGAGTCGAAGTTAAAATTATGTCCCTCACTCCAACAGTGACAGGCAATAGAGGACTTTTGTAATTCTTTTTTCTTAATGTAATTTCTGTGTTCATTGAGTCTGAAACGGAGCTGTCGTTTAGTCTGTCCTATATAGGACAAACCACATTGACATTGGATATTGTAAATGCCCCAAAAGTTTTGATGTGAAATTTTATCCTTTAACTGTGAAAAATTTAGTTTATTAACTGGCTTAAAAACAACCTTAAAATCATATTGCCTTAAAATATTAGCTATTTTATAGCTAATGCTATTGTGAAATGGTAAAATAATGAGGTTAGAAAAAGATTCTGGGACATCAGAAGGAACAAGATTACTATTTTTATTTAGACAACGAAAAATTAAACGGTTGATATAAGTCAAACTAAAACCACGATTAATAGCAACAGATCTAATATAATTCAATTCTGTACCAAGGGAAACATTATCAGAACAAATGGAAATTGCTCTATTAATAAAGAAATGAAAAGCCGAGGCTTTCTGAGAAGGGGGGTGACACGAATTAAAATGAGGGGGGAGTGAGACTGCAAAAGGTTTCCGGTATACACAGGTATCAAATGTATTAGGCTGACGTGTGACTAACACATCAAGAAAGGACAATTTATTATCAACTTCAACTTCATATGTAAACTGAATAACAGGATCTATTGAGTTTAGAATAGTTAAGACGTTATCAATGGATGAAATAGACAGGTCCAAGAGTGCAAAAGAATCATCAACATATCTGCAATAAAATGGAAAATTTATAAAATTTAATTTTATAAATTTTCGTGTATATAAATTTTCGTCGTAAATTTCTCGTGTTGTTGTTTTTCATTTGGGTTTTTAGATTCATTTTCATGTCTTTGGGGGATACAATAGGGTTTAAGTTTATTTACACTGAAGAAGTGAGTCCAGGATACTCATGAAACGTGCGTCTGTTTATTACACGATGTTATTGTGTGTCAAACGTTGGTATTTTTAGTACAGTTTACTCTTTGATTAGGGTCCGAGATCGGCGACTATTTTTATGTTCTCTTCAAAACAATTTACAAAAAAATTTCTTTGTGGTAGATATTTCTATAAAATATTTTAGTATACGTGTATGATAGATATTAGTTTTCAAAAAGTGGTACGAAGTGAATAAGAAATATAGGCGCTGTAATTACGGTGTTCCAACCCTATAATTAAAAGGTTAATATAGCAGAAATAAGCAAACGTAGATTATAGCATAAATTTAACAGATGACAGTGGTTAAAGAATAGGTAAACTGCCTTTTAACTAAAAAAAAAAAATCAAAATAGTACAAATTTTTTATAGTATACACACCATTATTTATTATCTGATATCTTTAAAAAAAATACTCTTAAGGAAGCATACCTTTCTAAAATGCTCAAAAAATTCGATTATTCGAGGATCATACATATGAAAGAGCAATATTTATTGCGTACTTTAAATGCAAACCACATAAAAAGTTCTAGAATTACGCCCCTTATGACTAAAAATGTATCTGGTAAGTTCATTGCCACGCCCACTCTATGGCTCAGAGAAAGTAAACATGCTCTTGATTTTTTTAGGACCTGATTCTCAACTTTTCATTCGGATATCGAAAACAGACGTTCGTTAACCCTTTCAGGGGCAAGCAATTGTGTTCCTGTAACGTCGAATTCACACCGGTATTTACGAAAAAACTTAGTTCAAAATAAGGAAAAGAATTTTTCAACTTTTTCTCGTTAAAGTTAAAAAAGTAAAATTTTATTAAAAGTTTCTGGTTTGAATCGGATTAAAGTTAGGTGGTATATAATATATACCATCGCTCCTCAAAGGGTTAAGGCGAAATCCCCCCCTTTTTTAACACAACTGCTATCTCAGACGCCAATGTCGAAATATCGGGTCTCGTGCAGTGGCGTAGCATCAGGGGGGGGGGGGGTGCACGATCATTTTACTACCAGTATAATTATATACTATATTTACTCTTATTTAATCTTTGAACGGTATGAATTAAATAAGGCCAAATATAGTGTATAAAAATACTGGTAGTAAAGTGATCTGAGCCCCCCTTGACGCTACGCCTCTGGTCTCGTGTTTGATTGGCAAAAAATTTTGCGTCAGTGAGAATTATTTGATTACCAAAAAGTGGTATATTAACGTGTACTCCCATAAGAAAGAGAATACATTTACCTTTAGTGTCATATATCTACTCTACTACACATACATAAAATGCAAATGGGAATTTTTTTTATAGATTTTGACGCTGAGAAAAGAGCAATTAAAAAGATCAAAATACTTGCACTGGTAAACTTATTCACAGTTATTCCTTGATGCTCTCAAACGGAAATGAGACAAGAGATGAAAGAATATTTTTCATATAAATACACAACTAATAAACGCTTTGCAATGGATAATGAGTCGTCTTCAGGTCCATCGTTATGTCGAGAGGCATCTGATAAATTAAAATCTGCCTTCAAAACAACTAGTATCACTTTCAGAATCCGATCCATCATCAGGATTATATGTTCTGTCACTCGCTACAAGCTTTCTGACAGCAATTTTTGATTTGAAAATATCGAACAAACGGGGTCTCAGGACTCTTAATCCTTCAAAATTTTCGAATTTTTAATTTTTTTATATATTAAACTCCTATCTTTCCTGAACATTTTAGTGTAAATGTTTTCTTGAAATTCCCATTAGAACAGACGTTATGGCTTTTAGAATTATACCCACTCAAAGCTGAAGCATACGCAAAGCTAAAGCAAAACATTATTTTTCTCAAAATGATGTTTTTGGGCGCAACGCGCATGATATCTCAAAAAGTTATAAATATTATTTCATGAAATTTTCCAAAAATATGTGTCATGTTAGTCTACATAAATTGAACCTAAAATTCTATTTTTATTATTAAAAAAATATTTTTTTTTAAGTGGTTATAATGTTGAAAATTTAAAAAAAAAATGTATTAGCTCAATACAATTTTGCATTAAAAATATAAAAATGCTTTAAATACAAATTTATTGAGGTTCAGTGAAATTATTACAATATGAAGTACAATTAGACTCCAAAGTTTTGATTCTAGATGCAAAAATTATTTTGTAATCGTGCGCGTAAGCTGTTATGTCAATTTTCTGCTCGACAAATGTCTGACAGTTTGAAGCCCTCTATAAATATTAATTCTGCATCTTGTAACTTTTTAAATATGTGAAATGAAAGAACACGCTTATATCTTTTCATCCCAATAAAAATTGTCTTTTTAAATCATATACATTTGAAGATATTAATTGTTAAAAATGGTCATTTTTTTCATTTTTTCCAATTTTAAGAGTCCTGAGACCCCTTAAGTACGGGTGCTTCTAAAACCAGTAAAATAAATAACTCAAATTCAACATAATCAGTCGACAACTAATGATGTAAGTTAGCCAAGGTCCAATTCAAAGCCAAAATGTTGTATTTAAAGTATTATTGCTAGTTAAATGGGAAAAACACGGGAGGTGCTATTGAATAAAGGAAAAAAGGCCCTGTCTGCGCTAATCGCTGAGTGAGCGCATTCTGCTATATTTGTATTGCACGCAAAAATACGATAATCAATCAGAGGGTTAAAGACAAACTTTAAGGTGATGAATTTCAATGTATTAAAAAAGGGCAATTTACACTTTTTTTTATTTAATTAAACTTGGTTTATGCATATAACGATGAAATTTTGTAGTTGACTTCTCACTCCCTTTCTGATATGCTAAAATTGTAAAACTTATTCACATAGGTGTATTTTCGATATCACTGCATTTTTATATTTTTAGAACTTGATTATAAATTAATTTTAGGACATTTTTCCATTAGTCGGGCGAAGATGCTAAATCATTAAATATTTTTTATGGTTACAACTGTATAAAAGTTATAAGAACAATGGAGTTAATTATGCGCTAAACCACGCTCGTTACCCTTTAACGTTCATTGGTTTCCCCACGAAACCACAAAACTTTAATTACGAAACTCAACAATGACAGCAGAATTTTAATATAAATGTTTTTCATTTATTACATATGTAAACTATCGCTTTTTTTCTTATATAAAAGTAAATTTTTCATAATTTCCGGTGTCAATCATTTAATTCAACATCTTAGCAATTGAAGTGCTTTATCCGTTAAATTAAAGGGTTAAAATACGCCAGCTGGCTGTGAAACCGAAACAATGAAATATTCTAAACGCTAAAATTTAGCAAATCCTAATAATATTATAAATCTGATTGTGTGCAAATGTTAGGCTGAAGCCAGCGTCAAAATGGAGCATTTAATGATCCTGTATATTTGCATGTAGGCTGATTATAACCCTCAGATGAACATAGACTGGATTTTGTATATTTTATTCAAATATTTTTCTTAATAATTCAAAATTTCGTTATTTTCATAGAGAATAAATGGATATTTTCCCATAAAATTTAACCGTTTTACTTTATCGTTGCTAGGGCTTTGATCGTTGCCAATAAATAAAAACACGGAAAAATAATTTTTCCTCAACAATTAATTTTCAATTGAACGATTTTCACGTGAAAAATGAAAATGAAAAAGAATTCAAAATAAGATGAATTTCCGTGATGTTTGAAACAAAAATATGGAGTATTTGTTATTAAAAAGATCTTTTTCTGTCAAAAAACTGCGTTATAATTAGAAGGAAAAATTAACAATAATTATATTCTTAAAAATAGATTTCGCTTGGACCATGGAACTATGAAAAGGATCCTCCTCGGCTTGGACAAATATGACGTCATAAATAAAACATGTATTTTCAAATAGTCGTAATAATACAAGGAGCATGAATATCAATGTATAATGAAAGTAAGATAGTAATATTTAAGATGAAAAACTGAAATATTTTTTATCGATACTGATTAATAATTAGCTTGAGTACCAGTTACATACAAATGTGAGTTTTCCGCTAAAATTTACGTCCTGATTGCAAGAAAAAGAAAATTATCAAGAATTATGGCATTAAAAAGAGATTTCTCTGAGGAAAATGTGACGTCATATTTGAAATTAAACGAGAATTTTCAAATGTGTTTTACAAGGCGCGGGAATTAATTCCCTACATTAATAATACAAGGATCAGTAAGTATAGAAAGTAGATTAGTTTCACGACACATTTAAAACGAAAAATTGAAATGTTTTTTTGTCTATACCGATTATTAAGGATGAATATCAGTTACACACAGATGAGAGTTTTTTGCCAAAAACCACACCATGGTTATTAGGAAAAGAAAAATAAATACGAATCTATTATATTAAAATCTGACCGCCTGTTTGTGTTTCGCAACTAGTCTTTTCAGATTGTCGAATGCAACGCGATTTACTTAACACCGGTTATAATTCATCCGAGGATGTCATAAACTCTCAGAATTTAAAAAAATGATTTAAATTCCGAGATATTATTTTTATTATTTTTTATTTTTACTTTTTTGTAAATTTTAACGAAGTTTCTCTAAAAATGGCAACTAAATTATTCCATTTTTGTGGATAAAAAAGAAGAAATAAAACGGATTAATATATTTATTCTCATTAAAACTGAAAAAAAAAAGAATTTATTTTCAATTTGAATAGATGGTGAAATAAAAAAAAAATTGATTACAGTAAATTTTTTGAAAAATAAAAACGTATTTTCACATATTCAAACTTCATGAATCAATTTATTCTGGAGAACAAAAATCGTCTGTCAACATATTTTCATTTAGAAATAAAGATTTTTTTTTCAGTTATAGATTGAATCAAGGAGGCAAATTTAAGCTCCTTGCATTTAGGTCTACAATAATTGCTCCCTATTAACAAGAATTGAATTTAATGAAAAAGAATATACTATTTCCATTATCTTTGAAGGATTGCTATTAAAACGTTTCACAAAGGCGTTAAAAGTAAAATGGTTTACCAGGTACACTTGACATATGTTTTTATATAATTCGCCGATTTCCACTATTTTATTTGGCCTGCCTTTTTTCATTGGTTGCAGTTTCCTTTTCGTGATTATTTGTCACAAAATTTCACTTTTTTAAAACTTAGTTATGTCAAGGCCTCTATAACATAGAAATACTGTATTGTCTCCTAAGGAATATGATAAAGAGTTAGTTAATTATTTACGTTTCTAATTATCGGGAATGAAATATTTTGCTTAATTAATGCATTTATTCTTTTTTTAATGATACGTGAACGAAGTCACGGGTAACAGCTAGTACAATATAAATTAAAAATTTAAAATATATTATTAAAAAATCGCTTTTATCAATTAACTTTTTAATATTAATTATAATATAACTATACACCGAAAAATCCATTTAGAAATACTGAATAAAAAATAGTTTAAATAATGCTTTTTTATATTGTTGCCATATCTTGAAAAAGTTAATCTAAACAAAGTTAATCTAAATATATTTAAAAATATATTCATTAGTTTACGCTTTCTACCAAGCGGTGAATTTTCTATAATCGTGTCCACGCCAAATTAACTTATTGTAACAGAAACTGTTTGCGCAAATGGATTATAGGCATGAAATCAGACGTGATGTTTTAAGATAAGCATTGAATGATAGTAAACATTGTTTTTTTTTTTAAGTTTTTTTTGTATTTATTTTATATTTTGCATAAGATTTAAACTATTTAATATTGTTGGCATGTAATCTTTACAGATTTGCAGATTTTATCTGCTATCATATATCTTAGAACATTATCTACATTTGTGCATATTCAGGGTTCGTACGGCTCACGGAGTTTTGCGACAAGGACATTCTTAGGTACCACTATTTTCTTACAGAATCTCTCTGCATAAAAGAAGCCGAAGTTCACAAGTTTAACCAAGTTTAGCCTCTATTTCTCTTTCTATAAAGAAAATACTGGTAAAAGTCCTGAGAAATTCTCTGATCCGTACGAATCCTGCATATTGTATCAAAATTTTTATTTTTGGAAGTGTTTAATAGTTTCAACTTTATTCATATTTTCTGTGTTTAGAATAATAAACACATTTATATCCAATCGATATAAATATAATCTAATTTTGCATATAAAAATATTAAGTAGTTTCAGAGAAATTTTGCGTTTAACTAAAAAAAAGTACTCTTTATTAGTTTGAAATAAATCAATTTAAAATAAGTTTTGCTCATTGTTTGCATTGAGAGTAACTGGCACATTTTTATTCCTAAATGGTGTAAATATATGAATTGTTTTTATGTGATTTATTTCAAATGCTTCTAAACATTGCACTTCCATATGTAATGTTTCCAAAAAATCGATTTTTTTTTATAATTTAACACTCGTGTCCCTCCTTAAAAATGCTCGTACTTTTGTGTTTACCAGCCGCAGATGATAAACCACCAAATATTGTTCCCATCGTCATCATTCGTATTGCAGCCATTTCATTTAAAATATAAATATTTCACAGTTTTAATTAAAATATAAACATTTCACTGTTTTCATTTAAAATATATACTTTTAATTTAAAAGACATACTTTTAAACTTCTAAAGTACATGTAAAACATACATTTAAATTGCATGCAGAGAGAGAGAGCGAGGAAACAATAATAAAAAAAAAATACCAATACATTTTATTTCAACATCCAAATATTGTTTCAAATTTACAGTATTGCAAAATTAAATTTGCTACTGGCGAGAAAAAAATGCTAATTGGCGAGATTTGCGCGGGACTAACATAAAAGTACTAAAAAGTTCAATCACTGAATAGTAATTGAATAACTTTATTTACATTTTGTTCAACTGCTTATATTTTTAGGATAAATCGAGAACTTTTCTGCAAAGCATTTCCAGAAGAATGTTTGTGGTATAAAAATAGAGAAAGTTTCTGCAAGGCGGCACCTAAGATGTGTAATCCATACATAAAAGAAACACTTTTGGTGCTTGGAGTAAGTTTGAACTTTTTTTTTTTTTTGTAGTTTTAGAATACATGGGAATAGCGGTGATTCAATAAGTGTATTTTTATTTCCCGTCATCCCATTACTTAACATGCATTTCCAAACAACATACACCAGACAGAGACACGGAAGGTCTTTCAGAGCGAGATTCTCAAGTACTATTCGACAAGTCTTTAAAAAAACGGACATTGGCATGCTGCCAAAAAAATAGACGATTCCGAAGGGACGGAAGCATTGTATTAGATGGAGATAAAATTGAGATTTCCCTTAACCCGTCTGACCGCATGTCATTTTTTCACTGGCTGGTCTATGTCCCTGTTCTAGTGAATACGAAACTATCGAAATTCTCCTATTCGTCCCACCAAACAAGCAAAACTAGGGGAGATTCTTTTCATTACCTACTTCCCTATTATCAAGAATAGACTCGTCTTACCCAGACCTGTTACTCACGTGACCAGTTTTTTTATAGCTTGGGTCAGCAGTACGTTCAAAATTTAACGGGCATACGAACATGCCTATATGTAGCCACAATCTTAAAATTAGCTGGTAAATAAGACTGGAAGACCGCGAATTTTGTTTTTGAAAACTGTGCTGGATTTCCAGAAATGATGATTTATTGCTCATTTGCAAATTCTTTGTTTTGAATTATATCGATTTTAAAGCGAATGAGATAGTTCATTATGTAAAAAACAAAAACAAAAGAAACATGTATTATTTTGCAGTACGGATTAGTTGGCAGTATAAGAATTACCATAACGGAATTAAACTAGTCGTCGGGGGCCACCGTAATACTTACCCATTATGGATATGCATAATATAAAATATGAAAATAAAACGTGTAAACTACTTATAAAATGCATTGCAATTCGAATAAAATCGTGGCTTGATGACGTCATAAACTTCAAATGTTCTATTACTGAATTGCGTAAAAGAAACATCCTTATAACTCAAAAAATGTTATTCATATTAACTAACGGTTTATTGCGTCGGATTAAGCGTCTCATTTCATATTAAAATATTTTTTAAATTGAAATTTGGATGAAATACACGGTCATGATAAATCGAAGAGTGTAGAAAATATGATTAGAACTATCTCGGCAACTCATTATCTGATCGACTTTATTCTTTATGCAAAATTTATGTTTTTTTATTGTCTTTTATATTCACTCTTTAAAATAAACAATTTCAAAAAATTTTATGTACCTTTTATCATAACGAATATTTCGAGAGCCCGAAAAAAATAGTTCCGGTTAATCGAGGTTACTGAAATTAAATAGGCTTCTTACCATTATTACATACTAAGTACATACCAAATTGCAAGTCTATCTTAATTTGTTTGGGACATACAGCGTTTACAGACATACAGACGGGCGGCATTTTTTTTTCTAAAAATGTTTTTCGGAATCGTGTCTTAAACGTGTAAATCCGTCAAAAATTTTTTTTTCGTTTTTAAAACAATTACAAGACTTACCCTATTACGTATGACGGGAAAGTAAAAGGTGCGGTACTTCTCTATTATCCCGTCGACCACTTTTCATAATAAAAAACTATCGCCAAACTGTAAGATTAAACGCCAAAAATGCAGTCCCATTTACTTGATGTCAGAAGCATGATACGTGTTTGTTATGTCATCAAGTTGTTTTTAATTCGACATTTGAGTGTATTTTTCATTATGTTTTACTGATTTATTAGTTTTTTATTTAATTAAAATAACAATTGCGTCCTTAAATTCTTATATTTTAGTTGGCAACGTTCTCCCGTTTATTTGGCGTTACATTTTGGCGATAGTTTTATGTTATAAAAAGTGGTTGATGGGATAATAGAGATGTACCAAAGGCGCATTTGCCTTGCTAAAATTCAATGTTATTTATTTTTAAAAATTATACGAATACTGACACTTTCATGTAAATTACGAGAGGTTTTCGTAAAAGAAAGATACAATGCCGCATACTTATTCAAAAAGCAGTTAATTGATAAAATGTCCATTACAAATTTTATACTGGTATATGTCTTGTTATTCGACATAGTTGCCGTCATTGTCCAAGCATTCCTTAAGTCTGGATACAGGCTTTTGTATCCCGCAGTCACAGACGTTTACCAACTGCTATCGAAACTACATTTCAACTTCGATTTTGATCTCATCATCGTCGTGGAAGTTTTGCCACGCAAAATGTTTCTTCTAGTAAAGGAATAAGTGGTAGTCGCTGGGTGCCAGGTCGCCGGGGGCATCAGAGATCACAGATGGCCTACCTGTTCTGAGTTCTTCATGAACATTGGTCCTACGACCAGAGAAAGCACAACACCATTTCGTTACATTTTGTCGATTCATAATGTTCCCATAGACCGAAACAATTTATTTGTGAATATCTGCTGTACGCTCACCTTTTGCATGAAGTAAACGTATGACGGAACGTACTTCATATTTTGCGAGATTCTGAATTGACGCAGTCATTATAAACACGTGCTACACCAAACAGACAAATAACGAATGACTGCTAGGGAAATGTCAAATATTCAAGGTGTGTTGCCAACGCGCTCATTAAAACATTTTCATTCCTGCTGTCTGAGGTGTATGTTTACTTTTCGAAAACACCTCGTATATTACTTTCATTTATTTTCCCCACCCTGGCAGAATTTAAGAACTCATAATATCTGTCTTCCCATGGAAAAGTTAATGACCATTGAGATTTTAATAGTAGCTTACATTCTCATGTATAGCTTTATCAAATATTTTCAATTGTTTACGGACTTGTATCATCAGTCTAACAGAGATACAAATTATTATGGATACTTCTACATTATTCCGTCAACCACTTTCCATTAAAAAAAACTATTGCCAAACTGTAACGCTAATGTTAATAAACAAATGGAAGAAAGTTGCCGTTGGAATCCAAAGAAAATATACAAGAAATTCGGAGAAGGCCCTCTCAAAAAAGTGCCAAGTGTCAGTAAATTTAAGCAATACAATTTACAATATATTAATTAAAACAGAAAAAATAATCTTGGATATTTAATTATTTACATTATTTTCCTTATTTATCCTTCTTAGCTGGTAGATAAATGTTTGTGACGTCAGTTGAAACTGATCTATTGTACGTAATTATACTTCGCAACATTTTGCAATTTTTTTTGCGATAATAGTAGGGCTTGGGCTCTAAAGCTATCGAAAGATCCTTGCGGCTCTATGTTCGTCTCGGGCGGCGGTCTAGGGTGGGTGGGCGGGACGACCGCCGCAGAATTCGCCGAATGGGGCGGGGCGTTTCGCGTGATATTCTTTGCTACGTCCCTTTTATACCGAGGCACTCGCGGAAGCCAGATAGAAAGGAAGAAAAAAAAACTGAAAATTGAAACCGGACAAATTTAAAAGGGAAATGTATTAAATTAGAGACACAAAATTGTCGCAGGGATTGGGCTCAAAGCTCTGAAACTATAAAAAGATCCTTGGGCGTCGAGCTCTATGTTCGTCTCTTTTTCTATTTACATCGCAATATTTTTTTTTTCAATCCTATTTCTCTTTTAATATCATAACATCGCTGTTTAATGAAATAATTATTATCTTAATTAACGAAGTACTTAATAAATCAGTAAAACATTATTAAAAACACAGATAAACATCCAATTAAAAATCACTTGATGACATACCAAACAATTCTGACGTCAAGTGAAATGTTAATTTTATTATTGGCGTTAAATCCTATAGTTTGGCGATAGTTTCTTTTTATGGAAAGAGGTCAACGGGATAATGGCGATTTCTGTGGTACCGTTACGACTATTAACTTAAATTTTGGCATAATAGTTACGTTGACTATGGAAATGCTCGCTAAAAAGTGATTCTAAAACATTCGAAATTTAAAATGGTGAAATGAGCAAACAATTTTCCAAAGATTTTCTAAATTACTGTTTATGTGGATTTTTTGGGATAGAAACTTGAATTCTGACATGGCTATTACTTCTAGAATCTAAAGTTTTACACAAAAAATCATGTCACGCTCATCGTATGTCTCGCTTTCGAAAAAATTAGAAATTTAAAAGTTAATGTTCTTTAATAAATATAAATGTTCTAAAATTAAGAGTTCTGTGATGCTGTTTGGGGTAAAAACTTTAATTTTTTCATGGTGGTTATTTTTAAGATGTAAATGCTCGCTAAGACTAGTTTCTAGTAAATTCAAAATTTAAAAAGGTAAAATAAATCAAAACTCTTCTACAAAAGTTCCAAATTAAGATTCTTTGGAATTGTTCGATATAGACTTGAAGTAAGTGCTATTTTAAAAACGTAAATGATCGGACAGAGCATTTAAAAAAAAGTGAAAATTGAAAGGGAGAAATGAACAAAAACCTTTCTAAAATTTCGACGATTTTGAAACCACTGAACCGATTACTAGCGTTCTTTCTGGATAATATTAACAGTTTCTTCAGAAATTTACTAGCTGTCTCTTCACGATAATACTAACATTTATTTCTACTAACTCAAATTACATTAGCCACAAAATGTGTAAATTACCTTTTTATAAAGAAGTAAATAAAAAGAGTTACATTAATTTTAAGTATTCTCAACAGTTAGAAAAATACCTTTTTTAAATGCATTGCGATATTAAACACGGTCTTTTATCTTAGATTTTCATTGAAATCGCGCTAGACAGTGTTGGCGGCATTTGTATATTTATCCGCCAATAAATTTGTATTTCTCGAAGAAAATCCATTTAGTTAGTTTTTTTTTACATTTTTTCGAATTCACGTTTAGCAGATTATTTTTTTTACACATGTGGTATTTAAATATGCAGACAACGCATTCTATTTCTGTTTCAAAAACATTCTGAGATTTCGCAATGAAAGATGCTCTTTGTTGGGATTTGTTACGTAATTTTTGAAAATAATACATAAGATTTGTGCACTAATTAAATAAATTGTGAAAATATTTCTTTTAAAATTGATAAACTGCATCGTTATTTATTATGAATTTGTTTAATACTTACACCCCTACTCAAATAATTATTTTCGAAAATTGTTTTAACGAAGGTCAAAATTTTATTTTTTTTAGTGTTTATTTTTAAATATTTTTTTTAATGTGTGTATCTATAAAGATTACTTTTCAGATAAAAAGTCTTTGAATACTTGGAAAATTTGTTTAAAATAAATTTTAAACTTATTACATTTTTAATGTAACTCATGACTTACTCGTCCGATTTCCTTACAGTTTTTCATTATCGAGTGCAGAAAAGGTTTCTTGTTAATTTGTCTTCAGAATTTATAAAAATATCACTTAATTTTTTTTTAATAAATTTAAAAGTAAAAAGAAAGAGGATACTTGAGAGTGATGTTTACATTAAGGAATATATTTTGAAAATTTTCCCATTAAATCAAAAATCATAAATACAATTAAAAACATAATATAAAAACTGTGTAAAAAATGTCATGCATATATCGTGCAAGAAAGATTAGATATATCCTATTAAACATGACAAATGATGAAAAAATCCATTCTCAGATAAACGGACTTAAAGTTTTAGCTACGGCGGGTAGAATTGATAGAACAGTAAAAACTAGTCGTTGGTGGCCACCGTAATATTTACCCATCATGGATATGTATAATATAAAATATGAAAATAAAACATGTGTAAACTATTTATAAAATGCATTGCAATTCGAAAAAAATCGGGGACTGATGACGTCATAAACTTTAAATGCTCTGTTCACCGCCCCCTGAATACTAGGCCTGAGCGCTGACAACAATGGCGGCTGTCGCAGGCCGATTTTTTTTTCAGCGTTTGAACGGTCCCTCGATATTCCACACCAATAATTTCTAAAAGTTTTCTTCGCCTTGTTTTTCGGAGATCAAATAAGTCAAAGAAAACTTTTAGATATTATTGGTGTTGAAGTTCGAGGGACTGTACAAAAGATTCCGCCTGCGGCAGCCGCCATTTTTTTCAGCGCGCAGGCCTAGTATTCAGAGGGCGGTGGCTCTGTTACTGAATTGCGTAAAAGAAACTTCCTTATAACTCCAAAAATTTTGTCTGAAAATTTTGTCTTATTTACGACAGTAATTCTGCATGAATATGATGTTTAAATAAGACGACATTTTCTATTAAATTTTACTGGTGGTAGTTCGCCTCGTTGGTAAACAGTGCCCTGCTAACGGGTATAGGAACAACTTCCAGAAACTCCACACTTATTTTTAAGTACACACCATGTCTACGAATAAGAAGTGCCAACTGAGTGGAATTTCGCATATCTGTATTTTCATGAATTACAAAGTACAGGCAACATATATTGAAATTATACATTTATTTTACTATTAAAAATCTCTGGCCACATCATGAATATTTCTAGCAATGAAATTCATATATTTTAGTTTATATTATTTTAAAATTCCTTTAACTGGTCTGGACATCATTTCTTTTACTTCGTAGAGAAAGATTTGTGTAGTGAATGGAGTTACCAGCTGTTTTACAAGTTATCTTCTCTTTATTTAATCACTGAATGTCTGTCAATAAATAAAGCGAAGATTACTATTTTGAAATAGTGGTAGATATTTTGAATGAAAAGAATTCTTCAACTTGGCAACACTGCGGCCACGGTTAGTGCAAGTGTGTTTATGCAAAGTGTATTTTCTGCATGAAATATAAACTCAATCAAACATAGGGAAAATGCCAAAGGCTTTGCGAGCCACATGTTTGACATGCCTGCTTTAAAACGATTGTTATATAAAATGAAATAATACAAAAGGAAAGCGAATTATAAAACAAATAATAAATATATCTTATAGGTACCTCGTAAAACAAATCCTAAGTACCATAATCGCAGTAATGAATTTTTGGACGCTTTTGGACCACAGTCGCCTTGGGATTTCTTAAAGGACAGACAATTTGAACGTTGTGAATTATATAGCTTTGGTAAGAAGGAAAAATGCAAGTAAGTCTTATTGTGCATTTTTATTAAAATTATCTGTTCGGAAGGGAAAAATAATACGGGCAATTTCGAAACTGTAGAATACAAAATGTTTCAAAAATGTATGCATATCCTATTCAATAATAACGGGCACGTTTTAATTTTTCTTTCTGTTTGAAATAAGTTGAAATAGTGGCTGAATCCAGACTAATCTTTGAGCAAAGGAAAAGTATACTAAAGTATTGAGGGAAATTCGAAAACACAGGTTAAATGCAGAGATTGTTTATGAGAGAGTTTCAGACAGATGCCTATATACGACTCAAAATTGCTTGAATTAGAAGTAATTTTAAGTATAATGAAACAGTTCAAAATCTTCACATGCAACGTTCGGTATGCCCATGTTCACTAACAAACCACGTTAATGAAGAGAGGCTGGTAGAAACATAAACCGTTCATTACTTCCGGAATTAACTGTTACTTCCTCGTTCATTATGTACGTAAACATCAAATGTTGGTGTTCTATTTCACAATTAAAAATGACGTGTGTTTTAATAAAGAATTACATTATAATAATTTAAATTGTGTATACGATTTTTTGAAACACGTTGTATGTTTGGGTGTTTTTCTAAAACAAAAAATGCACCTTGCACATATAACTCTATTTCCTTAACCTTAGTTACTTAAAAGTTTAAATTTAACTTTACTCAAGGTGTGAAAGAATTACCATCAACTGAATACTGTTACTATTAAAATAGTTCTAAAATAAGTTATATAAATTTAAATAAATAATTACAAAAGGACACCAAAATTTAGTAAAAGTAAATACTTACAACACACAAGACAAACAGAAAAAGGGGTGATGGCAAAAAGGATAAACAAAATTCTTTTAACTTATAACTTAATCTACACTAATATTATAAAGTAGTAAAGATTGTTTTTTGTTTGTTTTTTTGTAGGGGGTAATCTCTGGAACTACTGAAGCGATTTCAAAAGTGATGGTGGCAAATTGATGGTGGCAATCCCTGCTCCAACATAGGCTATATTTTATGTCGGTGTCATTACCCTCAGGGGGTGCAGAAGTGAAAAACGTTCTAAAATTTCGATTCTTTTTATACTCAAGGGGCTAGAAACATGTAATTTGGCATGGTAATTACTTATAAGATGTAAATGCTCTCTAAGAACAAATTCTAATAAAATTTAAAATTTAAAAGGGCGAGATGAGCGAAAAGCGTTCTAGAAACATTCTAAATTACAATTTCTATGGAATATCTGGAAATACAGAACCGTTTTCAAAAGTGATGGTGGCAAATTGATGGTGACAGTCCCTGCTCCAACATAGGCTATATTTTATGTCGGTGCCACTGCTCCCAGGGTGGGGTGCAAGAGCGAAAAACGTTCTAAAATGTCGATTTGTTGTATACTGAAGGAGCTAGAAACTTAAAATTTGGCATGGTAGTTATTTATAAGATGTAAATGCTCTCTAAGAACAAATTCTAAAAAAATTCGAAATTTAAAAGGGTGAGATGAACGAAAAGCGGCCTAAAAACATTCTAAATTACAATTTCTATGGAATCTCTGCAACTATAGAACCATTTTCAAAAGTGATAGTGGTAAATTGATGGTAACAGTCCCAGCTGTAACATAGGCTATGTTTTATATCTGTGTCATTAACACAATTTGGCATAGTAGTTACTTATAAGATGTAAATGCTCTCTAAGAATAAATTTTTAAAAAAATCGAAATTTAAAAGGATGAGTTGAGCGAAACGCGTTCTAAAAACATTCTAAATTGCAATTTCTATGTAATTTCTGGAACTACAGAACTGTTTTCAAAAATGATTGTTGCAAATTGTTGGTGACAGTTCCTGCTGTAACATAGGCTATATTTCATGTCGGTGCCACTACCCCCAGGGGAGTGCATGAGCAAAATATGTTCAAAAATTTCGATTTTTTTTACTGAAGGTGTCAGAAACATGAAATTTGGCATGGTAGTTACTTATAAGATCTAAATGCTCTCTAAGAACAAATTCTCAAAAAATTCGAAATTTAAAACTGTAAGATGAGCGAAAAGCGTTATAAAAACATTCTAAATTACAATTTCTATGGAATCTCTGGAACTAACTACCAAACCCTTTTCAAAAGTGATAGTGGCAAAATTTTGATGACAATCCCTGCTCCAACTTAGGCTATATTTTACGTTGGTGCCACTAATCTCAGGGTGGTGAAAGAGCGAAAAACGTTTTAAAATTTCAATTTTTTTTATACTGAAGTAGCTAGAAATTTGAAATTTGGCATTGTATTTACTTATACGATGTAAATGCTCTCTAAGATCAAAATAAAAAAAAATCGAAATTTAAAAGGGTGAAATGAGCGAAAAGCGTTCTAAAAACATTCTAAATTATTATTTGTATGGAATCTCTGGAACTACAGAACCGATTTCAAAAGTGATGGTGACAATCCCTGCTCCAACATCCTCTTTAATATAAAGCTATGCGTTGCTGACGACTGGGTTTTTTGCTAATTTTTGCCACAGATTAATCTTGGAAAATGAAACATTTGAAGTTACTGAAAAAAATAGCTCGAAAAGTATTTGTCAGAAAATTGTTAGACAAACTGCGTTTGAAAGGTATAGAATTGTATATTTCTTGATATAAATTTCAAATATAATGATTAGGCCATTTTGCAAACATTGAATTTCAAAAATTATCAAATTTCACAATGGAGTACCATAGCGAAACTTCACGCGTAAAAAGATAATGATAAGGGCGTCGTGTCCTGACGTGTATATTGGCTATAGCACGTGTCACAAATTATAGTAGCCTTCTTATTCTGTTAAAATATAAAAGTGAATTATGAAATGTCAATGTTTTGTTTGATTAAAGGTTCGTTAAAAGAAATTGACCAGCGTAGCGGGCGTAGCTTGCTAGTTCTTTTATAAAAGTAAAAGATGCAACAGCATTCTCAAATCTTTCACAACCTTGTAAAAGAAAAAAAAACACCCAATACATCTAGATCTTGAAAATATAGTGCATCCATAAATGAATTTAAAAAAAGAACTCGAATTATCCCAGATTTACAGGAAGAAAAGCAATCTCTTAAGCTTGAGAGACCCAATTCCAGAAATTTTGTAACTTAAAGACAAAAATACAAAAATTTATGAGTGCATCTATACCCTCAAAATCTAGGGACCAGTTATCGTATAATGGGAATATAAAGACATATTTTAATAAATTACTCAAAAGATTCCTCATTGTTCATGTATATATCTATATCTATATATATAGTAATAATTCGGATTTAAGTCATTTATTGAAAATAAAAGAAGATTCCTATAAAATGTTGGCTCCTGGTATAAAAAAAAAATATATATATATACAAAACAAAATGCAGATATAAAAATCTTTATTACGACTTATCCTCAATTTATAGAAATCCCTAGAAATATTAACTGAGATACGTTAAAGGAAAATTATCATTTAAAATTAAAGTTATGACTGAGTATATTTAGTTAGATGTCTAAACATGGTTGATTCACCAAATTGTCATTATTTATGAGAATATTATATTTTAATTAATTAAAAAGATGGATGTATATAATAAAGGAAAAGAGAAATAAATACTTTCACTTAACTGTCGTATTTAATTATTTCAATACTTATCACAAGCATTATTTTGATTAACAGACAGGTGGGTTGCAGACAATAATTAAATAATAAAAGTACTTGATAATGTTTACTACTACATAATTGATTTTTTTTTCATTAAGTACTTTA
This sequence comes from Maratus michaelseni, assembly GCA_963931845.1. NCBI lineage: Eukaryota > Metazoa > Arthropoda > Arachnida > Araneae > Salticidae > Maratus > Maratus michaelseni. The sequence goes on from OZ007594.1 coordinate 66,617,812, forward strand.
TTGAAGTACAAGTTTATGTGACAATCATAATTAAAAATCATAAACAATATAATAAGTGGATAATCTTACTTACAGTCCAGATGACAAACCGAACTTAAATTTATTCTCGCCAGCTCACAGACGGCATTCATGACAGTTATTTCACTTGACAGTCCCCCACATTTGATCCGTACTTCCGTAGCACACACATGTAAAAAAGGGAGTCGGAGGCAATTGAACACTACTCCTCCTATGGTAACACTCCTAGGTGACACTTGTAAATTTTTAGGAGCAATCTCTCCAAGGTGAGCCTTATAGGTGACATTTATAAATTTTCAGGAACAATCTCTAAGTGGTTACTCGATGTGATACTCATAGATGACATTTATAAATTTTTACGAAAAATCTCTAACAAATTTGTTAAAATGATTATTTCTTCAAACTTTGCTATTTTAAAATGGACAACTGTTCCCATTATAATCTGTTATTAATGTCTCTGTATATATTGGGCATTCATTGTTCAGTTACTGTTGATTTTTGTATGGCAGAAAATCTTGTCAGTGGTATAAAAGATAGTCAAATGATGATTTATGGAACAACAGCAAATCTAGTAATTAAACTGTAAACAGAAAACAAACTAAATGTAGTAGTCGGTAGTCAGAAATAATGCAGATAAATGTATTGCTATTGTTATTATACTTTACGTATCTGATTTACAAGGTAGGACTTTGAGCGCGAACTCTCATAAAATATTGGAAAATATATAGTGAGCTATATTCATATTAAAATATCACGTGTTTAAAAAAAAACAGCTGCTAAATCTTATTGCTAAAGCAGTAAAAAAGATAAATATGACCAGAGGGCCCGTACGAGGATTTCGCACTGAAATCTAATATTTTTTAGGTACTGCTATTATCCCGTCGACCACTTTTCATAACAAAAAACTATCGCCAAACTGTAAGATTAAACGCCAAAAATGCAGTCCCATTTACTTATATCAGAAGCATTATACGTGTTTGTTACGTCATCAAGTGGTTTTTAACGCGACATTTGCGTGTATTTTTCATTATGTTTTACTGATTTATTAGTTATTTCATTCATTAAAATAACAATTGTTTCCTTAAATTCTTAAATTTTATTTATTTTGGTATTTCAATGACAACGTTCTCCCGTTTATTTGGCGATATTTTTTTGTTATGAAAAGTGGTCGACGGGATAATAGAGAAGTACCATTTTTTATCACTATGTAATATTTCTTAGATGCAGGTTTAAACATCAAAAGAAAAAGTAAGGATAAAAATATCTGCAAACAACATTTAGTTTTTAGTCAAGCTAGAATATCATTTAATTTATTCCATCAAAGTTATAGTAAAAACTGATCCAAGATTGCAAAATGCACGCGCGAGAAAAAAAAAATAACAATCGTATTTTAACTGCATTAGAGGATGACATCATCCGCTTCGGGAAAATATGGGACATAGAAATATAAATCTAAACATTTCAATTTCAATTTCGCTTTTTAATCATAAATATAAAATAAACCCGTGCGGTGTTTTTTATAATAATTGCTGAGCATCATATAATGTAGTATTTTATTTTTGTGGCAACGATACTTTGAAGAAAACCTTTCATTTATTTTATGAAAACAATGCCGATTTAATTTTTAATTTTCAGCACATTTTAATCAAAAACATGTTTTAACGAATTGTTAAGTGTGCTATGTCAGAAGCTAGTTCAAAATCCTTTCATATGCCATCTCATTCGTCGTTCTGCGTTTCGTATTTTCTGAGAAAAAGGGATGTTGACAGGAGAAATAATATATATGATGATGATGATTAGATTTCCATAGCCAAATATAACATTATCACTTAAAAATAGAAGAATGCCTCCAATATTCTCTATCAGGAATCCAAGATAAAACTAACGCAGTGTCAACAGTCATTTCTAATAGATATGTTATTAGTTTGTAAGAAGTAGTAGAATAAATTAACTGTGTCTAACAATTTCCAACATAGTTGAAAAATGTTTATGAATTCGGTTTGTCTGCCTATCTGTCTGTCCGCGCTCTAACTCTGGTAAAGAGACTGGGATTGTTATGTACTGATTAAATGTTATGTAAATTTACTGTGGCATGGTCGGTATTCAAAATGAATTGTGTAGAATTTAAGGTTTGATTCAGGGATACTCAAAAGAATTCCATTACTTTACGGTCTATGGGGAAAAATATTTTGCAATGCATTTTAATGAAGTTAGTCTATGTCACACATATTGATATACATCACGGATGTGCACGTGCACTACAAGAAATTTACTGTGTAATATGGTGTGCATATCATTATATCGATCATTTACAAGGACACACAAAATAATTCATTTATAGTACTGTATATAAGCGATGATTGCTGGAAGTGCGTTTTCAGTTCTGTTATGCGTTGTTAAATTTATCTGAATTGTTGCATGTTACTTGGTATGTATAAATTCTCTAAATCATATATATGACTGCACAAAGGAATTCGAGTACATTTCCGTTTATTGACAGAAATTCCTGAAAGGAAAATTTCAAATGTGTTAAGCGTTTCCTAACTGAACAAAATTTTAGCACATTCTGCAGTACATACACAGTGACTGTTATTAAAGTCCCAGTTTCAAAATGCTGTAAAAAAGGAACCACTGGTCAGAATGACTTCAAATTTGAACCTAATATACTAGGAGAAGGGAAAAACGGTATGGCATAAGAAACAAATAGTTCCAAAGTGTATCAACAGATGGCACTGTAAGCGGCCTAACGAAAGTGGATTCGGCTACAAGTGACATTTTTAATCGAAGTACGACGGCTTTGTCACGAGTTACCCAGTAAACCAACCGTACTGTTAATGAGTGTTTCGGTTGTTTGATAGAAAAAAATACTTCCGAATTTGTCAACAGTTGTAGTACTGTTAGTGGAAAGCCAATCCACCACGGCAAGGTCGTACCCCATTGGTTGGGAAAAATCGGTTTTTAACTGTCCTTGGGCCAAAAACAGCATGAAAAACACATAATGATTAGGTTTTTAACTGCGCATGAGTATTTTTTAATTTGCGTAGTATGCCTCTTACAACGTATTCTATTGGTACGCTTTGAAACTTTTTCCCTTATGCCATACCCTTTCCCTCTTCTTTTAGTATATTCAGTTCAAATTTGAAGTCATTCTAACCAGTGATTCCTTTTTTACAGCGTATTGAAAGTGAGTTTCCAAATGTCATATGTGTTTCCTAAACTGTTTTCTTAGATACCGTTTTTTACCTTATTAAAAGGGAAAGTTTTGTTACAGCATTCTGAATATGTTAGAAAGTGTTTTATAATATATTCTTACAGCATGATTTTTCTCTCTTGTAATTTATTTCTTTTGCAAATAGGTAAGTTTAAATAGTTAATTTTGCAGATAACCCATGTTACGAAAAAATAAGTATTTAGCATCCCCGCGAAGCAAATATGTGAACTATATTCGATCCGACCTTCCTCAATATACATATGGCATCCAAAATGTTCCAACAAACACCATTTAAACCAGAAACAATTTTCTAGTAATAATAAACAATAAATAATTCTTATATTATTTTAGAATGCTGGATAAAAATGAAAACATGAAAGAAAAAGGTATTTTCCCAGTCTTAGATAACAAATCAATAATATATCTCATGATATGTTTTGTTGATTTTCGTAACGCACATTGTTCTTTTGGTATCTTCCTCTCTTTCGCAGTAGTATCCTCTAACATAGTTTAATTCGGGATTGTAGCTAATATAGATTCTATAAGGTTCTCCTCCCTCCCCTTTTAACTGACGCATTTAGAAAATATTTTAATTTTTAATATAATTTACTTTGAAAACTGAAGACAATTGTTAGCGTAAGTAGAGTTAGAGCATAAAAAGTGTCAACCAACATAAATTTGCGATTTATACTTACGATGATAAATAATGAAAACTCTAAAACATAAGAACCATACAATTAAATTGCAATCTGCAACAACCAGTTAAATCACAATTAAAAACATTTCATACTTACATTCTTTCAGCAATTCTTATAATTTTTTTTCAAAGATTTAGGGGAGGATTTATCAAATTTGCACCGACTGAGTTCGCCCAATTCTGACAGTCAATTGGTCATAATGCACAAAAGATGCCAAGGATAACACTACTCACATGTGCAAGATAACGCCTGTTGTTCGTTCTACAAAATGAAACATTCTGCTTTCTTAAAATCGATAAGATTCGGACACAATATAGAGGGTGCTTGCACATTTGTTATAAAATTTAAATGGTACTTAAAGAACTATTTTACATATAAATATGTGTGCTTTAAATGTTCAGTTTCATAAACCTTATTCTGAACTACATTTCCACACCATAATTGTCATGACAATAGTGCCTTTTGTTGTTTTGGAAAAGGTATTTTGGTCCATTCCTCTTGAACAACTTTCCAAAGTCCATGAAGAGATGTAGGTCGACGTATGGATAATACGGGCGGTATTTAAAAAAAATATTTTTCCACGCTCAACAACTCAAAATTTTGAGACACATTTTTAGACTCATTTTTCAAAATAAAAACATGAAACTTGGCGTCGTGATTTATGAAGAGATTTATAAGGGACCCATGTTTTTATTTTTCGTTCAATTAATTAGAGATTGATTTACAAACAATTGTTTTCACAGTACGATATTTTTTTTTTTTGTTTTCAGCGCTATCGCTTCGGGAAATTCGGTTCAAAATGTTCACTTTGACAGCATTTTCTGAAATATATTCTGCCTTTATAAAAAAAAATCGAGACAATACAGACATTATAAAGTTTCTGAATGAGAGAACCTGCCAATTGGATGCATTTTAGAGCAAAAATTAATTAAAAAATGTTTCTCAAAATAAACAGTTTGGATTTGAATACACCCTTAAAAGTCCAAAAGAGCAAACATATATGGGTGATACATCAGGAGATTTAACAGATGTATTAGTGATGGGTGTATTCCTGTTACTCGTTCCATGTTTTTTCAAGACATTAACAGTGCATTTTGATGTGTGGCTGCTTGCTTTATATTGATGCAGTTCAAGAGATTGATGGTAGTGGGGATAAAGAGATGTTATTTCATGTTTGAAGATGGGAGTAAAATATATTTCTGATAGTATATAGAGTTGATCTTAACATTTTTCTCCACTCTTTTTATTTTTAATTTTCCTTTATATGCAAAAGGAACAATCCTAAACACTTTGCTAACATTTCTTTGGATACATTGAACCATATTTTAAGATTTCTTTAACTCTTTGATGGTAATAAATAAATTTCTTTTCCCAACTTCCATCTATTGTAGCAATTTTTTTTCCATTTTTCTCCAGTTAAATGCTTTCAATACAGAATTTTACATTCTGCTCAACATTCGGCGATATGTCGCGGAGAAAGACGATGAGAATTTTGTTTTTTGACCTTTTTGAAAATCAAATCATTGTTGATATTTTTGTTAACAGTTGACACTGAGCACTTTTATGATTTAGAAACAGTTCTTTGGCTTGGAGGGTTCTTTCTACCATAAAATATCTTACTTTTGCAATATTTGATGAAATCCTTATTGTTCTTGAGTACATATTTGGAACAATTTTTCCACTTGAAACCAGACATTCGCATGTTTTCTCTTACTTATTGAGAATATTATCTGCTGTAGCTTTAGATATAGAAAAAAGTTTGCGTTTCACAGCGTTTTTTAATAATTGAATACCAATAATTCTGTTTAGAAACTGCAGAATTATAGCCTTCCATCCATCGGTTCTTTAAAAAAGCCATTTTGCAACAAATGCATTTGTCATAGGAGAATTCATACCTTTAACAACATATTAACTGTAAAAAAAAATTCTAAGCTTTTACACCAAAACAAACTCGTCTAAAATATGTCCGAAGAATATCTGTATTCTTCAATTTGGTGATAAATTATCTCTTTCAAAGACTTGGCTCAGTTATTAAATAATCTTTTGTGGACTTAACAGCTATTTAACAGCTATTTTTAAAATTATGTCTACATTTATACATTCTTTTATCCCAGCAAAAAAAAAAATGATGAAAAATTTAGAATTTATCGAGGAGAAAACTTCCTTGTTATGTGCAAAAATCTGGATTCGTATGGTTTCAACTATTGAGTACGAATATTTTCAAGTAGTAACTTATTCCTGTTTAATTGCAAATATTACTATTCGAAAATAGTGGTGTGAACACTGAAAAACTATTTTGATAGTAAATCTTGCAAAGCGGATAAAAATTGGTTATGTTGCAATGTAACTAGAAAGACCGGCGATCTTGTTTTACACAATTAAGCATTGGATATAAAATCAAAGAATTGTCTCAATTGTTTCACTTGCCGCTAAATAGTTTTTTGGACATCCTGTGTGATAATGCACGATGTATTAATATTTTATAAGTTTTGACTTTATTGACAAATAGTTAATTAAAGCTACGATAAAAAAAAAAAAAACTTTCTCTGATCACTTTAAGCTAAAACGCAGAAGTTAGTATTTGCCATGATTTTGCTCAAACGAGGAAAACTACGGAAAGTGAAAATGCAAGTATTTAACATATTTACTTATTATTAATTCTATATTTTTAATTTTCTGTGGCCAAATCTAAGTGTCGCATTCAATGACCTAGAAAAATGTGTGATTCCATACGTCTATCATAAATAGTATATTCTGAGTATACTACGTATCCTATTTTTTTGCCTTAAATTAGGGGTATGGGGGATGGGCATTATATATGTTTAAATACAATATTTAGTATCAACAGCTAATGTGGTGTTTTGGGGAGAAATGGTCAATAGTTTGTTTGGCCAAAGCTTGCTTTAACCGGATCAATAACGTTTTAGTGTCATTATGATCGATAGATGCATGAATAAAATGGTGTAATTGAATATTTTAAAGAATAAATTCAATCGAAAAGTCCGAAATATAGATTTAAGAAAGAATTAATGTTTCAAGATGATATCAATGCAGACAGCTAAACTTCTTTTATACTATTTATTGTACAGTTACAATATGTAATCGTTTATTTTACTTCAATCTCCATATATCAGCGTTTATGAAAATATATGCTCTCAGTTACACTGAAGTATACACTGAATGCAAAATGATATGAAATAACATATTAATTAAGATTTTGTCTTTTCAACAAATTATAGTAAACGTATTCTTAAATTTGTATTTGAAAATTATTATTAAATTTGTGTTTGAATCTTCGAACTTCGCACATAATATTCATACTAATTAAAATATTATTGAATACTAGTTTTAATTTTTTAACCTGGTGCATTTCTGATTGCATAGATAACAGCTACTATAAATATTATGTTTAATATTATTATGTTTATATTTAGATATAATGTTGAATATTATTATGTAATTTTTCATATTATTATTTTGAACTCTTAATGATGTGTGCGAGTTTTGTATACTTAATTTTGTGATGTGCTGTATATACATGACTAAACTGTTCCAAAAATAAATAAACCTATATGAAAAAAAAAACTTAAAAAAAATTGTAGTATAAATCCTTAACGCAGTGGGAAACTGTTTGATAAATAAATAAATATAATATTTTTATTGTATTTATGTTTTTAGGGATAATGACAGCATTCTAATTCAAGTACCCAGTGGTGGATTGCCTTACAAATGTTTTACCATTTATTCCTTGTTAGATAAACCGCATGAAGAGCCAAGAATAATAAGTATCATTGATAGTAAGTGTATTTACCTTAATTATTGTGCAGAAAACTTAGAGATTTAGAAAAAATCTATTACAAAAGTTTTTGAATTACAGAGGGACAAAAGATATGCGTAACATACATATTATTAAATATTTTCCAACTCAATGCTGCTATATGTAACAACACAAACATTACCGATAGAGTGTCATCTACATATGGAGAATGTAGCAAAAGTTAAAACGTTTCAATACAAACTCCTATTTTGACATTATATTTTGATATTTTGTTAAATTGTTTCTTTGGATTCCAAATAGGAAGTCAATCGGGTAAATAGTTTAGGAATTATGTAAGTTTAAAGTTATGAACCCCTAATGTTAATTTCAATTTTAAGCGTTGTTAAACTGATTGAAAAGCGTGTAGTTTCTTTTAAACATAACTTAAAAATTTATTGACAAAAGTATACAATGGATTAATTCAAGACCTCCATTTAGAAAATTCAAAATCCATAGATTAACGTTTAAGTTATTTTTCCAACTGTGACATTTTTGTTTCAGTGAATGATGAAATTTCAAAATCGTCTGAATTCTCATATAAAACGATTACGACATGAAAGTTAACAGGGGATACGAGACTTAAATTAGGTTCAGGGCATATTAAGCAGTATTGTCGTCTTTAAAATTATAATATTTTACGGGCGGATCAGAATTAACACCAATGGAAGTATGACCACTACAGTTGCCTCACCTTGAATGTTTTTCACGTTTTATTTAAAATCGCAAAAACCTTGAATATTTTTCACGTTTTATTTAAAATCGTGAAAATAGACATATATAATAATTATTCTGAAATTAAAACTCCCGAAAATAACACGACATTCATAATCATATTATAAATACAAATAACAACACATTGAATTGAAGCCCGTAAGAACTACATATTTTGTATATAACAATAGAGATATAGCAATATAACTTACATCATATAGTTCAAACGGAGCTTTTGTTTGATTACCGTGACAGACCCAATAATGTAGTGAAAAACCATTAACGCTTATGCCGAAACACTTTCGCTTAATTTCATTTCATGTAAAAATGATTTTGTAGTGTTCGAAAAATAGTTATTATTTTATAACATTTATTTTTTCTTATTTTGCGTGCTTTATAAGGAAAGGGCAACTGACGTCACTGTTAGTTCAATTACAGTTGATTAGTAAAAAAAACCTGTTTGTTCTTTATGACTCCTACTGTACGCATGAAATGGCGAAATTTCATTGGTCTATGTTAAACTGGTCTATAATATGATTGGCCTACGTCACCATGACGATTCCTGTAATGATAGTTACGACAAAAATGTAGTGGTAGATTGGTTGATGGAACTGTTTGTTTGTAAACATGCCCTTTCCTTATTATGCAGGATGTACGGGATAAATTTGAGAACGTATAAATAGTATAAAATTATGGTTTTTCGTGGAAAATGTGACTTATTCTATGTATGTTTATACTCACTGATTTCAGACACATCCACGATGTTAAGTATAATGGAAAAGGAAGTGTAGTAGCTATATTTGGGGGGGGAGTGATCTGCATCATAATGATTCACGCAGGTATGATAACCCAATTCCGCAATCAAGCCAGCTAGCTATCTAAGGCTTCTTAAACACAGTAAGAACGATAAGAAGTACAATGACAAGATGCGAACGAAACGGAAACAACACAAACTGTGTATACAGATGTCGCAGACTCAGTGGAGCTTATTATTTTCACCAAAATGTCGATTTTTTACCTGGCGTGCTAATCCCGACGTTTTTGGCTTCGTATGGAAACCTTCTGTTTTATAATAAAATACGTGCGTTTTATAATAAAATTAAATGGGTGTGTAAATAAGTAAAATAATATAATATAAAAATAATAAATAAATTAATTAATTAATTAAAAAAAGTTTGTAATTTAACAAATTACAACAACCATTGGTAAATGTTTGAAAGCTGCATCAAAGTATTTCAACGACGGACAGCTATGTAAAAATTATGGCCCTTATGCTAATAATTATGCTAATCCCGACGTTTTTGGCTTCGTATGGAAACCTTCTGTTTTATAATAAAATACGTGCGTTTTATAATAAAATTAAATGGGCGTGTAAATAAGTAAAATAATATAATATAAAAATAATAAATAAATTAATTAATTAATTAAAAAAAGTTTGTAATTTAACAAATTACAACAACCATTGGTAAATGTTTGAAAGCTGCATCAAAGTATTTCAACGACGGACAGCTATGTAAAAACATTTCGTCTGAACCATCGCCGCAGTTATCAAGACCGTTGCTTGCTGCTACAAATAAACACATTTTCCATTACTACAGTTGAGGAGATCCTGGCATTCTCTGCCATCGCAAAATTATTCGTCGGAACCATCTACACAATGCACATTTTTCATTACTACAGTTGAAGAGATCCTGTCATTATCTGCCCTCGAAAAAATATTCGTCTGAACTATCTGCACTATCAATTTCTCCATCGCACCCCTGACAGCGTTGAATGCATTCCTCATTCGATTGTAAGCAATGCGCCTTTTCATCATCGCATGTCGATGTCGCAGCAAACGATAAACGTTGCGCGATACATAATAATATTTAACAACATACTGTCAGGAAGAATTGTTTAAACGAGTAAGTTGATAAGAGAAGCAACTGAACGCTATTGAATTACATTAGGTCGTGCAAATAAAGGGAAAGTGCTAACCAAGATACGTTAACCAATATACCTTAATATTTTGTCAGGTTCTCCCTACAATAACTTTAACTCTTGTTTAGATTGATGTCTGCGCTAAAGGTATTTTGGGGAAATTAAAGTTGAAGACCGCGTTTTTGCGTTATAAGATGTTCATCCGACGTCACTTTTTGAATTCGGCTTTTTTTCATATCTGATAGTTTGCATCTCTCCTTCTAGTAATTGTAACATTTTTGTAACGATTTTATGCATTTACATTGCCTATTCAAAGAAAAATTCTTCTAAAGTTACAGAATTTCGTTAAAAACTGTTAAAAAAGTCTTCTAAAGTTACATAATTTTGTTAAAAACTCTTTAAAAAATAAGTTAACGACGCCAAGTGGTCCATTCTCGACCGAAAACAGCAACCATTTTCCCAATGGTTGATAATTAAATAAAATGTGTGCGTTAAATAAAAATGTGAGTGTTAAATAACATTAATTATCTGTAATTAATATAATTAAATATGAGTGTTTTATAATAAAATTGTAATACATTTTCATAATAAAAAAAACTAATATGAGGTCTAACAGGTATTAGAAGAGGAGTTTTTCTCGACAAAATAATGCCGAAAAAATAGTGCCAACCCCAGTGCGTCTGCAACATCTGCTCCATTTCACTGTGTATTCACGGGTCTTCTGTTAGGGAGAAGTCAAGATCCCAACGTTTGTTATTACATGTGTGTTGCGTAATTGAAAAAGTTACCAAACAAACTGCCAACATCACAAAGACACAACTGATCGGCAATAATAGGGCAGCTTTTGCACGATTCATGTCTCAGATGCTTGTGCCACGTTCCGGAGCCACCTCGAGACAGTTAGGGTTAATTATGGTGGCTTCTTTCATCAAACTATCTTTGACTTGTTGTAATATGTATTCCGCGTATTCATTTTTCCTTTAAAATCTCTTTTTGACTCGGCTATTTCATCACTTTCACTTTCACCAGAAACTGTCAAATGTATCCCGAACATCCTGCATTGTTACACATTTATGATAAAATGATTGCTTATTAAAACACATAAATTCAACATGAGTTATATAAACTGTATTAACTATTTAGCAGTCTCCATCGGTAGATATGCGGCCGAGCATAAACAGGGAGCATCTGAAAAATGTCTACATACACTGTTTAACGGGCCATAACTTTCTAATTTTTCTTTTTTTTCAAAGTGTAATTAATTGGAAATAATGATTAACTTTTGAAAATACTATTGTAAGTATGAAAATGTAGCAGATGTACAAAAACAATGTAGCAGGGAGTTTGAGACAGATTCACCTATGTGACTTACAATTCATCGGAAAAAAGATAAGTTTGAAACGAATGGATGTTCAGAGACAACGTTCCAGAACCATAAATGAGCAAGAATGCGCCACGACTCCAAATGAAATGTTTGTTGAATTTTATGAATCAGGAGCCCACTGATATAAGCAGTGTGTTGACCAGAACGGTAATAATTTTGAACAACATGCAATTTTTGAACATTTTTGCGGTAGGAGGAAAAGTCATACAATTTATTTAGATTCTTTTGAAAATTAAATATGAACTTTATGTGAATAAAAACTGGAGTTATAATCATTCAAAATGTGTATACATTTTTCTGTCGCGCCCTGTATTTGCAAAATCCACTTCAGCGTATCTTGTGTTACTCATTTGCACTATTTTAGCTAAAATATCATAACTCCTAATCTGTACTAAATATTGTTTTACAAAATAACCTTTTTTTAGACACCAAAATAGCATGTATAATAAAACAAAGAGACTGTTTAAGCGGTTAAAAGTAAAAACAATATTTTTATAAAATTTGTAAAACACTTCATTTACTGAGTGGAAAATGTGTCTTTTTTCTGCTTTTTAGGTTACTACTTCTTAATCAGCACGTTTGCACCACAATTAATGGATACCAAAGATAATGTTCAATTTTATATGTACATCCATGATCCTCGCCGTTCAGCGAATCCTATATCTGAAGGAATCACTCTAAATCCTGGTTTTCATTACACATTTTCTCTTACAATGGTAAGAAACAACTAAACATTTTTGTAAAATGAAAGCAACTGTCCTTTTCAGTAATTTTTGATTCGAACGTTTAAAACAATTATTAATATTTTACTTCATTAGATTAGTGACATTTAGTGTTACTGAAGCGCAGCAAACCAGAGGAGAGTGAAACTTCCTTTGTATCCACTCCAATCTGGCAATGAAACGGACAGGTTTTCTCAGAAATAGCGCGATGAGGTTTGAACTTCCATATTTGGACTGAGTATTTACTGGTCAAAGTTCTAATATAACTGCTACGTTCGATATTGATAAGGGTACTCTAACACAATATTTCTCATCATCTTTTTAGCGTTTGTACGGTTATTTAACCCATTAATCGTCGCGCCCTTTGAGTGTAGGCTACTTTTTAAAAATTCAGATTGCTTGATTACCACCAATTTTTTTAAGTAGAAATGTTCGTCTTATTTAATAGACCGATAAAATAATGCAAGAATAAAGCCAATAATACTATTTAAAAAAAATTGGTGGGAATCAAACAATCTGAATAAAACAGGCGTAACCTACGCTGCCCGTGAATGTCTCGGGCACGACGATTAAGGGGTTAAACTTTAACACCTTGGGGACGAGTGACACGTATACGTGTCGCATAAGATGCTCAGAATCCTCGATTATTCACACCAGCTATTTTTTATTGTAAGCTTTGCCTTACATAATCGTACCATTTCTGCGATTCAACTACGCGAAAATTTTTGTTTTGAAAAACCGGTGGTAACAGATTAAAAATTCTGTAAATGATGCTCGTCGCGAAGGGGTTAATAGCAGTATTTTCAATTTTTTTTTTGCATATTTTCAAAGATTATATTGTTTTGGACAGGGTTCCCGAATCTTTTCACATATGTGGGCGAAATGTTTTCAATAAATATTTTTAAGATCATTACATGACACCTTAAATTTAGAGAATAAACAATACTTGATATTTTTCATTAGGACATAACAAATAATGTATCATATACAATGATCTTTCACTTATACGCGATACACGGAAATCATTTTTTCGCACCAGTTTTTTTATAAGGTAATTTTCGGCTTCTTAAATCACAGTATTTATAAATCGAATTTTACCGTTTTAAAATAGTGGTATGAAAATGTAATTACTTAACATCGCGTATAAGTGAGAGATCATTGTATTTTGGTATTACACTATCATGTATGTTAATCGTACAGCAATCTTGGGTGTTTGGGCAATCTCCAAAATATTTATAAAGTTATCTGTGGCAACAGAGTCATGATTTTACATTGTGACTCTGGAGTTTTTGGCTTCAGCTTCCAGAAACCAATGTTCTTTCGGAATTAAAGTCTGAACTTTCTAAGTCTGCTTTGTAAATGTGTACAATTAGGTTCACTTTACCAAATAGAAATTTTCAAAATTGCACCAGTCTAAAAATTAAAAAAATATATATATTTGATCTTTCTCTCTCCATGGGTCTTAAAAATGAGGCAAGAAGACCAGGTAGGTCTGTGTTCCACACTCGTACGTTTTCTTTAAACTACGCTATCAGGGAGTGTTTCAAAAAGTGTAAATAACTTTAAAATATTTAAGCCATGTAGATCATGTAAATTATATATCAACAAATAGTGTTGTAAGGGAAACCTTTTCCGTCCATCATATGATATATTTTCTTCCTAAGCAGCGTTAGATAGGCATCACGATACTAGGACGAGATAGATGAAATGCGTGCATTAAAAAGACTGGGAAGAGTTGTCGAAGCAAGCTAAAAACGCATGGAACATTTATGTGGTATGCAGAACTGTACAATTCAGCACATAGTAAACGAAACTGATAAGCAACGAGCTCAACCGCGACCTATGTTATACACAGTCGGTTCATGACATTTAAAACTTCATACGGAGTGGATCATCTTTACAATGCGATTCATGCAAAGCCATCGTTTTATGCCAATCGCTATGTAAAGAATATCCACTGCGTGTGAAGTTTAAAAAGTCGTGAACTGGCCTTGTATAACTAGGTCGCGACTCAACATTCAGAAAAATAAAGAAGTTGTAACAGAAGATGTCTATCAGTTTTAGAATAGAATCGATTGCGAACGTCGAAACGTGCAGCGAACGTCAAAACGTGCAGCGAACGTCGAAACATGCAGCAAACAGAGAAACAACAAAAGCTTGGGGAAATTTTCATCAGGGCTGAAACTACGCCGGAAATTATTTCTAACAAAGGATGTGATCAGCTATGCTGAAAATTTAATTAGGTATAAATATATTTTCCGAAGCTGAGAACTTGTTCGTGCCATGTATGCAACTAAGTTGTGGGCTCATTTATGACTTATTATCTTTTTGCTGTGAAGTTGTAGCTTTACCAGTCAGATAAGAGTGAAAATTGCCAGACTGGATGTCGTCCTGGTGGCAAAAATGGTTCGTTAAAATAACTTGGTGCAATATGCCACAGTATACGGGTTCGATCCCCAACCAGGACATTTTTTGCTCTGTTGGTTGTACGCTGTATAGCGAAGTGAAAATTCCCATCCTTTATTAGTATGTTTTTTAATTGTATATTTAGCTATCTCATCTCATAACACGATAATATGGCATTTCTTAATAGTTTTCTGATACTGTTAGAAAGTGTTTCATAATCTATACCTGATACGTGATGTTTTGTTCTTGTTTAAATAGTAGTAACTGTAGTAATTGTTGCTATCTGTCAGAATGGTCCAGTTCGCCTGCAATACTTTGAAACTCGGTTTGTGAAACAAACTGTCAGAAAGAAGATGATGGTAGATGTGCATATTTAAACTGATAATTCTTAAAATTTCCCTTTGGCGAGTTTTTCCTTTATCGCCGCTACGCCTGATATCTGGAAAAGAAATTGAAATAAATAAAATGTATAAATAAAAGTTTGCAAAAAAAAAAAAATATTTTTTATTAATATTTAAGCTAATAAATTTTGAAAGTGTTATTGTGTATTTGTGCAATTTTTAAAATAATGTCTAAAATGTGAAAACAATTGCAGCAAACAATACGGAATCTGCCGCCACCATACAATACTTATTGTTTTGATTATGTGAAGAAGTGGAATGAAAATGGAGGACGAGGACCACTCACAAAAAAGGTGAAAATTCCTAATAAAATTTATTTGATTACTAAATTCCTATTTATAATACATGTTTTTAGTATTAAAAGCGGATCTCAATGACTGTTTTCACGTAGAGTTACAAGTACGAACTGTTGTTTATACACGCAAAACTAGTCGGATGTGTAATCTCAAAACTTTCTTCTCTCTCATAGATGTTAATGCTTTAAAATTCGCTATCACATCGCCATTAAAATCAATATTTTCCGTTAAACTGTTGTACGTCTGCTGATTGCGAATCATCGGATTACCTGGATGCAAAGCATTCTTAGTTGCACGGGCAGCTGATCTACAACACGACTACGAAAAGTCCTTCTGGCATAAACCATTGGGAAAATATACCTTATCTTATTTCTTGGTTTTATGATTTTAGCTAATTGTACTAGAAAACACGAAGCTAAAATAATCTAAAATGAGTGGAACCCGATTACAGAAGACTCATTCACAATTCTCGTCAATACTGAATTTGAATCAGAATTTTATCAAATTACTCAGCTATACCTAAGTTGGCTTCACTTATAGCAACTAATTTTTATTGCTAAGCTTGGCGAGTATTTAACGCTGGTAAATATGAGTATATAATTTTAAACAAATAAGAGTTGGAACGATCGTTTCAACAATGGAAGAAAATTTGAGAGAAAGCATGTTCTCTAGAACTCATAAATTAAACCCTTTTATGGAGGAATGCTGCTGTCTTGTTTGAAAATGTCAGCCACCATAAAATTTCAAACTGCTATCTCTCAGCCATGTTTTAAGATACAGGCAAAACAAAAATTGCTCTAGAACCTTGGGATCAAGGCTAAACATTTAACTTAAAAAAATTAGGATTTCTAACTTTTTCTACATTCTTTTTGAAATTGAAATCTATAAATGGCTATCACAGAGTTCATTTACGGAAGAATATCCCCAAATTCAACTGGAACCTTCAGCCCATAGTCAAAAACATATACAACACAAATCGGTTAATTTCTCTGCATAACTTCATACACTTTTCGATGATACAATAATGAAAATGGAACAATAATCGCTATCACAGCGGCCCTTTTCGACGGAATATCCTCAAATTTATGTGGAACCTGCAGGCCGCAACCAAAAACCAATAAATGGCATTTGGTTCAATTCTAGGCATACTTTCATTCACTTTTCGGTGATACAAAGACAATACACACCCAGACTGACAGACATTTTATAGAAAATATGTTTTTCGGAATTTCTGACCCCTAAAACATGTAAATCCGTCGAAAACCGGAAGCTGAATTTTTTTTTTATTACAATACTTTCTTTTATTACAGATAGCAGAAAGTAAAATGTGTTCAGTAGGTTTTATTTGATACTAAGAAATACTGAACTGTATTCCCCCTGGCGCACTCAACCGTAGAGATTACACTTTAATAACAATAACAGTTTCGAAAATATCTTGTATGTAATTCGAAATATCAAAACGTATGCTATGAAAATTATTTAAAATTTTAATCAAGGCTACAATAATGTTTGAGAAGCAAACCTACCATCCTTAAATGAGAGATATATCGTTTCTTTCTGTTGGGCTTTCAGACTACCAACGATTCGCATGTGGCCTCGATACGTATTCCGACTGTTTTTTTTTAACACTTTTCAACATAGTTTAAAAGTGTTTACGAATTCGATGTGTCTGTCCGAAGGAACGTACTCTAACTCGCGTAAATATGTAATAGACATATGTTATTGAGGTTCACCATGGCATTGATGTCTGTAGCATTTATAATTCTTTTACAGGGGCACTGAAAAAAATGACGTTACATTGTGGTTCATAGGAAAAAATAGTTTGCAGTGTAATGATATTACACTATTTAACGGGACGGTGAACGTTAAAATTGATTTTTTTGTATTTTTTATCCTAGATATATGAAGTTTTGTGTATATATACATTTCACCATAAGTACATAGAATACCTTAAAAAATTTCTAATCTTAATATAATTTTTTTTTTAAATTTATAAACCAAATTTTAAAATGTTCCGTGCGTCTTAATTTTTAAGATATTTTCTCGATTTGGCATTTGTATCAACTTAAAACTATATTACAAACAAATCTGTGTATCAGTTATTTAATGCCTTGAATATTTAATTTTTGAGAGATTATTTTCTGAATTCCATTCTGATTTTCATCAAAATTTAGCATTTTAATAAGTTATAAATCAAATGTAATATCTTAACGAAAGCCAATTGTAAAATGCATCCACAGTTTCTTTGTAAACAGTATCAGGATTCTTTCTCATCAATTTCATGAATTTTGAACAAAAATTAAGACGCATGGAGCATTTCAAAAATCTAAAAAAAGTGTAAAATCTGTATTGAGAAAAACAGGTAGTATAAAGTTTACTAAAGCATTGAAAAATTGATTGTGTACATAATTCAAACGCTTGTAACTTTTCGAAAAATCATCGCAGCTGCATGCAGTTTTTCTCAAATGGTTCAATACAAACTGGAGAATAATAATACACACACAAATAAATTTCGATTTTCGGGTCGATTTTTCATTAAATAATGGTCCACGACCTCTTTAAAATATATTGAAATTGATATACGTCGCTGTAGTTGACTATAAGAAGCTTACTATACATTCAGATATGCATAGAATATAGTGTTCATTTATGCAAAATAATTCTGTTACAGTACTGTCTATGAGCAATAGTTGCTGGAAGAGAGTTTCAATTGCGGTATGCGTATTTAAACTGAACTATTTTTACATATTACTTCATGTGTATTAATTCAATAGATTATAGGGTAAATGTACCAATAGTCTGCCACCCCCCAATAATCGCCCACATTGATATAAAATGCCTTACGAATAGCTTATTTTTTGTTCTAAATAAAATATTACAATTTGGTTATATGCAGCCATCTTTCAGAAGTCATAAACGATCACCAAAGAATTTTGGGTATTTTATTCGAATTTTTAATCAGCCGTTTTTTTTCAAGATATATGTCAAATTGCCATTTTTCCTTTTTTTTTTTTTTTTTTTTTTTTTTTTTTGTCAACTGATGGCAATTTTTCTAAAAGGCAAGTATTAATTTATTTTTTATTTTTTTCTAAAACTATAAGGCTCGAATATTAGCATGGTAGATAAGCTAATATTTTTGAGTATGAAAAGTAAATAAATTTGTTGCTTTTAATTAATTATAATGTCGCCGACCATTGGGTATGTATTTTGATTACATGTTCAATAGTCGGCCACCAGGAGCTGAATACTGAATACATAACTTGTTATCCTTTTTTCAGTTTATTTTTTATTGTTTGGTAGATATAATTTTATATCTCTACATCTATACTAATATTATAAAAAAGAAACGTTTTTTACGTGCTTGTTTGTTTGTAGGGGAAACTACTGGAACTACCGAACGTAATTCAAAAGTAAAAGTGGCAGTCTCTGCTCCGACATAGACTATATTTTACGTCAGAGCCACTTTTCCCAAGTAGATGGATGAGCAAAAAACAATCTAAACTTGCCCTTTTGTGATATTGAAGGAGCTAGTAACTTGAAATTTGGCATGGTTGTTGTTTTCTAAAAAATTCGAAATTAAAAAGCAAAATTCTGAAATGAGTGGAAAAAGTTCTAAATTAAAATTTGTGTAGAATTGTTAAGAATATAAACTAGAAATTTAACGTGCCTGTTACTTTTAAGACGTAAATTCTGGATCAGGACAATTAAAAAAAGAGGGAATTTTAGAAAAGGAAAAAAACTGTGAACATTCTAAAAACATTCGAAATTACGATTTATATGGAATTACTAGGGATAGAAACATGAAATTTGCTAATTCTGTCATTTTTAATATGTATACGCTGGTACAAAATAGTTTATTAAAAAGCAAAAAAGAAATTTCAAAGGGTACAGGACCAAAAAAACATTCTCAAGTTTCGAAAATTGTGATAGTTTTGGTGCTGAAAACTTAATATTTGGCATGATGGTTGATTTTAAAGACATAAATGACCGGCTAAGAAAGATTTCTAAAAAATTGGAAATTTAGAATGCTGAAATGGGAGGAAAATGTTCTGAATTAAGGGTTTATTTTTATAAATTTTAGAATAGAAACTTAAAATTAGACGTGGATAACCTTTTTAATACGTAAGTACCCGAACAGTTTCTAAAAAATTCGAAATTTAAAAGGAACTAAAAAAATTTAAAATTCCAATTTCTACGATACTGTTGGGTTTGAAACTTCAAATTTTGCATGGTGGTTTCTTTTAAGATGTAAACTCTAGCAAAGAATGGTTTCTATAAAATTCGAAACTTTAAAAATTTAAATTATCAGTAATTGTTGTTTATGATTTTAAATTTTGATTTATTTAGAATTAATAGGGATATACGATTAATATTCGACATCGAGGTTACTTTTAAGTCAATGTTCGCACACATTTGCTTTTTCTTAAACAAAAATCTAAATTTAAAATGGGCAAATGAATAGAAAAGTTCAAAAATCCAAATTATTTTTGACCCACTAAACCGAATCCAAAATTTCTTTCAGGTTAACACTGTCACTCAGAAACGTAAAACACATGATGATTTGTGATTATGATTTATTTGGAGTTGATAGGGTGATTGCTAGATACATGAAATTTAACATGGCTTTTACTTTTAAAATGAAAATGCGCCGGCAGATCATATTCTAACATATTCGAAATTTAAAAGAGCGAAATGAATAGAAAAGTGTTTAAAATCACGATTTCTTTTTTTGTACTTCCATAACAATTTCAAACCTTGTGCTGGGATAAAAATGATGCCGTTCGCCACTTAAAAATAGGCTATATTTTATCTCTGTACAAACGACCTGATAAAATGAAAAATATTCTAAAATCCCGTTTATTTTGAATCTGTTAAGACTAAGAGCAAGAAACTCCTTATGGTGATGGATTTTAACACATAAATGCTCATTAAGAACGTTCATCAAAGTATTTGATATTTAAAAGAAAGAAAATATTCGAAAGCGCTCTATAATTATGATTTTACTCCCAAACTTTCGGGGCTAGAAATTTTAAAATCGACATGCAAGTTTCTATGGGACGTGATGCTCCTAAAGATGCCTTTATTTTAAAGATTTTCAAATAAATGAAATGGGAGGAAAACGTTCTACAGTTATATTTTTCTGTGATTTCTCAAAAATGTCAGCCTAGAAACTTTAAATATGACATAAAAAATAAACTAAGACATAGATGCACAAGAACAATATTTGTCTTTTTAATTTTTTTTATTTAAAAGAAAAGTGAAATTAAATAGTTGCTAGGAACAACTTTTCTGAGCACTGGCATAAACATAGGTACGAGCAAACATTATAATTAATTCAAATGATAGTAATAAAGAAACATGATTTCCAATAAGGAAAGGAAGTCTTTCATATTCAGCCTTTAGCCGTACATAAATGACAGTATAGTAATACAATATAGTAAACTAATGTTTTCCCACTTATTATATCTCGGTGTTTTGATTTTTATGGTGCGTAAAGGTACATTAATATTGTAAAAAGAAACGTTTGATTTTCATAGAAAATAAATTCTGAAACTACTGAACTGATTTTAAAAATTCTTCCACTAAACGATAGCTTATAAACAGAGTTTCAAAATAGGCTGCATTTTATCTATTTTCTTGGAAGGATGTGGATTCAAATGCGTTGCAATGACGATTTTCGCATTATTTCTTGTCTCACATTCACCTAATACGGTACAAATATGACGTTTATTCAAATTATGACTTAATTTAGTAATATTTAAATTATTTGCAAAAGTATAATTTCTCCTAATGTTAATTGGTACACAAACACCACTTGCCATATTTTAACCATGCGTGCAAATTCGTTCTTTTTTATAAAAGAAAAACTTGTTACCTGATTGTTTTATCCAATAATTAGCCGCTCTATTAATAAGAGGCTAACTACTGGGATTTAGAATCCTTCTCGCAGCCTCTATTAAACTTAAATAATAAAATAAAATAAAATATTGAAGCTTTCTGTATGTGTCTCGTTTAATTGAGCTTGTGACCCAGCCAAATGGTCTTTTTGTACCACAAAACGGTAGGATACAAAATTTGGTCAAAATCGTTAGAGCCGTTTTTTAGATAAAATTAACTGGACCCATAGTGACCCCCAAATGACCCACTAATCGAATTTTCTCAAACATGTGACCCAGCCAAATGGTATTGCACCAAAAAACGGTGGGATACAAAATTTAGTCAACATCGTTAGAACCATTTTTAGATAAAATTAGCTTGACCCATAGGGACCCCCAAATGACCCACTAATCGAATTTTCTCGAACATGCAACCCAGCCAACTGGTCTTCTTGTATCCCAAAAAGGTAGGAGACAAAACTTAGTCAAAATCTTTAAAGCCATTTATTAGTTAAGATAAAATTACCTTGAACCGCAGTGATAAAAAAAATAACACACTAATTGAATTTTTTCGAACATATGACCCAGCCCAATAGTCTTTTCGTACACCAAATCGGTAGGATACAAAATTTAGTCAAAATCGTTTTAGCCGTTTTTTAAATAAAATTAGCTTGACCCGTAGTGACCCCAAATGACCCACTAATCGAATTTTCTCGAACATGCAACCCAGCCAACTGGTCTTCTTGTATCCCAAAAAGGTAGGAGACAAAACTTAGTCAAAATCTTTAAAGCCATTTATTAGTTAAGATAAAATTACCTTGAACCGCAGTGACCCCAAAATGACCCACTAATCGAATTTTGTCAAACATGAGACCCAGCGCAATGGTCTTTTCGTACCCCAAAACGGTAGGATACAAAATTTAGTTAAAATCGTTAGAGCCGTTTTTTAGATAAATATATTTAATCCATTGTAACCCTCAAATGACCCACTAATGAAATTTTCTCGAACATGTGACCTAGTCCAATGGTTTTCTTATATCCCAAAAGTATAGGATACAAAACTTAGTCAAAATCATTACAGCCATTTATTAGATAAACTAAAATTAGCTTTACCCGCAGCGACCCTAAATGACACACTAATTGAATTTTCATAAACATGTGAGATAGCTCAATCATCTTCTTTTATATATATATATAAAAGCAGTTAAGTGGCCGACTATTGGCACATTTACCCTTTATAGGGTTCAACAAAAGAATTCGAATACATTACTGCTTATTGAGGAAAATTGCTGAAAGGGTATTTCCAATTGTGTTAGGCATTTCCCTACTCAACTACATTTTTTGAATACTACGTAGTTTGTATAGAAATCAATATATTCTATACAGAGCTGCACAAAATAATTTGGATATTTTTCTGCCTATAGATTACAGTTGCTGAAATTGTGTTTTCAAATGTGTTCTGCGTTTTCCATTTTTTTTCCAACTTTAACCTTATTAAACGATGAAGTTTTGTTACTGTATTCAGAATATGTTGGAAAGTGTTTCATAATCTATGCTTGACGCATAATTTTACTGTCTTATGTTTCGTAGATTGAGACGTTCCGAGTCTGAGTTCGAATATTTGTAATCTCAGCCTTCGGAAGCCAGAAAATTTTTTGCATGATCAGAGCTCGTTGCCTGATACCGAAAGTAATGTGAATAATATTTTAATTATTATAAATTCCTTCAAAATTAATGTTATTCATTCATAAATGTTTTTCATAAACAATGTTTTTCGTTCTAAACATTCAATGATTTAGATTTGCGTTGATTTTTCTAGGACTGTATAGAATTATGCAAGATCGAAAAAATGATGGAACATTATAGTTGTGTGGGAGAAAGCATTACGTATCCTCATCGATTTCCTATATGCTCAGAAAGTAAGTTGGTGAAATGTCAAACGTGTCTATATAATATGCCCATGACAAACTTTTCAAAAGTATAGATTAAATAATTATAACATTTTACAATTTTAAAGATAGATTTAAAATATTCAAAATTATTAATTTAATGCATTAAAAAATCTAAGTTATCTTATTCTATTTTCTGTTAAAAATGTTTAATATATTTTCTTAATAGGCCGCTTTACTGAAACTCTCCTATCCAAAAATCCCATGTTAACCTATGGGAAAAGTCAAAACCGCGATTACTCGTTACCTTATATAATTATAAAAATACGATTTTTCAACATTAGAAAGTAGACGCCAGAAGCCGATGATATGCTTTTTTATTATTAGTATTATTAGTGTTTTCTTTAATATTTCAAATTTTAATTGCTTAAAAGGAATAAAGCCAACATACTGAAAAAGTATCCAAGTCGGGACTCGAACCCGGATCATCAACTGGGTTCGAGTCCCGGCTTGGATACTTTTTCACTACATTGGCTTTACGCCTTTTAAGCAATTAAAAATGTGAAATATTATGAATGCAAGGCGTGACAAATTTTCTATGCAAAAATTTCCATTTATTAAAAAAATACATGTTTTCTTTAAATTTCAAATATTAAAAAAATCCCTATAATTTTTTTAATTTCCACTTGATGACTTTTTATCATATTCTTAAAAATTCTTAAAGTTTACAGAGACAATTTTTGAAAACGCGCACCGTTGAAATCTGACGTCTGCGTTTTGATGGTCAAAACCGTATATTAATAATTATATTAGGTAATGAGTAATTGCGGTTTTTAATTTCTCCTTAAGTTAACATTGACTTTCACGATTGGGTAAATTTAGTGAAGCGGTACCTTAAAATACCACACTTAAAAATCTTCCTTCATCCTTATAAAGCGATCAAATACATTTTATTATTATCGGCCCGATCACTATGATTATTATTTAGACTATAGGGCTGCTTGCGACACATTCCTGCACTGAATGCGATCCGGCAGAGAATAGAAAATTCCCTTTCGAGCATTTATTTTGCGAGCATTTATTTTTATTTACTATACTCATTTTTTTAAATATGAATATTCAATATTTTCTAATTTGTTTTAATTATGCGGCCTTTATATTTTTTCATTACTTTTATTTTTATCAGACTGAATAAAAAACATTATTTATATGTTTTTTAACGGAGAATAATCACATAATTTTCTTATTATATAAACATAACTTCTTTATCATAGTCAGACAAAATATAGATAAAAATTTAGGTCAATTTATTTAACACATTCGCTGCCGATAAAAATGATATTTCCATCCTGAGAAGCCGGATTACAAAACAGTGTTAAAATGGTTAAAATGTTACTTATACTTTACTAGTAAAACCAGAAAAACGAAAAAACATATTATTTTCATGTTTAGTGCGTTATTTTTATCCGACGCTCTGGAGCGTCACTGGCAAACAGACTCAACCTGTCTTCGTGAGTGCCACTGACGTTCCAGCGGCTCTGATAAATATTCTAAGAAATTACTGGCATATTGCATAAAATCACAGCTTAAAAGAAATAAAACGTTTAATTCAAGTATATGAAGTACCATTTATGAAACAATAGAGAAAATATTTACAAATAATAAGCACAATATACAGATATTGGCATTGTTGAATTATTACTACTATTTCAAGATGTTCAAGAAATAATACAACAAAATATAAATCAATCATAATGATGCAAAATTATTATCAACTCTAAATATTAAACTAGTCGTTGAGGGTCACCGTAATACTTACCCATCATAGATATGCATAATATAAAATATGAAAATAAATCATGTGTAAACTATTTATAAAATGCATTGCAATTCGAATAAAATTGTGACTTGATGACGTCATAAACATTAAATGTTGTGTTACTGAATTACGTAAAAGAAATATCCCTATAACTCCAAAAATGATAATCATATTAACTAAGAGTTTACTGCGTCGGATTAAGCGTCTCATTTCCAATTAAAATATATCTTTGAATTGAAATTTGAATGAAATACAGAGTCATTAAAAATCGAAGAGTGTGGAAAATATGATTTCAAATATCTCGGCAACTAATTACCCGATCGACTTCATTCTTTATGCAAAATTTGAGTTTTGGTATTGTCTTTTATATTTACTCCTTAAAATAATCAATTTCGAAAAATTTTATATACCTTTTATCAAAACAAATATTTCCAGAGTCCGAAAAAAATTCCGGATAATCGAGGTTACTGAAATTCAATAAGCTTCTTCCCATTATTACATACAAAGTACATACCAAACTTCATGTCTCTATCTCAATTTGTTCGGGAGATAGAGCGTTTACAGACACACACACAGACAGACGGACGGCAATTTTTTTTCTAAAAATATGTTTTTCGGAATGTTTAGTGTCTGAAACGTGTAAATCCGTCAAAAATTTTTTTTCGATTTTCAAAACGATTACTACGTATGATAAGTATACTACGTATGATGGGTAAGTTATAATTTAGCAAAATATATATAACACATAACCGATTGAGTAAAAAAAAAGCATGAAAAGAGTACAAAAATTATAAACTTGTTGCAAACGAAATGTCATATTTGTAGGAATAATAATATAGGAATATTTAACACATAATCATTAAAGTAAAAGAAGCATGAAACTAGTACAAAAATTATAAACCTTTTTGTAAACGAAATGTCATTTTTGTAGACATTATCACTTATGGTATATTTCACAGTAGTTCAAGCAATATCCTGATTTGTCTGGGCAAGCACAAACACGCATACGTTATGTCCGTATCCCTTTTACCTTGATAGGAACTAGATTTACATTTTTTTCGCTGTATTTTTGTTTTGCCAGCTGCAAGTTCTCTTTTCTCAACAGAGTACTTGATATTCTTTAGAGTCAGTTTTTGTTCCTCTATTGATGGCAAAGGTGGTTCTATAACGTTCAATTGGTTGTCGTAAAGTGATATTTAATCGGTTGTCGTAAAGCGATATTTTACTTCCAGAATACTTATTATAAAGGGCATGTGAATTGATTAGAATTACTTCAATAATATGAAAGAACAATTTTTTTTTATATTAGCGTGGTGTTTTTCTCTCCGAGAGATAGTACGGCAGCATTTGATCTTGCCGATCTACACCAAACATAATAAAATCACTTTAGATCTGATAGGCTTTATTTCATTTCTCTAATTTGAAATCTTAACCATTTCATTTTTGTAATCCGTAGAAGGGTAACACACGTCACGTTTATCTTTACACTTTCCGATTATTACTCCCTGACGGCAGTGGCGCACCCAGGATTTTATCATGGGGGGGGGCGAGCATTGGTGGCGAAACAAAATAAAATTATTGGGGGGAAAATTTCTCTAGTTGTGATTGCAGTAGGAAATTACAAGGAGATTCTAATTAATCATCAAATTGCCGTTAATTAATTCAGTATTCAATAATTAATTATTTATTTTAATAAAAATGAAAATTAATATACTGAAAATTTAATTTAATTAATAATTAAAAAAATGAAAATATTGTTACACAATAAAATCTATTCTTCTTTTTTTTTTACAAAGCTCTTGAATTACTTCAGTCGCAGTTACATTAATCTCTCTGTGTATATATAACAAAGCCAGCCCATTTAATCTTGATTCTGTCATAGTGGATCTTAAGTAAGTTTTTAAAATGCGTAAGGTCGAAAATGACTTTTCGCTGACGCAGGTTGTAACGGGAAGCGTTGCAAATATTTTTAATAATTTGTAGATGTTGGGGTACAACATTTTGTCACATTTCGAAACTGCTTCAATGGCATTCTTGCATCGAGTTATTGAAAGCGATTTTTCAAATTTTTTGTACCACAACTTGAATTCGGCGTCCAAAATTTCTGAATTTGTGGAATGCAAATCATGTGCATAAAATTCACACAATTGACGGAAATCTTTCATTTCACTTGCTGTTGGAGCATCTTTTCCATTAGGTAGAAGAATAAAAAATTTTTTCAAAATGCTGCGGTGCCGAACGAAACGTTCATTAAGTTGAGTCAACATTTGATCAACGAATGGAATAAAAATATTTCTCCTGAAATACTCTTCTACAGAATCGGCTGGAACATTGGATCTGTGTGTTTGTTTTGATGCAGTCCTTGGCATTTTAATATCAACATGAAAGTTGTCGGCTTTCACACAAGCTTCATCATAAATATCCTTGAAAGAAATATCTGGGGCTTTACGAATAGCATTTAATTGAGCCACAACATCGTCAACGAAATTTAAGGCAATTAAAAGGTCACTGTCACATTTTTGCAATAACTTAGACAATGGTAAAGTGTATGCAAATATATTCTGTAAGCTAAATAAAGAAATTAGGAAACCAAATTCACATAACGAATTTTTCAAAAGTTTTGCCTTAGAAGACGAGTCTCTGTCTTCCCAAGTTGCGATTGTTTCAAGGCTATGAATCACTGCATCATATAATTCTACCATGGTCATGATGGCTTCATGGCGTTCTACCCACCTAGTTGGACAAACTTTTCGTAGTTTTTGTTTATTAATTTCCGGTGTATGTTTGTCAATATTATTGCGGAGGACGTCTTGCCTCTTAGGTGTAGTGAAAAAATTGTGTGTCATTTCTATTATGCCAATGCAGTTTCTTATTTCTGTCACAGATACAGCATTTCCAACTGCTAAATTTAAACTATGTGAGGCACAATGCACATATAAAGCTTGCGGATATATAGCTGATATGTGAGACTGAACACCGTTAAACTTTCCGCTCATTGATGCGGCACCATCATAACCTTGCCCACGTAAATAGGACAAGTCGATAACATATGTCTTTAATCCTTCTAATATTTTGTCGGACAAGTTTTTTCCTGTGGTGCTTGTTACAGGAATAAATTGTAAGAATTGTTCACAAACTTTGTTGTCATTATCTTCATCTATATACCTGACACACAAGGAAATATGTTCAATAGTAGAAATGTCACATGTTTCATCAGCAAGAATAGAGAAACATTTTGCCGAATTATTTTTTTCTACCAAACTATTCAAGATGATATTGTTACACGCGTTTATAATTTGATTTTGTATGTTCCAGCTAATATAGGTAGCATTTTTGGCAGAATGTTTAAAATGTTCAGTCAGGTTTTTATCACCCGCATCGATTTTTGTTCTTAGTAAAGCTCGAAAATTGCCTTCATTGGCGATTGGCTCCTGATCAATCGAAAATTCTCCATAATCACGATGTCCTCTCAAGGGTATATTTTGCCGACCGCATAAAATTACAGTTTTTATAATCGGCTCTAATCGTTTCCGATTAACTGCAGCTTGCGATGCCTGACCTACATCAATTTGTCGATCGACTGAAATACATTTTCCATCTCGAATATTCTGTAACCTTTCGTAAGTTGCAATAGTCCTGATATGATATTCTGTTTTTTCATGATTATTAAATTTCTCAATGGCTTTCTTCCAATTATTATAACCTTGTGTGACCAACTGCCCAGCTACTTCCGATTTAGATTTTCCAACGTTAGGAGGTGCAAAAAATACGCAATATTTACAATACGCACTATTTTCAACTTGAGAATACACAAGCCAAGTATATTTTTTAAACCATGTGTATTGAAAACTTCGTTTATGATTTGCAGCTGTAGCACAGGTTGCGGGGAAATTAAAATTTGGTTCTGGTTCCCACAACTTTTTCATAATATCTAAATTATCGTCAGTATTGAATGTTTGTTCTTTCAGCAATGCGATGTCTTGATAATTGTTAACAGCTGAGGAAATACTTTCTTCTTGGATATTCGATTGCTTTGACTGACTTGCGACTGGGGAAACCGAATTCAAATCGGTATTTATAGTGTTAATAACGTCGTTATTATTAACATTTAAATCATCTTTTTTTGTTTTTGTGAAATAATTCAATTTTAATAAATTACTCTGTTTACGTTTTTCAGCCATAATTTGAAGAAAAAATCTAAAATAAATAAATAAATAAATAAATAATAAATAAATAAAAATAAAATAAATAAATATTTTACAAATTTAATTTGCAAATGTCATCAAAAAGTTCTCATGTATATTACTTATCACGGGTGAAAAGCTAGTCTGAAGATCAGGATATGATTGCCAATAAAGTCATTGCAAAATAGCCAAGCAGAATACAAAATAAATTTTTAATTTAAAACTTCTACGAATTTTATTTACCGAGAGTTTAGTTTCATATTAGTAATAATTCTTTCGGTGTGGAAAAGTTTTGTAAATTTTTTTTATCATCATTTTCAGAATTCACATCAGAATTTGAAACTTTGGAAACTTTATTCTTTGGTGGTTTAATTTTAAAATTTATTCCAAATATCTTTAATAATACTTAAAAATAATTAAAATGAGCTAAATATATAAAAACGCGTTTTAAGTAGCTTGAAAATTAACGTATAATATTATATAAACTGTAAAATCTCATAAAATATTAACTTGAAATATCAATTAAATTAATATTAAATGGTGTATTAATTAATCTTAATATATATGACAAAATGTTAGCAACAAAAAAATGCTAATTTCCAATTTAATTGGCATAGCATAGGAGTTTTGTTATTTAAGTTAAAAATAACCAACTATTCAGTGTTGAGGTGAATACTTGGTGCATTCATGTGTGTATTAGATTTGTGTTTCAACATTTGTGTTTATGTTTTTATAACACAACTGACAAAATTTAAAAGAACAATTGGAAAATGGCAATTATTTATAATTATTTGATAATTTTGTTATAATATGATTGTAAACAGTATTTATTTTCTTTCGTGTTTCACTTTTGAAATGTTTTGCTTAGTTGGCGATAATATGAATTCAAAGTACAAAATTACCAGTTCAACGAGCTTACAACAAAGAATTCATAAAACTCCAATTTAAAAAAAAAAAAAAGAAGAAGAAGAAAGAATTAGAAAATTTTACTCAAAGTGAAATTTCTAACCTCTCGTTCAAACACGTGACTAGAAATAAAAATTTCGAAACACTTTCTCTCAGAAGTATATTTTTCATTTCAACAATTTGTTTTCCTCAAGACCGTTATTGCTTCATGAACAAAATTTAAATTACATTAAGCTATTTTGTTAAGTTACATATATATATTAAAAATTTTGATAATACGGAAATAAAATATTTTAGTTGAGCAAATTAATTACTTCTTATTTTTAAACAGCGAAATTACAAGCATTACATGATGTATGAAAATAAAATTAATTCCGAATTAAAATGTATATATTTGGAAAAATATTAATTATATTTAAATAGATAAAGAAGAAGAAAACTGTCGGCATACTTAAAAAATTTTTAAGCACCCACATAGATGGAAAACGTTTAACTTATAAAATGATAATAATAATAATAAGCTTTAAAAGTTTAATTGCAAAAATTACGAGTTGTAAGAAACCTTCGGAACCAAAATTGAATTTTTTTTTATTTTAAGAGTTGGGAATAGTTTAAAACTATGATATATATATATATATATATCACATATATATATATATATATATATATATATATATATATACAGACACATAGTCAAAGTCGGAGGGACCATAAAATAATAAATTAATAACCATAATTCATACTACCGAATACTGAACAATGTTATACACTAGAGTGGGGATGGAAAATTGCTTTGTGTTTGTATTATCAGTAATTCGTATTAAGAGGAAAATGTTATTAATATTGTAATATATATATATATATATACTAGCTACCCACCCGGCGTTGCCCGGGCCCGAAATAATAACAATCTCAGAGCAATGCGTCAACCCCTCCCTCCCCATACCCGCAAATATAACGAATAATTTGTTCAAGAAAACCACCTTCACCTACAGTAACGCGATCATTAAAAAAATTATTAAATTTTTCTGATAAATAGAACATAACGAAGACGCTACGCTAAAATAGCCGGCAAACACAACATATGACAACACACATATGACAACACCTCCCATCCTCAATTTCAGATCTATATCTTAATTAGTTATCTAATTTTTTGTTCATTAGTAAAAATTGCCAATTATTTCCTTTCTTTTTCGCAAACTAAATGGAGGGATCGGCCAGAGAAACAGATCTCTTTGTAGTTCAGTTTTTAATGAAAGCAGATCCCTGTCTGAAACTTTCTGGGATTTTTTTTACTGGCGCCGGCAGATTTTTAGCAGTTTTTTGCATAAATTAAGAAAAATTACCGGCCGAATTTTTCAAAAATTGCATAGACGGATGCAGAATTATTTTTTACATATGCTCAGAAATTTTCATATTGATATCTTAATTAGTTTTTTTTAGAATTCGCTAATTAGTAAAATAATTTCGAATTCGTTCATTTTCGCTTGCAAATCCACAACAACAGTTCTTTTCTTTAGCCATTTTGATTTAAAAGATGGCATTTTCGATGCGATGTTTAATGATATTCTAATTAATATCTAGAGTAATTATCAAAATATTAAAATTCTGAGACTCAGGTATACCAGGAGAGGGTTTGGACCATTGACTAGAAATATAAATGGACAGCGGACTCCTTTCTTTTCTTCCGACAGACTTGAAGAATATATCTTTCCCCTTTCATCGCCAAAAATAGGCGAAAGGGTGCCGCTTTCTGGCGGTAATCCCTTTCTCAAACTTGACAAACTCAAACGCAAGTGAAAAATCTCTGTTTCTTCTCGGGAGCTGTGGAATTTCCGTGACAGTTTGGCGCGAAAAAAAACCTGTTTGGCAGAATATTCTTCCTCCACACCTGCTGGAGGAAAGGACATGTTTTCTTCAAGAAAGGGTTGCTAGTCCGCTGTCCATTTATATTTCTAGTCAATGGTTTGGACTATTTAAATCTAAATTTACAGACTTCTAGGTGCGCTAAATTTTCCTAACCATCGCAGACAGACACACACACACACACACACAGAGCGAAACTTTCTTTTATTAGTATATATATATATATATATATATATATTATAAAATTATTCGAATCCGGCTTTCTCTCTCGCAAAAAACCGCTCGAAATCACATAATTTTAAACAAAATTAGAAGCATTTGAAATATTTAATTAAACTGAAATACAAAATTCAAAATCTTTAAATGGCTTGCGATCCAAATTTTGTCCGAATTTCATGAAACTTGACAGAAATATTTATTATACATACTTTAACAAAGCTGTGTATTGGATTAAGAATACAGTTATATTAAGTACCATAAAATGCGATGAAAAATGTTGTGATATTTTGATAAAAATCCAGTTCAAACCCAGAAAAGAAAAAAAAAACTTTTGTATTCAAAAGTTAGTGTACATAATTTTTTTTTTTTGTGTTGTATTGTTAAATATTTTTAATATGAAGTCGAAGAAAAAATTGAAATTCGGTACGAATGGAGCATTTTGATTTTTTTTTTTTTATTAAATAAGTGAAGAATATTAGGTAGATTTCTTAAGAAATACTACCTATTACATTCTCCCCTGTGTTGGAATTTCTGGAAAATTTTTGCAGATCTACGCCGATCATGACTCACAGAACCCAAAACCACCCCCAGTTCAAAAATTATATATCACTTTTTTATGGACACAATAACTTCAATAATTCTGTACAAATCTCTTCCAAACTGATACATAAAATCTCGGTCAAGTTCGTTAATTTGTAAAATCGAACCTAGGGGGAAAGGGGGTAGAAAGGAGGGCATTTTGTGAAAAAAGAAAAAAACCCATAACTTCTTAATTATGATACGTATCGAATCCGTTTAAAGTTATTATTACTTCTATAGGAAAAGGGCCAAAAATTTATGTATGACAGATTTTTGATATCATTAAAAATGGCCTCAAGGAGGTGAAAATATAGGAGTTTAAGAAGAAAAAAAATCATAACTTTGTCAGTTCACAAGATATCAAAGCCGCTTAAATTTATTATAAATCCTCTTAATATTATCTACAACTTTTATACTGACAATTTTTTTATAGGACCAACCCTTTTAACAAAAAATAAATAAATAAATAAATAAATAAATAAATAAAAAGAAATATATATATATGCCGGCTCCTCCCTGAGACACAGGTAGATTTCGAAGTGGGCGGTCCCAACTGCCGCATCATTTCAAAAAGGTCATTTCTTCTGAAATTCCCAATTAACAGGCGCCCCACGGTTTGCGTCTTCGAAATCTACCTGTGCCTGTAGGCCGAGCCATCAGGGATTTTTTTAAATTACATTTGTAAAGCAATGTTATTATTAATATTTATACAAAATCTCAAATAGAAATAAATTTTAAAAAGTTGTTTGAAAGTCCTCTGTCATCTTAAGGTTGTTCTCAAATGACCTGCTCAAGAATGCGAAACTTTCTGACTCATTTTTAAACTCAAAGGCATAAAATTGGCATTGAAGCGATTTGGAATCGAAATGAGTTTTCCATTTTTGGATGACTAAATTATTTATCCAGATATAAGTGATTCGTGTCACGTGACGACACGTTTTTTTCTTTCTCGTGTTCAAGCTCCAGAAATTCGGTTCAAAACGCCAACTTTGACAATATTTTCTGACTGAAAGATCTTCTGTCTTTACCAAAAAAAATGGAAAAGTTTTTCGATTATATGGTTTTTGAACAAGAATACCTGCAAATTGCATTCGTTTCCGAACAAAATGAATAAAATAAAGGTGTCCGAAAGTAGCCCCTTTGGATTTGAGAACAGCCTTAGCCTTAAGCGTGCTCGTCTTAATGAGGTTTCATTATATATCTTAATTACTTGCATATTCTACATATAAATGCTTGTTTTAACACATGATTATAATCGTTCATTCAAAATTAAAAAAAAACAGAAATTTTAAAAATATGAAATGTAACTTACCAGAGAACTTTCCGAATTTAGATGCCGGCGCCAGACTCGATTGTTCGACCGAGTGAAAACTGAAAAAAAAACATGTCAAAGGGTGTCATTTTTTGGCGGTGATCGCTTTCTTGGCAACTTTGTTTTCATTCTCGCAATAAAATAAACGTTTTCTAAAGCAGCACGCATTTATGGGGAAAAACCTCTTAAAACGTCATCTTTTTTTTAATTGTTTTTTATTGCATGGTACTACGGGGATTGTACTATGTATTATAGGATACATGTATTATAGGGTCTTTTATAGGATTTTTTTACACACACGCACAAAAAAAAAAAAAAGAACGAACTTTGTTTCCATAAATATTTTAGATATTTTTCTAGTGTTTTCTCACTTTTCCTTTGGGGGGGGGCAGGGCCCCTTGGCCCCCCCCCCCCTTGGGTGCGCCACTGCCTGACGGTATCTTTCTACTGTATCGCTTTTTCGAACTTTAATAGTTTGAAAATCTTTTGGAATTTTTTTGCGAGTGGTTTTCAATGTACATGTGCAGTGTGTCTTTTTATCTAACAATAACTTGAGTAACTCAAAGCTATTATAATAAATTGCCCATAACAACATGGTGACCAACATTTAATTTTTCATTCAGAAAATGCAAAAATATGTTTGTATGGTTTTCTCTTCCATAATCGACTAATAAACCAATATACATGGCAATTTTTTGCACTATTCCACTTGGTGTAGTCAGAATATACAGTTTTATACCGTATTTATGTTTTTTTACTTTTTATGTATTGGCGAAACAATATTCTGCCTCACCACAGTACCATAGATCCATCTAAAGAAAGTTCTCGATTAGGATATGCTGCGTTAAACAAATCATTTACAGGGCAGGGCGTATTTTGATTAACCTGTCTGTAGGTTGAGGTTCTCCAGGTGCACTTTTTTTTTGCAAAATGCAATGCGCGTAAAATTAACAAACACCGATTGCGACTAATGCTATTTGCAATGCATGTATTTTGAAATAATGGATCTTTTTTCTAGTAATTCCGAAATCTATTCATTTTTATTTTCCCCATTTACAAAAATACTCCTAAAAAAACTAAAAATTCATCCACTGCAAAATCTTTCCAGAAACGTATTCGTGACTTTTCTTTTTTTATCGCTACGTCGTATTTCCTAAAAAAACTAAAAATTCATCCACTGCAAAATCTTTCCAGAAACGTATTCGTGACTTTTCTTTTTTTTATCGCTATGTCGTATTTCCTAAAAAAAACTAAAAATTCATCCACTGCAAAATCTTTCCAGAAACGTATTCGTGACTTTTCTTTTTTTTATCGCTATGTCGTATTTCCTAAAAAAAACTAAAAATTCATCCACTGCAAAATCTTTACAGAAACGTATTCGTGACTTTGCTTTTTTTATCGCTACGTCGTATTTCATAAAAAAACTAAAAATTCATCCACTGCAAAATCTTTCCAGAAACGTATTCGTGACTTTTCTTTTTTTATCGCTACGTCGTATTTCCTAAAAAAACTAAAAATTCATCCACTGCAAAATCTTTCCAGAAACGTATTCGTGACTTTGCTTTTTTTATCGCTACGTCGTATTTCATAAAAAAACTAAAAATTCATCCACTGCAAAATCTTTCCAGAAACGTATTCGTGACTTTTCTTTTTTTATCGCTACGTCGTATTTCCTAAAAAAACTAAAAATTCATCCACTGCAAAATCTTTCCAGAAACGTATTCGTGACTTTTCTTTTTTTATCGCTACGTCGTATTTCCGATGCGTAACGATTTGTCTCTTCAACTATTTTTTGAAGATATTCCTTGGTAAGGATTTCTTGCTAAGGAAAAGACGACAATATCCAAAATGAGTACATTCAGTTGGCTGTATTAACAGTGACTCAGTTTTTGTAAATTGATGACGTACCATAATATTTGAATCAGTTTTCCAATCAACGAAACTGATTTTTCTAACTTTCGGTAATTGTTGAGATGCATTGTTCTGTTCTGTCCCAGAATCCGACATTTCTATGGTGTCCATCGCAATATCAATATCTCAATCCAATGTGCTCGAATATTCCCAACCGTAGTCATCGTCTGTGCTGTGATCGCAAAAAAATGGATTTTTTATTGTTTTATTTGTTGGAGAATGGAGAATATTTGCTAAATATAATTAACAGAACTCATGGATAAAAAAAACACGTTCATAAGTTGTTTAAAAAATAACCATTTTTACAAAAAAAGTACATTTATATGATAAAGATAACATTTAAAATGTTTTTCACAATTAAAATTATATCTTTAAAACATAATGCTCTAGGAATCATCTGTTGATCAACGATAATAATGTACTACATCTAACGTGTCTATAAATTTCAATTCTGGCTTGTTTTAAACTCAATATTTTATTTTTATTTCTCTATTTTAATAGAATTCTCTTTGTTCCAGGTATTACTATTTCAGATAAAGTGGTTGAAGGATGTTCCTCGAGCTGCTGGGAGGCTTGCGAGTAAGTTATTTGAGGAATTATTCGAACGTCCTATTTGAAAATAATTCCCTGTTAGACAAAAAAATTCACTGAAAATATTAATTGCGTGCATCATTTTTTTTCCATAACTAGGGGGTTCTGACATTCGCCATCTCCCATACAGACGCCGCAGCCTCTAAAACATACTAATGTGATCTGTTTTAAAATGATTACTTGGTCACTGAATATTGAGTGATATTATCACAAACGGCAACGATCTTCTGTAAACGGGTTGTCAATGCTTTTCCGTTTGACTGAGGCATTTTTCGGTTCCCATAGCCTCATCAACTGCAGTCGTGACAACGGACGGCAGATTTTAAGATTAATAAATAAGATCAATTACACAGTTGAAAAACACCTTTTTTTAATGGCTAAGCAAAAAATGTTGCTGCTTCTAGGTCTCTTATAACAACGCTATGGACAATATTCTTTCTTTGGTTTCGAGGCTACAAAAATTCGCCTGCTTGGGAAATAACATTCAGAACAGCACCATTGAAAAGCAGTGTGTATAGAAACGTTGCGCTTATGTTTTATGTTTATATCGAGTTTTAGATATTTTTAGGAGCAGGTGTAGCTTATTGATGAAATCTTTTCTGTAATTTGATGCACTTTCATCCATATTTTTCAAGTTTTTTTAATGTAAAATGCTTATTTTAATTAATAAATATGTACGAATTTTCTAATATGTATTTATTGAATAGTACTTTGTACAATACAAATCTAAAGTATTTTACACGCATGTAATTACCTGTTCAACAATTATGCTGCATCAAGTAATGAATGAAATAAACAAACTTGCAGCCGCGCAATTTTTACGCCGTGTTATTCCTACTATGGTGTCACATGAATGTTGCCCATAAGAAAAACTTTAAATGTATCGTTTTAATAATTAACGTAATTGTTCGCATTAAATGCGTTTCTTGTCTAATAATTTAATTGTTTTAAGACTTCTTTATTATTTAATATTCACGTGTAAATACATATTTAGGACGTAATTTTCCACATTGCTTGCTTTTAACACGTGATCATTTAATTATTATTTTAGAGTTATCTTTCTGTTTTAATAGTCATGTGTAAAAACATTTTTAAATTCAAAATAAATATTATTCTTTGCGCTGTTCTACAATTTGGCAACAATTTAGAGATGAAATAAATCTTCATTGAAATAATAAAAAAAATGAACGAAAACCCTAAAAAAATTTGCCAAGTTAAAAAAAATAACTGCACTCTGCACACCACAAGCTTGTAAAATACGTCCCGACAAAATATGCTTAAATTACTACGCATAGTTTTTGTTCCTAAAAGTTTTTTTAACAGATATATATTTGACCTATCTACACATTGAATAGAACTTAAAATAATTCGTAGATTTAAAAACTGTCTGCTTCAAAGTATTTATCAAACATTTATCTATAATACTGCCAATTTGAATATTTTAATCTGCAATAGTTTTCTTCATTTTAGCTAATATATACTTCTGGTCACAAATAATCAATTTACTGCGTTTTCAGTGTTAGTTGCTTTTTTTTAAAAACTAGAGAGATTATTTGTATAAGGCATAGCAATATTCTGATTATGGTATTGACTATAACACACTGTTGTTAACTGTATTGTTTTTATGAAAAACAGTGTTTTTTTCGCGCAGTGCTTTTCAACATTTTCAGTCAAATATTTTTAGAAATAAATAACAACGGCAGAGATAAATGAGTATAAAAGTAAAATTAGTACTCAGGTTTTTTTTTTCTAAAAAATATTCAATGTTTTTTTTTTCTTTAAATAACACCTCTGAATTGAACTCTGACTGAAATTTACATTGTTTCAAAACATTTCCGGTGGAATATGTGAATTTATGTGGGCCCCGATTATGGAAAATTTACGTCCTTTATTTATACTTGGTAAAAAGTGCTAATCAGTAAATTTATTCAAAAAATTAATTTAGTTTTATCAGCTTCTTTTTAAGCTGTTACGCATAATTTAAACCATATAATCAGAATTTCTAAATAGTTTTTTCAACGTATAACAATATTTAATTAATATTATTCTATTAATAGATAAAACTTCTGAAAATATAAAAATATTCTATTTTCATCCAGAACGCACAGCTTTGCAAATTTGTGGAACACGTTAAAAAGTGTGTGTGGGGAGGCGGGGGGTGGAAAATGAATTACAAATTCCATACATTAACCGAGTTCAGTTTAATAAAAGTGTGTAGGAAACAAATTTTATGATGTTTTATATAAATTCTTTATTATATTTATCTCTGTAATAATGTAATCGATATTATTTTACAATGAGTTTTTATTTTGTTTTATATAGTCAAACAAAAAATATTTAGTAGAATATTTAGCATTAATAAAAAAATTATCTGTGTAAAGATAAATGGACTAAGATAAAATATGCAAAGAGGTCAAAAACGGAAATAAAGTAAAATGTGGAAACACTTTTTGACATAAACAATTGCGCGAAAAACATATGTCTTTTAAATGTAATAGATTTTTTCTTATCTTTCTTTTCTTACATTATAGTATGCCTGCTATATTTGTAATGAAATTATTTTATTTTATCATTATTAATAACTGGTATTTATCTACTTAAAAACATATTTCAAGATATATATATATATATTTTAGATAACTAAATATGTATAGTTGTATCTAAAATACCTTTTTTAATAAGTACGTATCATCATCAGTTACAGTTGTTTCTATTTCTTCTTCGCTCGATTAGGGAAAAATGGGGAAAACTTCTACGGAAGTGACTAGCGAGGAAGTAACTGATGACGCCTCAGACTAGGAGGTGAAAATATTTTTAAAGCTATTGCACATCTTGACTAATTTTTAGTGTGTTCGAAGGCGTTTTTTAGAACTTTCAGACATGTGCATTATTTATTAGTTATGAAAACAATATAATGTAAACAAAATATTGGTAGTACAAGTAATTATTGTGTTTGAAAATATTTCGAAGATTATTTTCTGACTCATTATACTAGGGAGGAAAACATTGGCAAATAGCCCTTTTTAACAAAAATCTAAATTTATAAACATATATTGTAGATGCCATTTTGCATTTAGCACTGAAACACACTATATAAGCAAATTTAATGACATGGTACAGTAAATTGTTTTCGTGAGAATAACATTCTTCTCTATGCAATTTTTATAAAAATAGAAATTCGACACAGACTACTGATCATTATTTCTGAGCATAGCCGCTACTGGACTAATCTGAGACTGGAAAAAGAGTATCGTTTTAGATCAGAGATGTTGCGCAATCTCTGTACAACAATGGCGTGATGAAAAGTCTTGAATCGGACAAAGAGATTCATTTAAAAGTCTAGATCACGAGGAAAGACAGATATGATCAATGTCGTGTAATGCAATTTGTAG
Organism: Maratus michaelseni; assembly: GCA_963931845.1. NCBI lineage: Eukaryota > Metazoa > Arthropoda > Arachnida > Araneae > Salticidae > Maratus > Maratus michaelseni. The sequence continues at coordinate 66,657,943 of OZ007594.1, forward strand.
GTTTTCATCCACAATACTGCCTGAAAATTACTGTAAAAGTTTGCAAATGCAAACTTAATTTTTAGTCTTTCGATAGAATACTGATATAATTTCGAAAGATATTTTTTAAGTATATTTTATAAGTATAATTTTTTTTGGTCCTCCTATGTGTAGAAAATAGTAAATTTTCTAGACAATAATGGAATGCAAAACGTTAATGTGTCCTAAACTTCCCTGACTTCAGTCATATTTATATTTAGCGAGTTATCAGTAAATACAACATTTTCTAAAGAAGATTCAATCAGTATTATAGAATGGAAACTCATTGTTGTGGATTTATGGGATAATTGTATTCATTACCCTTGAAGAATTCTTTTGTTAGTTGGAAAGAATATTGCAAATTATTTCTCGCAAAAGTGCAAATATTGAAAAATAAAAGAATATTTATTTTTTCAGAAAAATAATGTAATTCATGTTCTAATAAATGTTTTCTTAACATATCCCTGTATGTTTATATGTTTGCTAATTTTTCTGCCCCGTAGTATAAAATCGTATAAATATATTTCTCTGAAAAACTCTTTCTCTGACTGTCCAGCAATTGGGCTAAATTGCAATGCTGTTTTCTCTGTATTTTAATTTAAATGCTAAAAAAAGTTGTTTATTCCAAAATTATATAAAAAACTTAATTATATATATGAATGTAAACCTTGAAGGTATCAGTCATTACTCAATGTATTAAAACTGCATTATATAAGTAGAATTATATTAATTTAAAAAGTGCTTGTATTGCAGTGAAACCTGGAGCTTAGTGAACGTATTAACACGGGATTGTCAGTGAGAGAGTTAAGCAAATATTTTAAGTGGGATCTCTCATAATATTACATGGATATTTCATGGAAATGCTATTCTCGGATAAGTCTGCTTACCAAAAGTAATCTTTAATTGCAATAAAGTAATACTCTATATACACTGAAAAAATATTTAACTGAAATTGTCTTATAAGTATTTCCCTCTTCCCTATTTCAGCATAACACTCTATACAATTGCTGCAACACATGCTGAAGATGAAACGCGGAGAATAGTAAGTTTCTATTTATATATCTTTAAAAATATCCAATTAAATCTAAGCTTATTCTTCTGTACATTTTGTACTAAAAGTGTCAAATAAATATCTGTAAATACAGCCCTTTCGAAAGAAGATGATTCAATCAGTATTATGGAATGGAAGCTCATTGTTATAAATGTGAGTCTAAATTGTTTTTACAAAATAATAGCGGTGATATTACACATGCAGACGAGAAATAATTACCATGGAACATAGGCTCGCATTTCACTCTGAGAGGCAGAAAAGAGTAAAGTCCAAAGGCGTCGAGTATGAACAAGTCAACTCAACTCACATCATTTTGTACCTGCCTGCGTAGAATATCTCCGAAGCATGATAACCTGGTCGATAGTCCGTTTAGTCCAGAGGTTCCGGGTTCGAATGCCGGTGTAAGCATGGATGTTCGTAATGGTTCGGAATCCATTTGAAGCAGTAGGTACCAGTCTAATAGACCTCTTGTGCTGACATGACAGTAGTGCGACAAACTAAACCAAACCGCAAGACCTTCTTGAATACAACATATCCCACACAATGGATCGGACGTGGCGGACCGTGTCTTGGCTCCTCGCTCACCGGACCTCAACCCTCTGAAAATTTTCTTCTGAAGGCACATGAAATATTTAGTGTACGAGACGCCTGTGGAAATGGCTGAAGATCTCGTAGCGAGAATCGCTGTTGTCGTAGACAAAATCGACACAACACTAGGAAAATTCGAGAGGGTACGCCAGTCCTTCCTTCGCCGGTGTGAACTGTGTAAAGACACGCGTGACCGCCACTTTGAAGGCTTGTTCTGAGTTTCTCTCTGATCAATAAATCAGCTTGTGCAACTATTGGCATCGTTCATTCGCTATCCAAACACTTTTGTAAGTTCATGTTGAAATTCTAATTTTACTCTTTTCTGCCTCTCAGATTGGAATGCGACCCTATGTACCATGGTAGTTATTGCTCGCATGGATAGGTACTACCACTCCTCTTATTTTGTAAAAACACTATAGTATCACCCTGTTTATTATCTTTAAACCTTGAAGGCTATATATCGTTAAATAAACTCTACAGTATGAGAAGTTAAAACAGCGACCTTGAGTCCACGTTATCATTTGGGCTGCAAGGAAAAAAAATTATATATTGGACAAACAACTTGTCAAAATCTGGTTGACTCTAAACAAGTGATCATTTTTCAACTAGCCCCACGCCGTCTAGGCTCTTTGCAATGAGCCTGAAAAAACATCAGGCTGATTGGAGAAAGGAATAACATTCTACAATTAGCCTGGCTCTTTGCAAAGAGCCGGATTTCGCAATTAGCCTACGACATATACATAATTAGCCACTAAAATATAGATATTGTAGTGTATATTTAATACTTACATCATCGGCGTCACGAAATGTAATTAAATAATTTTTTAAAGAATATTTGTGACTTCCTTATGATTACAAGTATTTCTAATTACTTAATTTTGTTTTGAAACTTTTAATATATTTTTTTAATTATTAGATTAAATAGTACATTCGGGAAAAACAGAAAAGGGACATAACCCATATATTTGCATCATCAGATAGTCACAGGAAAAGATAAACAGAAATACTATTTCACTGGAAATTTTATCCTTTTTTCAATTCAAAGCAGGAAATAAGCTCAGGTGCTCTTCTTCATCCTGAATTGGTACCAAACTCTGTAAACATCTTTAATACGAACACCTGGTTTTGACATCATATTTGGATTTATGGTTTTAAGAATAACTCAAACACTACTTGGCGAAGTGAGCTATAATTTGGAACATAACTATTTAAAGCTTCTATAAATCATTTTCTGCTAAAAATTTGTATGTTAAAATACAAATTTGTCAAAACTTGGTTAATTAAAATTTTTATAAAATATGAATTAAATATTCGAAAATGTTTCATAACCTATAAAACATTTAATAGAAATCTATTTATAGAAGCAGAGGTGTAAAAACTGGGCACTAATGGCCCGATTGCCACCACAAAAATTTTAATATTCTTTGCCTAATAAGAATGCTAACGCAACTCAGGCAAAGTATACTAATAAAACATAGGCTAAGTATACTAATTAAATTTAGGCGAAATATACTAATAAAATTTAGGCGAAGAATACTAATAAAATTTAGTGATGACAGTCGGCCCATTGGCGCCGAGTTTTTACACCCCTGAATAGGTAGATCCAAAATTACAGCTAATTACGGTAGATAGTGATTGAATAGTGCGCAAAAATACTCGCATTGAAATCTGTTTTGAAACTATTACAAATTAATTCAATATTAGTAGTCTTAAAATTTAAAAAGTTATAATTCCTAACCTACTTAACCGAATGACATCCCTTTTGGAAACTGAAGGTAAAATTAATAACCCAGATTTACAATTACAAAGATCTACATATAATGTCAAATTTAGGTGTTTGTATTGAGTTTCGTAAAATTTCAGCATCCAGACGAACCCCTAAGCAAATTTTGTAGGTGCGTTCATAATTATATAAATACGTAGCACCTATTGTCGTCTTCTGGTGCGTACGTCTGTCTGTCCGTTCGTCCGCATATAACAACGCACAAACTACCCAACCGAATGGTTTGAAATTTAAGATATATTATCTTTTCAGAATTTTGTCGAGACACTTCAAATTTTATGAAAATCGAATCAAAACTTTAGAAAATATTAATAAAAATATTTAGTAAGAAAATTAAATTTAAAAAAAAATCAAGCGACCGAGATACTTATTTTATTACAGAAATTAATCTGCAGACGATATAATTCATTTCACAGAATTAAAAATCATCAAGATCTGAATATTTATATAACTAGTTATAGTACGAACTCACCTCATTTTTCACGTTTGACGTACAATTTCCAACTTGTTTAACATAAGTTCAGAAACATATAATTTCTAACTGAATGGGTATTATCTTTTTACCTGTGACAATTTAGAGATTAATATGCATGGGGGTTCTCAATTTTATTTTGCCAACTTGTCCTTTAAATTTGTACATGGGTTAGAAGATTACTGAAATTTTATTTAAAACTGAAGCATTCTTCCAATATGTTTCCCATTATTACAAATAATTATACATAAAATGAATTAAAAGGTTTTTTTTATATTTACAAAAACATCACTGACATAAAATAATGTTACGGTTCATCGCATCACTATCGGTGCGTGCTACATACGTTATTGGAATCAGATTACTTGGAATAACATTTTGTCCTGTTTATTCTAATTAACCCTTAATTGCATAGTGATGTAAATTTCCATCACTGTTTATTTAACTTTTAATAAATAAATCAACTTCTTCGCCACCACTATATTTATATAGAAATATTAATGCAGTAAATTTCCCGTGAACTATGTTGGTGAACAAATTTAAAAATCTGTTTTAAAATTTCTGGTGTCTAATATTTAATATATGTATTAAAAACGCAATTATAAAAGAAAAACTCATGCAAAGAAGGGTTAAAACACTGAAATTCACACGTTGTGTATTAAATATATATGCCAAAATTTATCTCAATTATCAAATTATTGCATGGTACAAATTTATAAACAATGCAATATGGAATGCTTTACTAATGTTCTTGTTTATTTTAAAAACACTATACTTACTTATTTATTGTGAAAAGTATTTGAAAACTCTTGTTTCTATACTCTGAGCTGTTAAATAAAACTTCTGAAGAAAATATGTACCATCGACTGCATAGAACTATGAATAAAGAAGAAATTACATATCCTCCAAAAGGTGAAGCCTAAACTGTCACAAGTTCAATTGTTGTAGTTCAATCAGTTGATTTGTTTGCATTTCTAATGCTTTTATTTTGATTTCATGTGTATCCATCTACCATAAAAATATGGAACTGATATTTTTATTTGTTTATGCAAAATATTTCATCACTAGAAGTATTTTATTCCAAATAGCACACTCGTACATTTTTTTTTTTTTTTTTGTTTTAAACGGCATTTTAAAGTCTCTTAATTCTCGGAATCCCTGTATATATTTTTCAAATGAGCGTGAAACTTCACTTTATGGCCTATTAAAATAAATTGCCAGTTAGTTAACTTGCATTGCAATTTAATTTTATTTATTTTTTTAATAATCGAATATGTTGTTAAATTTATAAAAAATAATTTGTTCCAATTAAATTAGTAAAATTTATATTTATTTACAGTGCGTTGGTGATTTTCATATGACTTTGCCAGATTGCAAGTAAGAAATTCCATTCTGTTAAACATTCTTTAAAGAATCATTTTAAAAGGTTAAACTTAATTTATTTAAAATCATAGTACATTTTACTATGTGTCAGTTACGTTGAAAAAAATTTTACTAGATTGTTTTAATAAATGTACATCAGTTCATGTGCGTAACTGATTTCAATGATTTTCTACATGACTACTACACTTATACGAGCATTTTCTGCCTTTAGAGATAAAAAGTATTGATATGATCCCATTAAAAAGCATTTAAAACGACGACAGATTTTAGTAAAATGCGCATAGCGCGATCACCTACAGTGTAACGTTTCACAAACATGTAGCTCTTAGTAACAGAAATGGGTAAAAACGTGGCCCGATTTTTGCAATTCGATATGTGGCCTGAAAAATTACAGGTCAAAATTCTAATGATTACCCTATGTCTTCGGTAATTGGTTTAAATAATGTCAGGGTGAAATAGACGTAAATCAGCCGTTTCTCCCTCCCGCTTGACCACCCCACAGCACAATGAATAAGCTCGAAGTCGGCTCAATCATCGATTATTATACTCCCAAAACCTCTCTAAACCGATTTGTATTCTCTTTTGGAAAATCCCCTAACATTTGTCCGATTAATTATTTTGTAGTTGGGATACCTACCCAATAGTCCTCAGTAATCGAGCTAGAATTTCCGCTGTGTATTTCTGTAGTGTTTATATTTCTACATTTTATTTTTATATTTTCTTTTGAATTTGGTATTATTTTTAATAGCTACTTTATGCCGTATTACGATACGTTATCAGACACAATAATTTCACGGATACAAATTATCTTGCAGCGTTTCAGTTACGAATTTTTTAGTCAGCCTAGTTGTGCTGCGATTTAGATACTGTTTTCTTTATTGAGCCTACTTCGGTTCATAGTAAGCTGAATCAAAATTTCGTAACTGAAACGCAGAAGGTGTGCTTTTGTCGGTGAAATTATTGTGCCTGAAAATTCTTTGCACCACATCTTAAACTACCCTTTAAGTGAATACAGAATTCAAAAGAAAATGGTTTATAAAAAGAAAATGTAGAAATATAAATACTAAATTAAAATTTCAGGTACTTTTATGTTAGTCAGGCGCAGGTTATAAATCACCAAACATTGTTTCCTTCGCCGTCATTTCAGTAAAAATATAAGTCCACTCATTACATTTAAAATACATACATGTAAATAAATAATATTCCATACATTTCAAATACACGTATTTCCCTCATTTTGTTTAAATTACAAAATAAATAAATAAATAAATAAATAAATAAATAAATATACCACTACTAATAATATTGATAATAATAATACTAATAACATAAACCAAAGTATTTAATTTCACCATCAAAGCAATGTTTCTAATTTACACGCGCGAAAAAGAAAAGCGTGTGAGAGGGATAAAATGGTTTTGGTGAGATTTACGCCCCTCTAACATAAAAGTAACAAAATGCCATTGCTAAATTACTCCTCTAATTGCGAATAATGCCCAACGTGTATATACACCGTGGTAACGCATAGCCGGATTAGTCAAGACTGTTAGGAAAGTAGCTTCACTAGAACAGAGCTTTTCGAAAAAAAAAACTGCAACGAATTCTTTCAGTGAAAGACACCAAAGAGCGGTTTAGGGAGGTTCGAGGTGTTTCATTATCGACGGCGGAGACGACTTCGAGCTTATTCGTTACTCTCGACAGTCATCGAAGGAGGGAGGGAGGGCCACCAGGCGCCTAATATACCGCAGGTATATTAAGCCCAATTACTGCAAAATGTTGCACATAAGGTAATCATTAGAATTCTGACTTTCAATTTCGGTAATCTCTTTAATCACTGATGATAGAAACATACTTCCAATTCCAAAAGGTATTTAAATAAAATGCATGCTTTAGATGTGGCATTCATTTGAGAAGGAGTTATATGCGCATTAAAACATGGAATTTAATTTTTATACGCCCCCTTTTTTGTATAACTCGTATTTAGAAAAATGCTGCCTATCGCCTAAAAAGGACATTAAGAAAAGTCTTTTACGTTCAAAACGTAGCGAGTTATGATATTTTGAATTTAATAAAAAAAAATTTTTTTTAGCACAAAAAACATGCTTTTACATAAAATTCATAGAGGTACAACTAAATGTAAATATATTGCTTGAAGGTGCGTAAAAGCATACATAAAATATTTAACAGCACATTAAAGTCCTTTTAAAAAATTCAAAACGTTTTCAACCGAACTACTCGGTCATCATCAGTGAAAAACTAATTGTTGAGTTGAGTTGTTGTCTCTTCGCGTTATCTTGCTTGCCCGGAATAAACTATTTTACTTCAAGGGTTTGGAATATAAGGTGGGATGGGAAAGGTAATCAATGATGTATTAATTCATTCCAGACTGCGTGGATATCATATGATAATACATCGTTACATACTATTTCTTTTTCAGATATTATTTCTAGAGACTCTCTTATGGCAGCTTCCAGTTAATTATTTGGGCGGAATATAATTTTGGATCCATTGAAATCTACTTTTATAGGTTCAATTTGTGCTAATCTTGCTAACGCAGTGTGGGGTCTATTTAATCTCAGATATATGACTGGAATGAATTAATACATCATGAATTACCTTTCCTATTTCACCTTATATTCCAAATCCTTGAAGTAAAATAGTTTATTACGGGCAAGCAAAAAAACGCGAAGTGACAACAACTCAACTCAACAATTAGTTTTTTACTGATGATGACCGAGTAGTTCGGTTGAAAACGTTTTGAATTTTTTAAAAGGACTTTAATGTGCTTTTAAATATTTTATGTATGTTTTTACGCACCTTCAAGCAATATATTTACATTTAGTTGTATCTCTATGAATTTTAGTTATTAAACAAGGTAAATTTGCACTGAAATTTTAACTTTTTATTGTGCTTTTACATATTTGCATAACGGATTATTTAAAGTAAAATGAACTCATTTATCGTTATTTGTTACAGAATGTAGAAATAAACATCTCCTAACGCAATTCTTGCTATAAATAGATCACAATCATCTTCTAAAACGAATTTTTTAGCACTGTCTATATTCACGTTTGAAACAGTACTATGATAAAGCCTTTACTGTGACTTGGCGCAGCTTGTCCCCAACGGGACCTTGTGCCATTAAACCTTATACAACCAACCAACCTTTACTGTGACATAGTGGAGCCTTTTCCGTGGACAGAGGGTTTCAACATTTATACACTTTGCAATTTTATAAAGACTAGGGCATCCAAGGATAGATAATATAGGCGAAAACCGTTTTTGTTTTTTCGTTGAAAACATCTATTAGATTTTTTACATCTAATAATTTTTTTAGATTTTCCCCTAACAACACCAAAGAGCATTTTTATATGAAATATGTCAATTATATAATCAAATAAAAATTTGAAATTTATTAAAAGCGGTAATTTCTTATTGGCCTCGTGCCAGACGTTATTAACCGAAGCAATCATTAAAAATTTCGTTATCTAGATCGAGAGTAGTATTTTTTTTTTATTTTGATAATTTCGGCGGTTTTAAGCGCTTAGATGTCTGTTAAAATTTGTGTTTATTTATATTATTATATTTATTGCTTAATGATGGTTTAATTTCGTTATTGAATATTAGCTGTCAACAAATGCTGAACTTTTTATATTGTTTAAAGTGCAAACGGATTAATATTTTTTAATCGTCTGCAAGGAATAAAAATAGATTTTAAAAAAAAGTCACGCTTGAAATTTAATTTGAATATTATAATAAATCAGTTAATTAAGATACGGTTTTCAAACAAATTGCATTTTAAAGTAGACTTTTGTCCCTATATAACGGCGTAAAAATTAAAAATGTGTGATGCTTAGAAAACAAAATGCAATTGCAAAAATCGCAAAACGGAAATTTCCTCGTCAAGTGTTGCCATTCGCAAAATGACATCAGCGTTACGCGCGGACACGTATGTCCTTTATAATATAGACAGTGAAATATGAAAAAAATGTTTCTGTGCTGAACATGATACACCCTTGGATAATATGTAAGTTTCACTAAAGTTAGTTTCTCATGTAAGGTAAAGACAGGAGAGATGATGCGGTCGGAGAGATTGCGCACATAGAGAATCGGGGGGAAGGAGTAGAGTGAGATCGCAGAAACTCCAGGTAGTTGTACAATTACAGTAGTGGAGTGTCTACTTGAAAGTGCACGTTGATTGCTTTGAGCGTCTAAGATCAAGTATTGCTATTTTGTTTTGTTTTCCCAAAGTAAGTGCTTCAATTTTTATAACTATTCATCAGAATTTTTATACAATGTCAATAGTACAAAATATTTTTAACTTAAACGATTTCTTATAAGCTACTAATCTAGACTAACAAAGTGAACATCAACAGTTCGTTTTAGAAGAGGTCATGATTAAATAAAAGGCCGCGCAATCTGTCCTACCGAAATTGGAGAGTTTGCACATCTGCTACTTAGGAGAGCTGGCGCAGTGTTCCCATTAGTTTCTATGCTAGGAGAGATTGCGCAGCTTATTGGTAAATTTGCATAAAAAAATGAAAAATGAAAATAGACTAATTTTAAGTTAAACGTGTGATCAAGTAACTTAATGGTATTTTGTAATCTTACCTGGGATTGCTTTTTCTGATTCTTTAATTTTTTTTCTTTAATTAAAATTTTTAATCGTTTTTAAAATTATTTCCTTTTTCTGATTCTTTAATCATTAGTTTGAAATATTCACTCCTAATACAATAATATTTGTTCACAAAAACTTTACAGCAATGTCATTTAAGTGTAATCATTATTGTTAACATGTACATTAGTGTGGAACGAAAATAATGGTTAATTATTTTTTTTTCAGTTAGAAATTTGTCTGCAAAAGTTGCCTTTTGGGATTAGAATGAAGAATATAAAATTTTGTTGCTGTACTAAAATATTTTCAGGTGCCGCAAAGAGCTTCAAAAATGACTTTTCTATGAAAAAACGATAAAAATTGCCTTTTTTAAACAAAAAAGTAATTTTCTTGATTATTAACATTATATACATATATTTTGTAAACAGAATATTCAAAATATGATACTTTTGCAGAAAACTTGTACATTCTATGTATTACGAATTTTTAGATGCCATTACAGAAAGAATTATGTTGTAGAATTTAGTGATTTTCACCATATTAATTTTTATTAATTTTACAGTAACATATTCTTATAGTACTACATTGAAATGAAAGAAATGCAATCTTTAATTATCGTATTTTAGTTAAACAAATCACACTTATTTAGAAAAACTTTAAACGAGTGAAACCTCTAATTAACGGACACCTATGTGACCAAAAAAATTCTGAAAAAATGAGGTGACTCCAGGAAATTGGTTGATAGATATAACGAGAGGTTAATGTTCGCTGAGAAATTTTAATTTGGCCGTAAGAGAGGGGTGACCGTATATAAGGGTGTCCGTTAAAAGAGATTTGACTTTATATTGTTTTTAAAAGCAAAACGTTATTTTTTATAAACATTAATTTTTCTCTAATGTCCATAGTAATCACACATGGTCCATAATAATCACACTGACACGTTGGATTGTTTGTTTTTGTTTTTGTTTTTTTGTTTCAAATCTTGGCATGATCTTTTGAAAATTTTATTTTGTTTTTTTTATCAATGCATCTCTTGCAGAAGTGCTGCAAACTGACAAGGATGACTCGGTAAAATATTTAACAATCCTTTTAACTGCTTGTGTATGACATAGGGAAAAATTGAAGTTTACTCTCATGACCAGGTTCTTCTGCTTGCTTTATTTACAGCTATAGTTTGTCGTCAGCAATATACATCGTCATAGGAGGTTATGTTACTTTAACATCATGCCATTGAATCATATCAATATAATCCGTGACATCAAAGTTTATACATACAGGAATTTAAAAATTTCTGATGGCAACTTCATTTTCAGACCCTGCTTTTACAATTCGGCGTAATGCAAACTCCTTAATGATTTCTGTCCCCTGATAGCATACAATGGAGTACATTTTCATGTGCAGCAAAGTATGCATTGCTGTGGCTGATTGGATCAATTACATTTTTAGGAGTGTAATTGTGGTAACGTAAATAGCTGACACGTTTTCACAAGTGCTTCGTCCATAGATAGAAGATGGTTTCAACTTTAAATTAAACCAAACAGTTGCATACACTTTCAAAATGTACTCAGTCAGTATTAGGAGATTTTGTGATGGATATTCTGTTCCCACGTTCAAGCGAATAATTCTGTTTGCTAAGGTAAACCATGGTGAATGACAATTTTTTTCTGGTTTCATCATAGACAAATCAGAAGAGCAACTTCTAACGGAGACTGTGTTACATATTTCTAAGAAATATATTTGATCTATACTTAAATTATCCTTAAATGTTAGCAATGAAATGTTATTTTCAATAGGTGAAAACTCAGTCACTGGAAGTTCATAACACTTATACAGTTGTTTCCTTATTTTCACTCCAAATTCATTTGGATTTTTAGTTTTTCCATCTAGGAAAGAAAATAGATGATGAACGGGTAGCTCATTTGCATGAAACACACAAATCAAGCACTGCAGTGATTTAATATTACTTTTTCCAACAAAGCAATCACACCATTATTCAATCCAGTGTTCGAGGCAGTTTCATCATATCCAATTGCAGTAATTTTTAAGTATCGGTTGTTGCCATTTAAACATGTCATTATGTTGTCTTTTATACCTTTCCAGTGCCAGAAATCGGTTTTACGTGTCTTGAAATTTTTGATCTAAGTTCTGGAAGAAGTGATATATGCTCTTCGATAACAGATATTTTGTAATACTTAGTTCCTCTCTTCTTTTGCACAATAGTCTTGTCTTTTCTTACATAAAAAATACAATTACTTTCTGCAACTAGTTTTACAGTTTCTTCTACATATTCTTTTCGGTTCTTTATTTGTTCTCATCTAATTTTCATTCTGTCAATGCATTTCTGTCATACTTCTTTCTTCATCACTAATCATTCCAATAACCTGCAGAGCGGCGCTTGGAATTGCTGTAGCAATTTTGTCTCATACTCAAGTTCGATCGCAAGTAGAAGCCACAAATCGCAATTTCATGCAATGCGCTTTTGACTACGTTTTTGATTACTTGAGGTTTCAGAGACACTGGACGTAGAGGCAATAAAACAATTGGGATAATATAGTGTTCTCTTCTGAACTTTGTTCTGTTTTTACCTTATTGTATATCATTTATGTTTCATTATTTTTGTAATTAAAATGTATTACGCAGTAAGTTTACCATGTTTTCTGATTAAAAAGATTTAAAACTGATTTAAATTGATTTAAAAGACAACTTATTAAAACTATAGACTATTGAAAAAAAAATTAAACATAATTGCGAAATTTGTCAAAATTTTAATAAAAACCTAAAATTTGCCCTTCTTGCGGCACCTCTAAACATAATCCAACTACGCTGATATTTAATTTCCGTCTTTATTTTCATCAAAAGCAACTTTTGAAAACTATAGCATATTGAAATTATTATTATTATTTTTTTTTACATAACTGCGAAATTTGTCAAAATTTTAATAAAAATCTAAAGTTTACCCTTCTTGCGGCACCTGAAAACATAATCCAATTACGCTAATATTTATTTTCCGTCTTTATTTTGATCAAAGACAACTTTTAAAAACTATAGCATTTTGCAATTCAAAAAAAAGTTTTTTCGTTCCACACTAATGTACATGTGCGCAATGACACCAACCCTGTAAGGAGAGATTGCGCAAAATAACATTCTTGGTTTTATTACAACTGTTCTATTAAATTGCAACATAACGACAAAATAGCAAAGGAAATGCATAAAAAACAAATGAAGCAAAAATTATTCATGAATAGTTTAGAAAAAAATTAATATTTAGATTTTTATTGCTATTCTTTTGAATTGTGCACAGACTATCCTAGCTTTACCTTATATGATTGCATTTGCCCTATCATTATGCAATCGTCCATGCAATCACACAAGCGTTTATTTTTTGGAGCGCATTTCTTAATGTAATTATTAATCTAATATTAATTTAACCCTTTATATCCTGAATTCATTTTCCAGCTACTTTTTAGATGCTCAGAATCCTCGATTATTCCCACCAGTTATTTTTTTTTTTGTAAAGTTTTCCTTATCTAATCATAGCATTTTGCGATTTAATTAGGTGAAAATTTCTCATTTGAAAAACCGGTGGTAACAGATTAAAAATTCTGTAAAAGACGCTCGTCGCGAATGGGTTAAAGTGGTACTTATAAGTACCGTCAGGATAAAAAGGGTTAATATGTTGCCAGTCTCTAATTCTGTCTTTATGTTTAAACCGTTTATTGACAAAATTTGCCGACATATTTAACCAATTAAAAAATTAAAAATCGGTAATACACTTTCGTCAAAAATTCTATCTCAATGAGACTAATATTAGAGAAAATATATATTGTAGTATCTATAAATATTTTAATAGAAATCGATTTCTAGATGCTTTAAATATTCAATATCAATATTTCAGCTCATTTCGCTAACTACTTTTAAAGTTTAAAATGTTTCCTAATTCTAATCTGTTTTGTAATAATTAAAAATTAATTTAATATTGGGAGATCAACACTTTTCATCTGCATAATTCCAAGTATATTGTTACGTCATCAAATTTTGAATACATTAGCATCTATCCACGTATTGTTTTGACGTGAATAATTGTTCTAGAATACGCTTATCGAAATTATCCATAAGGTTTGCATTGTAAATTTGACACTTCATTACTCAGGCCACAGATCGAATTTCAAAATTCGAGCCTACGTTGTCTTACTAAGATCTATATTTATCGTAAATTACATTATAATTGATTGCGACATTTCTCAGAAATCTTGTCCATTTCATTGTGAGATTGGAGCGTAAATCTAGAAAGCACCGCTTGCTTTCGGCTAGCTGCGCATGAATAAGTGTCTTCCTTATCTAAGGCAACGGATGTCCCTGTAAAACAATAATTTTAACAGTACCATAAAAACTCCCCCCATTACCATAAAAACTCCTCCCATTACCATAAAAACTCCTAACAGTGCCATAAAAACTCCAATTGATATGCTATTTTGTAAAATTATTTAAACGAAAAGTTCATTGATTGCAGACTATAAATTTTTGTATGGCCCTTTCAACTTGGCTAAAAAGGAACTTTTTTAGAAGAGTAAAACGCTAAAAATGCATAAATTCAAAGTATGTTGGTCACATAAAAAAACTTTTTATGTTTGTTTGACATATGGGTGAATGGTTTTAGTTCTTCGAAATATAACTTAAAGAAGTCGGAAGAGAATATGAAAATGTAAATGTCGTAGTTTTTACAAAAATAATTATCTGAAATGAAATGGATTCTAGCATGATACCGAACAACATTTGAAATATTTGAAATCGGAATTATACCTCTAAACCTAATGGTTAAGGAATTAGCTATTGTACTCCTCCTTTATATAAAAGGGATAACGTATACACATTTACACATTACACACACACACACATATATATATATATATATATATATATATATATATATATATATATATATATATATATATACATTGTTTCTTTTCGTGAGACCAATACCATAAAATATATTGTCGAAAAGAATAAAAATAATGAAAAAGTTTTTTTTCTCTCTAAATCAAATTCAAAACCATTGTATATATTTATGCAATTTACATGGTATTATGTTTAACTTGGTATCAACAAATATGTTTACATTTACTCGAGGCAAACATGACTCAAAGACAGACAGCCAAAATGGTGATTTTATTGAGTCTAACTCAGAGAAACCCTAAACATTAAAAATAAAATCCTGCATATGTATTCAGTTGTATGCATTATGTATTATATCAAAAACATTCCTGTCGTGTTTGTCCCAACAACACGCAATATTTTTTAAATTAATATTATTGTTTAATATTAATTCTAAGCATGGAAAACTGTGCTTTTATCTCCAGTTACAGATAGTTAAAATGAAAAAGTATATTTCATAGTTTCGATTCGTTTAACCCTTTTCTTAAAATAAGAAATTACTGACTGATACCGGAATTTACAAACGACTTTTTTAGAAAATAAGAATTCCTTATTTTAAGTTTTCATTGTAGAAATAAAAGTTTAATAAATATTTTTGGTGTCGAATGCAAGTTTGGAATTAAAATTAGATGTTCCGGGAGTGAAACGACTGTGCCGGAAAGGGTTAAATTTGTATAAATTGTCATAAATCATTACTTCTCATCAATCCTAAATAGCGTACAACGTAAAAATTCGTGGAGTATTTTTTACAAATGAATATTATTAAATAAACTATTTTTCTACATTTTTCCAAATTAAAATAATGTTATATTTCAGAAATGATCGCATGAAAGTTTCTATAAAATTTAGCCAGTTGAGCGTACAAAAAATCTCCAGTGTGCCTAAATTTGAGGTAAGTACTTAAATTGAGTGATTTAAAAAAAAAAATTCATATCAGTTTTTTATGTCTTCTAATGTAATTATTTATGTATGAAGTATGATGTGTCTGTGTTATTTTAAAGCATATATATATATATATATATATATATATACAGTCGCGGTCAAAAGTTTTCGGCGAGCATAAAATTTTTGGTTAATTTGTAAGTATACCCATATGAAGAGTAATCTCAAAGAGATACTTATACATTTTATTGGCATAATGGTTAGGAATTTATTTATGGAATAACAAACAAATATCAATAAATTCAATTGACAAAATTAATGGAAAGGAAAACGTATTTCCTCAAAAGTTTCCGGCCATCTTGGCAAGTTTGGAAAAAAATGATGTTATAATAGAAAATAACGACATTTACAATTAGTATTTTGTCATCATACATTTAGCAATACGCACTGCGGCGCAGCGACGTGGCATCGTGTCAATGAACAGTTGAAGATCTTCTGTGGTAAGTTTTTTTCACTCTTCTTGAAATTTTTGGGGAAATTCTTCTGGAATTGGAATATTTATAAATCCGCACAAATTTGTAAAGTTTGTTCCAAAGATTTTCTATTTTATTCAGATCGGGTTATTGGCCTGGCCATTTCAAAAGCGGAATTTGTTTTTGAGAAAGCCACTGCTTGACGAGCTTGCATGTATACTTTGGGTCGTCATCACTCTGAAACAAATAGTTGCGACCACAATTTTAGCGCGAATATGGCAGCAAATGATCTTACAAGATATCCTGTTACATTGCACCATTCATCTTGCCGTGGATTTTAACTAACGGTTCGACACATTTTCCAGAAAATGCATCCCACAGCATAATGTGTCCCCCGACATGCTTCGGTGTAGGAATAACATATTTCAAATAATATCTTTTGTTTTTAGGTTGTCGAATGTAGTATCTGCCATCACTGTCAAAAAGGTTGAACTTCGATTGATCGGAAAATAAAACTTTTTTCCAGTTTTCACTTGACCAGCCTTTGTGTTCCTTGGTAAACGGTAGTCGGCCCACAGATTTATTTTACTTGTGAAAGTTTTTTTAACACCGACTCTACGATTAAGTCGTACGTCACGTAAGCGACTTGACACGGTAGACCGACTTATTTCAGCAATATTTTCTCTCCGTAAATCGCGGGATATTGCGGCGGAATTTTTATGCGGATCCTCAACTGCTTTTCTCCTTATAATTCTGCCCGCCCGAATAGTCGTTTTCCGGGGTCTCTCGGACCGTGGCAAGCTCTGAAGGCCATGGCCATCTTTATATGTTTTTAAAATATTTTTCACAGTAAATTTTACGATCGATAATTTTGTCGCAATTTCACGAGAGGATTGTCCCTTTAGCCACAAACAAATCACTCGTTTACGAACAATAATTATTGAACTTTTCGTTTTTGAATTTCAACTTCGTTATTCTCGTTGATTAAATAACAAACATGGTCAAAACAAAACTTTACCGATAGTAAAAACTAACGAATGACGAATGGCCGGAAACATTTGCACTCGGGAATTTCGAATTCCTCCTCTTTGCATCAAGTGTCTTCAGTATCTAATCAAAATGATCATATGGTCAGAAGTTATTTGCATATTCCCAACTTTTGTGGCAATTTTCCTTCTTCTTCGCTGAAGCATTCTGGCAAACAAATAAAAGAATCTAACTGGCCGGAAACTTTTGACCACCACTGTATATATTTGTATACAAATATAAACAAATTTAATTTTTTTGTTTTTAACCCACACCTTTTCCAATATCTGATAAAAAATTCTTTAGTTCAGCGTTTCTAATTTTTTTTTATGTTTGTACTCTGAGAACTACTAAGACATCTATTAAGCTATTTATATATATTTTTAGAGCTCTGAGAACTTTGGGTATAGTGTGACAGTTCATTTGAATTAATTATTTTTTACATTATTCTAAATCTGAGAGGACTATAAAATAAACCTCGAGGATCACTGGTTGTTCATAGACTTCCATTTTATAAACGCTGCTCTAGCGTTTCCAACTTTTAACGTAACTACAGCGCCTAGAATACATAGTGTGAAAACGGTTTTACCGTTTTTAATTCAAAATTTTCGAATTCAAACCGGAAATTCTGAAACAAGAATTTTTACTTTAATAAGTCACGAAATATATCCCAGTAAGTGAGGAAAGGAACATTATAGGTAATTTCTGGTATGAATGCGAAATTTCGGAGTTTAAAAAAAGCTAAACTGGTAATGCTTTAAAAAGTGCTAAAAAATTGTAACCGATAAACATGCTACGATGCGGTACAATAATAGGGCGATCGCAGCAACATCTGATTTAAAAAACAGATTTACCTCAAACAAAAATAACCATTACACTATTGACAACATGAACATATTTTCTGTTAATAAAATCTTCTTATAAGTGTATATTTCAGATGTAACTGATTTTGAAGTTAGTTTTTATCATATCAGGGAATTAATCTTTTCCACTCTTCTAGCATTGATTCATCCCTTTGTATGCTAAATAGGGATAGTTTCTAGTTTGCCGTTTTGCTTCGAGTACTGCAACCAGGCACAAAAGGATGCGTATCACGTTTTTTGGCCATTCATATTTTCAAAGCTTATGAAAATCAGTATCCAAGTCAAAGGAAATAGGGTATAATTAAATTATTTAAAATATTTTCCACCAGCTGAAACGTTTTCTCAGTTCGATTCTTATACGATGTTTGCGTTGAAAAGAGCTAGAAGCCAGTGGTGTAGCCAGAGTGGAGTGTTCAAATGCTGTGGAAACGAGTAATATTATAAAGTTTTCTTCGCCTTCAATATAGATAAGGGAGAATAAGGGAAAAATATTTTTATACAAACCATCTGGACCTCCACCCTGTCTACGTTACTGCTTGAAGATGTCGCTGCGATCGACCAGTTATATTTTCAGCATCGTTCTACATTTCGATTTTATAGTACTATTTTGTAGCTGTTTTCCGCACTATGTATTCCAGGCGCTGTAACGTAACTATGCCAATTTTGATCATTTGATCATTTAAACTTTAAAGTAACCAGAGCAAACAAAATCACTAGTGGATGATCGTTTGAAAATTCGTAATTTTTAAATTCAGCAAAGTTTAGTTAATAACATTTTCTGCTTTAAATATAATTTTTAGTACAATATATGGAAATACTTCATGAATTTACTGCAGTAAATCTCTTAAAAGCCTCTCTGCATTTCAAGGATCCAGTTCTTCTCTAACAGCTTTGTGATGAAAATCCGTCGCCTTTTGTCGCTATCACTCCAGATAATTAAGCCATTCTCTGCCAGTTTATTTTTGTCTTTTTTGGAAAAGTAATGTTGTAGACAAAACATACAAGTACTACATGCAGATTTTTAAATCTAAATGAAAAAAAAAATATTCAAATTTTTAAAAAACCTTCCGTACAAAAGTTTAAAATACAATCATAACTGGAATATGTGAAAAAGTTTTGATGATTTTTGGAAAACTTTTATATTCTATAATTGGTTACAACTGTAATTGTAATTGTTTTTTAGAATTTTTGTACAACTTTTTTGAGTAATATTTATTGGAAAAACCTGTATTTTAATTTTCTTAGTAGTATTCACACGAAAAATCATTGGCAAGTATATTTACTAAAGGCTACATCTAAAACTGACTGGTTTAACTATATTTAACCTGAAAAAAATTCAAGAATTGAACAATGTTTTACAAATCATATAAAATTAATGAATTTCCAAATGGACATTATAGAAGAAAAAGGGTGAATAGTAATTTTCTGATGTCCTCGTGCAGTCTTCATGCACAGTATGTAATGTAAATATACATTATGGCACATAGATTTTAAAATTTAAAATTAGTTTACATAAGGTGGCCAATTGACAATAAGGAGGAAAAAAGGGCCCACTAACTAAGAATAATACAATGTCGGATAGAAAAATTGCTACTGAAAATTGCTAAAGATGAAAATCGAAAAATGCTCCTTCTGTTTTTTGTTCTTCATAGCTTAATTTCAGTTTAAAACCAAATTCCACCTCTTCTTAATGAAATTCTAAAATCAATTATAAAATGTACCAATAGTTTCCAATTTAGTGTCAAATGTGAGAGTGACTTCAATAAATTTTTTTAGATAAAAATAAAGACCATATAACATTTTTGTTTCACACAGTGGTAAGTCAGCAAAGAAGTAAAAACTCTTCTAGATAAGAAGCTGAAGATGTATGACTCCATTGCATTTATAGAGTTATGGTAAAAACATATATTTGTGACAAAATTTTGGCTGATTAGTAAACTAACAAATTCTGATATGATTTGTCATTGTTAATATTTATTTAGGTTTTCTTCGAAATGAATAAGAAATCCCTTTTAGGTAGCTTTCATTACAAAAAGTTACCTATTGCAGCCGTTCGAAGGAAAACGGTTCCAGAAAATGTTGGTATATTTTCACCGATCATGACCTCCAGACCTCAAAACCACACCCCGTTCAAATGTTCATTTTTATATGTATATATATGTATATATACAGACCTGCCAAGTGTCCGGCTTTTAGGATACCAGTATTTTAGTACCGAAAATGTTGTTTCATTTAATCGGAGCATTCTGCAATGTAAAAGAAAACATTTTTCTCTAAAAAATTATTGGTGTGCAAAAAGCCGGAGACTTGGCAACTCTCTCTATATATTATATTCATATATTCATATACAGGGTGTTCAGTTAAAGGGGTCCAATATTAATAGGGGTAATAGAGGAGATCACATGGAGCATAAATCAGTATATAAAGCCTGGTCGGATCTCAATAGTTTTCAAGTTACAGCAAATAGAATGAAAATTCGGAAAATTGTAAAAGAACCCTCATTGCTAAACTATCAATAATGCTACATAAAAACGAAGCACATATTTAGAAAGAGCAGAAACAAAACCTACAAAATGACATCAATTGTATTAAAATAGCAATATTTATTGACGAGTTAAAAGCCCTGAAACAGTGAAAAAAGTACGAAATCCAATATACATCAAAATAGTTAATCGTTAATTCCAAAAAGACAACTCTAGCTACAACAAGGAAAATGTAGTAAAATTTGGTCCATTCCGAAAACTTTCGAAAAAGCTTACAATGAACCATATCGGTTTAATTGTGTGAGAGAAATTAATCAGTTTCTTAGTTACAACTCCGCTGTCTTTGACACTAGCAAAGGTTAAACTCCGCCCATCACGATTGGAAACACCGCCTTTTTAATTACTCTCAACTATACATTTTCGATCATGCTTCTTCTGAGATGCAACATTTTTAATTATTCAAGAGTTGAATGAACCAAAATAACTTTACAATAATAGTCTACATTTTAAAGTGGTCTTTTATTGATATAAAGCTTAAGTTAAATTCCTTAAAATTAAACTGGTGGTGAAAATTCGGAAATAATTAAAAATATTGCGATTTGTAACTATGCAAGAAGTTTCAGTACATGTTTTACATGGACAATTATTGTATGTATATGTGCATCATAATTTATGATAGGAAATAATAATAACAAATAGCATAATAATTTTATTAATTATAAATTTAAAAAAGACACTAAATTTTAAATTAATTCATACAAACTTTGTAATTTACAATTTGAGTACACAACAGTCTGTGACTTACAAAATACTGTGCCAAAAAGTGTTGAAAATAAAAGAAAAATGACAAATAAAGAATTACATTCCACGTACTTTATGACATATGTGAAGCATAGTCTTCTGGCCTGCGCTGCACAGTTCAATGTCGGAAGGCAGACGAACGGACATTATTATAATAGGTGTTCGAAGTTGCGCCCATTAACAGAATCGCACAGCCGACAGCGACGTCGTAAAGATTGGCGAACACGCCGAAAAACTCCGACGGAGTTGGGAATGTTTCCTGCAGCGACAACGATTCGCGCTAGTAAATCCTCCGGTGTATCCACAGGCGTTTCATACACCAGCGATTTAAGGTGTCCCCAAACAAAAAAGTCTAACGGATTGAGGTCTGGAGAGCGTGCAGGCCAAGCAACAGGTCCACTGCGTCCAATCCATTTCCCAGGATATGTTGAATTGAGGTGATTGCGAACACCTATGAAAAAATGTGCCGGTGCGCCATCGTGCATAAACCACATATTGTGGCGCAATGTTGCTGGCACATTTTGCAGTAACTGCGGTAAGATATCCCGTAGGAAAACCAAGTACGTACTGCCATTGAGTACATCTGGGAGTAAATATGGTCCTATGAGATAATCGCCGAGGACACCTGCCCATATGTTCACACTGAACTTTTGTTGTGCGTTCGACGGGAAAACAGTGTGCGGATTTGTATATGACCATGTGTGCATATTGTGCGTGTTTACCACGCCCTCTCTCGTAAATGTTGCTTCATCAGTAAATAAAATATTTTCCAGAAATTGTGGATTATTTTCTGTTACATTAAGCAACCAGCGTACGAATTCTGTCCGCTGAGCACAATCTGTTACTGATAACAGTTGTACCCGCTGCACATGAAAGGGGTGCATGTTTTCTGCACGCAGAACACGCCACACACTTTGGTGAGAAACACCGACTTCAGACGCAGCAGCTCGTGTACTCGTGGAGGGGTTATCTTTAAAAATATTCAGTACATCTTCTTCCATTGCAGGTGTTCGTACATGTCGAGGTTTCCCTGCATCAATGCTTGCTGTATTAAACGATCCAGTCTCCCGTAATCGTCTATCGATTTTTATGAAGAGTTTCGAACTTGGGCAACGTCTCCTTGGAAATTGCTCACGGTACATGCGCTGTGCTAGACATGCATTTTCATGAGCTTGCCCGTACATCAGATGCATGTCCGCATATTCTTCGTTAGAGTATTCCGGCATAATTATTATACATCAACTTACTACAATCCCACTTACAACAGCCTCCCTTTAACATAACGCCCACTGATGACTGCTGTTTTATTACACTTTTCTTCCTATACACATAGAAAAGTTGCATAAAAAGTACTTCTTCTTCATCATCCTGAAAGTTCATGGAGGAAACGCAGCAGTCACGGAGTTTGCTTTAAGACAAGGCGAGAGCTGCACAATATGTCATTCACTTGACCAGACTGAATAATGAAAGGGTATTGATAGAGGTTGATCAGAAATGTATAATTGAAAGATATTAAAACGGGGTGTTTACAATCGTCATGGGTGGAGTTTCGCTCTTTCCGAGCGTGCAACAGTACAGAGTTGTAACTAGGGAACTGCTTGATTTCTCCCATACAATTAAACTGATATGGTTTATTGTCAGCTTCTTCGAAAGCTTTCGGAATGGACCAAATTTTAAAACATTTTCCTTGATGTAGGTAGAGTTGCATTTTTGGAATTAACGATTAACTATTTTGCTAAATATTTGATTTTGTATTTTTTCACTGTTTCAGAGCTTTTAACTCGCCATTAATTCTCAATATTCTAAAACAACTTATGTCATTTCGTAGGATTTTTTCTGCTCTTTCTAAATATGTGCTTCGTTTTTATGTAGCATTATCGATAGTTTAGCAATGAGGTTTTTTTTACAAATTTCCGATTTTTCATTCTATTTGCTGTAACTTGAAAATTATTGAGATCCGGCCAGGCATTATATACTGATTTATGCTCCGTGTGATCTCCTCTATTACCCCTATTAATATTGGACCCCTTTAACGGAACACCCTGTATATATATATATGATATATATATGATATATCTATCTATCTATCTATCTATATATATATATATATATCTGACATTTGTCATGCTGTAACTCTCTTATTCATAAACTGATTTGAATGTGATTGAATATGTATGCAGGACATTACAAGGTCTAAACCGAGTTCATTGGCAAGCTTCATCCGCCATCTTGTTTAAAAATGGCGGCCAGTTAAAAAATTTTAATTTTTTTTTAAATTCAAAAAGATGTGTAAAAATTTATAAACTGAAAAAGTTGTTTCTGTTAAGTGTTAGATCGTGATACAAGGATTCCAGAGAATTTTCCTTTTTACTTTATCTTACAAAATGACTGACATATAGATGTTTGAAATTCTAGGTTGGCTGATATTTTGAAACAATCTGATTTCTATTGTGCTGTAAGTCTAATATTGAAATTCGCATTCGAATTCAGTATTCACGAAAACCGGGATTGAATCTTCTATAATCAAATCGGGTTCCAAGCATTTTAGCTTCGGGTGTTTCAGTAAAAATAGTTGAATTTTTAAAAACACGGAATATGGAAGATACCTTTTCCTTATAAATAATAAGAGTAACATCTTACAGAGGAAGGGGTGCTTCGAGCCTTTTGAGATGGTTAGTTGGGACACGGCCAAGAAAAAATGTTGGTAACCACTGCTCTAGATTCTTACAGTCTCTTGCCTTTCTCAATCGCCGATCATTTTATGATTGTAACTTATTAAAAATATGAAATAAATAAAAATACGAAATAAATAAAGGGAATTCGGGAAAGTTTAAAAAATCACTCTAAAAATTCCTAATAAACTTTAGTGAAAAAAGGACAAAAAATAATATATTGGACTACAAGAGTCAAATCAGATCCTTTTACTAACGGAAAGCAGTCGCGAAAAACCACTAAAAACTGCATGAAAACTTAAATTAAATAATTCTAAAACATTATACGAAGTACATAATTTCAGACATCTATGTACCATCCTGTCACATAGTGTAGCTATGCATGAATAGATAATGCTTATTTTCAATTATAAAAATCATACCGGTGTTTTGAAATTCGACGGGAAAAGCACAGAATAACAGATTTCCACATCATACAATTTAACAATATAAGAGAAATGACACAGTTTATAAGATATAAAAATAGAAGTCAAGACAATTACATAGTTAGTAATATAAAACTTGAGGCAATACAATTTAGAAGACCTGTTCCCATTTACAACTTTCCTCTATATTTTTAGAAATACAAATTTTGTTCAATTTAGAGAAAACTATTGGAATGGAATGCGATGTTATTTTAAGGATTTTATATCCAAGCTAATCAACCTTTGATGTGTTTGTTTATTGCATTTATATTGTGTATAATTGCATTATTGCTTAGCTGTTAAACACTATAGCATAATTTTCTTACATTTTTTTTCATTGTAGAACATAGAACTGTTCAGTTACATCGGTGGTTTCATAGGTCTGTGGCTGGGAGTCTCCCTTTTTACTTTCGTTGATTTCTTAGAAACAGTGACGGATATCATAACTTTTTCTGTGATTAAATGTAAAAAGATATATAGAAAGAAAAGTACACGCCGCATATTTTTTTATCGAGATTGAGAGGTTTAACTTGCTTAACATTCCCGTTCAAGTAGCATTTCTCATATTATATCGTCATGAATATGTCTGATATGTTCTTAATGATGTTTTGAAAGGCTTTTTAAATAAAATTATTAAACTGACTTGTGTTTGTTTAGTTTGTTATTTAACTCTTTTCTCTCACTACATATAAGGTTAAAAATAATATAGGCGCAAACTCATAGGAATGGTGGTGTGCGCCAAGAGCAACAAATTTTGCAAGAGAATTCGTGTCGCAATTCAGCCAAAAAAGATCGGGTGTCCTGAATTCTATTACAGTAAACATTCCTGTTTTTTATTTGACAGAACAAGTGCATAATCAAAAGTTCTATTGCAAAATTTGTCTTTCTGGACGTGTACAATCTTTAGGTTTGTCATTCGGAAACTCCTTTCTGTTTGGGAAAACCAATTTGTACCGGAAACTTTTGCTCGTTAATTATTTTACATTAGCTATCGGATTTAATATCTAATAATTAAATGCTAGAACTTTCCGGTACGAACCAACTTTCGCAAACGGAAAGTACATTCCGAACAACCAAATTTTTACATAAAAACCGTAATACCTTTACTATTCACCCCATTTAAATTTCACTTGCCTAATCGTTGATTCCATTGGAAATATTTTTAAAACTCGTCTGTCTGTATGGCTGAAACTTCCTGCCCTGTTTTTTCTCCACCTTTACCACGTCGTTAACCGATGTACTTTTATACCACTTTTAATTCGTAGAAACAAAAAGAAGTCGCAAGGGGCAAAATCAGGTGAGTGCGGCCGTGGGACGAAAGAGGCATGCCATTTTCAGCAAAGAAGTGGCGAATGGTGGAAAAATCATCCCCCGTCTGTCACAAATCCGGCTTCTTCTATCGCACACTATTATGCAGTTTTTTCAACAGCTCCACATAGAATGCATGACTTACTGTCTGACCTGGTGACACATTGTTCACGTAATTCCAAAATTAAACAACAACAATAATAATAATAATAATAATAAAGGAGGAACCAGCGACCGATCTTTGTTTTGATATTTCTGCCAATATTGTAATGAGTTTTTAGGGTTTTTAATTGATATCTCCGGTAATTAACGTTGTATTCAAACTGTTATTATTTGTCGGGTGACAGCGAGTATTCAGCTGTAAGTACAGAAAATTTCAAGTCTCTAACTTATACAGTTTCTGATAACGGACTCTGTGAAGGACAGACAAACAGACAAAGAAGTGAGACAAATATGATTTCGTGAGTTGAACGAAACCCTAAAAATGGGAAGAAATTTTTAAACAAAGAAAGAAGTTTATTTGTGGCAAACATTGCACCTCGAAGCGTAACTCGCTGGATTCCCGGAAACAGCCGGGCATTTACATCGAAACCCGACTCCTCTCTTCTGAAACACACCGAAATAACGGGTCTATCCTCATGAAATTTGGGATACAGGAGTAAAAAAA
This sequence comes from Maratus michaelseni, assembly GCA_963931845.1. NCBI lineage: Eukaryota > Metazoa > Arthropoda > Arachnida > Araneae > Salticidae > Maratus > Maratus michaelseni. The sequence goes on from OZ007594.1 coordinate 66,684,424, forward strand.
AAATCAAGATTTCAGAAAACCAACTTTCGAAAAAATCCAACCATAACTTTTGAGATATCAATTAATAGTTTTTAATATTTCATTCAAAATCGAACACTTTTTATTTAATGACAGCCGCATGTTTTTGATGATTTTTTTTTTTTTACACAGACAGCGGTCTGTGTAAAAAGAAGAAAATTTTGAAGTGTAGTTTTAAAAGATGCATGCAAATTATTAGATATAACTATGCTACAGTTTCGAAATTGACACCGCGCGATTTGTCTAAATTTCAGGATTAATATTTTCAAAATTTTAACGATATACGAATATTAGAACCAAAGATAATATTTATTTTTGTATTAATTGGATTGCGTGTTGTTTCCCAACCCAAACAACCGTCTGCAAACGAGTTATCTTTGAAAGAAAATAATATACTGTGATCATTCGGGGCTCTATAAAATTATTAAAAATATTGCATTTATCGAATTGAAAACTATGCAACTATGCGTATTTTTAACGCTGATTCCAAAAATGTCATTTTCGTAATGATCCGACAATTAGAATACGAAATATTAATTCATATTTTATTGAATTGATCTAACAAAAATAATTTATTTTTCACGCCAATCATTTTGGCTGCTAATGGAAAGAATGAAAATTTTTATATTGGGCAAATTCGCGCTCTATTATTATTATTATTATTTTTTTTAAATATTGCATTTATCGATTTGAAAATTATCCATCTATTCGTATTTTTTAACGGTGAACCCAGTTTTTCTCCCGGGGCATTCAAATGTCTACGAATACCGTGCTCGCTGGCGCATATTTTAATTTAATTGAGCCAATGTCAACAGTCGCTATAAAAGTGTTGCACGTACTAATCTTGCATGGTGATCAAACATTTGGTTTCTTCTGAACATCTGTAACTGCATTAAATTGCCGAAATGTATGTTGAATGTAGCGAACATCTTTTCATTGTTCTTGATTTTCTTTAAATGCGTGACTATCATACATAACATCTCACACGGAACCATCGAGATTTCATAACTGAACAGAAACTCAAAATCTTTCCATTGTTAGCGCATCACTTTCAAGTAGTTACCTGTCACTAACGACATCTGCAGAATATGTCTATCTTTTTGTATCAGAAGCTTGAATGTGTTATTCAGAGTTGATCTTCCAACCAGACTTGTTGCTACATCAGCGAACGGACTAGTGAATGGACCTTTGATTCTTGAGGAGGTTGAATAAATATGTTTTCCATTCTAATAATGAACAGTTTCAGGCGATCACTGTTAGCTGCAACCTGATCACGAATACTCTGCGTGATGCTTATGAGTAATTCATGCTGTTCATCACGCATGATTGTATCTGCTATTTGTTTTCCGATTTTTTCTCTATTGTTGTCTTCGACACCAACGCCAATTTTCGATTTCGAAGCAGTATCGACCGCGTTCATGTTGATGCTTTTATATGTTTATTTAAATCTAAAATACAGCAGTTAACACTTTGTTGACTGACTTTATTCCAAAAATTCTTCAAATGTTTACACATATATTTGGAAATATTTATACACGTTATTTATTTATTTTTTTATGATTGTACATTGATGTATATTTTGGCCAAGTGGAAAAATTTCAAAACATAAAAGCAATATATTCATTAAACGGGCGATTTTCAAATTTGAGTCATTTTTGAGTTTCAAATTAAAAAAGCAAACTTTAAATTAATCGTTGTTTGTGATTAGACATGCCTTGTACATGTTTATATGGTCAACATCAACTTTTTATTACATTTTTGTCTTATAAGGCATACATACATATCTATGAAGCAAACTTCATAGATATGTATGTATGATAGAACTTCATAGAAATTCATATGTAACTATGAAGAAAAAAGTCAGGTCTTTTAGCAAATGTCAGTTCGGCTATTTTTTTCTTTTTTTTGGAAATTTTAACATGAAATCAAAATTTTTTAAATGCTTCCACATAGACAATACTTCCACACTTTTGACTATTGACGATAAGAAGGTAAGTATTAATATTATTTAAACATGTCAGGTCTTTTACTTTTAATGGGTAACATACCTGATAAATTAATATTATTTTTTTTTTTGTTAACATTTGTAAAATGTTTAGGCTTAGAATAATATAGCTTAAATATACTTTCGCGGATAATACTTCCACACTTTTGGCTATTGACGATAAGGAAGTAAATAGTATTATTATTTAAACTTGTCGGATCTGTTACTTTTAATGGGTAACAGGCCTGACAAATTAACATTTTTTTCTTACCATGTGTAAAATCTTTAGGCTTAGGATAATGTAGCTTAAATATACTTTCGTGGATAATACTTTCACACCTTTGGCTATTGACGATAAACAGGTAAATAGTACCATTATTTAAACTTGTAGGATCTGTTACTTTTAATGTGTAACAGACCTGACAAATTAATATATATATATATATGTTTTGCTACAAGCGTAAAATTTTTAAGCTTAGGATTATATATATTAAATATACTTCCCACAGTGACTTTTGGTGTTCTAATCAGATAATAATGCTACATTCATTTAACTGAACAAAGTTGATAGAAACCTGACAAGATAAAAAAGTACTCACCTTATGAATAGCCAAAATTGTTAATGTTATCATTCAGGTTCAGCATATGACTTCAAAATGGCTTTTACTACTTACTGAATCATGAAAATAATCTTTAAAGCTTGTGCTGCCATACACAGAGTTATTTTGACAACTCTTTTTATTGGTAACAGATGAAAGTAACAGACCTGACATTTCTCTTGGACAAAACAAAACAATTAATCTAAACTAAAAAAATAACATATATTTTAAGGATATTTATCGATTTATTACATTGCAATATGTATTTTTAAATACATAGGTTTTTTAAAGTTATTTTTAATTAGAAATATAATTCTAATGGTTGATCATACGAAAAATTCAGTTTGATCAAGAAATTTGACTTTGTCATTTCGCACAACACATTTTCTATGTTTACTCTGTGATAAAATTCTATTAAATATATATATTAGGAATATTCTTACAGTAACATACATTAATAACTCTTAACACATGCACATTTTGGAAAAATCAACATTGAAACCCTCAGGATTATTTAATTTTAGAATAAAAATTAGTCTTTTCTCGGACATAAATATTGCCTCAAATTTGGAAATCTCCCAGATAATAATTTTATAACAGTCAGAGGAGATACCGCTTTTCGATTTTCTTTTCTGCAAGTATATATAAAAGTTAAATATATGAAGGCAAGTCAAAATTGAATTTAAAAACTTTATTGAGATATTTTTTTCTACTGAGTACAGGTGCTTAATTTTAAAAGTATAATTTTATTAAACAAAAAATTCAATCAAGACACAAATAATACTCATACAATAGTGACAAAAGTGAACCTGATTACATTTGTTTGTCATCTTCATAATTCAAAATTATCGTCTCCCTTTTTTTCCATTTTATAACGGCATACACAAAAATATCCACTAATATTTCGATCACATCAAACAGTGTTATCAGAGATATCCCGAGCCATAATCCCATGTATCCGCCAATATAACTGGGTAACTCTTCGCTCTAAGTTATAAAAGAAAAGAATACTTTTAAAAACCATAAAATAAATCATATATATATTGAAATACGTGGTGTTCTACAAAGACCACAAAAACAATGTAGATAGAAATATTTACCACCAGGTGAGGTATACAAAACTGCCTAAACAACCATACGTATAAGATCATTACTTTTTGAAAATAAGACCACAGAAAAAGTTTGACCATTCAAAAGATTGACAGTTGAAGGGGTCGATGTAAGAGAATGTCAAGCCACATTTTTGAACTTCTGAGATATTTCAGATTGGAAGTTTGATCAAATACTCAAATCAATATGTATAACCTAAAGTTTTTTCGCCAATGTCTTGGCAACATTTGAGATATTCTGAATAACAATATATCATTACTTTAATGATCTTACTATTACGTTTTTTGTAAATGGCGAAAACGAAACTTGTTACTAATGCCCCCAAGTAACATTAGAAATAAATTATGTGTAGGATTTTATAATTTTCAATATTAAGCAACAGAATACGGTGTTAGATATATTTCACCGAAAAAGTGGCTGGGCACTTTTATGCCCGGACCCCCTCAATTCACTGCACATAAAATAAGCTTTACTCGAAGTATAAATATGAAACATTTCATAATAGATATGACAAGATGTTCATATTAGAAGTTTATTAAAGTGTGCTTAATGTATGTCGCGAATATCGAGGAATGTTTGAGTGCAATGTGGATTTGGCGTGTGAATACAATCCCTCCATGTATCATCACAGACACATTTCTATTGAACCAAATTTTGTTAAAAATTCATCAACGCACACGAGTATTACATACAGAGATTATTTCAAGCAGTTTGCTCATTTAAATATAGTTTCATTATACCAATGTTCATGTTTCCACGGAAGAATATATTTGGAGCAATGGATATGACATCTTTTGCTGCTATCTCGAAATCGATGTATCCTAGAGGTATGGTTGTTTGGTGAATTTGTATGAACTCCGAGCGAGAAATCTCTCTCTGAAAAGTTTATGTGGTCTTGACAGAAATCCTTGAACAGATTTCAACTGTTTCTGCAGAAAAACATACACGTTTGCATGTTTCTCTTTTCTGTAATACAGAACTATTAAAATAAAATACACATTTACATGTTAAATATTAAAGTACCTCTAAAAAGGTACTACAAATTATTTTTTTTAGATAAAATTTCAAAATTAGGTAAAAAGATGAAATATTTTCTTACGAATTAATTAAAATAAATATGTATTGTAGTTTCAAAATCGGTGTTTTCTTCATAATATGCTTCTTTGTATAGCACTGATTATTAATAATGCTTACATATAGTTAGGTGAGGGAATCTTTAATCTTGAGGTGAAGAGTTGTTTCAGTTACGCTCGACAAATGTTTTAATGGCTACCGCAACTATATCTGCCCGCAAATTCATATCACGCTGTGTATTAGTTTTCGTTTCACTCAGAGAACTATACGACAAATCAGAAAACAAGGGAAATAAATAAGTGAAAATTTGTTGATTAAACATTAATAAGGAACAAAAATCTTATGTAGAAATGTGTATGATATTTCCAATGGAAATAATCATTAGAAAATTAAATTTTAAGAAGGCAAAAGAATGTGGACAGAACGGTTTATTGCGAGGGTCGATCCAGAAATAATGGTTTCCATCAAATTTACAAATAGACAACAATATTTATTCTCATAGAAATTTACATTGTTGAAAAGAAGAAAGTTTTCTCTATTTCTCTACATAATCGCCATCTTTTTCTACGCATTTTTGTAGCCGGTACTCTAATTTCTGTATCGCAATGTCGTAGACCTCCGCCGCCAACCCGTTGACGAAGCGTTTCACCTCTTCTTTGACGTCATCGTCGCTCCGGAAGCGTTGGACACCCAAATGTTCCTTGATCTTTGGGAACAAGTGATAATCACTAGGTGCAATGTCCGGACTGTAAGGTGAGTGGGACATGACAGTCCACCCAAATCGTGCCAAAAGTTCCTGGGTTTGACGGGATACACGAGGTCGGGCGTGGTCGTGCAGCAACGTTGCACCGGCTGTCAGTCGTCTTCGCTGGCGGTTCTGGATAGCTCGCCTGAGTTTTCTTAGTGTTGCACAATAACTCGCACTTGGCGGGATCAACAATGGGAACCTCCATCTCGGACGGCTGCTGAGCCAAGAATAAGCGGCGCGGCGCAGCAAAGCGTGGCCGGGGGAATCACGAGTGCGGGAATAGCCGCGCACAGCTCTGTTGCCGTATTTCGCCTCGCCCTTTCCCCTGCGGCTGTAGCTGTTTGGGAACCTTACTTCTGGATCGACCCTCGTAGAATCGATGATTATATATATAAATAGAATATATTATTTAGAATGTATGTGCATACATATTTTGCCTTATTTGCAACATTTTCAAAATTTAAAGTATGACTCGATTCGTTAGAATTTTTAGCAATAGAGAATTTACTAAACATTTTTATTAGAAACATAATGACAACTTAATTTTTAAACAGTCGTAAAATAACAGAGAGTTATTATACGGAGCTTATTTAATTGACTATAAAGGGACTTTGTCGAGCGAAACGATAGTTTTTTTAGAATGGCTATAATGTAACATTAAAATTGAAAGTTTTAAAAATTTAACCGCTTAGAAAAAAATCTGATTAGAAATCCAAGCAATCCTATAATCATATTTGGATTTATTCTATATAACAACAAAACAATTAATAGAAAATCCCTTAATTATGGATGAGATGCATCAGTAACAGGACAATTAAAATATCTTTCAACAATTACAGATTTTAAAAATTAATTTTACTCTTTTCATTAGTTAACTCATTTTTATTTAAGAAAATGTTGAGTGCGCGGGATATATCTGTAGAAAATTTGTAATTTTTTTTTGATTTTCTGAGTGATTCGAGATAGTATGTACAAATATAATAAACAGTCATGTCACATTAATATGACCATCTGACAATATTATAAATACCACTTTGTGCAGCTCGTAGAGCATCTGAACTGCTGAAACGAACTGAATGAAGTGCTGGTAATGTTTTTATACCGCTAACCAGGCCCTTACCTGTCCGGCATGAGTGCCTAGCTTGACGAGTTAGTACCTGAGAGCATGGCTGTGATCCACCTAACAATAGCCTTGTTGGCATCGCTGCAGTGCTCTCTAGTGAATTTCTACAAGTAACTTTGTTTGCCTGCTCAAGGTTTCTATTTAACTTTGTTGAACTGGCAGATTTATAAAAAGAAAAAATAAGGAAGAGAAAGGAATTGGTCTCGTAATTTAGAACTTGGATCAAGTGACAAGACCTTCATCTGACTCGGCAAACCCAGAGGTATAATTCATAGAGAAGTTAGAGGACTTTGCACCCACGACGGATTTTACATGCACGCGTACATAGTATGCGTACATACTGTATGCGTACATGCTGTAGCGTACATAGATTTACATATTTGCCATGTTTGTTGGCTTGTCACGTTCATGGTGGGTTGTCGCTGTAGTGTTTGCGCATTTTATGGGGGCTGATTTAACTTTTCTTTTATTTGTTTCTGTCAGGGTTTTTTGCAATTTTTATGGTCTCACCCCAGTTGTGGGTTGTTGTTGTCTACTATTATCCGTTGGGTTTTTGTCTCTTTCTTGATAAATTGATATTTCTAGCTTGTGCTAGAGATGGTTGTCACATTTTGAAACCTGGTCTTCTTTCGAGAGTTTCACTGGTTATTATGTCACTATCGTGGGTTTTGTCCCATTGTAACTTTTGTTACTTATGGTTGTCACAATTCTGGATGTTGCACCATCATTTTTGTTGGTAACCCGTGCATTATAGCTAGGAGTTTTGATTTACTTTTTTCTTCCTTCGTGAATACACTTAATGTGATCAGTCCATTGAATCCTAACGGCTGTTATCACTGCTTTTGAATTTTATGCACCTTGTCGATTTGTTATTTGATAAACTCGGTGCACTAATGAAGTGGGTCTTGTTCCGTGGCCGTTAGTCCGTCATATACCTATGAGGTTGTATTCACTTGATGAGACACTATTTGTTTTTCACTATTCACTTTCTTTGGCATGTGTGCTTTTTGCATTCACCAATTAATGACTTTGTTGTGTTTTGTTCCCTTTTTGTTGGTTATTTGACTTCATCAGTTCATGAAATTCTGTCGGTCACTGATGACTTCCACTTCTCACTAGTGCTGAAAAAAAAAGAATTTTTTTGGTGTAGCAAAGAGGTTTCGTTCCTACTTTTTTTAAATATGAGTCAGAATATATACTTACCAAAGGGAGGTCTTTTGAGGGTGGGAAATGCTATTTAGCAATCTCGCTGCTGGGAAGATGTATTTATTGTGATATGAGATCTGTGTTTTCTACTAACCATCTGATCACTGCTCTTCCTTTTGTTTGAACATGCTTGTTGTTAACTAATGGTTTATAGTGATATTCAGCCATCCTAATTTCAGTTTAGTGGACAACTTTAAGTTGCAAGGTGGAGTACCCATGGAGTGAGTAACTCGATTCAGGTGGTCTTATAGATGCTCGATTGGGATTAGATCCAGAATATTTGAGGGAAGTGCGGTAAAATCTAATTTATGTTCCTCTAATCACTCACGTATAAGGTCAGTTGTATAAGATATCCCATTGTCATGCTGGAAAATATCATCATTCTCAGGAAAAGCAATCTGTATCTATGAGCATACGCGATCCGCAAGAGTCTATATGCTTTTTTGTATTGATCTACACTGTCATCCAGAATGATGCGTGCTCTTAGAAAATGCCACTAAATTACCTTGCAGATCACAAATCTGCTTCAGTCAACTTGTACTCGGCTAAAAATGGTTGAAGGGTGTTTATTCTCTGATGTTTATCGCCGTATACGCCAAGGTCTGCCTGTCCGAGAGAACAAGAAACGTTATCCACCAGAGAAGGCAAAGTTTTAGAAATAAATTGAAGTTCACCATTGATTATCCGTATTGTTTTGCATATTCTAGCCTCTTCCGCCAATGTACAATTGTTATTACAGTTGATGTCACCACCCGTCTGCTGTGGGGTTACAAATGAAGTAATGTTCGCTAAACTGTCTTTTTGAGCTCAGTTATTGTATCCCCTATATCCATTTTAGCAGTAAGTTGTTAAACTGTCGTACGTGTATTCACTTGAATGCACTGCCGTAGCTGCCGTTAACATCTTTCATCTATATCTCGATTGAACGCTTTAATTTTCACGTCGCCTATTTTTTAAGGCCATTTTTCCATGCACGATGCGCTTTAACTGCGACAGCATACAGATACTTAACAAACTCTGTAGTTACATAAATATTTCATCACTTGGCCTGGAAACAAATAATCATTCCGTTTGGTACAACTAATAAATCCCTCCATTTCTGCAAGACAACATCAAATGAAATCTTTTCCGAATAACTGCGACACACATTATAAACCTTCTAAATCTGCTGATACCATATGCCTTTTGAGTTTGGATATTTAGCACTGACGTAAAGTAGGAGGTGGTTACATCAATGTGACTAGACTGTTTAGAAATGGATAAGGCTTTTTTTGAACATGTACAAGATAAAGAAAATCAAATCTTTTAATTTAATTGTCAAGAAATTGGAGTTTATAGAATTCGCCCAATATTAAAGTCAAAGAAATAAGATTATTGCCAATAATGTTAACAGTTTGATGAATATTGAATATTGAATATATAAAACATGTTTTCATCATATACAAAATGATAGCCATCATACCGAATGTAACGCTCATATTTAAATTTATTATCAATAAATAATGATATTTTGGAACAGTGCATATAGCCAAACAACTTTATTTTCTCTTTTTATATTTTGTACGAAAATTCCTTTTGAATTTTATACATTATGTTCGTCACTCGATAATAAAATCTGACTACATATTTAGTTTATTATACGCTATGTTAAAGTAATTACGTATTTGAACTTACTGATTGTCAAACGTTTATCTTTAATGAATTATTTACATAAGACAATTATAAGCAAAATTATTTTATTTCTATTAAAAAGTGCCAATGATTTTGTTTCAAGATTTTTTAGGGTACTTTTTTGTCAGCCGGGAGCCAGTGACATACACACATATATACATATATATGAAAGGTTGTGTATGGATGCAACAAATTCATGGAACACTGGCGGCTCGTGAAGATGTGTTATTTTGCAATCAACTTGCGTGAAATTGTGGGTAATAGCTGATATAGGATAATCAAAGTGAAAACACAAGATGGTTGTTTGCGGTCGTATGTTTAATCCAGACAATCAGGCGTAAGTGTATCAAGGCAATGAGTTTAACATTCCGGACATTTCTCCTTAAAAATCAAGCCAGTTATCGTTCTAAGGTGTTTATTCATCCAACATGAGAATGTAAAACAACTCCCACAATACGAAAATATTCGTAAAGCCCTCAACCTTTGGCATGAATCACTATATCATGCAATATGACATTAAAAAGTAGATTTAGAAAACTACAGAATTGTAGACATCAGATAACATATATTTAGCACTTAAAAAACAGAATTCTGAGTTCTGAAGTCATTGCATCTGCTTTTTGTCAGATTCGCGGAGGTCGACAGATATCGACGTAGTAGAGAAACAAACCAATCGGTGAAAGACGCGCTTCGAGAGCTGGGCAGCCAAGCCAATGATGCGAGAGGGAGTTGTTTATGGAGAAAGAATCCCATAACTTCGAAGTAAAACGTCTAGCGTCGAAAATGCGCGGGAATCCAGATCTGTGGAATTAAGATTGGAAATAAAAATAACAAAATAGCTTTTAAACATTCGAAACTAAAAACTAGCTTCTCTCAAAATATTATAGATTGGATATTTGATATAAATTTTTATGAAGAGACTATAGATTTAGATTAAGATTTTGAATAAGATAATTATTGATATACGCGTTTTGAATTTAAAGAAAAATTAAATAGAAATAAACAATATATATTAGTAAGAAATTGGGACGGAATTTAGAATACCTTAATATTGCGAATTAAAATATATATTTACAGTGGTGGCCAAAATTTTGGACATTTTTTGAAAGTTTCATGTTTTTCAACTTTTTGTGCTTGTAGAATATATTAATTTTCACTTAAATACAAACGTTTATATATCAAATTGAAGGAATTGAATGTAGAATTTAATAATAAAAACAGTATTACAATATATGTATTACAAAAAAAGTTATGCTCATTTTAGTAGAACAAACAAACACAAATAGTTTTGAATAAGGACGTGTTTTGTAATAAAAGCGTACTAGCCAATCACAAACACTGTTCTGAGGACCAATCAAATGTCTGTAACTATAGTTTAGGTTATTTGGATGGTAAAAGAGTTATTGTTGTGGAAATATTTTGATGCATACTAGTACAATTAAATAGAGTATTGCTGTTTTTGAATATTTAAAATCCTTTTTTTAATTAAACTAATTTTAAATTATGTCATCAACAAGAAGAACTAATTGGACATCTACAAAAAGAAGCCGAATTGTCATATTGAGAGAAAATGGCCTCTCTTATGCTGAAATTGCAAGACAAGTTGGTGGTTCAGTGACTTGTTCTGGTGTACGAAAGTTCTGTTTACGTTATGAAAAAACGAAATCAGTGGAAAATAAGGCCCAATAAGGCCGAAAACAATGCACAAGTGCTGCTGCCGATAGAATAATTAAACGGCTATGCCTTCAAGATAGAAAAAATTCCTCAGATGCCATTAGATGTAAAATGAATGCAGCGGGTATTGCAGTACAATAAGAAGAACGTTATCAGGATTTGGACTACAAGCTAGAATTCCAAGAAAAAAAACATATTTAAATCAAAAGCAACGCGAAAAACGAGTTAAGTGGGCCAACGAACACATTAAATGGTCAGAAAATCAATGGAAGCAAGTAATCTGGAGCGATGAGAGTAAAATATCGCTCTTTGGTAGTGATGGTAGAAAATACGTGAGACGTAGATTAGGAGAAGCACTTCATCCTGATTGCATTGAAGTAACTACAAAAAACCCAACAAATGTCATGATTTGGGCATGTATGTCTGCAGATGGTGTGGGCAGAATTCAAGTGATTGATGGCATCCTGAATGCCAAAAAATACATCGACGTCAAAATACAAAATACGTCCATCTAATAAAAGACAGCTTATTGAAGCTATAATTGATTCTTGGCACCATGTGTTTAAGAAAGATGAACTCCAAACACTCATTCACTCGATGAAAAGACGCTGTGAAGCTGTCTTAAAAAATAAGGGTTATCCTACTAAGTATTGATTGTGTAAGTATCACAAAAAATGCAAATCTAAGATAGATCTTACTATTAGTTGCATAACTTTTTTTGTGATACATACATTGTAATACTGTTTTTATTATTACATTCTACATTAAATTACCTTCAATTTGATATATATACGTTTGTATTTAAGTGAAAATTAATATATTCTACAAGCACACAAAGTTGAAAAACATGAAACTTTCAAAAAATGTCCACACTTTTGGCCACCACTGTATATATATATATATATATATATATATATATATATGTGTGTGTGTGTGTGTGTGTATACATATGTATATGTATATATGTATGTGTACATCTATATGTATATATCACTGGCGTCCGGTTAACAGGAAAAAGCCTTTTTGTATATTTGAGATGGAAAATCAGTTTTTTTTATTTAAGTAAAAAACTTACAACAGCATATAGGTACTTTCAGTTTAGGAAAAAAAACGCATCATTTAGTATTGCAACAAAATAGGATGTTTATATTTTGATTTCTTTTACCCGGTCTTTCTCTGCTATATTGTATATATTTTGAATACATTACCACATTAAGAAAACGAGGAATACATTAATAAGTGCCTTTTATATGTCATTGCGGTTTAAATTTTAATATGATTTATAAGTTTATCATGAAATGCAGACATTTACTCTGCTAGAAGATTTTTATTATAATTTATAATCTCTAGTAATGCACTGTCGTTTTTAAACTGTACTGTAAATGTTGTTATAAGAAGAAAAATATCTGAAAGTGTGTCGTGTTTCAACTGTTTGTTTAACGTTATTATTCCCCTTTGAAATCGTTTAAAACCTCAAAAAGCCTTTTTTTAAGTAATTTCATTGCTTTTTAAAACCATTACTGATGCTGTTAAAATATAGTGGAAGATACGAGATACATTTTCAGATCTATTAAATTCAGCGAAAAAGTTGTTTCTCAATGGAATTGAATATTGCTTTATCAACAGCTTAAACGATAAAGACCACAATATCAATTATAAGGATCTATTTAGGGTTGTTTCTATAATAATAAAAAATATAAAAGAAGACCAAAACATGTCCAAATTTAAATTTATGTCGTAACTTCTGTTTCGTCCACAAAATTGACTTATTTAAAAAGAAACAATTTAAATTTGATAATAAGTGTTTGAGATTCATCTAATATTTAAACTTTCATACGCACACGTAATAATAATAACAATATATATATATATATATGTACTTTAAACTTTCTTTTATATGTAGAGTTGCAAAGGCTAGAAAAAGCTCGGTTTAAACCTGGGAATAAACTTGGTTTTTTGGTAATAAACCAGGTATTTTGGGAATAAACCTGGGAATAAATCGGGTCTATTGGAAATAAACCTAGGAATAAATCGGGTCTATTGGAAATAAACCTGGGAATAAACCATTTTTTTGCAACTCTATTTATATGACATATACAGGGTGTTTCAGTTAAACGTTTCAGAACTTCAAAGAGGGGTAGCGTACATCCTTACGAACCAAAATCATATACCAATGGGCATTCAGAAATGCTTTCCGGTCGCGGTAGATGGCGTTGTGCAAAAGTTCCAAGCTTTCGTGCAGGGAATCTTCATTTCGCACAAGAACGCCAAGTTAGTAGCATGGATGATTACACGAACGCAGAATTAGCCGATATGCATTTGGTGTACGAGGCTGCAAATTGTAGTGGGCCAGCTGCACAGCGTTTGTATGCGGAACGATATCCGACGAGGCGTATTCCCAGTCATAATTTATTTACAAGACTGCACCAGATGTTAGCTGAGACAGGTTCATTTGAAAGAGCTGACAGGGTCAGGGTAAGAACAGCACGGACTCCAGCCGTCGAACAGAATGTGCTGCAGCATGTACAGAGGAATCCAAGAACGAGTACACGAAGTCTAGCAAACGTAGTCGGGGTTTCACCTTGCAGCATCTGGAGGATTCTCCGAGAACAAGACATGCATCCGTTTCACGTGCAGCGTGTCCAGGCACAGCAACCGGAGGATTATGCACCTCGTATTGCTTTCGCACAGTTGTACTTTGGATAATGTGCTACAAATCCCACTTTTCCTGCTGAAGTGTTGTTTTCCGATGAGGCATCCTTCACAAGGGAAGAAATTTTCAACTCGCATAACGACCATATCTGGGCGGTCGAGAACCTGCATGCAATACGACGTCGTGCAGCACAGATTCGATTTTCGGTGAATGTATGGGCCGTTATTATGGGAGATCACCTCATCGGACCTTACCTGTTACCGTGTCGTCTAACCGGAGATAACTACTTGCTCTTTCTGCAGCAAGTATTGCCACAACTTTTGAGAGATGAACAGATTTCGGCATCGACAGACAATGTGGTTCCAACACAATGGAGCCCCTGCCCATTATAGAGGAGCTGTTCGTAACTACCTGGATGTCACATTTGGTCAACAGTGGATCGGACGTGGTGGTCCCGTGCATTGGCCTGCTCGGTCACCCGACCTATAATGTCTTGATTTTTATTTCTGGGGTCATATGAAATCGCTAGTTTATGACACCCCTGTTGACAATGCTGAGGAGCTGGTTGTAAGAATCGCAGTAGCTGCCGGAGAATTTCGAAATTCGCCTGGACTATTGCAGAATGTTCGGATGTCCATGCGTCGCAGATGTGAGGCGTGCATTGTAGCCCGTGGAAGCAACTTCGAACACTTACTTTAATCCATGTACCTTTTGCTTCTTTTCATGTATTATTAAAACGATTTATCACTTACGGTCGCTTTTCTTTAGGGTGCTTCTGTGTACAACACCGCTTCAGGAAAGCATTTCCGACCCCACATTGCTACAGTGGCTCACAAAAGTGTTCGTACACTTTAAAATTTTGCAGTAAAAAGGATTTTCCCTGGAATAGATTTAGAATATGAAGTCCAATATTTTTTCACACCGTCTCTATGTTATTCCAAATAACACCCAGCATTTTTTTAAATATTGACTGTTTTCTTTTTTATCTAGAAATAAAAATAGAAGGAGGGAGAGAAAAAACACATCACAAAAGTCTTCGTACACTGAAACATTTTCGGATAAATTCATAATTAAAACTTTCGTCTGTCATTCTATTTTTATTTTTGCATTTTGGTGACTTTAAAAAATAGTTTGGCTTTATATTTTGCTTGATTGGTCCGTAATATTCTATTTATTATTAAAAATTGCTCGTAAAACTAACAGCATTCGAAAATTAATTATCTTTCATCATAATAGTGGTAAATCAGTTAGAAATATTGCTAAATTAGTTAATTTATCAAATTCTACAGTGCAGTATGTGATAAAACGCTTTAAAGAAGAAAATCGGATCGAAAACAAAGTAAGAAAAGGACGTCCGTCAAAGTTAACACAATGTGATCAAAGAATTATAATTAGAAAAATTGTAAAAAAATCCACGTTTAAGTGCTGTAAAAGTTGCTACAGAATGTAATGAAAAATATTCTACTTCAATTTCACCTGAAACTGTTCAACGCGTTCTGAGATCAGCTTGATTAAATGGGCGTTCTGACCGTAGAAAAATTTTTTGATAATGCGAAAAACAGAAAGCTCAGGCTTTCCTTCGCAAAATCAAAGATAAATAAACCCGAATGGTATTGGAATAATGTCTTATTTGCAGACGAAAGCAAGTTTAACATTTGTGGCTCCGATCGGCGTATAGTTGTATGAAGAAAAAAAAATGAAGAACTTAATCCCAAGAACTTAATTGGAACAGTTAAGCATGGTGGTAGTGTCCTTGTGTTGGGGTGCATGGCAGCATCAGGACTAGGTAATTTAGTATTTATTTATGGCATAATGGATCATGCTCTTCATTTAAATATTTTAAAAGACAATTTAAAATTATCAGCCCAAAATTTCGGTATTGGAAACAACTTTGTTTTTTACCAGGATAACGATCCTAAGCACACGGCTCTCAACGTTCGCCTCTAGTGTCTGTATAATTGTCCACAAGTTCTCAAAACACCACCTCAGTCGCCGGATTTGAACCCAATAGAACATATTTGGAGAGAACTGGAGGTTAGAATACGAAAACACGATATTAAAACGAAAAACGAACTAAAAAATGTAATGATCGATGAATGGATGAACATTGATGCAGAAATTACAAAAAAAAAAAAAAACTTGTTAAATCTATTCCCAGGTGTTTAAAAGCTGTTGTGGATGCTAAAGGATACCCTACTAAGTAGTAATGTAACAAAATGTTATAATATTTACTTATATGTAGCGATTTCTTTAAAGTGTACGAAGACTTTTGTGAGGTAACTTTTTCGTTATTTTTTTATTATTGATTTCTACAAAATAAAGTTTTACTGTGTATTTAAAATATTTTTTGTAGTTTTGTTAAGAATAAGTTATAGATATTATTCTTAAATACAAATACTGGAATATTAATTTTAATTAAAGGATAGAGTACTATTTTATTGAAATATGTAAGTGTACGAACACTTTTGTGAGCCACTGTATATGATTTCGAGTTGTCAGCATGTACACTACCCCTCTTAGAAGTTCTGAAACATTTAACTGAAACACCCCCTGTATATATATATATATATATATATGATATATACAAGGAATTCTTGCACAGCTTGCTCCACCTCAGCATTGTTTTGGAAATGACGCTCTAAGAATCCGGCTGTCAATGCAGGGAATAGGGGAATGTCCGATAGGAGAAGCTCGAGACTCGAGGTGATCCAAACGATCCCATCCGAAGTGACGAATCTGAACTTGTGTGAGCCATGCTGTTTGTGGTTTGTGTTTTCGACCTAGAGCACAATACCTTCATCAAGAGCCCTTGCATATTTCGTCGAATTGTGGACCTGAGTAATTTAAATTCGAATAACCTCGGGCACTCCGCGCCGGTCTGCTTCTACTCTGTCTTCGGCGTTCGGTGTATGTGTCATTCCTATCCGCTGACGCTTCTTCCGTCGTTGAACCATCAACGGGTTTGGATCGTATGGCGACTGTTTGTTTCACCTGGTGTACAATCTTCTGTTTTTAGAAAAAATGACGAAACTTACTTCGGAACATCCCTCGTATATATTTTTATTATACGTATAAGGTACGTACACCTTTAAATGACCAGTGAAGTATAAAAACTGCAAAAAACAAGAATTAATCGATATATATTTTAATTCTGGTTCTAAGAAAATATATCTAACAACCAGAAAAACGTCGTTTTAGAAGTTATAATTGTAATTAAAGTTGCCCTTGAAGCCGTTGAAGTTGCCGTTGAAAAATTGAAAATATTAAATTTTTGTGTTTTAATAGTTTGTAAATTATTGCGTTGCTTCTAGAGTTTAAGATTAGTTTTGTTTTTTCGCGATTTGTTTATTGCAAACATTCATATTTTGACTTTTCAACAGAAAAAGAGTGGTCAATTACTGGTGTAATGGGATTTTCTAACTATTAGTGTAGATAGTAATTTAAACTCTATAAAATAAAATGCGAATATGTTTACGAATTATAAATCCTCATACCTTAATTAGTATTTGGAAGTGTGCAACATACATGTCAATAATTTCATTATAAAATAAATTAAACATGAAGAAATTTCCACCAAATGTAGTCAACTAATGGAGTACTCAACCAAGAAGAAATAAGCACTTACGGAAAACATTGGCTCCGATATTAACCGTTCGTCTGTTAATCGAGTAAATTTAATTTCCAAATCCAAATATGATTGTCTATAAAGCAAAATACTGAGTTAGTAAAAATAATATCAGGGTTGATTGTGTTCCGGTATTTTGTACACTGCTAAATATATATAGCAATATTTTTCTTCTTTAATCGATTAATTCTGCGATGACATAATAAGAATATTGCTAGATAAATTTAGTAGTATTCAAAATACAGGAACACAATCACCCCTGTAATATGCATAAACTTTAAGATAAAATTGCATTTAAATCACATTTATCTCCAGAATTAATGTACTTTTACAAATACACTAGATGGAATTGTATACAGAACTAATAAAACAAAATACAAATAAGCTGAAATTAAATAAATCTATTAGAAATTTCATGTCTGCATTTTTAAAAATATCTTTCACAAAAAAATGTTTGACAGATGAGTTACATTCAGATATGTATAGATTCAGAGATAATTTCAGTTGAAATTAGATATACAGCCTAAAAACTCAATCCATTAAAGTATATAAACACAAGAGATTCGTTCTTCATGAGTCATAAAAATATTAAATCATGGAAGTAATCATTCGCAATTGCAAGATATTCATGGTGAATTTTTCAGCGTTGTCTGGTGTAGTAAAAAAATTGCATCTGTAACATGGCACATATAATAAGAAAAAAATGCTTATTTTGCTCATAACAGATGATATAATGCATTTCACTGAAATAATAACGATGATTTTTTTTTTACATTGTGAAATTAGTTATAGTACGAATGCACCTCATTTGTCACCTTTATCGTACAAATTCTAACTTTTTAATTCTTACTGTTGCCAAAACTGTGACTTTTTTAATATTCTGTTTTTGCTTCTTGATTTTTGTAAGTGTTTACGATAAGCATGTACCTTTTGGCATTGAAGTTGTTTTCACATTTTATCGAAAATTTGCAAAAATTTAAAATTTTGTTATTATATATACTTTACCATTATATATATTTTACCATTTTCACAGTTGTTAGAATAAGAGATTTCTCTTATAGTCACTGGGTTAAATGATCCTGACACAACATGCTAATTACAGATATTCGTGAAATATATGTATTTTGTCACGTGACAGACTGGCACCACATGGAATAAATGGCATTATTTTAGCCACAGCCCCCTGAATACCAGGCCTGCGTGTTGACAAAAATGGCGTCTGTCGGAGGCGGATTTTTTTTCAGTGTTTGAACGGTCCCTCGAAATTCCACATCAATAATTTCTTAAAAGTTTTCTTCACTTTGTTTTTCTGAGAACAAATAAGTCAAAGATAACTTTTAGATATTAATGGTGTTGAAGTTTTTGTCAGCGCGCAGGCCTAGTATTCAGGGGGTGGTGATTTTAGCGATGTGTGTCATCACAGGCTCAAGGTTAATATTAACAATTAAAAAATAAAAGTACTCAAAATATGCGAATTTAAAAATAACGCAACTATATGAAACATAATGGCAATCAAAGAAAAAGTTATCTATTCACCCCATTTGCGTTCCCTATCAATCTAACATTAATCTTTGTATAATTAAAAGATCTGACAAATTCCTATGCCTTGCAAAAAAAGAAAATTATATAGTAATTTTTTTTTCTTTCAATAAAATCTTCAATTGAACAGAAAATGAACCATTTTATGTTAATCAACAGTTTGGAGTACTTACTTGCAATGAAAATCCAATTCCTTGCACTATAAAAATATAAAATATAATCAGTACATAATTTTAGTGTAACGGCTAATTTATTGAGACTATTTTACAGTTATTTGATTCACAAATTGTTTAAGAGATAACGTTACACTAATTTTATCACTAATTTTTGATAACCTGTTTTGAGAAAATTATTGGGTTTAAAAGGTATATTTATTATATCAATCTTTATCCTCATATTTTAGTTTTCTCAATAAAAACCAAAATGGCGGCACTGGTACTATTGCAAGCAGTTCATGCGAAAAATGTAGCCTCTGCGGCTTGCAACACAGGTAAGGGTACCATTTGGACGAGACTAGAGGAGGGCAGTTGCCGCCCCGAAGAAAATTTATATTTTAGAAAATTTAACTGTGATCACATATCAGATTAAAAGAAGAAAAAATCAAACATTACTCAAAAGCTTGTCCGTTTTGATTATAATAAAATCATAAGCATAAAATAAGCATTTTAAGCACAGAAATTAATACTTTTGAAAGATATTTGCTAAAGCCTGTTCCTGTTCCAATATTCTTAAAGTGAGACACATATATAATTAATAAGTGCTCTGGCTAGTTTAAAAAATATACGTGAGAATAAAACTGTATTAATTGCTTCTTAATCATTTCTTTTTTTGTTTATTAGAGTCATATTGCATTTACTGCTATCATCACAAAGCAACCAAACCAATTGTCTGTACCCAAAAATTCTAATTAAAAAAAAGTCCTGCGCGACAAAAAAAAAAAAAAAAAAAAAAAAAAAAAGAGAGAGAGAGAGAGAGAGAGAGAGAGAGAGAGAGAGAGAGTTATCAACCCGATAACAGACTAGAACCAGACTGGTTTCAACCAAAATATACAAACCAGTAGACAACGTTAGCGATTATTTTCCGCGACAAGTAGAAAACATTAGCGATTATTTTCCGCGATCAGTAGACAACATTACCAATTATTTACTGCGATCATTTCACGGAATTCACGATTTTTTTTTTTTCGGATCCGATGACGAAAATTCTTTTTTTCCGAGACCATTTGTCGAAACGCACGAACATTTTCTGCGTCAGATTGACGAACTTCGCTATCTGTATCCGCGATCTTTTAACGAAATCAGCAATTTTTTTTCACGGTCATTTGTTAATATTCCTGATTTTCCCGCAACCGTCTGGTAAAATTAGCATTTTTTTTCCACGAAATTCTCGATTTTGTATTTTTTTATTTATTATTTTTTTCACTTTTCTTTAATGGAATTCTCAATTCTTTTACGCGATCGTTTGACAAAATTCTCGTTTTTTTTTTTTTTTTTGTAACAATCGTTTAATGAATTTCTCGTTTTTCTCCGCCACTGTTTGTCTCAAGTTGTGATTCTTTTCCCTCGATTCCCTTAGATGAAATTTTCGATTTTCTTCCGCGATTGACAAATTTGGTTTATTTCTGTGTGTCATTCTTGAAATTTGCTAATTTTCTTTTTGGGATTGATTGAGAAAAATCGCTATTTGTTTCTGATATCTTTGACGAAATTTACGTTGTTTTCCCACGGTCGCGTGAGTTGTTGTTAAATATATGTACTCAGCAATATCGCTATTTGAGAGAAGATCTCCATATCTAAAAGATGATAAATATTGACATAGGAAATATTTGAAAACAAATTTTTATTCATATGTAAAATTTTCTTTAAAAAAAATAGAAAATAAATAAAATATAAATAAAAATCTGTAATATTCCAGGCATTGTAGTTAGCGATACCCCTTGACGGATCTTTCAACATAATATTTAATAGTTACTGATTTGCACTTTATTAAGAAGTATACTTATAGGAGTAGAATGCTAAAGCATTATATAAATAATTTTATGAAAAAAGAGTAACAACAAAAAATATTCACGTAAATATCTTATTCATTATCGAATAAATGTCTACATATTCAAATATTCATTAAATTAATAATAATATTATTACAACATTAAAATATTTATAGTAAAAGTAAAATATTATTATAGATACACTTTACATTAAATTTTTACACTAAATATTCTTATATTAAATTATTAATTTAAATATACTTTTTATTAACTTATTACTTTAAATATACGTTATGTATAATTATTACTTTAAATACACTTTGTATTAAATTATTACTTTAAATATACTTTATCCATAATTATTACTTTAAATATACTTTATAATAAAATATTATTATACTTTATTAATATAAAAAATCATACCAATTTTTCCCCGAGATTTCCAGTAGTTTCATAAGTCATAAAATATTCTGTGACCCTAAAAATAATAAAATAAAATAAAATTGTAAAATAAGCATTCTAAATATCAATGAAATACCCTGAAGAATCTATCTTTAACCGCCAATTGTGTTATTTTATCGGGATTTTTTTGTGATACGGAATATTCAAACGAATTATCCTCTTAATTGAAATTCTGCATTATTGCTTTCTTCTATGAAGAGTCACAAAAAAAAAAAAAAAAAAAAAAAAAAGAGAACACATCCTAAATTTAATCTCCATATTGTTCCAGAGAAAACAGAAATAGCCATTTGACTGAAAATTATGTGTTCTTTCAATTTATGCATAAAAAATAAACTTACGATTCTTCTTCATAATGAAATTGTACCAAACTATTAAATTTCCAATACAAATACCTAATTTTGGCATTAAATTTGGCTTGTCGGTAAATTGTATCTTTGGATGCCAAACGGGAAAACATTCGGACAAGTAGTTTTGGAATTATGAAGGTTAGATAAAGGATTTCTAGAAGTATCAAATATGCTAATTCAAAATTACCGGAAGGACCCGTGCGAAGTTTTCACACTACAATCTTTGAGATTATTTCCTGGTATGATTTTGCCCTATTTTGTTTTTTAATCAAACAACACGTTTTAACGAAATGTGGGTGTAATATCTCAGAAACCTGTTGAAAAACTTTTCGAATGATAGCTCATTCATCGTTGTATAATTTGTATGTGAATAGAAAAAAGTATGTTTATAACAGAAATAATATATACGATGATTGTTTATGTATAAGAAAATGGGAATAGATTGCTAGAAAATTTTTTGCCAAATTTTCAACTCTCTCCAAAGTTATTTCTGTAGATTGTTAGACCCTTATACTGAAAAAAAAGAAATATATATATAAAAAAATTGAAACACTGAATCAGACGTTTAGGGAATTCATATGAAAGCATATTCTCAGTATTTTTCAAAACTGTTCCAGAAATGTCTTAAATACATAAATCAATATTTGGTACACCACTTTTTTGCGAGCCTATGGGAAATTAAACATGGGATGTTCAAATTTTGTGGTCCAGCAGCCATTTAAGTGATGTCAGACTTCGCTGGCGTATTAACAGCTTAATGAAATATTAAAAAGTAAACATTTACATTTTTTGTGAACCATAATGAACTGTATATCTAAATCAGGGCT
Source organism: Maratus michaelseni (assembly GCA_963931845.1). Classification (NCBI taxonomy): domain Eukaryota; kingdom Metazoa; phylum Arthropoda; class Arachnida; order Araneae; family Salticidae; genus Maratus; species Maratus michaelseni. The sequence goes on from OZ007594.1 coordinate 66,707,071, forward strand.
GTCCAACGGGGTGCCATGAGACCCTTTGAAGATTTTCTTGGCCTTCAAATTTTTAATTTTTCTAGATTTCTTTAAACAAAATTCCATCTCCAAAGTTAATTTGGCTTAAAAAAATTAATATTCGCATACTTTTTTTTATTACAGGTGTTATTAAGGTTTTTGCCTCCTTTACACGCAAAAGTCCTTAAAATTCCCCCTCCCCCTTTTTCATACCCAAATCTCAGAAAAATGTAACGTTAAATTTATTATGATATGTTTTTTATTCAATTTTTTAGATGAGCCACCTCCAACTTAGGACGCCATTGATTAACCACTGTACATACCATTTTAATAACGCATACCACTTTGTGTATCCTGCAGACATGTGGGTAATGCTATCACTGCTAAAGGGAAATAATATTCTTGCATTTTTCGAATCATATGAATAATGGCACCCTTGATTGTGTGCCACAAGCTAAGGTGCACCCTGGCTTTCTGAAAGGTTGGACAGGCCTGATCAAAATGAAAGATAATTCTTAAATTACGTAATCTACTGGTGCTCCGATACAGTACGCATATACACAGCCATGATTAAACAAAGAAAACGAATAAACAATAGGTGATGCACGCGTAAAAATTAAATAAAAACCTAAAAGCTCGATATTTTTTTCAAAACGTACGCACAAGTTATAAATAAATAATTGAATTTTAATTGAATTATAGGATGACATCATCCGATAATGCAGTATTTTATTTTTGTGGCAACACTGATTTGAGAAAACTTTTCATTTCATTTATGAAAACAATGCCGATTTAATTTTTAACTAACAGCAATTTTTAATCGAAAAACATGTTTTAAAGAAATGTAAGTGTGCTATATCAGCAGCCTGTTCAAAATCATTTCATATAGCATCTGATTCATCGTTCTGCGTTTTGTATTTTCTTAGAAAAAGGGATGTTGACAACAGAAATAATATATACGATAAATCATACCGCTGAGAAGGTTTTGAGTAATAATTAAAACAAAACTACCCACGCTGCAATCTGTTTTGAAACGATTTACAAATGAATTTAACGTTAGGAGTCCCAAATTTGAAACCTTCATAAATCCTAAACTAGATCGAATGGATTCGCATTTGATATCCTAAGATACAATTAGACGAAAAGCCAATCCTGATAGACAGGGAGGCGACAGCACAGACAATCACCTCATCGAGTTCACGGCTGAAATTCCAGAATTAGTTAAAACTTGATTCGAATATTAAAATGCAATCGGTCTGCCAAGTCATATTCCTGTGGAAAATACCACAAAACCCGATTTCAGCGGTTGACTCGTAGGTTTACCATTGTGTGTTCTTGCTCCCAGTCCTCCATGTTTTCATACCTTTGGGTGCAGGAAAACACAATGGTAAACCTACGCGTCAACCGCTAAAATCGGGTTTTAAGGTGTTTTCCACCAAGATATGACTTGGCAGACCGATTGCGTTTTAATATGCGTATCGAGTTTTAACTAATTATGGAATTTCAGCCGTGAACTCGATGAGGTGATTGTCTGTGCTGTCGCCTCCCGGTCTATGATTTCAAAATTAATGGTTGGTATTAAAAATTTTCGAGTTTAGAATAATTTCAATACAAAGACGACCACACATGTTACCACCAATGTCGAACAACATAAATAAGTTTGGAACTCCTAATGCTAAATTAATTTGTATTCGTTGCAAAACAGATTTAGTTTTTAAAGTATAACTTCAAAACTCATTGACGGAATGATATGAACTGTAGGATTCGCATATAAGTTTCTAGACATTTATTTCTGTTAAAAAAATAGTGGTATTTCATATTTATTTTGAAAATAATATGTTTTTCGAAAATAATTTTATAAAAAATATGAACTTTAAACTATAAATGAGGAGGTCGGGACAAGGGAGTGCCAAGCCACATTTTTGAACTTCTGAGATATTTCAATGTGAAAATTTGATCAAATACTCAAATCAAGATATATAACTTAAAGTTTTTTCGCCAATGTTTTAGTAACATTTGAGATATTCTGAGTAACAATATGGAATTACTTTAATAATATTACTATTACGTTTTGTGTAAATTAGCTATCTTCATTGGGGGCATAAACATCTGGGGCAAAAACGAAACCTGTCACATATGCTGCCACCAAATGGCATTACAAACAAATTATATGTTGGATAGAATAATTTACAAAATTAAGCAACATATTACAGTGTTAGATTTATTTCACCAAAAATCTGGTTTGGCACTTTCTTGCCCCGACCCCCCCCCCCCTCAAACATTTTAGTACACATTTATTTCTAGAAGATTTAACGTGGACCACCACTCTACACCTGAACGTTTTGCAGTCTTCAGCTTAATTACTTCCACCAGTACTGTTTTCCGAGCTACAAATGGGCCAGTTAAAAGTGTACTTATTTTACGGTGTGAGACGATATTCAGAGTCTTCATCTTTTCTACACAGTTGTAGATATTCTTCATCAGCAATTAACGCCGGTAGGACATTATCTGGAATAAATTGTTTAGCGTCTCATATATAAATTGCCTTCCAAAAACTGAAAATTCAATGGGGTGCATTCTAATATGTTGAAGCGCGTGATGCCATGCATCAGGTATTTTTTCCTGTATCAGCTAACGTATTTACTAAAATTTGGAGAATGGCTCCAAACTACCCAACTTCTTTCCATGATCCGGTCTACATTAGAAAAACTGATTCATAAGTCTTATTATTCGAGAACAAGAATCTGGTAAAAATTGTGATTTTAACTTATCTCATGCGAGTTTGGGATCTTTCGTATACTGTAATAACAATCTATATCCATCCCAAACGTTTCAGAAGATCGTACTAAAGCTTTATGTTTCTGGAAGAATAGAGTCTTACCTCTTTTGACGTGGCTTTTGCTGCTAATTACTTTGCTCCCTTAACTATGTTTCAACCATTTCTGTCCATAAGCAGAACTTTGATGTCTTGACACTACGAGTCATTGTTATCAATACAGAGAGATTTTTCCATGATTTAAGGAAATACAGAGTTTTAAAATTTTAAAAATATTGGTAACTTGCTGAAGTACCCGACGTTGTCAGAGATTTTAAGAATCTTTGTGTAGAAAAGTTGATTTCAGAATTAAACATGTTGTACAGAGAACTTCAAAATGTTAAAATATGTCAATAATTCAATAATCGCTTTTTCATCATAATTCAATACGTTCCTAAAACCCATATGACGTTATATTCACCTTCTGACGTCATACATTCTTGCTTTCTCTATTACTAATATTAATACTCTCTTTGTATGATTCTCAAACATTCGATAAAGCCCGTTAAAATTTCAATATGACGTCATATTAATTTTCTTTTTAATTCTCTAATGACGTCATAGTAACTTGTTTTCTGTACTTACACATACTCATACTCCTTGTATTATCCAGAAATGTTTGAAAATTTCCGTTATATTACCCATATGACGTCATATTAATCTTTATTTGAATTGTTGAAGCGTTTTATTTCACTTTCAGTTTTCACGTGGATATATTTCAATAGAAAATTAGTTATTGTAGAAAGAATTTTATTGAGAATTTTTAATTGTTGGCAACTGCTCTAACGATAATTGTTTAAATTTAATATGCAAAGTTTGTTAGGTTTTTTGTTTTTTATTAATTAAAAATTAACTATACACTATTCCGATTCCGTATTACTTTTGTTGCTTCACCCGTTTTTGTATACACCTATAGGTAACATGTTCCATTTCTAACTTCCAAACTGTTGATTTGTATACAAGTGCAGACAGTCAGACAGACAAAGTTTCATTTTAATATATTATGTTAGAGTTTTAAAAAGTTCTCTAATAAAAGTATTTTAAAAAAGGACTGAAAAAGTCATTCAAAATATTTTCTATGCCTGTTCAACATTTCAGTATTAAACAACGCACCTTAGCTGGTGGTAAACAACAAAAGGCGCATGATTAGAAACATGCGACAATATTACCTAACCAACAGCAACGGAAGTATTACACAGGTGTACACGAATGCACTTATGACCCCTAGTTGTAGTCATAAGGCCCTTATATAATGGATCTCTGTAGAAAGAAATTGCATATAAAAAACATAAATCAGAGGAACATGAACATCTTTTCTTCCTATCTAAAATATTTTTGACGAAAAACCTAAAAACCTTAATCTGTTAAAAAAACACATAAAAGTTACATAAAACACAGTAAAGCATGACTGAAAATATATTTTAGTTTTTTAAATACTAGTAATAAGAAACGTTTGAAGGAGCGCTTAAAGAACATTCAAATAGCGGAATACTAAGACAGTCTTCATCTATAATATACGTTTTGGTATATTTAGATCGGGATCATGAGAAATAACTCTGTGAGTCCAAATAAATATGTATTTAAACATTACGTTCCGGCATCAAAGGAGAAATGCCTTTTTAGCTGACACTTGAAACTGAATGTTATACATCTGGCTTCTACTATCTGTAAATGTTTAAAATTTTATAGCGCTTAGTTTAAAAGGAGAAAAATAATTAATTAAAGGTAACTGAGTTTATTTTATGTCGATTATTTATTTTAGGTATTCTTTAGTTGTATATTTCAATAGATAGGTATAAAAATAATCAATTGCTGACAAAATTTTGAAAATATTCAATATGTACTATCTTGACCACTGTCTGCAACATTACAATGGCTCGAACTACCGCGCGCTTCTCTCTGGTAGTAATTTTCTGCCTGATGAGTTGGTTTTTGTAAGCGAAATTATGCAGAATACAAATGAAGAGCTACTGAGATGTATTTTGATGATAGTTTTTGTAAGAATTTGGAAATGTTGAACTGAATTTGAGAAATGAGTTGAATTTAAATTACAAGGTTGTAGTTCAGTTAATAGGATATTTTGTGACTTTATTCATTATGTGTGCAATTATTATCACAATATTAGAAATTTTAATCACAATTTCTTACTGATTGAAATAATGAAATTGTTGAACTAATATTATTAGAAAGAAAACACCAAATTATTAAATTTAATAGTTTATTTGAGTAGATAATAGCTCTATGTATTGTATGAAAGTAATTTTTAAATACTTACTCACAACCTTCATTACAACTGGATTCACATAACGTCATCAATTTTTCAGTAGCATTATAGTCTGAAAAGGAAGATTTATTTTATAAAACACATTCCAAATTTTACTGATTTATAAATTTATTAATGTATCTTTAAAAATTCAAATAATTCAAATACAAAGTCCTTTTACGCTACGGACAAAGAGTGTGGAACTTTTGAGTTGATTTTCATTGTAATAAATTACATTGTATTGTACAATCATATTTCTTCAATTTTTCAATTGAAAATGAGAGCAAACTGAAATGTTCCTAGTGTCATAACCCCAGTGTTTCGAACAGGATTAGTGAGGTACGGTAGCAAGTAAAACATGGGGCACAGATAAATAAATAAAATTAATTGAATTTATAAAATCGACGACTTACAGGCTGCGGAAAAATAATAGCCGTTGGGTACTTTTAATAACGTGAGCAAGAAAGCAGTAACTAGTATACGACTAAGTAATGACAATTACTCATAAAGTTTTCTTTAACCAGTTACGTAAAAGTTGTTTAGGTTAAATAACCTTGCTCTGGATCAAGGGTTCTATTCAGAATATCTACTGTCCCGGTAATCCTCAATCAATCGCGCAGAAAGTGTGCTGTCAAAACACGACACTTCCCATAACGTTATTTCACTTAGTCTCTCTCGGTTAATCTTCGTTAGAAACAGGAAGAAGGATTTTACCCTCTTCGGACTCTCAAACAAGAATGACTCCCTCTTCTTTCTTCTCCCCCCTGAATCCTCTGTCGGGGTAGATATGGGCGATATGCTTCATTGACAAAGAAAATCTTAACTGTAACTTATAACAACATTTCAAAATATGTCGATTTTTTTGTGGTCGTTATCATGACAGATAATCAGTGTGAACTTTTCAAAGTATTAAAAAGACAACAGTCCACGTGTTTACTTCCTTTTTTGACACAGCTTATAAGTTTTCATAACTGCATAACTCACTGACTTGAGCATTATGCTTAATATCTAATGACCTTTTTGTTTACCATTCATGTGTTTTTCTAATGCTGAAAAGCATCTGTGTTTAGAGTGGGCATAAAATTTTTCCCTATTTATGAGATAATAGTGATGATACCATGTAAGAAAACCGGATCTAATTTGGAACTTTAGCATTTCATGTTATAGGCTATATAATGAGGTGAAGAGCAACAATCGAGCTCTCACACTTTATGTTACATTGCAAAATTCGACATTTTCAAATGACAACCATCACTTTTTTCTCTAGCAAAACGAGAAAAAACATAAATAGCTTTAAAACAACATCTATAGCATTAGAAATGGCGACTAAAAATTAACACGAAGTACTCCATTAAGTACTCTACAATTACTGCAAGAACACTTCGGAGACATTCTACAGTCATTTCTTATTTACCTGGTCGATATTGTCACCCAAAAACACTCAATGTGTTTGTGTCTTTTGGGTTGCATTTAGAATATGACCATATTATACTATGATATTAAAAAATTCGATGTATTTTGGAATCTGACTAAAATGATTTTTGTCGCCTGTGTCGTTTCATTTGTTGTAATCATTATTGTTATTAGAATTTGTTTTAAATTGCTGCTTCTAGTGCTACAGGTACCGTTGATATCAGGTATCTGGGAGTGTATTACTTCAATGTATACTCTTGAATTAAGCCAATTGCGTACGTCATAAAAATATCATTAAACCTGATATTCCGCATTGGTTTTATGTCATGTTGCATTGTTGCACATAATGTCCTGCATACCATGCGTCATCATATCTGAAGAAAACTACTCAATATTTTGGGAACCATCTGAACTTGTTTGTTTTTTGCCATCTGCATGAGTGCATTTAGTGTTATCACTATTCTTATTTGCATTTATTTTAAGACAATGTTTATAGTGTTACATGTACCGTTTGAATAGCATTCATCGTTCTCCATTGTGAAGACTATTTTGCGATCAAATTCATGGATGTTGTCATTGTAACCCTAAATGTTAGAGCTTGATGGTTTGTCTTCATCTTATTTTCGAGACCATAACTTGAAATATCCACATACCAAATGGCATCGTGTTGGTTTAAAGATGTGTTGCTAGATTGGGGAATATTTTTTATTCAAATTATTTAATATTTTATAGCACTAGTAATCTTCTGTTTAATTATTCACAGAATGTCTAACATTAAATAAAACAAAGATTTTTATACTAAAATAATGGTAGATATTTTGATTAAAATAATTCGTGAACATGGCAATATTCCATTCAACCGTACGACCGCTATTGGCACCAAAGGTTTTTACAAGAGTTTATTTAACTGCTTTGTGCAGATGTTTGTATGGTTAGAATCTTGCAACTCTAATTTCACCCACTTCCGATTAAGCTAGTCACCTGTTTATTTGGCACATTTATAGTTGTTACATGAAAATACAATTTAAAATTGAATGGTTCCGTGCATCGATTATTGTTTTAATTCATGTTTGATTTGTTATGCTTTAAGTATTTCGAAAGGCCACAATCAACGACTATGTTTGCATCTCAATGTAAATACATCGCGATATTAATTCAACTGATATTTCTGAGAAATGACACAGAATAAATGTGGACATAGTAAAACGATTTAATTAAGTTTGATGTCCGTTATCAGAAAACAAAATATGGAATACAGAAAACTGTTGTTTAATTTACATTTAATTAGTGTTTTTGAAAACATCAAATGAAAAAAAATTAAAATTAAAAAATAGCATGAAATGTTTAGTTGTTATCGAATACAGACGTGATCAGACGCGTTTATCAATGACGAGGAGTAAAATTCAGCAGCCGTCGCAATTTTGTGTGCTTAAGAGTTTTTCCATTTTGAGAAGCATCAAGTGGCAAAATTGTGTAGCAATCTTCGCTAGAGGCAGGCTGCATATAGGATACGGCATGTTTTTTGGGATAATTATGTTTAAAATAAACAACAACACAAACGAATGATGGCTGGAGAAGAAAAGGGAATAGCGTAGCTTAATCTAGATGGGGAAGGTAATACTTTAAAACTTGAGAAACACCAAGAAGTTAGGAAAAATCAATGAACAAAGCAGCGGAAAAGCAATTTGAGAATATGAGAAGCTATACATTGCAGAGGGGAAATGTTGGAACAGCAAATGAACACGAAGATAGCCTGAAACTTTCGAGGCAGCATATGCCCAAATTAAGATAAACTGAAACTCCAGAGTAACACGAAAAACACGTAGAACGTTTAAGACAACATACAACTAACACAAGAGCACAAGAAACTTCGGAAAAACGCAATGCAGGATTCAAACGCTGCATAATGCATAACGCTGAAATAAAGAAGCTGCCGCCGCTGACATAGCAAAGTTTAAAACTGCCATTAATACATTCTACAATCACGTTTTTAATGTATGCACCAAGTGATATTATCCAAACTGAGTGAGGTAGCAATGGTCAACACAGTAGCAGTTTCAGCACCATATTTGCTACGTGAATTGATACAAAACTCAAGCTAATTTTGTGTTATAGCTTCCAAATGCACATCTCTAGCCGGAAGATATTCCACCCACCAAAAGCTTACTGTAATAAGTTGGATACAGATGTCATACCCGATATAGTAAGCAGTTATCATAGGCCAAGCAGCGACTACTATCAACATAGTTGCCAACCTCCAAATTTTTTGAATACCAGTAAAATCTTACAAAAATTTTAGCTTTATTAAATTGCAGAAAATAGACGATTCAATAAAACAAATATTTTTACATAAAAATATTGGTATGAAAAAAATCGGGAGGTTGGCAACTATGTATCAAGAATTTCTCTATCTGCGAAAGGCATCAAGTTCGGTGGAATGTTTGGACAGTATGGAAGCCGCAATAAGGCCGTGCTCTTTGCTGTATACATCTTTGAAGTGAGCGAGAAATTGCAGAATATATTAACAAGATCAACTGAGAATGAAAGATAGTTGTCGTCAATGAGCATCTGGAGAAATTGAACATTACACAGGAGTTCTTTCATCAAGTACAAGAGTATACGACACAGTACGAAATAATATCGAAAACAATCCACTATATAGGGTTGTCACCGATGATAACGATGCTCAGCTCAAAAACAAAGAAATAATTTGGATGGCATTAGCAGAACCAGATCAAGAGAAAGCCAATGAAAAGACAAAATCAGTGTATATATACCGATAAATGGGAGCGATAGCATTCTGCGAGCTTCAAACTATCAAGGAAATGTTGAAGGCAATGAAGGTGTGCAATGTTGTGCAATCGTATTTGAAAAAATTGCTAGAGCTTCAATACTGACCCTTCAATCATGGAGCACAAACACTTTAAATGACAACAAGTTCAAAGTTGAAGGCATCCATCGAACAATAAGAAAGTTAAACGTAGTTTAGCCTGATCGAACTTATCCGACAAAACAAAGTGGATACCTTAAAATTCACAACTTTAACCCAATCGCTGCCAATCAAGCGCAAGAGCGTGGTTTCCAGCGAATCTCTAAATCTAAAATTATAATTTCGTACCAGAAATTACGAAAGAAGAATTTTTATTTCATGTAATCGCAAAATGCCTGTAATTAAATAAAGTAAATATTGCTGTTACTATTTTCTGGTATGAATTCGAATTTTCTAAATAAAATACAATTCGGTAATTTTAACTCGGCAGCGAATGTGTTAATATCATCAGAAAGAACGTTCGACCACGCTATCTAGATCGAAACTTATGAAAATGCAACATTCACTTGGGGTTTTCGGAATAAAATTAATCATAACAATATTTGAATGATTTTGAGAGAAGCGCTCAACACCATATTCTCTGATCATCAAGCTGGGCTACTGATAACTGCTTTAAAGTCACTAGGAGTACTATATACACTATACACTATAACTGCAAATACTATTTCACGGATTCACATTCATGTGGCACGAAAGGTTCAAGTGCAACGAACAAAAGCACATACGTGATTGAATGTGACACTCTTGATGAGTTAACGTGCAGATGAAAAAGAGTTACAGGATACGGAAATGTACAATTCGCAGTAAACTATATTTATGTTCATGCAAAGATTGAGATTATCCATTAACATCAAGCACACGAGAATGAAGAAGTGCCAATGGAATTCATACGAGTACAACGACACTGCAAAGACCATTGGAAATAGAATCAACTAATGTGATGTTACGCGAAGACTAATTTCCTGCAATAATTAGTGATGATATCAATTATCTGTATAACACAAGATGTAGACATTTAACTTGAAGTATCGAGATACGCCAAAGAGATTGTTCTCAATACCAAGGACGACACTGTAAACGAGGCACATGAAATAACTGCAGAAAAGTTTGCTTGATATAATTGTTTTCGAACGGCAGCAACTGTCTGAAAAAAGCTTGGAAACCTGTGAATATTTTATTATTGTAGTTCTAACAATATTGAATAATGTGTCAGAGAATAATGTGTAATTGAATAATGTGTAACTGAATAATGTGTAATTGAATAATGTGTCAGAGCAATGAATATCTGTTCTAAGCTTTGTCCGTTTTTCTGTGCTACTACGTCAAATTCCCCATTTCAGTATGTAGCATGAATATTATCGGTCAAAATGAAATAACAGATGGTGTCCACATTTACACCAAGAATCTGAGAAGATCAACTGCGTACTGGAGAACAGAATTGAATGAATTGATAGCACAAACCAGATGCTTTGGACCACAAACCTACTTGGTGACCTTTAGTTGTAATGATTTCAATTTTTTGTATATGAAACGAGTATTCTTGGTTGCAGATAGTTGATCAAACGATGATCCAAGTGTTCTTGATATGATGGCATCAAAACGATTTATTCAGTAGTAACCAGTTGCCGTAAGCTGGCACTTTATGGTTTGCGTCAAAATTCTTATGAAATTCATCACTTGCAATAACAAAGTGTTTGGAGCAGAAATGCAAGATTTAGGGTGGAAAATTAAGTTCCAGACTGGCGGCAGTCTATATATCTATATAGTTGTCTGGAATAAAAATCATGCATCCTTCAAAATGCCAGAAGTCAATCAACATTTTGGTGTAATTTGTACATGCAAAATGCCGCCAGAAGATTCAGAGTTGTCTGAACTGTTACAAAAATGCCAAATACATCGTCACACGGAAACCTGCAAGAAAAATAACTCAATGTCGGGTTGCCAGTCCAACTTTCCTAGAAAGGAGTGAGCTCGAACTCACAACGCGGTTCTTTTGTTAGACAATTTCAATCAAACTGGAGATAGAATAAGTTTAGTAATGTGTGGTGCTGAAGAATGCACGATCCATAATCACAACCCCAAACGTCTGAGCTAGTGGAAAGGAAACTTGGTCATTCAACTATGCGGATTTATGGTAGCGATAGCATTCAACTTTGCCGGGTATATAACAGAGTTGCCAAGTCTCCGGCTTTTTGCACACCAGTAATTTTTTAGAGAAAATAATGCTGTTTTAAATCGCAAAATGCTCCGATTATATAAAACAGCATTTTCTGTACTAAATTACTGGTATCCAAAAAGCCGGAGACTTGGCAGGTCTGATAATATAATAAAATCAGAATCAACACAGCTAGACTCAACAACTGCACAAGCAATTTGCCATATTCATCGTGATGAGACACATGTATACCGAAAGCTCTTCAAAATATACAAGAGGATTATGTAAGAATGATATGTTTCAGTGAGTGAACGCGCATACAAATTGTGTCATCTAAAACTTCCGTGAAATCTCAAGAAATTGTATTTTCCTCTACACTCGAATACCTGGACAACAATACAAAGTTTTGAAGATTGATCTATATAGATGAGCTTCTGGCTACTATGTAAACATTTTAGAAAGATGTGTTACAAACGCCCAACGGATCATCCAGATTATTAGTTTAAAAATATGACCTTGCTGGAATTTTTGATGCTATTAGAACTACAATATGCAAAGACATTTGATGACAGTGAAGAGAGCATTCATCAGGAAAATCAAGATAAGAATGAAAAGCACAGGAGAAGAAGACTGATTACATTAATTCAGAACAGCAAATTGTTAATCTCAGGAATGTTTCAGCTGTCTCCAGTTTACAAAGCAGCTAGCGATCCAGAGATTATTTTTCTACAGTATGCCCTTCAGCATTATCGAGATAAAAGCAAGTTACTGGAAGAATATTATGATAAAGGGAACTTAACAGTACCATATGCTACTGCGCGAGAAGCTTATGCTGCTTGGGAAAATCTTTTAAATCAAAGTAATTGCTGTATTGATAAATTTAGAGAAAGACGTCAATAACTTGAAAATGCATTCTATCAAGTTAACGCTTTTAAATATTTGATAAGGAGCTATCTCAGTTAGATGATGTTGAAATGGAGAGACAAATACCAGAGGAAAACATGAGTGATAGACAGTTGAGACTGCGAGACAAGCTATGCATGTCTGTCAAGAAAATGTACCCATAAGCACCACACGGAGTATTCGTAATCAGATAGCAGGCAACATTGATTGCCTGAAACGAATACAACAACTCGAAAGATGTTTTTGTTCAACTTCCTCCTGTATCAAGCGATCGATATTATGGAAAGAGCATAATCAAGGTCTGTTCATTAACTGGTTTAGCAGCAGTCTGATTACAGGATAAATTCTGATATCACACTTAAGGTGCTTGTACAAAATTGATGGACGTATTGTGCAAATGCATTTACTGAGACTGTAGTGGCTCGATTACTCAGTTTAAAGCAACTGAATATCCATTTTATTAACTCCATGTTCCATTTATTTTATTTTATTTTTATTTATTAGCTGTTAAAATTATCGGAACATTTTTGATTTGAAATCTGGCAACGGTCCAGTTTTGTTGTTATTAGAATGAAAAAAAAAGAATAAAATGTTATCGTTTGGATGCTGTATTTTTGTGATAATTAATAAGTTTTATAAAGACAATTATCTACGAAAATAAGTATATTATTCAAGCTCCTTTCTAACATTGTACGAGCCACTCCCCACACAAACTGGTGACCCGGACGTGATTTTAAATCAAAAATGTTAATGTAGGAAAGTATAAAACATACAAGACTAAATGAGAGTAATGCGCTAAATATATGTGGAAATATATTGAGTTCCTGTTCATTGATGTGATCTCTATGGTTCCTTAAGAGTTCTTATGCATGATATACTCGCGGTTAAAGAGCTCAAAACCAATGAAGATACTTTTGGTAGAATACACATACTACTTTTTGAGATTTAAAGTAGTTACTCAGAGGAAATATTTGATTAGCCTGCATCATTAGGACCAGTTACACATTTATGGCTACAGTTTATATTGGGTTAATGAATCAAAATATGCGCTATCAAGGAAGCACATTATTTCTAGGCATTTTAAATTGAGCTGGCGAGATGTGACTCGAACATTTTGGCATGCAAGCAAATAAAGTGAGCAAAGGTACTACCAGAAATTTTCTGCGAAACTACCCACAAATCAGGAAGTTCATGATCACAACAAGAAAGTGCTAGAACACTTTAGGGCAAAAGATACAGCTGTACCGAAAATAGCAGAACAGGATCAGATGATAGGTGCAACACGTAGAACGGGCAATATCAACTTCGATAAGATTATTCAAACTGAAATCAAGACACGTGGATTACTACCGAAGGACTGTAAGCTATTCGAAGGAGCAAAGATTATAATACTGAGATCAAACGTCGATATATCACACGGACAAGTGAATGGCGCAGTTGAATTCATCACTTAAATCATTTGGCCTAATTACGCAAGAACTAAAATCCCAGCAAACATATATACCTTTCGACAGACGGTCGGGCCACAGTCGACAATGTCGGCTTAGTATCAGCGTGTGTACACCGGAATCGGTGTGCTGTCGGTAGAGTTGCAAAAATTCGGTTTATTCCACGGTTTATTTCCAATAGACCCGGTTTATTCCCGGGTTTATTCCCAAAAAACCCGGTTTATTCCCAGGTTTAAACCGGGGTTTTTCTAGTCTTTGCAACTCTAGCTGTCGGTATGATGCCGGCAGCCGATAGTACAGAATGCCCCGTTTTATTACCTGTTACCGGTTGCCAAAAATCGGCAACCAATTAATTTCGGCATGTGACAATGGACCGATATCTGGTTTCAAATAGTGGGCCGAATAGATTTGAAAACATCGGTCCACATTTGGAACATTTTTTCTAAGCCGACTTTTTTTTTTTCTTTTTTCTTTTTTCTTTTTTTTTTCTCCATTTAAGTTTGGGTTTATTTCTGAAAATTAAATATATTTTAAAAATTAATGGATAGTATATATTTTCCTACTTTTCTTCAAGGAATCATTATAGCAATATGAAATAAAACTGTTATTATTTTATTCTTATATATGAAGAATTTTATGCCAAGAATTCACGATAAATTTCAGGATGGATCAAGAAATAATAATCTATTCGTGTATTTCCAGGGTGGGAGAGCTCATAAATTTCCTTAATCAAGACGGGAATGCTTTTATTCTTATTCATGTTCAATTGTTCAGATGAAAAAAAAAGAATGTTATTTTGTGTTTTAGACTTGAATAAAACACATCACGTTAAAAATTTCTTGATTATATTCTTTCAAACTATGTACAATATATACAGCTTAAATCTGTTTAAATATAAACTTTTCATTGTTTCACGATTTCTTTTTAAATCAGTTTATGCAACCCAAACCGGATACATTCTTTTATCATGCAAAACAATTTTTTACTTCTGTTTGGAAGTCGCGAAAAAAAAACACTTATTTTCAAAACGACACATTAAATAATAAAAAATAAAAACAATTTCAATACGTTTCTCACACCGTGTCATTGGAATCACGTGATCCAATGTTAGCAGGCGCGAAGCAAGAGCCTCGTAAAAGGTTTGCATTAAAAATAAAAAGAATTAGATAAATATCCCGCAATATTTGCGTGTGTGTTTGATAAAGAAAAGATGTTAAGTGAGTAAAAATGATTTTTTGTTCAAATATTTAATATATTTCATATAAAACTTTAACAGTTATTAAAACAGAAAACTGTTAAAAAATAGCCTATATTTATTTTTTAAAAATTGTTTTTGAATTCATTTTAAAAGGAAGTAACAATTGTTTGAATCATCAAAATAATTTGTGAAAGCATTAATTATAATTAATATTTATGCATAATCGTAGCAGGAAAAAAAACTACTTCATAATTTAATTCAACTTATTTTCTAATTACACATTCATTTTAAAATCAACAATTTAGTTTCCTATTTTACTAAGAAGCTATTAATTATTTAAAAGTTATTAAAATTATTATACCAGCTATAAACTATCATAATATCTACCCATCATGCTATTCCCAAATTTCCTTCATCTAAAAAAACTATCTACCAAATAATAATAATAATAATAATAATAATAACAATAATAATAATAAATTCTTTTATTTTATTTTAAAATTAAAATATATTGCTAAATACAACCTGTGGCCAGAAAGTTCGGTGAATGAATTTTTATTTCAAATACAATATTGTACAGCATCAAATACAATTTACTGTCCTTCAAAATAATCTCCATGGATGCTAATGCACTGTTGGGAACGAGTATATAAGTCGTGGAAACTCCTGTAAAACAGTTCTTTCGGAATGGCTTTCAGCTCGGCCGTCACGTTGCGTTGAATGTCGGTGATGTCCGTAAATCTCTTTCCCTTCAGGGCTGACTTCAATCTGGGGAAGAGGAAGACGTCTGCAGGTGCCAAATCAGGTGAATAAGGGGGTGATCAAGTGTCACAACTCCATTCGCGGCCAGGAACTGCCATACAACCAAGGCGGTGTGTGGCCGGGCATTATCTTCCAGGCTGGTCCGCCCTTCCCGGAAACGCTTAAACCATTCATAAACACCCTTGATGTGAAGGCTTCATCTTTATAAACTTCTTTGAGCATTTCGTGAGTTTCTTTTGCTGATTTTCCAAGTTTGCAACAAAACAACATGTTTATTCTCTGATCCATTTTGTTCACCGCGACAATCCACAATAAACCTTTTGCGCTCGGCGTTAAACGTAACAGGGAACACTTGGAACCTTGCCAAACGTTCAAACAGATATTGACCTTCACCACGCGCGGCGCGTTGATATTCTACTAGTAGAGCAGCGAACTCTACAGACTCCTTCACCGAACTTTCTGGCCACAGGTTGTAAAATAATTAATATTGCTACATAATTATTAAAAATGAATGCTAAATTAAGTCATCAAACGACATAAAATGGATTCTTATTCCAATTAAAAATTTTTAATTACCAACTTATTATTTACTAAAATAAATTTTTCCATGTTAAAAATATATATTTACTAAATTAACACATGTAATTACATTAGGGTTCCTAAAAAGAAAACTACATAACTTATCAAAACATCTAAAATCCACTTATTTTATACTTCTTTGAAATGCTAAAAGGCGTAAAATAAAAACTTTATACACAGTAAAATGTTTTTTTTTTTTTTTTTTTTTTTTTTTTTTTTTTTTTTTTTTTTTACTGTTCACGTGTTTCGGCTTTTTATTAGATTGTTGACATGCTTCGGCTAATAAAACGTATTTTACTGTTTATAAAGTTTTTATTTTAAACCTTTTAACAATTAAAAATGTATATTATTAAAAGATGTTATAGTTTGTTATATTTTTCCACTTATTTTATTAAATACTTAATCATTCTTTCTTAAATTTATAAGAAAAAGCAAATCGCTTTCTTCAACTAAATAAGTACCTACTAAGATATTTACACTTCATTTATATAATAAATTAACTTCTAAATACACGTGCATAAGACAATTATACAAAAAAAAACTTTAAAAACACCACAAAAATCCAATTTCCTCATCCCCAATTTACCTACAACGTCAAAACAATCGCTTATCTATCCTGCATTACCTTTATGACCACATATAATCCATTCTGCAGCAAGGCTCAATGGCCGAGTGGTAAAGCACTTACCTTCTATACTTGGGTACCTCAGAACGAGCCTACCCTGTTCCAGCACCCGAAAGAGCTTCCTTTAAAATATTAACAATATATGCCAAGTTGTATCATAGATGGCGCCACATTAAAGAAAAATAGATTTTTTAATTTGTGTCGGCCGGCATTCGCATGGATAGCTGTGGGCGTGTGTTCGGCATAGTACCGGGTGTCCCAAAAATGACTGGTGGATTTTAAAGTTCAATAACTTTCAAACGGTGACAAATATTAAAACAATTCTTGCTGGAGGGTTATGTATGATGTCAGGAGTTTCTTACTGTGGTTCTTGATTTTAGTTCCAATTTCAAACAATAGATGGCGCTGACAGAGATTGGAGTTCAGTCGAGGCCGAAACTGACGCCCCTCAGTATTGATGCACAGCCCCCTGAATACTAGGCCTGCGCGCTGACAAAAATTACGGCTTTCGGAAGCGGATTTTTTTTTCAAAGTTTGCACGGTCTCTCGAACTTTAACACAAATAATATCTAAAAGTTTTCTTTGTCTTATATGATCTCTGAAAAACTAGTCGAAGAAAACTTTTAGAAATTATTGGTATTGAAGTTCGAGGGACCGTTCAAACGCTGAAACAAAAGCAGCCCTAGTTTTCAGGGGCCGGTGCATCAATGCTGAGTAGCGTCAGTTTCGGCCTCGGTGGAGCGCCAATCGCTGTCATCGCCATCTAATGTTTGAAATTCAAACTAAAATTAAGAATCACAGTACGAAAACTCCTGACATCATACAGAACCCTCCTGCAATAATTTTTTAAATATCTGTCACCGTTTACAAGTTATTGAAATTTAAAATACATCAGTCATTTTTGGGACACCCGGTATCTTGCCGGCACCGGCTTGGTGCCGACCCATCGCCCGGAAACCACAAAAGTGTTGGAACCGTAATCGCCAATAGATATCGTGCCGATACCGCCAAAAACGGCAAACGGCAGTCGGCCGATTGCTTCCCGATAGCTGTGTTTGTTGGGATGTATGATACGGACCTACCATCAGTACGTGTGGTCTTTGGAAGGAATGGTATTCATCTGATTTAAACAAAAGTAATTTAATTCCCTGCGAAATGCCGTTACGGTACCGCAAACGACGGTTGCTACTAGTGGTTTTATCTTGGACATCGACAGTGTACATGTACAAGAAGCAAAACAGCGCAGTTGATCATGTTATGAAATGATACGCCTGGTTGATTCTATAGGGTTTTATGGCGCAAGGTCCCATTGGACTGCGCCAATATGATACGGTTGGAATCAAAGCTTTTCCGAATGGATGGGCTTACGTCACGCTTAATAGAGTAAGGACGGACTGCACGTTGAGCAGCTGAAAAACGCAATGTTAACTGGAAAGAAGCCATGCAACAACAGTATTCTATCTGAAATGCATATAGATTGTGAAATATAAAAATTCAATTTAGATTTTTTTTTTAATGTATTTATACTAATCACAATTACTTTATTCAGTTTATTGTTTTTATTAGAAATAAGTTTGATTTCCGCTATTATACATAAAATATGTAATATAGAAAATTGTTGTTTCGTTGTTTCATTTATATTTAGTTACACTTTTGTCAGCTCAAGCTGGAATATTTTCCATTTAAGGCCAACATTTTTTCTTTCATCGGATATTTTAACAATATTTTCAGATGTCTTACGAAATGTCCCGCGAAAAGTGAAACAACATGTTTTTCTTTAGTATGTAGCAAGAAATGATGTTATATTTTAAAATAAACTAAAAAAAAATTAAAGAAGGTTTTGTTTAAATTCAATGTGCACTAAAATATAAAAAAATATTTTTCCCAGTCAGATTATGAAAAGTATTTCTGGATATGATACAGAAAAAAAAAAAAAACCTTTCAGCGCTAAAAAAAAATTAAACTGCACGATAATGTTTGTAAGAGGTTAATTAATTTTTTTTATTGCTCATTAAATTGAATAAAACCCTGTTTTTGTATTTTTATTTAATTTATTATGACTCTCCAATTTGTTAAAATTAGACGTTCTACTTTTTTTTCAAAATGTATAAATTTTTGTTCGTAATAAAATGGAAAACTATAAATCTGATGTTCAATAAGTTTTTTATTAACACATTATTTTTCAAGCTAAATTACGTAAACTTACTTTCAAGAGGATAGCAATAATTGAAGTTATTTGGATAGACAATAGCCCTACTAAGACATCCACTTTCATTCAACATTGCATCAATCATGCAAAGTTGTATGCATTCCTAGAAAATTACAAATTGCAAAATAAAGATACAACTTAAATATATGATAATAAAATTGAAAACCAAAGACATTTTAATTTTATGCTACATAAATTGATTGTTATATTTAGACATATTAATACTGAAGTCTAAAAACGCAATAGTATTAAAAATACGGCAAATGCCCGAACAATGAAATATTGCTGCAAGATTGTTGTCTCATTTTCTTCTGCCTGTCTATTTGTCAGCAGCAAAATAAGAAGGCAGCTACATTCGGAAGTGAAACTTCTATTCCTTTAATATCTCTTCTAGGATCAACAGGACGAATGGAATCCTGCACAAAAGTACTCTAGTAAAGTACTCTAACCGTTGATTTAATACCTAATGGAGGCTACTCTCGTCTTGGCGGAATCATGATGTTGAGCGTTCGTGCCTAATCCCCTCATCAATCACTTACTCTGTGACAATAGTTTTATATTTCCGAGGGCTTAAACTTTAACACCTATTTCTCAGGCGCTCTGGCGGTTTGTCAGCAGTTTGCTTGGCCGGACGTCTTCGACAGTTTCTTAGCAAAAGGGTTAAATTTATTGATATAAAAACGTGTCTGGGCAATTTAATGTTTACTTTTATTTATTATAAACTAACACGATGACAGTTCTCAACATGGGGAAACAATTAAAAAAAATCTCTGACGGCTCGGCCTACCGGAACAGGTAAATTTCGAAGACGCAGACCGTGGGTACCTAGTTATTGGGAATTGCAGAAGATATATTTTTTTTGTCATGATGCGGCAGTTGGGATCGCCCACTTTGAAATTTAAATGTGTCTGTAAGCGGAGCACGCAGGGCTTTTTTCGTTTTTAATTTTTTTCTGTAAGGGTTTGTTCTCTAAGAAACTTGTCAGTATAAAAGTTGTAAATAATATTAAGTGGATTTATAATAAATTTAAGCGGATTTTATATCTTGTGAATTGACGAAGTTATGAATTTTTTTCTTCTTAAATCCCTCTCCCCCCCCCCTGGGGCCATAATGATATCAAAAATCTGTCATACAAAAATTTTCGGCTCTTTTGGTAGAAGTAATAATAACTTTAAACGATTCGATACGTATCATAATTAAGAAGTTATGGGATTTTTTCGGTTTTAACAAAAAGACCCCCCCCCCATTTTCCACCACCCCTTGGTTCGATTTTGTCCATTAACGAACGTGACAGATATTTTACACCTCTTGATTTTATATATCAGTTTGGAAGAGATTTGTGCATAATTATAGAACTTATCGATCGATAGATAGATAGATAAAGTTATGAACTGGTGGTGGTTTTGGGTTCTGAGAGTCATGATCGGCGTAGATCTGCAAAAATTTTCCAGAAATTCCAACATAGGGGAGAATGTACCTAAAAACATATATACCGGGTCTTCTTAACATTGAGTAATAGCTAAATATTAGACCGTTAGTTTATGATTTAGCTTTTGGATATTTGGAGGTAGTTCAATCTGCAAACATGTTCAAGTGTTATTCTTCATTATATGAAAATCCTTTTATTCCAAAATTGCTATTTAAAAAAAAAAAAGTCACTCAACTTGGGATCCTGTAAGTTATACATGGGCACCTTTCCTCATTTTTTTCCAAATAAAACCGTAAACGTCTCCTTTCTCTACTACTAAAACTTACTGAGTTGTAATAATGTGAATTTTATGCATTTTTTGCATTTTATGGTAGTAAATACGAAAAAAAATCTCGTTTTTAGTTGTAGTAAAAGCTTAAAATTAAATTATCGATCATACATCTTCATAGAGTTACTAAAGAAAAGGTTATTTAAAGTTCATTTATATGGATTTATTTAAATGAAAGTATCACAAAAATTTTCTGACTGCGTTTTTACGAGTTTCTTATGCATTGTTGAACAATATCAGAAGACCATTGGAAAGTAAAATATCTCCACATTAAAAGCATATTGAATGAACTGAACGGTAAGCATTCAGATGAATGTTTTCGACAATGCTCATTTTTTGTGCAAATATTAATGTAGGTATTATGAGAGTTGATTAATAATGTTCATAATTAAAAATAATGCTGAACTTATGTTTCTTTTTTTTCTGCAGATATTGACAGTTTCTCTTCGCTTCATTTACTGAAAACACCACACCGTTTCAACAAAATGTGACCATCTTTTTGTTTTCCTTGAACACTTTTCGCTTCTTTCAGTTCATTTAACAGAAGAATGTATCATCCACTTGTTAAAAAAAATCCTTCTTCTTATGTACAGTTCACTTGAAAGGTAGTAACACTTTTTCGACATTATATCAATTATTTGTTTGACCTTAATAACAAAACACAATATATATTGTCACAAAAACACTCTGACGTTAGATGGTATCCTTTCACACCTGTCTAAATTCAAACGAAGTTACGCTACAACTTGGTAAGATCTTAAACACTTACATGAGTGAAGGTAAAATGAATATCCATGTATGAACATGAGTGAAGGTAAAGTGAATATCCATGTATGAACATGAGTGAAGGTAAGTGAATGATCATAACTCATTACGGACTTTTAACAAAATTTGGCGGTAAATGTCAGCATGTACCGATGTGATTTTGTAAAAGCCTGAACTTAAATATTTAAAACATTTTTCGGACTTTTACTGCCTAGGAGGGGGGTGGGGGTAAATACTAGGATTTAAGGGAAATATCTAGGATTTACCTCATTTCTGTCTTTTAAAATAAAATATATCATAGCTGAGAACTTTTACGCGTGTTTTCTGCAACTATTTTTGAACAGACAAATTTATCGAATTTTAACGCCGAAAATTTCATAAGTGCCATAGACTAAACGTGAAAAGCTTAAATTGAATCTCACCGGCACGTGATTATTTACATTATTTAAGAAGAGTGATGTTTCGACCAAAAGACTCTGCTCCATATGTAAACATACTGAAAAGACAAACTAAAACCTCTTTGTCTTACAGGAACATAATACAGCCTTGCCCTGTGTTATAAAGTAACTGTCGTTATTTGCCTTTTTGATTCAATTTACTTGCGATCTAAAATAATCTTAATCGTACAGTGCCAAAAATTTTTCTTTTGGAAGTTTTTTAATACTCATTAAGATACCACAAATTATAAAGAATAATTCTTTACCTTATTTAATAACAGACTTCTGTCAATACGTAAGCAAATGTTTAAATTTAAATATAATGGCAGCTTGAAACTGAATTTATTTAATAACCTTTTGATTACGGACTAAGTCTGGCAACTATTTTTTATATTACCTCGCACCACAATTTATGCAAAAATGTCTTCATGATAGATTTCTAATGACTGTATCTTAGTATAATTTTATGTCAGAGAATTTTTTTTAAAACTGGTGAGAATAGAATAGAGAAATAGTCGCTGGTGCGACACGTGTCCCAACGCCGTAATTAAATGCTTAAAGGTTAAATTTTAATTATTTTATATACACATCTCTGTACAGTTTAAGGTTAATATTCTTATCAAAATTAGAAATTTTCAGTGTCTGCATGCCCACATCAAATGATTGTTTTTCATTTTTATGCATCCTCGACATGCGCTTTCCTAATAATATTAATTCACCAAAAAATGGGATGGCACATAATCTACTACAAATACAAAGAAATACAATATATGTGTCAAAAATAATAATTATTGTTAAAAATATTATACCATTTTTGAAAGAGGTCCTCTCCCACCATTTTCCTTCCATAAAGTTTTATAATCAACACATTTAGTTTCATACGGAGGAGGTGAATTCAGTATATGTTGCTGAAATAAATTTAATTGTAATATGAAATTCAGATATGCTTTAAATAAAAAGTACAGTAACAATAAACTTAGTTTTTAGAGGAACAACAAATTGATACTATATCTACAGCACAGATAGTCAAAGTGATGTCATGTTCACGTCAAAAATAGTCAGAAGTATCATAGTCACTACGGTGCACTAAAATATGACGTACGTCCTGTTCTTACTTTCAAGTAAGCGTGATTTTAGTGACTCCACTGAGAAATTATTGTGACTAATTTCAAGAAGAACGTTGCAATGAAATCACCTTGTGAGACTAATGGACTATAATTTGGCGACTTCATTGTGAAATCTTCATCTAAATTCTATTATGATGTGTCACCAAATAATATCACAAGCAAGTCATTTGGTGGATTTAAGATGAACGACATTTGGAGAATCTACTTTGAAGTTACCATGAACGATGAAGTCACAATATGACATAATATACGTATAAAATATGCTACACACAATAATATAAATGCTTCGGTAATTTTAACTGCGTTAATATATTACAATTTTAAAAAACTAGCAAGCATTCAAACAAAAAATGGATGAATAAAATTTATCGTGTGTGTTTGAAATTTACAGAACTCGTCGCACCACAGATGAAAATAGCTCTTGGGAGAATATCGAATTCGGAAGAAGATATTGTATACAAAAGGAGAAAATTAAATACCATCAAGTTTTGGAGGGCTTAAGTGCGCCATTAAGTTTCGAGGATTTTTATTTTTTTTAAAAATCATATAGAGTCATTTTGTACATTTTAAAGACTATGAATCAATCACTGCATCGAATTAATTAAAGAAAGTTCCAATTGGGTTAAGAGCCAACTGTCGTTTTTAGCGAGCGTAACTAGCACGAATATACAGGGTGGTTATAATAAAAGTATCTCTATTTGGAACTGTCTGTAGCTTGAAGGAATATCTGGAATGAAACCAAAATCGGTGCACTTACTATTCGAGAAGGGGGGAGACGAATGGAACAATAAAAAAATTAATTGCAATAATTGCCGACAGATGGCATCTTTTCAATATAACATGTAATGTGTAATATTGTGTGCCGTGGAGGTGCCGCAAACTCAATGACTTTACCGCATATTACAACATTTGCGAAACAGAACTCCTGATGTGTTACATTTCGCAGTTGAACACGTCGTGCACCGCCTGGGTTGACACTGGGTTGCACAATGACCATGTGGAACTTGAACATGACCGGCACCGCCATACGAAAGCATAAACGCACAATCACATTCGCGGTGACATTTTCCAATAAATTAGGTATGTCATCCGGTTTTACGCCTTAATTCTTTCGTATTGTATTACACACTACCTCCATTTTTTATAAAATTGATTTTGGACTTTGATTTTAAAATTAAACTTTTTCCTTCATTAATGCACTAGCAAGCTACGCCTGCTACGCTGGTCAATTTCTTATAACGAACTTTTAATCCAACAAAATATTGACATTTCATAATTCACTTTTATATTTTAACAGAATAATAAGGCTACTATAATTTGTACAAGTTGTAAATTTCCAACTGGACGAAAAATGTCCGGGCCAGGATTCGAACCTGGGATCGCTTGGCTGAAGCCGCCACGCTCTATCACTGAGCTCTCCCGGTCGAATCTGGAGGGCATAATTTATCCAGTTAACCTTATTGATCAAAGCATCTGGACTGATATTTTAATCAGCTCAACAGAAAAGATCGCAGGTAATGGAACTCCAGTAAACGCTGGATACGTGAATACACTGGATTATTTTTAACACAATTATTTCAAATTGGTAAAGTAATCATACAAGTTGTAAATTTCCAACTGGACGAAAAATGTCCGGGCCAGGATTCGAACCTGGGATCGCTTGGCTGAAGCCGCCACGCTCTACCACTGAGCTATCCCGGTCGAATCTGGAGGGCATAATTCATCCAGTTAACCTTATTGATCAAAGCATTTTCGTCCAGTTGGAAATTTACAGCTTGTATGATTACTTTACCAATTTGAAATAATTGTGTTAAAAAATAATCCAGTACTAT
This sequence comes from Maratus michaelseni, assembly GCA_963931845.1. Classification (NCBI taxonomy): domain Eukaryota; kingdom Metazoa; phylum Arthropoda; class Arachnida; order Araneae; family Salticidae; genus Maratus; species Maratus michaelseni. The sequence continues at coordinate 66,732,189 of OZ007594.1, forward strand.
AATTTGTGACCCGTGCTATAGCAAATATACACGCCAGGACACGTCGCCCTTATCATTATCTTTTTACGCATGAAGGTTTTGCTATGGTACACCATTGTGAAATTTAGTAAATTTTCAAATTCAATATTTGAAAAATGGCATAATCATTAGATTTGAAACTTATATCAAGAAAAATACAATTTTTTACCTTTCAAACGCAGTTTCCCTAACAATTTCCTGACAAATACTTTTCGAGCTACTATTTTTTTTTCAGTAACTTCAAATGTTTCATTTTCCGAAATTAATCTGTGGCAACAATTAGCGAAAAACCCAGTCGAAGAATTAGAAAGTTTTTAGAACGCTTTTCGCTGATTTCACCCTTTTAAATTTCGATTTTTTTTTATTTTATTCTTAGAGAGCATTTACATCTTATAAGTAACTACAATGCCAAATTTCAAATTTCGAGCTCCTTCAGTATAAAAAAGATCGCAATTTATAACGTTTTTCGCTCCTGCACCCCCCTGGGGTTAGTGACACCGACATAAAATATAGCCTATGTTGGAGCAGGGGTTGTCACCATCAATTTGCCACCATCACTTTTGAAATCGTTTCGGTAGTTCCAGAGATTCCATAGAAATTGTAATTTAGAATGTTTTTACAACGCTTTTCGCTCATTTCACCCTTTTAAATTTCGAATTTTTTTTTAAATTTTATTCTTAGAGAGCATTTACATCTTATAAGTAACTATAAGGCCAAATTTCAAATTTCTAGCTCTTTCAGTATAAACAAAATCGCGATTTTAGAGCGTTTTTCTTTCCTGCACCCCCCTGGGGATAGTGGCACCCACAAAAAATATATCCTATGTTGGAGCAGGGGTTGTAACCATCAATTTGCCACCATCATTTTTGAAATCGGTTCGGTAGTTCCAGAGATTCCATAGAAATTGTAATTTAGAAAGTTTTTAGAACGCTTTTCGCTCATTTCACCCTTTTAAAGTTCGAATTCTTTTTTATTTTGTTCTTAGAGAGCATTTACATCTTATAAGTAACTACAACGCCAAATTTCAAATTTCGAGCTGCTTCAGTATAAAAAAGATCGCAATTTTAGAACGTTTTTCGCTCCTGCACCCCCCTGGGTAGTGGCACCGACCTAAAATATAGCGTATGTTGGAGCAGGGGTTGTCAACATCAATTTGCCACCATCACTTTTGAAATTGGTTCGGCAGTTCCAGAGATTACCCCCTACAAACAAACAAAAAAACAATCTTTACTCCTTTATAATATTAGCATAGATTACATATCACATTCAATAGCGCCATCTGTCGGTGATTATTGCAATTATTTTTTTATTGTTCTATTCTTCTTCCCTCTTCTCGAATAGTAAGTGTACCGATTTTGGTTTCATTAGTGTTATTCCTGCAAGCTACAAACAGCTTCAAATAGAGATAGACTTAATCAGATAGACTTATATTATACCCACCCGGTATTTAATTGTTATAATTTGTTTATATTTTTATTTATTTATTTATTTAATCTCAAACTGAGGGTAATAGAGAACAAATTTTACTAGTTTCGACAACTGGCAGCTTTATGGAGAACATGACCGGAGCACGTATGAACATATATTTTTCTGTCAGGATGATATACTACAGAATCTATCAAGCTCGTACACAACATAATTGAACAACATTTCATACACACATTATTCTACCAATGGTTGAATCATATGGCATTTCCGGGGCTCGTCATATTAACCTTAAATAAATCTAAAATCAGTGTTGAATGATTTTACATTTTTAAACGAAAATCTTTCCAAACGAACTTAATGTTGGGGGACAATCTCGAATTTGTATGAATTTATATTTTTAAACAAAAAATTATCCAAATGAAACTAGAAATGTCGGGAGCACTTTTTTCGGCAGCATACACTGCGCGTGCTACACACGCTCCGAACTGGTTTGCATTCATATTTTATACGAAAATTTTTCCAAACGAACTTAACGTTGGGGGACAATCTCGAATTTGTATGAATTTATATTTTTAAACAAAAATTTATCCAAATGAAACTAGAAATGTCGGGACCACTTTTTTCGGCAGCATACACTGCGCGTGCTACACACGCTCCGAACTGGTTTGCATTCATATTTTTATACGAAAATCTTTCCAAACGAACTTAACGTTGGGGGACAATCTCGAATTTGTATGAATTTATATTTTTAAACAAAAATTTATCCAAATGAAACTAGAGATGTCGGGACCACTTTTTTCGGCAGCATACACTGCGCGTGCTACACACGCTCCGAACTGGTTTGCATTCATATTTTTATACGAAAATCTTTCCAAACGAACTTAACGTTGGGGGACAATCTCGAATTTGTATGAATTTATATTTTTAAACAAAAATTTATCCAAATGAAACTAGAAATGTCGGGACCACTTTTTTCGGCAGCATACACTGCGCGTGCTACACACGCTCCGAACTGGTTTGCATTCATATTTTTATACGAAAATCTTTCCAAACGAACTTAACGTTGGGGGACAATCTCGAATTTGTATGAATTTATATTTTTAAACAAAAATTTATCCAAATGAAACTAGAGATGTCGGGACCACTTTTTTCGGCAGCATACACTGCGCGTGCTACACACGCTCCGAACTGGTTTGCATTCATATTTTTATACGAAAATCTTTCCAAACGAACTTAACGTTGGGGGACAATCTCGAATTTGTATGAATTTATATTTTTAAACAAAAATTTATCCAAATGAAACTAGAAATGTCGGGACCACTTTTTTCGGCAGCATACACTGCGCGTGCTACACACGCTCCGAACTGGTTTGCATTCATATTTTTATACGAAAATCTTTCCAAACGAACTTAACGTTGGGGGACAATCTCGAATTTGTATGAATTTATATTTTTAAACAAAAAGTTATCCAAATGAAACTAGAAATGTCGGGACCACTTTTTTCGGCAGCATACACTGCGCGTGCTACACACGCTCCGAACTGGTTTGCATTCATATTTTTATACGAAAATCTTTCCAAACGAACTTAACGTTGGGGGACAATCTCGAATTTGTATGAATTTATATTTTTAAACAAAAATTTATCCAAATGAAACTAGAAATGTCGGGACCACTTTTTTCGGCAGCATACACTGCGCGTGCTACACACGCTCCGAACTGGTTTGCATTCATATTTTTATACGAAAATCTTTCCAAACGAACTTAACGTTGGGGGACAATCTCGAATTTGTATGAATTTATATTTTTAAACAAAAAGTTATCCAAATGAAACTAGAAATGTCGGGACCACTTTTTTCGGCAGCATACACTGCGCGTGCTACACAAGCTCCGAACTGGTTTGCATTCATATTTTTATACGAAAATCTTTCCAAACAAACTTAACGTTGGAGGACAATCTCGAATTTGTATGAATTTATATTTTTAAACAAAAATTTATCCAAATGAAACTAGAAATGTCGGGACCACTTTTTTCGGCAGCATACACTGCGCGTGCTACACACGCTCCGAACTGGTTTGCATTCATATTTTTATACGAAAATCTTTCCAAACGAACTTAACGTTGGGGGACAATCTCGAATTTGTATGAATTTATATTTTTAAACAAAAATTTATCTAAATGAAACTAGAAATGTCGGGAACACTTTTTTCGACAGCATACACTGCGCGTGCTACACACGCTCCGAACTGGTTTGCATTCATATTTTTATACGAAAATCTTTCCAAACGAACTTAACGTTGGGGGACAATCTCGAATTTGTATGAATTTATATTTTTAAACAAAAATTTATCCAAATGAAACTAGAAATGTCGGGACCACTTTTTTCGGCAGCATACACTGCGTGTGCTACACACGCTCCGAACTGGTTTGCATTCATATTTTTATACGAAAATCTTTCCAAACGAACTTAACGTTGGAGGACAATCTCGAATTTGTATGAATTTATATTTTTAAACAAAAATTTATCCAAATGAAACTAGAAATGTCGGGACCACTTTTTTCGGCAGCATACACTGCGCGTGCTACACAAGCTCCGAACTGGTTTGCATTCATATTTTTATACGAAAATCTTTCCAAACAAACTTAACGTTGGAGGACAATCTCGAATTTGTATGAATTTATATTTTTAAACAAAAATTTATCCAAATGAAACTAGAAATGTCGGGACCACTTTTTTCGGCAGCATACACTGCGCGTGCTACACACGCTCCGAACTGGTTTGCATTCATATTTTTATACGAAAATCTTTCCAAACGAACTTAACGTTGGGGGACAATCTCGAATTTGTATGAATTTATATTTTTAAACAAAAATTTATCTAAATGAAACTAGAAATGTCGGGAACACTTTTTTCGACAGCATACACTGCGCGTGCTACACACGCTCCGAACTGGTTTGCATTCATATTTTTATACGAAAATCTTTCCAAACGAACTTAACGTTGGGGGACAATCTCGAATTTGTATGAATTTATATTTTTAAACAAAAATTTATCCAAATGAAACTAGAAATGTCGGGACCACTTTTTTCGGCAGCATACACTGCGCGTGCTACACACGCTCCGAACTGGTTTGCATTCATATTTTTATACGAAAATCTTTCCAAACGAACTTAACGTTGGAGGACAATCTCGAATTTGTATGAATTTATATTTTTAAACAAAAATTTATCCAAATGAAACTAGAAATGTCGGGACCACTTTTTTCGGCAGCATACACTGCGCGTGCTACACACGCTCCGAACTGGTTTGCATTCATATTTTTATACGAAAATATTTCCAAACGAACTTAACGTTGGGGGACAATCTCGAATTTGTATGAATTTATATTTTTAAACAAAAATTTATCCAAATGAAACTAGAAATGTCGGGACCACTTTTTTTGGCAGCATACACTGCGCGTGCTACACACGCTCCGATCTGGTTTGCATTCATATTTTTATACGAAAATCTTTCCAAACGAACTTAACGTTGGGGGACAATCTAGAATTTGTATGAATTTATATTTTTAAACAAAAATTTATCCAAACGAAACTAGAAATGTCGGGACCACTTTTTTTGGCAGCGTACACTGCGCGTGCTTCACACGCTCCGAACTGGTTTGCATTCATATTTTTATACGAAAATCTTTCCAAACGAACTTAACGTTGGGGGACAATCTCGAATTTGTATGAATTTATATTTTTAAACAAAAATTTATCCAAATGAAACTAGAGATGTCGGGACCACTTTTTTCGGCAGCATACACTGCGCGTGCTACACACGCTCCGAACTGGTTTGCATTCATATTTTTATACGAAAATCTTTCCAAACGAACTTAACGTTGGGGGACAATCTCGAATTTGTATGAATTTATATTTTTAAACAAAAATTTATCTAAATGAAACTAGAAATGTCGGGAACACTTTTTTCGACAGCATACACTGCGCGTGCTACACACGCTCCGAACTGGTTTGCATTCATATTTTTATACGAAAATCTTTCCAAACGAACTTAACGTTGGGGGACAATCTCGAATTTGTATGAATTTATATTTTTAAACAAAAATTTATCCAAATGAAACTAGAAATGTCGGGACCACTTTTTTCGGCAGCATACACTGCGCGTGCTACACACGCTCCGAACTGGTTTGCATTCATATTTTTATACGAAAATCTTTCCAAACGAACTTATCGTTGGAGGACAATCTCGAATTTGTATGAATTTATATTTTTAAACAAAAATTTATCCAAATGAAACTAGAAATGTCGGGACCACTTTTTTTGGCAGCATACACTGCGCGTGCTACACACGCTCCGAACTGGTTTGCATTCATATTTTTATACGAAAATCTTTCCAAACGAACTTAACGTTGGAGGACAATCTCGAATTTGTATGAATTTATATTTTTAAACAAAAATTTATCCAAATGAAACTAGAAATGTCGGGACCACTTTTTTTGGCAGCATACACTGCGCGTGCTACACACGCTCCGAACTGGTTTGCATTCATATTTTTATACGAAAATCTTTCCAAACGAACTTAACGTTGGGGGACAATCTCGAATTTGTATGAATTTATATTTTTAAACAAAAATTTATCCAAATGAAACTAGAGATGTCGGGACCACTTTTTTCGGCAGCATACACTGCGCGTGCTACACACGCTCCGAACTGGTTTGCATTCATATTTTTATACGAAAATCTTTCCAAACGAACTTAACGTTGGGGGACAATCTCGAATTTGTATGAATTTATATTTTTAAACAAAAATTTATCCAAATGAAACTAGAAATGTCGGGACCACTTTTTTCGGCAGCATACACTGCGCGTGCTACACACGCTCCGAACTGGTTTGCATTCATATTTTTATACGAAAATCTTTTCAAACGAACTTAACGTTGGGGGACAATCTCGAATTTGTATGAATTTATATTTTTAAACAAAAAGTTATCCAAATGAAACTAGAAATGTCGGGACCACTTTTTTCGGCAGCATACACTGCGCGTGCTACACAAGCTCCGAACTGGTTTGCATTCATATTTTTATACGAAAATCTTTCCAAACGAACTTAACGTTGGAGGACAATCTCGAATTTGTATGAATTTATATTTTTAAACAAAAATTTATCCAAATGAAACTAGAAATGTCGGGACCACTTTTTTCGGCAGCATACACTGCGCGTGCTACACACGCTCCGAACTGGTTTGCATTCATATTTTTATACGAAAATCTTTCCAAACGAACTTAACGTTGGGGGACAATCTCGAATTTGTATGAATTTATATTTTTAAACAAAAATTTATCCAAATGAAACTAGAAATGTCGGGACCACTTTTTTTGGCAGCATACACTGCGCGTGCTACACACGCTCCGATCTGGTTTGCATTCATATTTTTATACGAAAATCTTTCCAAACGAACTTAACGTTGGGGGACAATCTAGAATTTGTATGAATTTATATTTTTAAACAAAAATTTATCCAAACGAATCTAGAAATGTCGGGACCACTTTTTTTGGCAGCGTACACTGCGCGTGCTTCACACGCTCCGAACTGGTTTGCATTCATATTTTTATACGAAAATCTTTCCAAACGAACTTAACGTTGGGGGACAATCTCGAATTTGTATGAATTTATATTTTTAAACAAAAATTTATCCAAATGAAACTAGAAATGTCGGGACCACTTTTTTCGGCAGCATACACTGCGCGTGCTACACACGCTCCGAACTGGTTTGCATTCATATTTTTATGCGAAAATCTTTCCAAACGAACTTAACGTTGGGGGGACAATCTCGAATTTGTATGAATTTATATTTTTAAACAAAAATTTATCCAAATGAAACAAGAAATGTCGGGATCACTTTTTTCGGCAGCGTACACTGCGCGTGCTACACACGCTCCGAACTGGTTTGCATTCATATTTTTATACGAAAATATTTCCAAACGAACTAAAGAGCCCTTCTTTATAATTATTGCCGATTTAATTTCTGACTATTAAATAAAATATTAAACTTTCAATACTGAACACTTATTCCTATGGAAATCTAAAGTTTCAACTGTTCAAGCAGTTATGATTTTATATGAGGCTTAAAACGAAATAAGTCTAGAACTACAGAAAAGTTTACTCACATTTTTTTAAACTATTTCGCACCAGAAATTTTATTTAAAACTACTTAACTTATTCATTTAACGTATTTCTGTGAGTTTTATATTTAATTTATTTTTAAAAAAAATATCTGGTTCGATCGGAATATATTCATTTGGCAACCGTCAAAATGACGGCTCATGATAGTTCTAGTGTTAATATGGATCAAACCACTTGGAAGAAAAAATTGTTCATAGTTACCCCATATCATAAAATGTGTCGGACAATTAAGGCACGGTCTATTGTTTTTTTAAAATTGAGTTGGAGCAAAAACGTATTGATATTCTGTTAGAGTAATTATAACTTAACAATTATTGATTAAAAACGTAGTATGATTTCATATAATAGAAAAGAAGAATATTTACAGGCACTACAAATCTCTTTGTCACTTTGAACTGCTAATGAATTTGATAGGCGCGAGAAAGGGAGCGAACCGTGAAGCAGAAACGGCGTGAACGCTCTCATCCAGTCAACAGGATTGTAAATCTTTGATTTTTTCTTTGTTTTAGTATCAGCTATTCGCACATGAGCATTCGTGGTGCTTGTACTGAATTACACCATGTCCATAATTACACCAACTAACCCTATTTTGTACATGAGTGTGCGCGCGAAACAATTATACTTCATTTTAAACATTTACGTCCATGCTCATATAATTCCTATTTATATAATTATGTAAACCATCTTTATATAATTTACATTTGATTATATACATTTGCATGCCTGTGCAGCTTACTGCTGCAATACCTCTAAAATCATATTATTAGCTACACCCCTCCTGTTTGACTTTAATCTTCTCTGTAAATCCCTTTAAGAACTTTTACAAGTTAAGTTTCAGCAAACGATCAGTACTGAAGATTACTTGTAAAATGAGATATCAGTCTTACATGTAATCAGCTGACTTTTGTTAGTCTAAGTGAGAATTTTTTTCCACCAATGTCCACAACTGCTTTATCAATTTCAAATTTTTGTGACCCATGCATATTTATAGCATTCACGAGAGACACAGCATCGCCTGTAGGGTTTGTGTAAGTGCTGTGACTTTTAATAAGTCAGACCACGGTTGAATTTCAAAAATCGGTCCACGTTATCAAGGTGCGTACGCTCCTTGTAACTTCCAAGGAGTCACCAGTATTTAAGATTTGAACATTATTATTTTATACTTAAGTAGCAGAATTTGAAATCGCCACGTCTTATTGTAGAAATTGGAATGTTTTACTGAGATTAAATAAGGCGGATAATTCTATTCTTCTGGTAGAACTGCACGCACACTGGTAATGAACTCTGATTTAGTAAGATCTATGTTTTTGGTAAATTTCATCGGAAATAGTCAAGTAATCACTGATAAATCGCGTTCATTGAATGCTCGATTTGGACTGATTTGGAAAAGTTCGCTCGCATTCGACTCGTTGCGCTTCAATTACATTTTAAAATAATGGACAATATTTTTGTGTCGGCACAGTGTATATAAAAATACGTTTTTTATTGGCTTCTAAAAAAAGTACGTGCGATTAAGTATGTTTGCCGTAATTAAACATCCAATTTAAATACATATGCTCACAAAGTCACGTGTCTAAAATTTGTTCAAGATTCTTATAATTTTTTTTAATTTCTTCTGCAGTTTTTTAGGGTTTCGTTCATCTCACGATACCCTATTCGTCTAGATTCTCTGTCTATCCGTCACAGAGTCCGTTCTCGGAAACTGTATAAGTTAGAGACTTGAAATTTTGATTATGTACATCTGAATACCTACTATCACACTGGAAATAATAAAATTTAGAAAATGTTTTTAATGTAATGCAAGACATTAATTAAAAACTTTAAAACACACTCTTTAATGGAAAAAATATATTCAACTAAAGCGTAGAATTTAATGAAACCGCAAAGAAAGAATCTCCATGGGGTTGCCATAGTCACAGCATTGCAATAGCTATAACAGATTGGACGTTTTCAAAGACAGCCCTGTCTCATAAACTATTCCACCTTGGAACATGAAAATTCGGACGCAAAAAAAATAGTTTTCAGACTTTCTAAAAAAAAAATAATAATTCCCACTAGAAGTGTAAATATTAATTAAAAATCGATTTGAATAAATTCGTTTAATTTCTTTTTATTAGAAAACTACAGCCGATGAGTCTGCACCTGTTCACAAGGACAAAGATGGCGCTAGGTATTTTTCCGGCTCTATAGAATTTTTTTATTGCATTTATCGATTTGAAATTAACACATCTGTGCTTATTTGTTTTACGGCGAACATAGAAATCTAATTTTATAAAGGTGGCGTAATTAGAACAGAAACTACGAATTAATTTTTTGTTAATGAAAATAATTTTCATCCGAATCAAAGGAACATTTGCAGCTGGTTGTGAAATCGGAGACAAAAGTCATTTATCAGCGAGAGATCCCAGCTTTTCACTTTTCAGCTGTTGAAGGGAGGGAAATAAAAGAAAAAACCGCGTTGATTTTGGGGGTAGTAAGGGTTTAAATTCTCTAGTATTATTATTTAAATATTGCAATTACCAATTTGAAAATTTAGCATCTATGCATAATGTTTTATGGTGAATCCAGAAATCTAATTTTTTTATAAAGATCACATTATTAGAATCAAATTTATATTTTACCACAAAAAGCTGATTTTTGTATAGAAAAAAAATAAAACGCTAATAGACAATGATGTAAGTAATAATGCGAATAGGGATTATTAATAAAGGGGAAACTACTTTAAAAAATATTGCACCATTATATTCATGCGGATTATATTAATCCACATGACAGATATTATTATGACAAAGCAGAATAGTGGACAAAGCAGAATAGTGGGCCCGCTATCGGGCTGGTTCAGCTAATCGAAAAAACGGAAAAATAGACTGGTAAATTTTCACTTTATAAAAAATATGACTTTTTAGTGGGAAATGAAATTTATTGGGATTTAATAATTAAAGGATAAAGTGTTCTGAAAAGAATATTAAACGAAACTCTTTGTGCGATCTTTGATCACACTTATCCACTTGTTTTAAATATGTGACGACAGGAAGGGAAAAAAAATTAAATGATTGAATGTTCATGAAATCGAAATCCTTAAAGTTTGCATTAGAATTTTAGCCTTTAATTTTTCAAGCCACAAATTGAATTTAGAAAATCGAGCGTTTCGACCTTTATCTTACTAAAATCTATGTCTGTGTTAAATTACATTCTAATTGATCTGCCTATTACCGAGAAATTTTGTCCATATCATTTCAAGTTATAATGGATACATTGGAAGCTTCGCTTGCTTTTTGTTATCTGTGCATCATTTTAATGAAAGAATATCGCAGTGTTGTCAGATTGGGGACTTTTTTAATTCAGATTGTTTGATTGTCATCGCTTTTTTTAAATAGAAATATTTGGCCTCTTTAAAAAGGGGAGATTAAAATTTCTGAAAAATAAGGCGAATTATGCTATTTTAAAAAAATGGTGACCATCAAATAATCTGAATTAAAAAAGTTCCCAATCTGGCAGCACTGGAATATGGAATGCAAAGAGTTTACCATTCATTTACAGGGTCCCGTAAAAGAATTTTGTAACATAATAGTGTACGAGGAAAATTAATTTGCAATGTATTTTAATGATGTTATACTATTTCAAACAGAATAAAATTTATATGCATTATTCAGATGCACTACAGGATGCTTATTGTATAATATGACATTAATAAAATGTATCATTAATTTACAGGGTCTCACACAAAAAACTCGGTTTAATTCTTTCAATTGTGGTCATTTTTAATTTTCATCAATATTTTGCGTACTTCGTGGTGAGTATAAATTCGTTAGATCAAATACAGGGATACATAAAATAATTCGTAAGCACTACTGTACATTAGTTTTTTTAAATGTTTTTAATTGAGCTAGGCATTTTCCAGCTGAAGCATATTTAGTTACTAAGAAATATTTGAAGAATACAAATTCATATAAAGGGTTATGTATAGAACTGGATACATCGCCGTCTATGGATTGTAATCTCTGAAAGTACGTTTCTATTTGTGTTATTAATTTGATTCCTGAATTAAATTTCTGTTAAGCATGAAGCGTGAATAAAAATCTGTAGCAAATATACAGGGTTTTACAGATTTATTCGAGTTAATTTCCGTCTATTAATGGAAATTGTTGAAGAGCAATTTTCGACTGTGATTATGAATTTTTAAATGCACACTATTTAAATTATAGCACACTTTCTAGTGTATATACAGATCTATAGATAACGCATAGTAAAAGACAAAATAATTAGAGTGCCTCTTGGTGTGAACGGTAATTTTTGAAATCTGGTTTTCAAAATTTTTATGCGTTAGGTGAAGTTCCGTTATAGAATTCTGGAAGTGTTAGAAAGTTTTTCATAATGTATGAAAAACTTTTCTATCACAAGTCACTTCAATAATTATATATGCAACTATCATATGATTATGTTTAAAAACCAGCCGGGCTTCGCCCGTCTAGACGGTCGTTTCCTAGGCCCTTAGAAAACAGATAAACATAAGTGATTTCGTTTGAATTACACTCTAAATGCCGGCAACAATACAAACTCGGTGTTTCAACGTATCATTTTAAAAAACTAATGAGTAATCTTATTGCGTCATTTGATGAGAAACTGAGTTAATTTGAAGAAACACTTTTAACCCTTCTTTGCATGAGTTTTTCTTTTACAATTATGTTTTTTTATACATATATTAAATATTAGTCACCGGAAATTTTAAGATAGATTTTTAACTTTGTTCAGCAACATAGCTCACGGAAAATTTACTGGATTAATATTTCTATATAAATATAGTGGTGGCGAAGAAGTTGATTTATTTATTAAAAGTTAAATAAACAGTGATGGAAATTTACATCACTATGCAATTAAGGGTTAAACTGTTCCAAATAACGTTTCTCAAAATTACACCTACTTTCATGAATGTTATTCCTGTTGTTCCATAAAAAAAGTTTGTTACGATTTGCTAATTTAAAACAGACCTCGATTATGAAAAATATTATCACTAAATGCATTAGAAAATGTTTTTTGCTGTTTTTTATAACATATAGAAACAGGAAAAAAAAATAAAAGCATTAGAAGTACTTAATCAAAAATTTTAAACGAAATTTTAACGTAATGCGCATTTTTTTTCTTTACACCAGGCCACATCGTGAACGAATACCTCCATGGTTTAATATTTTAAACGTTTACGATAAATAAATCTTTTGTGTTTAGAAAATCTTCAGAAGTATTAACATTGTTTATAATGATGATGCAACAATATTCGTCTGTAAGGTGCAACAATACAAAATTAACAATCACACTGGACGCGAAAATGCTACAAAAAATTACTAATGCCTGGCCATATGAAAAAGTGAAGTGGGCATCCCGGAATTGTTGATGACAGTCAAATGCTTTGCGCTTTTATTATATAGATGAGTCAGCATGTTTTGCATTATTGAGCTTTTCTTTTGTTTGGAAAATCGTCTTAAAATTGTCTTTTCTTACGTCAAATATGATTCACAGGTGGCTTCTTGTGAGCAACTCTTCAACTTTTTTCCGAAGCGTGGTTGGTCCTCTGCCAAGTTTAAACTTTTTACAAGATCATCGTTTCAGAGTGAGAAATATTCATCATTTTTCATTCCAACTGAATTCTCTTACGTATACCAGTATATTATCTTTGAACAGTTCTGATATTTTGAATAACTATCTCCTTTTTTATTAATTTATTGTTAAAGTTTTTTTCTAAAATGCCTTGCGTTCTATCATATTCCTATCTCTTAGACATTACTAAGTACATCGAGGACGATGTTGTAGAGGAATTTAATCAAATAGTAATAACCCAAGGCTATGAATGCAGAAGTACTTTTGAAATGGTAATACAAGAACTAAAAAAAAATCCTATCCAAGAGATCTGACACAGTTTCATTAAGGGATGTCATCATAAAGAGGTTTGGATAGGGTTAAAAAAATATATACAAAATAGCGATATTTGTTAATATTAAGGCTTCACATATCTCCGAACGTTCATACTACATCCATGTATAGTTTGCTAGTATATATAGCTATATTCAACGCTACGTTGTAAAGTTTTTACAAAGTGTTATACACCGGCAGTCTTTTAGCAAGGTTTTTTTCTAATAAATGTAATTAGTAATTAATAAGTTTATATTACGAAATCCTTTGGGGCGAGTACAACTTGCATTTGACCTGTTATTTTTCGTTCCTTTAGCTAAATCTTAAAAAGGAAGCAGATATAAAAGGAGACATTTTTTAAATAATTTCACTAGTGTGTGCTTTTTACTAAACATAAATCAAAGCAGCGAATTTTCCACAATCGGCATCCATGGTAAATTAACGTTTTGCAACGGAAAACTTTTGGAGCAACATAAACTTCAAAATTTTAAAGCACTGCATTAAAGCACTGCAAAACTTTCTCTTCGTCTTTTAATCTTTAACTATTGATGATAGACATATATTATAAATTACAAAGTGAATAGAATTTTTACTATTTAGGCTTCATATCTCTCTGAACATTCAATGTAAATTCATCTATAGTTTGCTAGTATCTACAGTGTGGTGGCCTAAAACATTCTCTTCGTCTTTTATTCCTTAAATATTGATCATAGACATATATTAAAAATTACAAAGTTATCTAAAAAAAGTACACAATTTTATGAAATCAATTAAAACTTTCAGGGAAATAAGTTTGAAGAAATACAAACGGACAACCCTTTTATACGGATCCCGTACAAAAGATTTCCCCGTGAACAAGATATGCCCCATACACTAAAAAGATCATGTACAAAATTTCAGCATTTCATGATAAATCGCGCAGAGATATGTTTAACCCCTTCGCGACGAGCGTCTTTTACAGAATTTTTAATCTTTTACCACCGGTTTTTCAAAACACAAATTTTCGCCTAATTGAATTGCAGAAATGCTGTCATTAAATAAGGTAAAGCTTACAATAAAAAGTTACTGGTGGGAATAATCGAAGATTCTGAGCATCTTATGCGTCACGTATACGTGTCGCTCGTCTCCAAAGGGTTAAATAAAGTTCATGAGGGGATAATCATAAATTAAAATGTAAATGTTTACAGCTAGAGTACAGGTGACGCGATGCAGAAACGCATCATAAGCAAATGAAATATAGCTCTTACCTTTAATTTTATTTACAAATTTACAAAACTATGCTTCCTGAAAAATACTTCAAAATTTTAATCATTGCATAAAGTTATTTCTACTAAATTTAGATACTTTTGCACCAATAAAAAGCACAAATTATTACTTATTTACGCAATCTTTGTTTTCTTTCGTAATTTATGTACGACCCCAGAAACGCGATTATCCAATTGATTTTCCCTCTTTGCGAACTCCGATCCAAGCATCGAAAAGTGGTTTAGGTCAGTATTTATGAATTTTGATATATCTGCGATATTTTATGGTAATATGCTTAAATTTTTTCCATGACCTTATTCGTGTATGGGACACATCTCTGCGATATTTTATGGTAAAATGCTTAAATTTTCTTCATGACCTTATTAGTGTATGGGACACATTTTACTCACTGGGAAATTATTTGTACGGTGGTTGTATACAAATTTAAATTTTGTATTTCTTCAAGTTTAATCTCCTGATTATTTTAATCGATTTCATAAAATTCTGTAGCTTTTTTTACGTAACTTTGTAATTTATAATATTTGTCTATGATCGATATTTAAGGAATAAAAGCCGAAGTCAATGTTTGTGGAACGTACTGTATAGCTATACCCAACCCTAAGATGTAAAGTTTTCTACAAAGTCTTATATAACGACAGTCTTTTAGCAACGATTTTTTGTAATATTGCAATTAGTAATTAATAAATGTACTCTACGGAGCCCTTTGGGCCGGAGTGAAACTTACACTTGGCTTTTCTATTTTGTTCCCTTCAGCTATAACCTTAGCTTAGGTATAAAAGGTACAATTTGTGTGATTATTAATACGAAAAAGCTAAAAACAACGTTGAAGCACACAAATTATAAAACTTTAAAACACATACGGCCATTTCAAGGATACAAAATTCCCCTTCATCAGTGCAAGGTGGAAAAAAAAACAAAAAAAATTAAAATGGTTCAAAAGAACCACGCTCGGCTATAGCCCCGAGTACTGGCTGTAATCTGACCAAAATGGCAAAGCAATTGTAACCAGAAGAGAAGTGACGCAACTGACAGGAAATCACCGAAAACAGGCATCACCGCGCAGGCTCTCTCCAAACGGGTGAAAGAAAAGGGGTGCTGGAAAAGTCATTCACCAATGAATCTGTATATTTATAAATATAATGTGCCTCGTAAAAGTCAATATCAAAAATTGAATTGCAATTTTGAATAATTTTGGCTCCGGGAAAGTTAAATCTATGGTCAAAATTCCAACAATGCTTCGCTATTGTAGATTTATCAAGTTCCTACTTTTTGAGATGGCATTCGTGTTCTTTTAATCTAAATTTAAGTGCTCGCCTCGTCTGTCCAATATAAGAAATCTCACATTCACAATATAGTCTGTAAATACCCCAACCATTATGACTTGGAATCGGATCTTTAAGATTGGAGAAAGTAACTTTATTTATTGGAGAAAAAACAACTTTAAATGAAATTTATTTAGAATCCGTGAAATTTGAGAACTGACTTTTGAAAAATATGGTAGTACAATAACATTTTAAAAATCTTTGTTTTCAGATATAGGACTATTGATCTTAGGGGATTTAGATAAAATACGATCAATGATATCCATTGGAAAACCATGATCGATAGCAATGGCTTTAATATAATTAATTTCAATATTGAATAATTCTGTATTTGAACATACGTTACGAGCACAGGAAATGACAGTATTGAAAGAAGCAAACTTGTATGCAGGCGGATGATTGGATCTGAAATGAGGGGGCAAACAAACAGAAAATGGTTTACGAAAAACAACCATAGAAAAATAATGTTCATTACGAATTACTAGAACGTCAAGAAAAGCCAGACGTTGCTGACTTTCCATTTCATAAGTAAACTGGATGTAGGGGTCAATTGAATTTAATAGATTAAGAACAGCATCAATATTATATTGAGACAAATCGATTAATTCAAAAGAGTCATCCACATACGGAGTATAAAATGGAAACTGTATTAATTCAAATAACTTACCTCAAAATAGTGCATATGGGTAATCCTTTGAGCCCCATCTTAAGTGATATTTATATGCATTAATTTTGAGGTTAAGTTATTTGAATTAATACCCCTTTCCTTTCTCCCGTTTGAAGAGAGCCTGCGCGGTGATGCCTGTTTTCTGTGATTTCCTGTCAGTTGCGTCACTTCTCTTTTGGTTATACTTGCTTTGCCATTTTGATCAGATTACAGCCAATACTCGGGGCTATAGCCGATAGGGGTTCTCTTGAACCCTTTTAACATTTTTTGTTTTTTTCCCCACCTTACACTGATGAAGGGGATTTTTGTATCCTTGAAACGGCCGTATGTGTTTTAAAGTTTTGTAATTTGTGTTCTTCAACGTCGTTTTTAGCTTTTTCGTATAATAACCTTAACTATATAAAGTATTTTTTATAGATTAAGCTTTTATAAATTTATAATATAAATTTATCTAATGTAATTAAGTTTTCAATTGTACAGGTACGTGATTACTCGCGAATGATACATCAAAATTGACGTACGGCTTTCCATTTTTGATTGTCGTTTTTAACGGAAGAATACAGTACAGCATTATGTATAACATTTCTTCTAAAAATATGCAACAATTTAAAGATTATCACTCATCTATTTTTTTATACATATTCTGAATAAATTCATTCCTTACCATCGTCACATACATTCTGTAGCTATATCCGGTGTGCAGGGCAACATATTCAACAAAAGGATTCTTTAATCTGTGAGTATCGTGTACAGATATGAAAGCCGCAGTTAAAAGATCTGGCGACATGTCTTCCTCTGCGTGCAAATTGAGCCGAAAACTATAATCTACGCAAAATAAGAAATTTATTATTTTTTTTAACATTACTAACCCGTAACTGGGAAAATACAATCTCTTAGACCAGGGGTGCACAAATCTAGGCGCCAATGGGCCGATTCCCACCACTAAATTTTTAGTATTCTTCACCTAATAAGAATACTGATAAAATTTAAAGGAAGTATACTAATAAAATTTGACGAAGAATGCTAGTAGAATTTAGTGGTGGGAATCAGCCCATTTTTACCTAGATTTTTGCACCCCTGTTACAAGTCACTTACAAGTCACTTCTATGACAAAAAGACACTTTAATGACTACTATGACACTTTAATGACAAAAAAATTATGGGTACTTTTCCAGTATAGGGGCCTTGGCGAGATAGAAAAAACAGAATTGGCGAAAGAAAGAAAATTTTAAAATTTCTGGCAATATATTTTTTTTTCATATTTCTGCAACCTATTCACTGTTTCACCTATTCACTGTTCAATCTATTCATTCGCAATTTTTTCAACATTTATACTACTGTAAAAGCACTTATTTTCGCCAGCCGTAATTTTCGCGAAAATGAAGATATCGGTAATTTCACGAGCTGAACATTTCGCGAATTTTATATAAACAGAACCAAAACCTAAAAAATTCCGAAACTACATAACTAGAATCCCTTTTGTATAAGGCATTTTAAGAAACTTCCTTTTGTCCGAAAAGTTCGCCCCCCCCCCCTCTCACCATTGCTCTAAAAACAACACGCGGACACACAACACAAACAAAATGTTGTTCCCCCTGAGATGTTCGTTAACTTCGATCAGGCAAACGCAAAGTTTGTGCCTACATCTGAATACACATTGGAGGAACGTGGTTCAAAACAAGTGTCCATAACCATAATCGGCATGGAAGATAAAAGCTTTTATTAGCATGTTCCCTTTCTAGAAACCTACTTCCACCTTCCACCACAATTGTTGTACGCTGGGAAAACAACAAATTGTCATCCAAAGTTTACATTTTCCGCGGACTGGGATGTGTGGCACACCGATTCGCACTGGAGCAATACTGACACAATGATTCGATACATCCACAATATTCTTGTACCCTATTACGACAAGCAGAGAGAGCTACTCGGGCTAGTTCCACAACAAACTGGTGTAGCATTTTTTGACGTTTTTTAGGCACACCAAGATCCCATTTTTCTGGCTGAAATAGAGAAGAGGAATATTATTCCAGTTTTTGTGCTCTCTTCCTGCACAGGAGAGCTGCAACCTTTGGACATAACTGTATACGGCGAGTTTAAGCGTTTGCTCAAGAATGAGTTTATTGAGTGGTATTCTAATGAGCTTAAATTTCTAGAGGAAAAATAATCTGTGGACCTGCGAATATCACAGCTAAAACCGATTCACGCTTCTTGGCTTGTGCGCACATTTAACGGTGTTCAAGCAAAACATGAGATAATTTTGAATGGCTTCAAAGAAGCTGGTATAACTATTGTAAGTGAATGAGCTGCATTCTATTAGATGTATTATTGTTTTTATTCAAGAAATAGCTGTATAGTATTCAAGAAATATTTGTAAGTATTCAAGGAATTTTTGTACTTATTTCTTATTTAACCCCTTAACTGTGTAGCCCGAAGAACAGTTTGCTTGTTTTGTTACTAAAAGCTTTTGCACACCAGTAATTATTTACCGCAACCTTCGCTTTATTAATCGGCAGACCATTTTCGATTACACAAAGCAAATATTTTAGTACGGAAAAAGTGGTGTATTGTGCCTATTTTTAGTTTATGGTGTCAAAATACCTCCAGCAGTTAAGGGGTTAAGTAACTATAGTCATTAATTTGGATAAGTGAAAAATTTCTGATTTTTTATTATTATTTGAGGCGAAAAAAAAAAGATTTCGCGAGGCTTAAATTTTTGCGATTACGACAGGCTTGCGAAGATTAAAGCCTCGCGAAAATAAGTGCTTTTACAGTATTTATTTAACATGAAGAAGCCATTTTTCTATTTTTATATACAAATAGACGTAAATTGTAAACAAAAAACATACATAAATAAAATGTTTACATATATAAATTTGATAAATACATATACAAACAAGCAGAAAATTCATCAAGTTGGTTTCTGTAGTTGTTTATATCATTTGGCTAAAAATCGCACCTTCTGAAGCCAGAATTGCACTAAACATTACAAAAACCGACCAAAGCCCCATCCAAACAAATTGCAAGTATAGCATGAATTTGCAAACATTATTACTTATCGATTGGTGCCTGTCATATTTTAAAATAATGATTTACAGCAGAGTTAGTATGCGGTATTCTCTTTTTTAGATGCATTCGTAAATATATAAATTATGTACCACCAATAATCGTCGTTTGGTCCGTTTGTCTGTCGTTCTATCTGTTCATCTGACCGCATATAGCAGCGCAAAAACTATCCAATCGCATGGTTTGAAATTTAATGTATAATCGTTGCAGAATTTTGTCGAGTCTTTTCAAATTTTATGAAAATCGAATGAAAACCTGAAAAGATGTTAATAAAAATATTTATTAAGTAATTTGAATTTTTTTAATCGATATGTCCTTGTTAAAGCAGCTTCCGAGGATTAATCGTCAAGAGACAGATATGTATCGCCAAGTTATCTAGCAAGTAGGACGTTATAGTCGTTTTTTTATTTTCTTCATTCTATTAAATCCTGTCATACGTAATTAATTCAATGATATCCAATGACAGGTAATGATTCTAGGTTGCCATGGTAATCACGCCATATTTAAAATGGAGTTCTATTATTGTTGTTGTTGTTGGCGTGTCAGAGAAAGTGCAAAGGCACTTCTCTGAAAGATGGAGTGCCAGAGCCTCAAGAGAGGCTGGACTTCTAGAGCTGGTCTCCTAATTTTGAACCAATTCCAGATGAGAGGCCTGCACCTGGATTGGCACCTCCAGAAGTAACGCTTATACTAAACTTGGAGGATATTGGAGACACGAAACAATTTTACGTGCACCAGCTCCCATTAACTTACACGGTCCCACAGCAGCGACAGTCGAGAGTGGTTGTCACCCTCCCAAGCAATGACCTTGATCGATGCTGCATCGCTTTCGGTGATCTTACGGGAACCGAGCTTAACCGTCCGCGCCACTGCGGGACTGGAGTCCTATTATTTCCATATTACTGATTTTAAAAACTGGACTTGAATACTAAAACAGTTTAATTATAGCAAACATTTAAAATACCGACAGTTTTTTGGATAGATGTTTCCAGAGAAACAGATATTAAATGGAAAAAGAATTTAAATATGGATTTCAAGTTCTTGACTTCCAACTTGTTTTATCTTGTCCGGTCTGCTACCAGCTTTTTTCAATTAAATTAGTGTAGCATTATTATCTGATTAGCACACCAAAAGTCACAGTGAGAAGCATATTTAAGCTATATTATCCTGAGCCTAAAAATTTTACACATGATAGCCAAACAAAACTAGTCGGATATGTCAATCCCAAAAAGTTCTTCTATATCACGAAGATTTTGCATACACTAAAAAGAATCAGCACCAATTTATATCAAGGTCTAACTGAATCTAAAGTTTTATCAAATCCCGTGCATTAGTTCTTGAGATAAGACTATTGCCAAAATCGTGTAAATACTGCAAATTGCAGCATAGCAGCGCCACCTGTTGTGAAATTTAGACCAAAACATAATCAACAACAACTTATGTCAACATCTAACTGAATCTGGAGTTTGATGAAAATCTATGCGTTAGTTCTTGAAATATAGTTATCGTGTTAATAATAAAAAATAGCATAGCAGCGCCACCTGTTGAGCTATTTACGCCAAAACATAAGCGGTCTCTATTTATGTCAAGGTCTAAAAGAAATATGAACTTTTATGAAATTTCTTGCATTCATTCTTCAGATATAGCTATCATAAAAATCAAGAAGAAAGTGGTATAGCAGCACCACATACTGGGATATCTACACCAGGGGTGTCTAACTGTGGCCCGCCGGATACCACTAAATTTTTAAAGAAATAGTTGACTTCTTGAATCTCAGAAATTCGATGATTAGATAAGGCAAAATTTATTGTAAAATTTTAGTGGTATCCAGCGGGCCACAGTTGGAAACCCCTGATCTACACCAAAACGTAATCAGCGTCTATATGTCAAGATCTAACTGAATCTGAAGTTTGATGAAAATGAGTGCATTATGTCTTGAGATAGAGCTATTGCGAAAATTTCGAAAAATGCAGCTTAGCAGCGCCACCTGTTGTGAGATTTTCACCAAAAACTAATCAGCACTAATTTATATCAGGCACTAACTAAATATAAAGTTTTATTAAATTTCGTGCATTAGTTCTTGATATAGAGCGCCCACAAACTTTTTGTCACATACAGACAGACAGACAGACAGAGTCACAGACTCGCCGACAGACATTTTCTAAAAACAGTCTAATCATGTTCAGGACCTTCTAAAACGCATAAATCCGTTGAAAATCGGAAGTCGAAAATTTTCATGAATCTATGGTGATGTATCTATCCTCCCCGGTGCATTTCAACAAATGGCGCTACAAGCGCACATAAGAAAATTCACTTCAACTTCCACTCCTTGTTTATGTCATGAAAGGTGTGGCGCTGCTCTGCTGTTAAGCCGCTGCAACAAAGGATCATGTTCTGAGTTAAGTTTTATTATATTAAATGTTTATGTTCTCTTAAATTGGAGTCTTTATTTGAATATTGAACATTACTACAACATAGCAAATCGCAACCCACTTCAAATCCAATACTTTCTTCTTGTAAAGATAGAAGAAAGTAAAAACAGAAAAAAAAAGTTATTTTGTCAGGCCTGTTATCCAAATTGTCTGACATGTTTAAATAATAATACTATTTATCTTCTAAAATGTCAATAGCCAAGAGTGTGGAAGGGTTACCTGTGTGGAAGCATATTTACCCATTCAAATAATTGGGCTTTCATGTTAAAATTTCCAAAGAATTTCCCGGGAACACGCATGAAAAAGTTTTTAATTCATAGCTTTGTATAATTTCCGTGCCCTGAAGGAAATTTTTTTAAAGTTGATCCTGACCATGTAAACATGCACAAGACCATTTTTTTTTCAAACTCAAAAATGACTCATATTTGAAAATCGCTTTTTTTTACAAAAAATCTCATTACCACCATGATATGATTAAATATAAATTTTTAAAAGTTCCTTTTGATAAAATAAAAGTCAAAATTACCCACATAAAAATGGATAAAATATTTTTTCATAGAATTATAATTGTAGGTTAATGTTAGTTCAAAACAACAATTTTTTCTATTTCATTTGGTTTATATTGAGCCTAATTTTATATATTTTGCACACGGGAAGTGGGAGGGGGCTACCTGGACCAACAACCGGTGCATCTTGATCCATTTAACAAATGCCCTTCTTTTAAGCTTCGCATAAACAAATCTATCCATAATGGAAAAACTTTATCCATGAACATTATCGTTTATTATTTTTAATTTAGGAAGAGATTGCCTTGCATGGCCAAATGAATTTAATAAATTTCAACAATATCGCCTATTTTATTATGCTTATAATTTATTACAAAAAATAATCACGGCAACAAGGAAATTCAAAATTTTCTTCCATTTTTGGCGTTAATTATTATTTAACGTTGTTTAAATTCTTTAGTGTATCACATATTTCGTACTTAAAAAAATTCTTGTTCGTTGAATAGCTGATAGACATAGGATAGACTCCAGAAAAAAATTAATTTGTAACCAAATCTACTAGAATAAGTAATAAGTTAATTTCGATAATCCATTGAAACTCATTATGAAACATTTCAGTATGTTTAAAATACCGTTTTTATGATCGGGGAAACCCAAAACAAGTGGGTAAGTGTGATCGAAGATCGCTCAAAGGGTTTCGTTAAATATTCCTTTCAAAACACTTTATCTTTTCTTTAATAAATCCAAATAAATTTCATTTAGCAACCAAAAAAAAAAAAAAAAAAAAAAAAAACTCATGTTTTTTGTTTTTTATAAAGTAAAAATTTACCGGTCTATTTTTTTTCGTTTTTTCGAGTATCAAAACAAGCCCGATAGCGGGCGAAGCGGGTATTATATTCTGTCATAATAATATCTGTCACGCGGACTAAATGCGATATAAAAAAATAATTTCAAAATTAAACATGTTGTACACCTTTAAAATGTATGAATATGCGAATATTTCCATAATCGGGTTTTTTTCATGATTCAATAAGTTTCTCAAATTCATATATTTACTATTTTCTATTACTCATACTGATACTAGCTTTGTATTATTCTCAAACATCTGAAAAATTCGTTAAACTTCCAAAATGGCGTCAGAGTTTCTTTTTAATTCTCTAATGACGTGATATCAATCTGCTTTGTGTACATACACATACTCATACTCCTTGTATTATTGAGAAATCTTTGAAAATTTCCGTTTTTTTACCACTATGACGTCAATCATTTTTATTTCATATTAATCTTTTTTTCAATTGGTGAAACTTTTTATTTAATTTTCATTTTTCACGTGGAAATCGTCTGATAGAAAATTAATTATTGTAGAAAGAATTTCATCGTGGATTTTTAATTTTTGGCATCTGCTATAACGAAAAATGTTTAAATTTAATAGGAAAAGGCTGTTAGAATTTTGGTTTTTTATCTCTATGTATTAAAGTAATACGAATTTTTCAAATTTTAATATTTTGAGCTCTTTATAGCTGCTATTCAGCTATATACACAAAGTTTCAACTCTGTAAGTTACATAATTTCTGAAAATAGCTCTGTGACAGACAGACAACGGAGCGGGAGTAATAGGGTTTCGTGAGATGAACGAAACCCTAAAAATACGGAATTAACAGATTCCGCTCATTTAATTCAGAGAAACCTCGTTCAAACAAGCAATACCAATACTATTGGCAATAACCAACTCATATCTTAGCTTATCTTATTGGACATGATATATCGATTCCTTGGTACATTGAAATGTATATGGACAAATAACAGCATCGGAACAAGAAACAAGCATGTTCTCATCACTAACGAACAATGGAATTGGTGGTTTGCAAAGGTAGGAATCAACGTAGCATGTGAATATACTGGCATATTTCTTACTTGGCGATTTGAACGAACGAGAAATTTTGAGCGGAGGTAGATTTTATATTTCGGATGAAGCAGGCCAGTGAATAAATACACGGATAGGGCAAAAAAAAAGGAATTGAAGAAGATATCGGTACGGGGTACTCGGCGCTGTTTTTCGGGGCTCTGAATCGTGGTGAGCGAAAACAATATTATTGTTATTGGAATATATCATCAGAGTCAGAGTTTATATATTGGTATTCCCATATTAAAAAAAATATCAATATCTGACAGATATATTAATAAATTATTCAGCCCTATCGCGCACCCAATATTATCTTTACTTGGAGAGTATAAAATGAGAAACCTTTATCAATAGAAATTTCCAAAGCAATTATGCAGTTTGTTCGGTTAAACTGCTAACCTAGCTGAAATTAATCATCTTTTAAATACTATCTGAACAGTTACGTGCTAAAAAAATATTTGCATAAGCTATATTCTTCCACAAAACTCTCATTCTGCCGTACTTTTGGAAAGTTGAAGAACTTGATCAGAAAGTAATATCCATTTACGCACTCTGGGTTATTTTGGAAATCAAAATGTTCACAATCAAGCTGATCATTCATAACGTTCCATTATAAACAAAATTAAGAAATCATAACATAACTATAACTCTCATAATATAACTCTAATTATTGTAATTCAATTTGTAAAAAGTAAACATATATGAATTATTATAAATACTCATTATAAATACTCATATACTTACAATCTGTCAAAGATAAATTCTCTGGATCTTTATTAGGCTCGTCAATTAAAGAAAAAAATGTAAAACACTTGTATGGTAATCCTTCGTAAACAACTTGAATCATAATGCTGTCACTAAAAGAACAAATCACATTAAAATTATTTCCAATCATTAATATGAAATAAATAAGTTAAAGTAATTTCTTTCCCCTGAACTGTATAATTATAATAATCGATTCTATAATAAAATTTAAATTTGAATACATATTGTTCAAATTAATCTTGTAGCATTCATCCCTTGTAAGTTGTTAAGGAGACAGTGGAAATTAAAAACTAAACCCTACAGTCTACAATAAATTATTTTGAAAATTTGCAAACTTGTAAATGGCCTTGCTCAAATAGTTATATTCAAAATTTGGTGTTAAAATAATAAAAAGTTTTAAAATTATGGTAATCTTTCTTTAAACAGAGGAGAATGCAGACGGGCAGTACGTGAACTTCCGTGCGCAGCCAGCTGTCTTAAATGGTAGAACATTTATCTGCTAAACGAGAAAGTCCAGGTTCAAATCAGGCTGAGAGAACATTGGTCAGAAACGCATGTCATTTATATGATGTATATTTCCTTGGTTACAATTGGTTAACCGTAAGAGTTACAATACCTGTTGTGTGTTTAATTGCATATTTATTTGAAAAAATAAGTTCAATTAAATTATTTTTAAACTATAATATTTTTGATAAACAAAAAATACTGAATATATATATTTTTTAACGTTCTATGTTAATAATGCATTTTATCATTTATATTACAGTGAGCAACAAAAAATACCAGCAATTTTGTATACCCCACCCCTGAATTTGGAAGTGTCTCAAATTCATCCTACTTTGTTTCTTTTAATATTCCCAATAATCTATTAGGCGAAATCAGGGATGAGATTTCTACGCTTTTTTGCATAACAATATAATCTTAGGAAAAACGTTATTCTGTTAAATCGCAGAAAGTCCGATTAAATAAAAATATTTTTTTCTGCAAGATTATACTAGTATGCAAAAAAGCGGAGAAATCTCATTCCTGGGAGGAACCTAACGGAGGTACTAGGGACACCCCAGGAAGGTACACTGTAGGATATTTCCAGTTCCTGAGGATATCCTAGGGATAATATTTTTCATAATTCAGGATGCCTTGGCGTAAATGTGTTTGTAGTGACAATCTTCCCCAGAATGTCCCGGGAAGGACAGTGTGCTGGTATATGGGTCTTTATGTTCATCCTGTAACGCGTATCTTTACGAGGACAGAGAAACCCAATGTTTCGGAGCCTTTGTCATATTTCTAAAACCTCTCTCCTGCACGCGTGTAACTAGCAGTTGATAAAATAAAAGAACAATCGATCAAATGCATTTCTTACTTTGTAATTTTTTAGAAATGAATATTATTGTATTTCATTTTATAGCACTATATTAACATAGCTGCTAACTTGTATGTTTTTTTTTTTTTTTTTTTTTTTTTTTTAACTACAGCAACTTAACCCTTCTTTGCATGAGTTTTTCTTTTACAATTGTGTTTTTTTATACATATATTAAATATTACACACCAGAAATTTTAAGATAGATTTTTAACTTTGTTCAGCAACATAGTTCACGGGAAATTTACTGTATTAATATTTCTATATAAATATAGTGGTGGCGAAGAAGTTGATTTATTTATTAAAAGTTAAATAAACAGTGATGGAAATTTACATCACTATGCAATTAAGGCTTAATAATAAACTTTGACTGATTTTATGTCCAAAATCTAACGATTTTTAACGATTAAACAGGTCAAAATTTTCTATTAAATTTAAGTGGTAATAAAAAACGGAAAAAGTTGGAAGATAATATTGTCAAGCAATTACTTTTGGTAGATATATATGTCACGATTTAAGGATTAAAGCTGATATATTGCAGTGGCAGCTCTATTTTTATCTAAAATGGCTTTCTAGATGCTGGATACTAATTTGTGATACTCAGCCAAGGGCGGGTCCATACTAGGGGTTTAAATTGCAGTCGCCGTATTCATAGCAGATGTCGTTGTGAGTAGGCACAATAAAAACTCGAACAAATCACCAAAAGGCTTTTATTTGAAGCTTAATTTGCTAGGCGAATCTCTTTCATAAATATCTGTCGTTTTAAGTCTTAAGACAGGTTCCAAATTAGAAGTGGAATTATAGCAGCAGATGCTATTAGTTTAAATCAGCTCGAAGACAAAATACAGGTATTAAAAGCTGTTAGGATTAATCAGCTTTAATAATCCATAAAGAAGATGTTTCCAGGAAATTATTTAATCTCTATTCCATCAATACAAGGTACATATTCCAATTTATTAGGAGCTCCGACCCCAAACACACTCTTCGGGCCTGTCTTTTTGACTGACGTTTGGAAGCCGGACCGCGATATATCGTTTCGAGAAGAGTATGAATTCAGAGATCACATGACGGCCGATGTACCAATGGAGGTCTGGGATTCTTTAACGGGAACGGTCCAAAAGCGCGACAAGGAAATTTCGAGATTGTTCCATGATGTTCTATAGACTAGCTGTGAACTGGATGAGTTTTAAGATAACTGATTATTGTTAATTATTGAATCAAGGCTATGGAATAAATTTTTATGTTTATGAAAAGGAAGGAAATAAAAATAAGATAAATAGTTTATTGATTTTGGATTAAAGCCAGAATGGAATTAGAATAAAATGTTTTACATTTTAAAAGAAGAAAAATATTTTATGATTTTGAGAGGTACATTTAATATCGGAAATTATTAAAATAAATACAGACTTTTAGGAATTTAGAAATACAAAAAAGAAAGAATACGGGTTTTTTGAGGGAAGTTTTTCATAATTTAAAGATAAAGACGAAATTTATTTAGTTAGCTACACTCTCAGAAATAAAACACTCAATTTTGACGATTCGGCAATCTTTAAGCTTTATTTCGTTATTTTTGACAATCATTTCGTCACAGAGCCACGTGGTTTTTGACGAAACGCGAAACCTGAAATATCTGACGAAACAGTTTCCTCACTGTCAAAAATAAAACTCTCACTTTTGACGATTCAGCAATTCTTGAGCTATATTTCTTCATTTTTAACAATCATTTCGTCTGAAAATTAAGTGATTTTTAATGAAATGGAAAATCTCAAATATTTGACGAAACTGTTTCCCCATTCAAGGCCAGATTATTTTTATTGTTATAAAATCGTTCAGAAAAAAATCAGCTCTTTTTTATTTAAGAAATATATTCATATAACAATCAAATTTAAAATATGCATAACTGATCCCTTTCCCTTCTATAAACAGTAACGTGTTAAAATCTTAACACCCATCATCTTTATAACTTCTGACCAACAAATGAACCAGACCATATTCTAATCATTCATTGAACAAAGGAAATTTCTCTAATAAGTTTTAATAATCATTAATGTTCTAATTATTTATTAACCAGAAAAACCATAATAATATTCTAGCTTTATTAATTAAAACATGCAGAAACTATAACAGCATCGATACAAATAAAAGGTACTTTCTAAAAATATAAACACACATCAACATCCGGTATATACATTTAAAATCAAATTCATGCAATGTTCCGCTGGCGAGGGAGGCAGCACAATGGTCTCCCAAGCCGCAGATCGCGCGTTCGAATCCCCTTGAAGACTTGAGTAAAGCGCCATAATTTTCCCCCTGTCAATTACAGATGCTTCTAAAATTTTCAATAGATGGCACCACCGGCCGGATTTTACACTTTCGAACAAGCAATTTGACGAAATTAATTTCCCCACTTTTTTGAGGATACAAATTTACTCGATTCGCTCGGAACATTTCCCAGGAAACTGTTTCGTCAAAAACAAAGAAAATTTTGTGGAATTTGAGTATTCATTTCTGACAGTGTAGTCGCCATTAAATATTGAATTTAGATATGAGGTTTTTGGAATAAATAGAATTAGTATACCTTTATAAAAACGGAGCAAATAAATATTATAGAGTAATTTAGAATAGGATGGGATAAAAATAATTCAGCGGACCGCGATCAGTTTTAAATTTTGTTATATGTATAACACTTACTTGCACGTTATTGATTGTGCACCCCTTTCTATTGTGCATTTTTCTAGTAAATCCAGCTGTGACTGTGGTCCCAAAGCTCGTAGAAGTTCAATACTTGGATTCAATTGAGTTGCAGTCGAACGCTTAGGAGTCTGAAACATGAATTAAAAAAATTCAAATTAATACTGAAATAAATAAATAATGATAAGTGATTTTTCTTATACTAAACAACAATATACTGTTTCTCCGCAAAAGGGGAAAATATATCAGCCCTAATCTTAAAACAAGAACGAAAAATCATGCATCCGGTACAGTTTATGAAACACTTTCCAACACTAACGGAATATTTAGTAAGAAATTTAATTATTTAATGAAAGGGGATATATAAATATGCAATTTAAAAAATACATAACTCGGTAAAACTCCATTTTCAGCAATTGCTGCCCATATTCAAACACTTCCGTGCTTCCCTGTATATATGTGATCTACAGAATTTGTAAACAACACGCAATACACTAAACATTACACAAAAAATATACAAACATTACATACTACAGCGGAAATAGCACGTCTAGCAAATACCGATCATAGTCAGCCATTTATCCGAATTGTCTTGTGCGTCTCAGTACATGCACGATTATGTTGCAAGTATCATAATATGTTTAAAATGAACAGCAAGCGACTTCTCCCCCATAGATTCATTATGTAAAGGAAATATTTTGTTCGTTCCCTGTAATTGAACTACAAATGCTACCAATTGTATATCTATTGTATACATTGACGAAAACAAGCTGTAATCCACTTCAGTAATGAATATTAATTTCATTATGTTTGAAATATCGTAATATCAATAAAATGCGCCGCAAACGACTTTTACCAGGCCCTGATTTATACATAAAATGAGGTGTCAAATTCACGTCATTTTAGCAAAGCTGAAATTTTAGTATGTTATATCAGACACTGTCAGATAAGCAATAATTAATTTGCCAGACCGAAATTCCGTTGCTAAATTACAGCCAGACGCCGATTTATATCTGGCAGAGAAAGCGCCTATGAGAAAAGTTGGCAGCTTTTGTAGAGCTTTGGCTACTTTCTTAAAACAGCCAAGCCGTGATTGTTGCCAAAGCAACGATCCTTGCTTTCTATAAAAGTATATATTGGGTTGAGGAAAAAGTAATTTCGTTTTTTTTCATGTTCTTCAAAGAGAATTTATTCATATAAGTTTCAAACACTAATCAATGATATATGTACCATTTTGATCGATGACCTTTTGACACTTTTCCGGTAAAACCATCATTCCGTAACTGTGGAACTTCTGGGATTTCTGGGTGAAAAACTAAACCAAGTGATTTTCACAATCCTCTTTTGAAGCAAGCTTTACACCATTAAGAGAGTTCTGCAGAGATCAAACAAATGGTAGTCAGACGGGTAAAGGTTCAGGCTATACGGTGGATGCATCAAAACTTTGCAGCCAAGCTCTCTCAATTTTTGCCGAGTCAATGAAGATGTGTGTTGTCTGGTGTTGTCGTGATGAAAGACAACGCCTTTCCTATTGATCAATTCTGGTAGTATTTTTTAATCGCCTACTTCAATCGCATTATTTGTTGACAATAGAGAGTCGAATTAATGGTTTGGCCAGGTTCGAGCAGCTCATGATGAACAATTCCTTTCCAAACACTCAGCATCACCTTCCTTGCGTCAATCCGAGCTTTGCCACCGTTTGTGAAGCTTCTCCGGGCTTCGACCACGATCTTTTTCGCACGTTATTATCGTACGTGATCCACTTTTCATTGCCCGTAATCATTCGTTTAAAAAATGGCTCGATTTCGTTTCGTTTCAGCAACGATTCACCAATGGAAACTCGGCCCATTAAATATTTCGCTATTAATTCATGCCGAACCCAAGTATCGAGCTTCTTTTGGTATCCAATCTTATGTAAATGGTTCAAAACCGTTTTTTGATCGATATTTAGTTCCATAGCGATGTCGTGAGATGAAGTATGTCGGTCTACCACGATTTTGTTAAGAATTTCATCTACCTTTTTCGAAGTTTGGCCGACCAGGGCGCGGTTCATCTTTAACATCAAATTTCCGGAACGAAAACGAGCAAACCGATTCTGACACTTGCGTTGACTTAAGTACTCATCACCATAAACACCACACCATAAACTCGATGAGCCTGCGCTGCATTTTTTCCTTTTCGGAAATAGAAAAACAAAATATGACGAAAATGACCTTCTGGAATCTTCAATTTCAAAGCGCAATAACTTTTGACTGAGTAAACAGATAACGCTACCTTTAGATCTAAAATGTTCTATGCACTGTTACCTTTTAAACGGTCTATAGTATAACTTCATTGAATAAGCATTACTAGAGATATGCGACATTAAAGTCATCTATTAGGAAAAAACGAAATTACTTTTTCCTCAACCCAATATATCTATGATTTGTCGAAATAAATGCTTAATTAAAAATATTTCTGACATTTATTTAACGTGACTTCAATGAAAACATTTTTTTCCTTTCGTATCGCTATAAAAATCACACATTTTTCCATTACTAGCCAACGCAATTAAATTTCATTTCGAAAACACAGATAACGTGCTACAAACGTTATTATTCCAAACCACAAATGCTCGTTTGACTTTGAAAAGTAGCAGTTGACACTGCTTATTTCTTGCTGGCTGCTATAATTCAGAAAATTAAGAGAAAATATTATATACTGCATTATTTAAAATTAAAAGCGAATATTAATAGACACTAATTATAATATTACTTAAAAATTACGAAAGAATTTAAATAAACATAACAGTTGATAATTTACGCCATGGAGTTTCAGTTTTGATCTTTTTTCTCTTCTTTGGCGATTTCATAAAACTCCATACTTATAACAGAACATGTAATGATGACTCAGAATCAACGCCGAGCTTCAACCGCTGCTCCTAGGACTATGAAATTTGGAATACATGTTTCTTACACAATGTAGATATACACTAAGAAAGGATTTTTGAAAATTCATCCCTACGGGAGTTAAATAGGAGGGTCGAAATTTTTAGGTCATTTCGCCTTTTCGCCATATCTCAGAAGAAGTTTTAGGTAGAAGCAAGAAATTCAGGATAACAAATATACAAAAAAAAATAGTTAAACATGTATTTCAGTGATTTTAGAAATTCAAGCACTAAGGGGTTTAATTGGGTGGTCAAACCTTTTAGGGGATTATGCCTTTTCGCCATATCTCAGCAGCAGTTTTAGATAAGGGCGTGAAATTCAGGTTAACCAATCTACTAAAAAAATATTTAAACACGTATTTCAGCGAATTTAGAAGTTCAACCACTAAGGAGGTTAAATGGGGGGGGGGGGTGTCGAAAGTTTTAGGTCATTTCGTCTATTCGCCATATGTCAGCAGCGGTTTTCGGTAGGAGCGTGAAATTCAGGATAATAGATCTACTAAAAAATAGTTAAACATATATGTTAGCGATTTTAAAAATTCAGCCAATAAAGCGGTTTAATTTGGATGTCGAAAGTTTTAGGTCATTTCAAACAAATGTACTAAAAATATTTAAATAGGTATTTTAGCTATTTTAGATATTCATCCAAAAATGGAGTTGAATGGGGGTCGAACGTTTCAGGTCATTTCGCCATTACCCAGCAGCAGTTTTAAGTACGAGCGTAAAATTCAGCATTAAAAATCTAATAAAAGTAGTTAAACACGTAATTCAGCTATTTAAGCTGAAGCGAGTTTGTCGCCAACATCGGCTATGAACCCGATCATGGAAGATTAGACGAATAAGACAACTATAGCTCAATTTTTATTACATAATTTGTGTGACCTTTTTGGAAGGAAAAGTCTTTTATTTTTCCATTTCATATTTTATAAATTGTTCTTGTGCTTTTTGTCTTCTAACGATCGGACTTAAATTTTTATACAAAATAGAATACATTTTCTCCTCTGTTCAAAATACACTTTTTGGTATTAAAGATTTGCAGTTTAAATACTAATCGCCATATTTATGTGTTCGGGTATGCACAAGGCTGCGTTACAGTGACTGTCGTATAATCAGTTTACAGACGTTGAACCCAAAGGGCTCTGTTAAAATAATTTTATTTTAATGATTTATGCACACATAATAACTGAATCTCTTTATAATGATCGCTGTATTAACGATATATGGATGAGAAACACACAGGTCCCCGTTATTTTGACCACGACATTAACAATTTATGGGCGTAAAATCACACTGCAATGTGTCTTAGGCAATCTCATTTTTCTTTATTTTATCTGAAAGCTCTTCCTTCTCATTAGATAATCACAAGCAGTACTTTGCCAGGGGGTTCATGAAAAAAGAAATTATTTATGTCACGAAATCTTTAATTACGTGCTTTTTTTATATTATTATTAGTTATTTTCATATAGTTTAAAATAAAGTATTTTATTTATATTTTCCTGTTTGCATGTAAAATGCACTTTCTGGGTTCCAAACAAAGTCAGCGCTGTGCGGGTATCTGGACCCCACTCGGAAACGACCGGCTGATTCTGCTCTTCAGTAAACTTCCCGATTCCCCTCGCTAATGTTAATCCTATGAGCGTAGGATGCATTCGTGTATTTAAAATATCTCCTCGAGAAATGAATATTTTTAACTTCTGTTTTCTGTGTGCAGTTCTTTAAAGATGTCTCTTTTTTTCTTAGTTATCAAAATATTTCGAAAATATATGCTTAATTTATATTTTTATGTGTTAAAGTCTTAGCGAAACCGAATAAGATTTTAAGAATTCACATAAAATTATGTATATATTTAAAAAAAAGACAACTAAGAAAATAAAAGAGACATTTCTTAAGAACAGTACTACGAAAACAGAAGTTAGAAATATTAATTTCTCGAGGAGATATTTTAAATATGCGAATGCATCCTACGCACATACGATTAACATTAGTGAGGGGAATCGGGAAGTTTACTGACGAGCAGCCTTAAAAAAAGGTTAAGGACATATGGCTGAGAAGCACACAGGGCCCAGTTATTTTGATCGCCTTATTAACAATTTATGGGAGTGAAATCACAGTGCCCATTTACAACGATCGTCATGTATCTTATACTATCTCATTTTTGTATATTTTATCTGAAAGCTCTCCCATTCCCATGGGCAGTGCCGAGCATGTCTTCGTCAGGTGGCTAATGTAATAACGAATTATTTATGTCGCGAAATCTTTATTTACGTGTTTTATTGATATACTTAATAGTTATTTTCGTATAGTTAAAAAAAAATTATTTAATTTATGTTTTTCTGTTTGCATGTAAAAGGCACATTCTTGTTCTCAAGCGAAGTCCGGGCTATACGCTGCAGAAGGCAACTTGGCCCCACACGGAAGTGACCGGCTAGATGGGCGAAGACCGGCTATTTAATAAACATTTATTTTTAAAAAAAATTAGAAAAATTTCTGGTTAAATATTTTATTTTCAAAATTTAACTGCGCAAAATAACAATTACAATTAATTGATATATTAATTACATAAATTAAGTCTTTATTTTGACAGATAAAATATATATGTGATATGGGATGGATGTGGTTTGGCAGTTCCCATAACATGCCGACCGCAGCGAGTAGAGGTGCGGCCCGAGTTCTCACGGAAACTCATTAGGTCAGCAATAACGATACACAGTAAAGATGATGACTAAGAGTTTCGCCTCTCTGGCCTGGGAACGGAATATTAAGATTATCGTCAGATTTACTTTGGAGATTGACTTGTCCGGTTGGCTTTAGGCACGACGGCCTAGCTCTGGTCTGATAACGGAAGGACGGGTTAAATGCCGGTAGCTGCGGCAGAATCTTCCCCTATTCCCCCTTACCCTGTATATAACCTGTATTTAGTCTGTATATATAACTTTGTTTTACTTCAGAGACTAAAATAGTATATGTTTTTTACAAAAGACTCTTCAATAATCCACAATAATCTCACCAGCCTAATCATTATTATTATTACATAGATACTTCTATAGAAAGTAACAGTCATTGCTTTGGCAACAATCACGGGTTGGCAGTGTATTGACAGTAGCCAAAGCACTACAAAAGTTGCCAACTCTTCTAACAGGTGCTTTCTTTGCCAGATTTAAATCGGCGTCTGGCAATAATTTAGCAACGGAATTCGGTCAGGCAAATTAATTATGGCTTATCTGATAGTCAATGTATAACATACTAAAATTTCAGCTTTGCTAAAATGACGTCAGTTTGACACCTCATTTTATGTATAAATCAGGGTCAGGCACGGTCTTAGCAACGTTGAAACAGTCTGGCATAACCCTGTATATATGACATAACCCTGTCTCCTTAACCCTGTATGTAACCTGTATTTAGTCTGTATATATAACTGTGTTTTACTTCAGAGACTAAAATAGTATAGTTTTTTACAAAAGACTCTTCAATAATCCACAATAATCTCACCAGCCTAATCATTATTATTATTACATAGATACTTCTATAGAAAGTAACAGTCGTTGCTTTGGCAACAATCACGGGTTGGCAGTGTATTGACAGTAGCCAAAGCACTACAAAAGTTGCCAACTCTTCTAACAGGCGCTTTCTTTACCAGATTTAAATCGGCGTCTGGCAATAATTTAGCAACGGAATTCGGTCAGGCAAATTAATTATGGCTTATCTGATAGTCAATGTATAACATACTAAAATTTCAGCTTTGCTAAAATGACGTCAGTTTGACACCTCATTTTATGTATAAATCAGGGTCTGGCACGGTCTTAGCAACGTTGAAACAGTCTGACAATAATGGCTTAATATCATGAGCAGTTAGCAGAAACTAGTGCTATAAACAAAATTCATGCTAAAATGACGCACTTTTGTCACTTTTGCACATGCATTGCCCATCCCCCTACAGGTAAACGCAACGTCTCTGGCCAGCCAGACCGACCGCATGCGTATTACACAATAAAAAGGGAGAATATATAAAAATAATAAGACTTGCTAAAATCAAGTGTTTTTTACTCTTAGACTAAAAGAATAACAACATTTTTAAAACCAGAAAATGGTAAATGAATTGAGAAAATTTAGAATAATTTTAAGATATACATATATATTGAAGATTCTATAAGATATTCATGGTTTTCCAATTTTGCTTTTCCAATTTTTTGCTTTTTCATCCTTTTGGGTATACTTCCTTCAGTCTCCATTCCATTGCCTTTTATAATGTTTTATCCGTCGTTTTTGAGGTGCGTTGTCATTTTTAAATGTATATATATATATATATGTGTGTGTGCGTATGTACGGGGTGGTGATAATATAAGTACCTTTCTTTTTTGCTGTCTGTAGCGTGAAGGAATAACCCGAATGAAACCAAAATCGGTAAACATACTATTCGAAAAAGGGGAAGAAGAATGAAACCATAAAAAATAATTGCAATAATCGCCGACAGATGGCACTTTTGTGTGTGAAATATAATGTGTAATATTGTGTACCGTGGAGGTGTCGCAAACCTCAGTGACTTTGCCGCATATCACAACATGCGCGAAACATCACTCCTAATGCGTTACATTCCGCAGTTGAGCACGTCGTGCACTGCCTGGATTGTGTCCTCCAGCACAATGATCATGTGGAACCTGAACATGATCAGTACCGCCATGCAAAAGCTTAACGACGTTCACTGTGAGATTTTCTAATAAATTAGTTGTGCCATCCGG
This sequence comes from Maratus michaelseni, assembly GCA_963931845.1. Lineage (NCBI taxonomy): Eukaryota > Metazoa > Arthropoda > Arachnida > Araneae > Salticidae > Maratus > Maratus michaelseni. The sequence goes on from OZ007594.1 coordinate 66,769,358, forward strand.
TTTGACGACTTAATTTTTTGTTCTTGTATTACACATTACATTTCACACTCAGTAGCGCCATCTGCCGGAGATTATTGCAATTATTTTTTTTTTACTGTCCCATTCTTCTCCCCCTTTCTTGAATAGTAAGAGTACCGATTTAGGTTTCATTCGTATCATTGCTTCGAGCTACAGACAGCTGCAAATAGAGATACTTATATTATAACCACCCTGTATATATATACAACTGAACATTTGGATGGAGGGGGTGTTTAGAGTCTGGATGTCATAGTCTGAGAAAATATACTGAAATTTTCAAAAATTACTTTCCTGCGGATGGCTGCAGCAAGAATCTTATTACTTTTTGTAATGGAAGCTACCTAAAGATTGCAGCAAAAGCGAAATTCATTGGTGAAGTCATTGCTACCGTCAATATGATTTCAGCATCAGTCACGGACATATTTTTGCTTTATAATATAAATATTAAAAATATTGGAGTACTCAATACTTTTGGTTAAGGCTGATATCAACAACATTTAAAAAGCTGTTACTATAGTTTCCATCACTACCACTTTTTTCGTTTAGAAACATAACCTTAACATAATTTCAGACCCATGTGACTAAATACAGCCAATATTTCTTTTCGGAATTAGTGGTATTCAAACATGGGGAGACTTGGCAACTATGTGTTATTATTTTGCAATTGAAAATTTTTTACAAAATGCTTACCATACTTACCCTAGATATATCATAACCCTCCGGTATCTCTAATGGGCAGTATTTAGTCCTTCTCTCAACACAATTAAATATCGCTGCATATCCCATTTTATCGAGACATTCCTGAGGCACTGCCCGGCAGAAGGGTTGACGTTTAAACCTGAAAATTAAACACGATTTCTATAAATATACCATAACATTCTTCATAATGCAACTAGTAACATATTCACTGGTCAAGGTTCACCATTCTGTTGATCAGATTATGCAACAAAACCCTTCAAGAATTTCATTGTAAAAATTCTTATCATATAATACAATTTTATTTTAAAAACGAACTTTAATTCACCTTTGGATTATGGGCCCAATGTTGCCAGTAGGCTAACTTTTTCTAACTCAGATTGTTTGATTCCCACCACTTTTTAAAATAGTGTAATTGGCCTTATTCTCGCATTATTTAATCTGTTATTAAACAAGACGAATATTTCTACTTCAAAAAAGTAATGGAAATCAAACAATCTGACTTTTAAAAACGCAGCGAGACTGGCAACACTGTATGGTGCAGGATTGGCAACTATTTTTATATTCAATCGTGCTACAATTTACAAAAAAAACTTTCTTTGTGGCAGATATCTCTTGAAAATATCCTAGTATAAGAGCATGGCAGAGATTATTTTTCACAAAGTGGCATGAATAGAATAAAAGAGTAGTCGGTGGGACGTACGGTATCCCAACGCCGTAATCAAAAAGATCAATAAAAATCGTTGCAAACTAACTTTCTTGTTCCTGTTACACAAAGTGACTGCTGGAGCACTAATTACTTCAGTATATTCTATTTTAACATGTTGAACAACCGGATATTCGAGGTAAATCTCTAGGAAGGTGTAGCTCTGCCCTTTTATATAATCAAAAAATTAAATAATGGTTACCTTCAATGTTTGCCACGCTTAAAGAAAAATTAGATAGACCTGATCTGTGGTATTGGCTATATTTCCCACATTCAGCATAAATGTAAGATTTGGTGGAAATATTTAAAAATTGGTAAAATCCATATCTACGAGAGTGAGTTATGAGAAACATGGTCTTCGGGGTTTTTTAATAAATTCGTTTAAAATGCAATTTTATTTTAAAAACGGCTTTATTTTACCATTTTATTAATTGTCCAGTATTTCTAGTAAGTTAATTTTTAGGTAGATTTCGTAAGAAATACTACCTATTACATTCTCCCCTAAGTTGGAATTTCTGAAAAATTTTTGCTGATCTACACCGATTATGACTCCTAGAACCCAAAAATCACCCCCAGTTCAAAACTTTATAGATCTATCTATCTACCTATCTATCTATCTATGTATGTCACTTTTTGTGCACTCAATAACTCCATTAATTCTGTACAAATATCTTCCAAACTGATACATAAGATCAAGCGGCATAAAATCTCTTTCAAGTTCGTTAATGGTAAAAATCGAACACGGGGGGGGGGAGGGGCAAATGGGGTGGGGCTCTTTTTGAAAACAGAAAAAAAACCCATAACTTCTTAATTTTTTTACACATCGAATTCGTTTAAAGTTATTATTGCTTCTAGGAAAAGGGCCAAAAATCTATGTGTGACAGATTGTTTATTTCATTAAAAATGCTCCCGAGGGAGGAGGGAAATAGGGGTTTCAGAAGAAAAAAATTCATAATTTCGTCAATTCCCAAGATATCAAATCCGATTAAATTTATTATAAATCTTCTTACTATTATCTACAACTTTTATACTGACAAGTTTTTTATAAGACCAACTCTTATGGCAAGGAAAAAATAATCCGTGCTGGCTACGTCTACAGGCAGAGGTATATTTCGAAGTGGGTGGTCACAACTGCCACATCATGGCAAATAGGTCTTTCTTCTGAAATTCCCAATAAACAGGTGCCCCACGGTCTACGTCTTCCTGTGTCTGTAGGCCGAGCCGTCGGGGATTTTTTCTAATTCAGTTTGTTTGATTCCCAACTCTTTTTTAAAAAATAGTGTAATTGGCATTATTCTCGCATTATTTAATCTGTTCTTAAATAAGAAGAATATTTCTACTTAAAAAAAGTGGTGGAAATCAAATAATGATAATTTAAAAAAAGTAGTGAACTTGCAACACTGTATGGACCAGGACTGGCAACTATTTTTTATATTGATTCGTACGACAATTTACAAAGGAAACTTTCTTTGTGATAGATATTAGAGATGAGTTCGGGCCCACAGTTTGGAGCTCGGGCCCGCCCGAGCCCGATACCAAAAATATACTAAAAGAAAAAGTACCTACAATAAAAATTACATAATATTTAAAAGTTGTTCTAAAAATGTAATATATCTCATTTTCTTAACAACTTCGTACATGAAAATAACTGTTAATCCCTAGCATATAATTAATTTTAAGAAATTCACATTCAATCTTATCAAAAGAGAAGTTTAGTATCAAATAAAAATACGCATCCCTAAAAAGATTCTCATATTTTTCTCCTTCAACAAGCAAATCTGATGGACAAATTAACGTAATGCATTTTATGAATAAATAATTCAAATTTGCAAAAATTACGATTTATATGACGAAGAATCGAACAACGTTTTCCTTTTTTCTATAAAATGTGTACATCTTTCGTAATTCTTGTGTCCTTGAAAATCTGCTTAAATAAAAAAATTGACAACATTACATTAAAGATCCGATTTATAGACTTTTATTGGAAAAGAGAAAACACTGCTCGGTTGATTTCTATAGGGAATATATCGGAGATGGGGATAAGGAATAGAGGGAATTTATATAGGGAGTATAGGGAATATATTCTATAGGGAATCTGTACATGCCAATTTTATCTACTTACGAATAAAAAAGGGCTTCACGAATGTAAAAAGAAGAGCCACAGAATGAGCAGTGTTCAAGAAGAAAAACTGATGAAATCACTAATGTTTATTTTCATATAAACTGTGATTAGCACTTGCAAACAACAGCAGTCTAAAAATTGCGCAAGCCTAAAGCTAATGCTAATTGACTTAAAAGAAACTATTCATTTCGCGTTAGATCTTTAAAAAAGTAATAATAAATAAACACTTCAATTAAAAAATGTACCATATTCTGATTGGCACCAAAACAGATCGTCGCTCATCAATGCCAAACATAAATCTGAAAATGTCACAAGTTTTCTTTTAAAAAAGCATTCTACTGCTACTACTACAAAGGGTGAAAAAAAAGTTTTTTTCTCTTTCATTCTGAGCAACATAGCATTAAAATGACTTAAAATGGAAGAAGTAATTTTTAAGGGAAAAAAAAGCTATTTTTTTTTTGTTTCTGTACGAGAATAAATTAATTGCCAATTTCAGAAAGAATGAACCCAAGCCCGAAGGCTGGTATAAAAATTGAGCCAGTGTCGGGCCCTGGCCCGGGCTTTCGGGCTCGGGCTGAGCCTGTCTCAACTCTAGTAGATATCTTTTGAAAATAACTTAGTATAAGAGCAAAACAGAGATTATTTTTCACAAAGTGGTATGAATAGAATAAAAGAATAGTCGGTGGGACATGCGGTATCCCAACGCCGTAATCAAAAGGTTAATAAAATTCGTTTCTAACTAACTTACCTGCTTCTGTTACACAAAGTGACAGCTGGAGCACCAATTACTTCAGGATATTCTATTGTAACATGTTGAACAACCGGATATGCGAGGTAAATCTCTAAGAAGGTGAAGGTCTGCCAGAGAAATCCAGCTATGCTCAGGAAAAAAACGATGCATTTGAAAGCTTTTCGTTGAGAATTCATTGTATTTGCTATTTTGGGAATTCCTAAAAAAAGGAATGTTATATGTGAAAACAAAATTATAGATTTCCTTAAATATTAATTTTGCAAATAAACAATAAATCAGAATTTCGGGACTAAAAATATGGAAGAATATATTCCATAAATTCATGAACTGAACATTCAACCAATACTAATTTCGAATTCTATACTTTACAGATAAATGTTCACGCAATGTTCACTGCGTCATGTTAAAATTTTGTGTTACTAGATTTGTGAAAGTATTTCTGAAGGGGTTTTCAGGGGGTGTGGGGATCAAAATTCTCAAAATTTTGTATTTTTTCTCTTGCTAATAAAATACTACACAGTTAAATAAATTCAATAAAGCAAACCACCTATTTCTAAGATTATTACATCAACAGATATAATTTTTTATTTTGTTGTAGTAACAGTTCTGCCCTGCCCATAACTAAAATTTCAAGTCTATTTCGGAATAGTTTTTGATATAATTTTTCATATTTAAAAGGATATATATCTAAACTGTCTTGCAAGATACATGTATGAAATAGAGTTTTATTTTATGTTTTCAATAAATTGTCTTCAGGATTTTTAATTTCATTGGAAATTTTTGAAAAATATTCCTCATATTAAAAATTACTGTCAAAAATCTTCTTTTTCTACTTTTAAATTTATTATAAATTTTATAAGAATTTTTTTTTTTTTTGAGAATTTTGTAAAAAACATTTTATGTGAAATGTAATTATTATAGAAGGAATTATTATAGAACATTGCAGAAAAAATGCATTGCAAAATGCCTATAAATAACGAAAATAAAATCTTAACTCCCGGAACACTTAATGAAAAAATCTAAATATATCAAACTCACAGAATACCCTTTTTGAGTGGATTTATATGATCTGCCTGTTATTTAAAAAAATTCCTTACTTTAGTGATCATTTAGTACATAATCATATGTGCTGATAATGAGTTTAGTAAAACATTGTATGTTTGTATTTTATTTTCAGCAGGTAACATTTTCATACATGTAATATTGAGTGAATTATTTAACTTTGTGTGTAGTAGTTATTCCCGGACAATTTGTTTCATGTGTTACATTGACTGAAGGTAATAGATAATTGAATTAATAATTCAAATTCTGCAGGAATATTTATTTTTTAAGAAGATGATTTGATATTGCGTACCTGTAATTAAGGAGTTAGTCAGTCTTTTATTGCAGTATTCCACGAAGCTTGTGTTATTCTGGTCCATGTTTCCTTTCTTCAAGAAATTGAAAAAAATCTTGGAAAAAAATAATAAAGTTAATTTTTATATCCATGCAGAATTAACTAACTTGTAGTTTTAATTAATACACATTGATACAATTATATATTGTATATGTATATTATTGAAAAATAAACATGAAAAACACTGGTAAAATTATGGTAAAAATGTGAAACGAAATTCCTTTTAAAAATATCCGGCAGATATTGCAAATGATAATAACTTACTACGTTTTAATATGTAGAATGTTTATCATTATTATGTGTTGCTTTATTTTCCATTGTAATTACTATATGCGTCTAGTATATTTTCAAACTAAACTCTGCTTCTAAAAATTCAATACAACATTATAATTTTACTATACTTTAAAAGTTACCATGGCAAAACACGTCGAAATATACATTTACATCAATTTTAATTGATTCTTTGGCATATATATATATATATATATATTGAAAAGCAAAAAAACTCAATAATATTCATGAGAACCATCGTATATTTAGACGCAATTCTAATAGTAAATTATATATTTGTTTATTTTATGTTTTGTGATGCTTTGTAAAAACACAAACGTATTACGCTAGTATTTTGGATTAAACTGTTTTTAATAGATTTTAATTAATTTAATTTTTTCATTTACGTAGAGATGGAATTTTAAGATCGAGTTTTCACTACTTTCCTGATGTAATAAAGCGGTAGCAGATAATTAGACGACAACCATTTAGCTGATAAGACAATTGGCAGACAGTAATTAGCCGACAGATAAATTTAGCAGACACGTATATTTAGCCGACAGGACAATTTGATAGACTAAGAGGGACCGCTCAGACAAGTCTGTTGAACATAGTGTTACTCCTAGTCCCCTTTATTAAGGTCTTAAAAAATTACAATCTTCAGCCGAATCTGGACACGCCATTATACGCGACAAGGGGCGGGATTGAAAGTTTAGTAAAAATACAAGCTATGGTCAAACACCATATTATATATAAGCCGGCCCTGCCAGAGAAGGTCTCTTTACGCGACAGTTAGCAGGAACTTAGTAGGAACTGTGCATTGCGAGTGGCAGCTGACGACTACTAGGTAAGGTTAGAGAATCTGTAGGAAAAAATACATTTTATGCAGCTTTCTGTTAAGGATGTGCGCTAAAAAATGGCCAAGAGCTACTCTATTTAGAAGGGGCATTAACTTAAGTGTGATTTCTAGGATTAAGCCGACAGTTAGCCGATAGGACAGTTAGAAGGCAGAGACAAATAGCCGACAGGACAATTAGCTAAAACGGGCATTTAACCAACAAACGATTAGTTGACAAGGACAATTAGCCGATTGGACATTTGGCCGACAGGACAATTAAACGACAGGACACTAAGCCGCCATAACAAGTAGCCAACGAGGCACTTAGTTGACTGGACGATTAACCGACAAGACGAAGTACCCGACAGTGTATTTAAACGACAGGACATTTAACCGACAGGAAATTAGCCGACGGGAAATTTAGTTGGTAGGACAATATAACTGATACGGCATTTAGCGGACAGGACATTTAACAGACAGGACAAAAGTAAACGACATTACATTAAACCGACAGGATATTTAACTGACAGGATATTTAACCAACAGTATATTTTGCCGATAGTACATTAATCTTACAGTACATTTTGACGACAGGACAATTATCCAACTGGACATTTATCCCAATTTACCCGATAGGAGATTTTGCCGTCTGGACATTTAACCGACAGGATATTTAGTCGACCAAAATAGTACCCAACATAGTACCCAACACAACATTAGCTTACGGGACATTTAGACGACAAGAGAAAAGTAACCAAGATGTATTTAACCGACAGGATATTTAACCGAGATGGCATTTAGCCGACAGCACAAAAGTAATCGACTTGACAGTTATTCGACAAGACATTTAATCGACAGTAAATTTAGCCAACAGGACAGTCATTTATTTGACAGTACAAAAGCAAACAGTACAAGGCAGGGCATTTAACCAACAAGACATTTAGTCGACAGGAAAAAAGTAACTGACAGGGCATTTAGTCGACATGAAAAAAGTAACCGACAGGATATATAGCTGGCCGGACAAAATTAACCGACAGGACATTTAGCTGCAGGATATTTAGCCGACAGGACAATTGACCGACAGGACGAAGTACCCGGTAGTGTAGTTAAATGAGAGGACATTTAACCAACATGAAATTAGCCGACGGGATATTTAAACGGTAAGACAAAATAACTGATAGGGCATCTAGCGGATAGAACATTTAACAGACAGGACAAAAGTAAACAGCATTACATTTATCCGGAAACACAAAAGTAAACGACATTACATTTAGCCGACAGGACATTTAACCGACAGTATATTTTGCCGACAGTACATTTATGTTACAGTACATTAAGCCGACAAGACTTTTAGTAGACAAGACATTTATCCGACAGGATATTTAGATCGTATGTATATGTACCTGACGAGACATTTAGACATCATGTGCATCATCATCATTATCATCATCATTAGCTGGTCGTGAAGATTTGGCTGATAACCAAATTGCTGACAAAACATGTGAATCTCAAAACCTCGTCACTCACGAAATTGAGCGTTTTATCCAGTGACATTAATTACGATATACACTTAAACTTCAATATTTCGTCAACTTCGTTAAGTAATTTTTTTCTCCAGTCACATATATTCCGTATGGATTTATAACAAAACCTCGGTAACTCGCCACAATTATAAATATATACTTTTGTTTATACGAACGTAATTATTTTTTATATTTAAGTCCTAAAACCTAGGATTAATAATTTAATGAAATATAGTAAAACCTCAAGTCTTCGACAGATTCATAAATTTGTGATATTAAACAACAAATATATTTAATAAAAGATGTATACTAAAACCTTGATAATTCGTCAGCCTTGTAAATATAATTTTTATTATTTAAAGGTGTATTAATAATCAGTATGTTTATATGGCAAATTTTCGATAACTTGTCATCCTCAGGAATCAAAACTTTCACTCAATCGTATGTTATTAATTGTTCATACAGATACACTAAAAACGCGATAATTTGTCTCTCTTATTAAGCTGTGTTATATTACATCGAATATAATTTGCAGTTAAACCTCGATACTTTGTCGCTATTCTAAAGTTTTTATTTAAACAAATAGCATTAATCATTATGGTTATGCACTAAATCCTCCAAAACTCGTTATCCTCGAATATCAGAGGTTGTACGCAATGGAGCGTAATTAATTTACTTTAGATCTGCGATAACGTTTCAAAAACTCGTTGTCCTCTTAAAGTATACTTACATATGCGAAATACTGCGTCTTCTTACTAAATTTTTGTTTCCATTCAATCTCATATAATTTCACATGAATTTCCACGGAAACCTTGATCATTCATTGTCCTCATAAATCATAGATTTTACTCAACCAAATGTCCTCAATGGATTACATATACCAACAACAATCGTCATAGCTTGTTGTTGTTATAGCATTGTTGTCATTTTCATAAATCTGTGTTTTTCTCAATCAAACATCATTAATTATTTAAACATGTGCACTAAACTCACGATAAATTATCACACCCATTGATCTGCGTTATTATATTTTGAATATAATTAACACAATGTACGCACTTGAACATCGATAAGTCATCACCATTTTAAATCTTGGCATTTATTCAAAGAAATATCATTATTTCTTTATGTATACACTAAAATCTAGTTAACGCGTCATATTCATAAATCAGTGTTTTTACTGGATCAGATGTTATTAAGTTTTTATACATATGAACTGAAACCTCGATAATTTTGTGATCTTATTAATCTGTGTTATACATCAACATTCAGTACATGATATGCTTTTAAACAGTGATGATTATTGTAAACCTTTGTAAATATGTTTCTATTTTTAAAAATATCGTTAGTCATTATGACTACCCACTAAAACTTTGATAATTCGTCATCCTCATAAATTAGTGCTTTTATTCGATCAGATGTCACTGATGCTATATATGCACAAACACTTCGGTAATTTATCACTCTGATTACTACTGTTATTATACATCGAATATATTTAATACACTAAATTACGAATATATTTAATGCACTTTAACTCAATAAATCATCAAGTCCTGTAAATCAGTTATATTTTTTTATTTAAACAAATACCATTAATCACTATGATTTTACACTAAAACCCGAATAACGCCTTATACTCATAAATCAGTGCTTTTACGCAATAGAATGTAACAATTTACTTTACATCTGCAATAAAATCTCGATAATTCGTTATCAACTTAAACGATATTTATATAAGTTTAAACCTCGTTACTTCGTCATCTCTCTAAATTTAATTTCCAATCAGTCGGATATAAATTCTGTATGGATCTCCACAAAATCTTGATAAATCGTCATCCTTAAATATATTTGTTTTCATTTAGTCTGATATCGCTAATGAATGTGTGACAGTCTTTTCGTCACCCTTGTAAATCTAGATACTTATTCCAAACAATATCATTAATTCTTTATGGATACACACGGAAATCTCTATTAACTCGTTTTGTGTTTTAATAAAAGAAATATCAATAATTCTTTATTAATACACACTAAAATCTGGATAACTCGTTATGGGTTTTAATAAGGATTTGAATATATTTAATATTCGAAAATATTTAATTTAATGTATGCTCTAATACATCGATAATTCAACAACTTTATATATCTCTGCTTTTATTTAAAGAAATGTCATTTATACGTTATGGATGTGTACTAAACTCTAGATAACTCGTCATCCTCTTAGAATGTGTTTGTGTTTATATTTAACTGTAGAATTTGTTTTTAGCGATTTCACATTAAACGATAACCCTGTTTTAACGGGCAAAATTGAGTGAAATATGATATAAAAGCGCACTGCATAAAATTGGACTTTAACGTAGGAAACTCAAACAAAAGGAGCAAAAAATTACAAACCGATATTTTTTCCCCATTGTTTTCATTTTTAATAAGCAAAATTTGGTTATCCACGTGTGTTAGTGTTTTATAGTAGTTTATCACTTGTGAATTCACTTTTTATATAATTGATTTTTTTCTAGACAAGCAAATTGTCGTCGGACTCCCTTTCTGACCTGATAAAATAAGTAAAAGAAAAATACGACGTGATCGATTCATTTTCGAAAATTCATAAAGATTTAACAAATTGACGTATCGGAGCGCTGTTAGCAATATAAAGAGTCATATTTTCCGTAAAAAGAAAAAAAAATAGTTAAACTTTTCACCGTTAAGTGACGCTATTACGATCCGCGTTATAGAAATATATAATAAATATGAAGATTCTGCAGTAGGTAAAACATTGCACTTGAGAATGTATTACAAGAAAGAATGTGGATGCCTTTACCATTATGTGCAAGAAAAGTTTTGAATATTCATTGTTAATTAACTTCATCAGACATGCTTTTTCTACCTTTGTCAACATTTTAATCTTTGAATGAAACATACTCAATTAATAAAAGGGGAAAATTAATTCAGACAAATTTTTACTAAAGAAGCTTTTCATAAACATCACCAGCTATTTCTATCACATATTTTCTTAAATAGATATCTTTTGCATATTTTGGGAAAACGAAATTATACAGCGCTTTAAGTTTTTTCCTCCTAACAAGCCTACTTTTGAATAAAGTTTATGGTACTAAATGTCCTCTCGATACGAAATTTTTTTTTTTTTTTTTTTTACAATTTTTTGAAATGTAAATAACTTATGAGACACCCGGCATACGATGAGAACGTGGAAAGAAAAAATAACTTGAATGATGAATAATGCTATAAAAAAATATTATTTAAATTAATGAATACACTTTGAACGTGTTTTCTTTGACAATCATCTTCATAGAATTTTCTATTTTTAAAGAATATTAAAGTGGATGTTAAGAACTGTGCGTTACTTATTTTCACAATTTTTGCTTAGTTTGCCTGTGTTTTATTACGTCAAATCTTAAAGTTGTTTATTGCGGGAACTGTATAATAACGAACAAATGCATTGATCCTTCGTGTTCGTTATATAGTCGTTCATCTAGATTAGATTGTATTAATAAAATATAGAAAAAAAATTGCATCCGCAATCATATAATCAGTTTATTACTTAACCCATCATACGTAGTATACGGTAAGTCTTGTATTTGTTTTATTGATCGAAAAAAAATTGACGGATTTACACTTTTTAGACACTAGAGATTCCGAAAAACATATTTTTAGAAAAAAAACAAAAACAATTGCCCTCCATCTGTTTTTGTGTGTGTCTGTAAACGCTCTATCTCCCGAACAAATTGAGATAGAGACTTGAAATTTGGTATGTACTTAGTATGTAATATTGGAAAAAAGCTTATTGGATTTCAGTAACCTCGATTATCCGGAACTATTTCTTTAGGACTCTCGAAATATCCATTCTGATAAAAGGTATACAAAAATTTTCGAAATTGTTTATTTTAAGGAGTGACTATAAAAGACAATAAAAAAACATAAAATTTGCATAAAGAATGAAGTCGATCAGATAATAAGTTGCCGATATATTTGTAATCGCATTTCCCACACTCCGATTTTTCATGATCCTGTATTTCATTCAAATTTTAATTAGTAAAGAGACGCTTAATCCGACGCAGCAAACTCTTAGTTAATATGATTATCATTTTTAGAGTTATAAGAATGTTTCTCTTACGCAATTCAGTAATAGAGCATTTAAAGTTGATGACGTCATCAAGCCAGGATTTTATTCGAATTGCAATGCATTTTATAAATAGTTTACACTTGTTTTATTTTCATGTTTTACATTATGTATAACCATGATGGGTAAGTATTACGTTGGCCCACAACGACTAGTTTTTCTTATCACGAAGCCCACGAAAAGTGGGAACCCCTTTCGTTTCTACATCTTAACTACTCGATCGTTACTCACTGCTTTTAATTCAGTAAGTAGAAAGTTCTTTGTACATGCTATTTCTTAGTGCTGTGTAAAACAAAAAATATATATATATTAATAATATGCACAAATTATACAACACAAGTTGTGACTGTTTTAATTTTGTTATACGTTAATTATACGATTGCGCTTATCACGCTTTTCGATTGGTTGTTAAACCGAACGCTTCTAAGGTCATTTCCGGTTGAACTTGGTTTCTTATATAATATCTATTGATTTCTGTATAATATAATTAATTTCTAAATGTAATACAGTGGACTCTCTCTATCTGAACACTCTCTAATGTGAACACCCCGATATTATGAACACTTTCTGGTGGTCCCGGCGAAACTCTATAGACTTAACAAAAGATGAACTCTCTCTATTCTGAACACCCTCTAATCTGAACACCCCACTATTATGAACGCTACTTTTGATCCACATTCTAACCCGCCTCTCCGTAAACTGAACGTGTGTTTGCAGTCGGAATGCGGGGAATTCCCGCATCATGGAAATTCGGAAAAATTGTTGCAGAAGAATAAAAGGGTTTAATGAACTCAATTTAAAAATAAAGGAACAAAATCATTTCTAGATTCTAAGATCTACCCGATGCTGAAATTTGTTTCAATAATTCAGATAAAATCTTCAGTTAACAACAACAAAAAAAAAGCATTTATTATAACCAAAAAAATAAATAAAAATAAAAATAAAAGAAATCGAAAGAATATGTTTGTCAGAAAAAGTAAATCATGATAATCAAATTAAATTAAATGATCAAAACAATCAATTTTTATGCAATGAGATACAAGAAAAAATAATGTAAAAACAATGTCACGTGATTTCCCCTCTCCCAAGCTGAGATAAAAATAGAAAGATTGCGCAACAGAAATGCCCACGCCCCAATGACAAATAAGACACATCAAGTATTAGAGGGAGGGGTTAAAAAAGGATTATGGTTTCTTTTCTGCACACCTGGTTGGCAGCATTATCGCTTCTGTTTCTTTCTTCCTTTTTGCTCGGCAAAGGTAAAAATTTTTTGTTATTTCACTATCGTTGCAGGGAAAGCTTCACAACACTTACGCAGATATGTCAGAAATAAGTAAGAAAACGAGAAAACGGAAAGAACTGAAGCTTCAGGAAAAATACGAAGTTGTTCAAAAATTAAAATCAAAAGTAAGTCAAAGAAAAATTGCATCTGAATTTGGAATTTCAATAGGTCAAGTCAATGCCATCAGCAAGAAAGAAAAAGAAATTGTAGCCGCTTTTGAAGCAAATGAACCTTCCTCAAAGTGTAGAATTTTCGAAAAGAAAACGGGAAACGAGAACATAAACAATCACGTCTGGAAGTTTTTTTGCCAAATGAGAACGAAGAATCTTCCTATCACTGAACCCCTGCTAAAGCAGATTGCTCTGGATTTTGCAGAAAAGGAGAAAATCACGGAATTCAAGGCATCAGAAGGATGGCTGACTCGCTTCAAAAGTCGGCATGACATCGAATTCAAAATAATCAATGGTGAAGCTGCAGACGTAAATATCGACACTGTGGAGGAATGGAAAAGAAAGCTTCCGGATATAACGAAGGATTTCAATGCCGCTGACATTTTCAATGCCGACGAAACCGGCCTGTTCTTTAGAGCTCTTCCAAATAAAACCTTAGCAGAAAGAAGCGAGAAATGCGTGGGCGGAAAAATGTCAAAAGAAAGACTTACCGTGATGCTCTGTGCCAGTTTTACGGGTGAGAAGCTCAAACCACTTGTAATCGGAAAAAGTGAAAAACCACGATGCTTCAAAAATGTGAAGATAGCATTATTGCCAGTGCACTATAAATGAAATCGAAAAGCCTGGATGACATTCACAATTTTCTCACAATGGTTGGAGGGCATTAACGAGATGATGAAGAGAGAAAGAAGAAAAATTCTTCTTTTTGTGGATAATGCCAGATCACATACAAATGTGCAGCTGAGCAACGTGAGTCTGAAGTTCCTGCCACCGAACTGTACTTCTATAATCCAACCACTGGATCAAGGAGTAATCAAGACCTTTAAAGCTTACTACCGAATTCAATTTTTGAAGAAAATGTCCGTGGTGATGGAGGAGGCAAATTCGGCAACTGAACTAACGAAGAAGGTCAATGTAATGGATGCTGTCTATTGGATATCAATTGCTTGGAATGAAGTAACCCCCTACACCATCCAAAAATGCTTCTACAAAGATGGATTCCCGTGTGAGAATGAGCAATCAAGGACAGAGAACGAAGAAGCAACAGCTGTGAGTGACTTGGGGTCAATTCTTCAGGAGCTTCATACTGAAATTGAACCTGGAGCTTATCTTGAAGCCGACGGAAGCCTTCCTGTTTGCGACAACATCGTTGAAGAGGAAGAGGGTAGTGAAGACGAAGCAGAACCAGATGAGACCGATGAAACAAGAAATACGATTACCTTCAAGCAATATGGCCAAGGGATTCAAGACCTGTTGAACTATGCGGCTGAACATCACCCAGAAGCCTTTCCACTTCTTAAACAACTAGATAACATGTACACTGCACGAGCATACACAATGCAAAAACAGACTAAAATTACTCACTTTTTTAAGTAATGTACCAATTATGTTTTCAAGTAATGTATTGTAAGTATGTAATTGTATATTTTGTAAAAATTTTTTAATATAACATTTTAATTAACTTTTTTAAATTAACTTTTTTAATAGCTTCTAAATTCAGCACCTCCATCTCGGTAACTTGCATGGTTAACCAGGCTAAGTATTCTATACAGTCTATAAATTCAATTCATAGTAGTAATAGTAATGCATTTCCCAATCTCCCTCTATAATGAACACCCCGCTAATCTGAACATTTTTGGTCGGTCCCCTGAGTGTTCAGAATAGAGAGAGTCCACTGTATAATAAATAATAAAATATATAATAAAATATAATATTTATATATACACTATATGGCCAATGATGACCGGTCACTTGCGATTTTAGAGGTTTTGGTAAATATCTAGAAAAATACATAAGAAATTATCCTGAAACTTGAGGCGTGGAAACAACATTGTCGACGTCATATATTTCGGTGAAAAGTTTTTCCTGAAACCCCATGGAAGGCCGTCAATAAGTTGAAGAAAAACTAATATCTTTTGGATAACCCTGTAAAAACTGATATGCAAAAGCGTTGAAACGGTAGCATATGCTTAGGAGGTTTCTTTTAATAAACTACGTTCATTTTTATGAGGATAGGACGTATACTCGAAGCAAAATTAAGGTTTTTATAAAAACAATCCCAAATTTAACCAAGTGTTTTGCTTCTTAATATGAAGTTCTTAATATGAAAGATTGTTCTTTCCAGGAACGATGACAAACATTATATACAATACCCTGCAATCAGAATTGAAAATGAATAAATACTGGATGAAAAATGAGCAGGTTCACTAAATATTGCTTCACTGTGCTTACGCGAATGCGGATAAGGAGACCATAGTAAATTTGGTATGAGGTATAGACATTCAATAATTATTATCTCTTACTCGCACATGTCTATCACAAATAGAGTTGCAAAAACCGGTTTATTCCCAGGTTTATTTCTAACAGACCCAGTTTATTCCCAGGTTTATTGCCAAAAGACCTGGTTTATTCCCCAAAAACCAAGTTTATTGTCAAAAAACCCGGTTGCCCCAGGTTTTATTCCCAGGTTTAAACCGGGTTTTTTCTAGTCTTTGCAACTCTAATCACAATCGACTTTTTCGTTTCAAGGAATTTATTACAAACAATCTGACGACTTGACCATGGGCTCTCCCCTGTGCCTCTGTGACCAAGCCTCGCAGATATCTATATGCACTATTTTGAATGTTCACATTTCAATAAATTCTCTTTCCCTTTCTGGACTCGCTATGTTGATGACACATTCAGCTTAATAGACACCTCTGTTTGCAATATAGATAATATCATTGACATTATGAACTCTATCGATGGCAATATTCAATTCACCTACGAAACTGAAATAATGGTTCTCGTTCTCCCCCGTTTGTAGACACCCTTGTCACTCGCACCACAACCAGTTTCACCACAACAGTCTATCGTAAAAGGTTTGCTGTTTCTCTACCACCCCATGCTCGCTCTTGTCACCCTCCGAGCCAAAAATTGGCTGCCTTCTACGTTTTTGTAAATAATGCCATACATGTGTGCTCTAATTTTTACTCATTTAGTAGTGAAATTCAATATATTAAAGCCATTGCAATTGACAGAAGTTACAACCCTTCTATTATTGAGAACGCTTTATTTAAACTTCAGCACCTTCGTTCTCGAAACTCACCGCGGTCCTCTGCTAGTTCCAATATTAGCAATGTGTTACCTTTCTTTCCGAAATCCAGTTTTTCCATAGCTAAAATTCCCAGATAATTTGATTTCAAAATCATTTTTACCCCTACCAATAAACTTACGCTCACCAAACTCAAAGATCCCATTGCGTTACACATCTCATGGGGTATCTATTGTATCAACTGCCAATGCGTTCTTTCCTACATTGGATAAACAAAACGTGCTGTAAAATATCGTATTAATGAACATAAACAATTCGTTAAAAATCAAGAAACCAATAAATTCTCAATTTCAAAATATTGCTGGGAGATGAAACATACTTTTGATTTCAATTCGGTTAAAATAATATCTAAACCTACTTCTATACCTAAACTTAACCCTCTTAAAGTATTCCATATTTACAAAAATTATAAAAATATTGTTAATTATGGATTTGCGAATCCTCTATTATCAGATTATTGGAAACATTACATAAAAACCTCTTTTTCTTAATTTCTTTCCGCATCTTTCAATTTCTTCTGTTCTTTCCCCACGCTATTTCCTATTGGATGTAACCCGCGTTATCTCCTGTTTTTCCACTGGTTATTAAACCTTTCGTTTCAATCCGCAATTTCTTATAGGCTGCAACCCGTTATCTCCTATTTTCCTATTGGTCATTAAACCTTTCGATCGAATCCGCATCTTTTCCTATATATATGAGCAAATTTCCAGCATTTTTAACCCTTCTTTGCATGAGTTTTTCTTTTACAATTGTGTTTTTTTATACATATATTAAATATTAAACACCAGAAATTTTAAGATAGATTTTTAACTTTGTTCAGCAACATAGTTCACGGGAAATTTACTCCATTAATATTTCTATATAAATATAGTGGTTGCAAAGAAGTTGATTTATTTATTAAAAGTTAAATAAAAAGTGATGGAAATTTACATCACTATGCAATTAAGGGTTAACAGTGTGGACGGTACGCTAAATGCTACCGAAACTGGTATGCTATAGAGAATTTAAGTTCTGGTGTTTTTAACGTTGTTTTATTTACATCTCTAACAGTAAAGTACTATTTGAGAGAATGAATTATTTTATTTGACTTAGCATAAAAAAACCCATCAATAAGTAAAGTAAAGAAAAGAAATGACAATTAGTTATTTTCTTAACATATCGTGTTTCCCGAAACTAAATCGTTATCGGAAAAACATGATAGGAATAATTTTAAAGATACCCATAATACAAACCCTAACACGAAAATAAGCTTTACTTTTAAAATAGCCCCCACTTTCTTAAAATAGGCAATTTTATGATATACCACTTGCCTTTAAAAATATACCATTTTAAGATAATAAGGCATTTAAACAATATGTATGTAATTTCAATAATAATTTTTAAATCTTGTCTTAAATGTTCAGAATAAATAGCATTAAAAAAAGTTAAAAATTTTCGTTACTTCTTTCTCGTTTATTTTTTGTGCAACACGTTCACTGTCGGTATAAAATTACCGTAATTTTATTTCATTTAGAACGCTCGATTTCATACCAGGAAATACTAATAGCAATATTTACTTTATTTAATTACAGACATTTCGTGATTACATAGAATAAAAATTCTTCTTTCTAAATTTTTTGTACGAATTCGTAATTTTAGATTGAAAAACCTCGAGTATACTCGTGGTCGGCAGCGAATGGGTTAAGTTTTAAGAATGATAATGTACATTTGATTTAAATATGACATAAGAGTCACGGTAGATGCATTTCGTACTACTGAGAATCGTTTTCCAAATATATATATATATATAACGATGTTATTTGCAGTCCGAAGCGTTCCGTATTTTTCGCTATTATGATCCCTATGATTTTAAAGTAGGAAGAAAATAAAGATTAAGTGTATTGGTAAGTAAGATCTGAAATTGCCCTCCTTAATGTTAACCCTTTCCGGCACAGACAAAGTCTGTTAGTAAAATGAGAAAATGCTGACTGACACCGGAATTTACAAACGACTTTTTTTAGAAAATATGAACTCCTTATTTTAAGCTTTCATAATAGAAACAAAGTTTTATTCAATTATTCTTGGTGCCGAATGCAAGTTTGGAATTAAAATTAGGTGTGCCCGGAGTAGGACCACTGTGCCGGAATGGGTTAAACATAAGTTGAGGAATGCATTTGTAATTTTAAAATATCTCCTCAGGAAATTAATATTTTAACACTACAAATAAAACGCATATATTTTTAAAATATTTTGAAAAATAAGGTTAAAATATTACTTTTATATTTTAATATAATATTACTTTTATATTTTAATATAATATTACTTTTAATATTTTAAAAATACGAATGCACGACATACCTACACAAACCGTATAAAAATACGGCCGTGCCGTAATTTCGCGCGTACGCGCCGCACCTTAGTTAAGTCTTTTTCAAACCGGAAATTTTATTGAAAATAAGAAGTCAAATAAGTGCTAAGCAAAAGTAAGTCACATTTTATTTAAAATAAATTCTGGTAGGAAATCGAATTGTCTGAGGTGCGGCGTATACGCGCGAAATTACGGTATGTTTAATATTAGCAAGAGATCCTTTTCACGAAATTGTAAAAAATAATTTAATTTTATGAAATAGAATGAATGCATTCATTCTAAAATTTTAATATTTTCACATATATAAGTATATATATATTGTTATTGTATGATTAAAAATTTTAAGAGTTCGATGTATTTCTAGTAATACCTCAAACACTTTAGTGCTAATAATAAAACATAACTTTTACTGAATCTAAATTAGTAATAGAATAATTTTATGTATAGATACTTCAAAATTATATACATTTTATCTAATAAAATAACTCATTACCACAATTAAATGTGGTGTTTAAATTTACTATCTTTTTTATTTATAGAACTTCCTTCATCACACAAAATTCGGAATTGTCATTTTATCCTTTTATAATCAGACATATCAAAGTTTAATCTAAATAAAATTAATAAATTAAACTCGATTACTTAAAAAATGTGATTAATAAGTGTATCGAGTTATCAATATTTTAGTGCTTAAGTATAAATTCATAATTATAAATTAATAATTATGTTCTCTTAAACAAAATCATAGTAACCAAACAAAGGGAAGTGTATTCAATATATGACGCAAAATGATCATTTACATAAATTTTACTTATGGTTTTGGATAGCATGGCACAAATGATAAATCAATTTATTGAAATAAATACATTCCAATGCATAATATAGGATCACTGAAAGTAATATATTTAACAGTGTATTGGGAAATTAAAAGTATTTTTTGTATGTGTAAATATACTTTAGAAGACAAACCAAAAATAATTTAAATTGAATTTTAAAACAATACTATTAAATTCATGTGATGGTGTCACTCGAATTTTGATATCATTTCTTTTAAAACCCATATTTTGAATTCAGGAGAGATGTGAATGAAAAAGCATCAGCAAATGAATTTTATATATCTTTTCATGTAAATAATAATTGCATCTATGAATGATAATAAAACTAAAAAGAAAATGATTAAAAAAAATATATTAACATAGCGTCACTCAAATTTGATATCATTGCTTTTAAGACCCATATTTAAAATTCTTAGAGCCCAAAGGAACTGCTGCGTCATACCTTTTAAGACTCATATTTAAAATTCTTAGAGCCAAAAGGAACTGCTGCGTCATACCTTTTAACCCGTTAAGGGTTTTTGTACTGATATCATTACTTTTATGCGGTTAATGATGAAAATTTCAGTTAGTCGAAATTAAGCAGAGGGTATAAAGTAACCATTAGAATAAAATTTTAAAGAAATGCCAAAAAAAGACCCTTAGGGACCCAATAAAAATATGAGGGTGGTGGTCCGGGGAGAGGAGTCTAAGACTCATCTCTAAAGTTATTCAGCGAGAGAGTGACACAATTAGGGGGATGAAAATGCATGGCACACAAAAAGTTCAAGGGCCCCGGCACCGGTCTTCGGGATGCCAGTGTCCTAACTGGAATGTAGAAATGGTGGGATAACTGAATGGAAAAAAAGGTCCCAAAAAACGAAGAAGATCGGATTAAAAGGAGTCAAGTTATTAACAATTTAGTCAGCAAAAACTTCAAGAGAGTACCGGATCCTAGGGTCTTAACTAGAATGAAGAAATGGGGGAATAACTAAATGGAGAAAGGGGCCCCCAAAACGAAGAAGATCGGATAAAAATGAGGCAAGTTATTAACAATTTAGAGCAAAAATATAAAAGAGGCTCCAGGGAGTCAATGACTTAAGACAAAAAATCTTATCCTCATGTACACCAGGACCTGCCTTGGACTATCCGCAACCAAAATTTCAAGGTGTGGATCAGACAGCAGATATTTGGGGCTCATCGATTACGCTTCCTTCCTAATATCGTTTATGTTTGTTGTTTTGTCGCCATCTACTGGAAAATTATATAGATATATTCTGTTTTTAATATTATTTGTTATTATCTAGACCAACATGTGATACTAATCCGCCCATTCGCCGACTTTCCATTCATAAAAACGTGCCAATTTCTCCGGCGTATGCTATAGCGTGGAATAATAGAACAACATTCCGGGTTTTTCCCTATAAATACGTTAATAATGTTTTCTGTTTATTAATATTTTTAGTATATATTTCTATTCAGGATGAATTAAACTGGAGAAAAGAACATATTTAATGTCGGGAATTAAAGTCTCATCGCATACAAGCGTTTATTTATTTAATAAAATTTTCATATTGTGTAAAAAAATTTCTTATTAGTAATCTACTAGATATAATGTAAGAGCTCGATTAAGATAAGTGTTTTAAATATTTCAATAATATTTAGGATTTTTATTTTTGAGACAATTACTTTATAACCTATCAATAATTGAAAGAACCATATTGGAACTGCGTTTTTGCGCAGTTACATTATTATCTATATTTTTATAATTTCCTCCTTTATTTAAGAATAAAAGTAATTTCAAAAGACTTCTATTATTGTTATTATTGCTTCGATTTTACATATTTAAATTATTACTATTGATATGTTATTTTATCAAAAATTTCTCTGATTTAAAGATTGATTGTATTATTTTTACAACCCCCCCCCCTCCTATTGAGGCTTTTCAATATATTCACCTTATTTAAGTCCTTTTTAAAATGCTATGCAATTGCTTATTCTCTCCAAAAACTAATGGCACTGGATGTGAGACAATTATTAGAATTCTTTGCAGATGTGCTATTTTAATCAACATGTTTATTACTTTTTAGTGCCTATAAAATGTAAATGTACTGTTACTGATGCTCAGCAATTTATAACAATATTATGATAATTTTAAATATACAGCTGAAATGATAAAAAACACAATGAATTGAGAGTTAATTTTGTTGGGGACAAATACTAAGAAATATGGACACCGGCAAAATAAAATCTAGGGAGGGGAAAGATTTTTTAAGGAGTGTGCCTATGGCCCACAGTCTGGAATATAAACATAAACTTAACCTTTTTTTTTTTAATTGGGGGGTGGGGGTGTTCTGTTTTTATGAGTGTTCAATTAACTTAAAAGCGCACATACAAACACAAAAAACAACATTAGTGTATATATGAGAGATGGATGTTATAACTGCCTTTTGAAGATGTTATTAAAATTAAATTTTATCTGTATTTATATATCAGAAAGTGTTTTTATATATTCTTCATATTTTTAATTACATTTAAAAAATACTTATTTTATTTATAATGGAAACACAAAATAAAAAAATGGATTAAAAGGTGAAAGTTTAAAAAAATATTAAAGTTTGGATCTTTCATAGTTAATGAATATATTTTGTAAATATATTCATTAACTATAAAAAATCCAAACTGTGATATACATTTTTTTTTCAACTTTCACCTTTTAATCCATTTAATTTTTTTCATTACGTTTCCATTATAAATAAAATAAGTATTTTTTTTATGTAATTAAAAAATATAAGAAAAATTAGGAGTCTATATATTCCTTATATATTTTTTAATTACATTTCAAAAACTCTTATTTTATTTCTAATGGAAACATAATGAAAAACATTAAATGCATTAAAAAGTGAAAGTTGAAAAAAATATATCACAATTTGGATTTTTGATAGTTAACGAATATATTTACAATAATAATAATAATAATTTTCATTTTATTTCATTTTATATAATTTTTTACATTCTTTAATTAAATTACAATTGTTAATCAAATCAACTTTAATTTAACATGTCTCTACAAAGTTAAATTAAACTATTATATTAAAATTAAATTTTACCTGCATTAATATCAGAAAATGTTTTTATATATTCTTTATATTTTTAATTACATTTAAAAACACTTATTTTTTATTTATAATGGAAACATAATGAAAAAAAAAATTGAATGGATTAAAAGGTGAAAGTTGAAAAAAAAATTTATCACAATTTGGGTTTTTTTATAGTTAATGAATATATATTCTAAATTATATGCATTAACTATGAAAAATTCAATTTGTGACATTTTTTTTGTCAACTCCCCTTTTTTCCATTTATTTTTTTTTCATTATGTTTCCATTATAAATAAAAAAAAGTATTTTTTAAATGTGATTAAAAAAATATAAGGAAAATAAGGTGTCTATATATTCTTTATATTATTTTAAGTACATTTCAAAAATACTTATTTTATTTATAATGGAAACATAATGAAAAACATTAAATGGATTAAAAGGCGAAAGTTGAAAAAAAGTATCCCAATTTGGATTTTTATTTACAATAGTAATATTATTATTTTCATTCTATTTCATTTTATATAAATTTATATAATTTAAACTTACAGAAGTTTACCCCGAAATAAATCAAGAATTTTTTTTTTTTTCTTAATATGCCTAATTTAAAGAAAACTATATTAAATTTTTATCATAAAAATAATTGTTTTATTCCATAAGTAAATTATTAGCCAGGGTTGATTGCTTTTTGTTGAGCAAATCGACAACTGCTCAAAAAATCTATTTTTTTTCCTTTAAAAAATGGCAACTTAATTATAAATGACAATTGAATTGCATATATATAATTATAAAATAATTCAATATTTTAAACAGGTAAATATTTTTCCGACCTAATGCAATTTTGAAATGCCAAATTCTTTATTATAACAATATATATATATATATATATATATATATATATATATATATATATATAAACAATTTAATATAATACATATATGTTAAATATTAGAAGTATATAACTAACTATTTTCGCATTTAAAATAAAAGGAATAAATTTATCTTCTACATGCAGAAGTTTAACTATATTCGTGAAGCAATTATTTGGCATACGTTGATAGCAGAAAAAAGGAGTAAAAAGTCCAATGTTAGTCTATGGAAAAACGCGTAGGAAAAGAGTCTGATTTTAAAAGTGGATTATATAGATAACAAGAGTTTTCCCACGTTAACGCAAAACCTTATTCACTTCATCTAAAACTGATTAATATAATATATTTATTTAAAAAAATCGTCCGAGCCGTTTTGGAGGAAATAAGTACAACACCCTTACAAAGACACCAATTTAGTTAAAAATGGACTTCCAGATCTTAAAATCTACTGCATGTAGAAATGTATAAATTTCATAATAGAGTTAGACCGGAGATATAAGACTAATGTGAAAAAATCAGATCGATATGCTTCATATTTCCTGAGATATTAAATGTCGGCGTTTAGCTTTTCCTTTGATGTCCTAGCTGTATATATAAGAGTGACGGAATCTTCGGTTTTGGCTTTCGGTTTTCGGTTTTTTGCTGCGTCACTCGAGACACTACCGTCTCTCATGATAACATGAATTTTCATTTGTAAGACATTAATTTTAAATTCAACGGATTTGTAATTTTAAGTACACAATGTTTAAAAAAGCTATTTTTACTGTCATTAATTATTTAATATTATTTAATCATGCGTTTACTAAAATTTCATAATTTTGTTCTTTTCTAGCCACTCATTCTTATAAAATACCGGCAACTTTTTAAAAATACTTTAGATGAAAATTGAAAATTCTCTTCACAAATATAAATAACCTCTTCTAAATAATAGAGTGTAAAAGATATACTTGGGTCTAACATTAATTTTAAATTCAACCTATTTGTAATTTTGAGTACAAAGTATTTAAAAGAGCTATTTTTACTTTTATTAGTTATTTATTAATATTTAATCGTGCGTTTGCTAAAATTTCATAGTTTTGTTCTTTTCTAGCCACTCTTTCTAATGATGAGTAAATGTGAAATACTGCCAACTTTAAAAAAATACTTTAGATGAAAATTGAAAATTCCTTTCATGAATATACATGTCTTCTAAATAATAGAATGTAAACGATATATTTAGACATTTCAATAAAATATACATAATATTTTATATGTATATATAATTCAATAAATATACATAAAATATTTACAGTTTTAGCATTCGATATTCAAAATGCGTTTCTCAACATTGGTGCGATACTTGAACGCATTTTATCTAATATTTAATGTATTTTTCATGATACAGGATGGAACCTGTATTTTGGAAGAATGCAAAACTGATAAAATAATGAAATGTAAAATGTAGGGATTTGAAAATTTCTTATAAAAATAAACGCCAAGGTATCTCGGAAATCCAAACTCCCTGACTATACAAAATTAGTGTAAAAGAGGGGGTCGAATACACTACAACAAATAATTTTAACATAGGAAGCTAGGGTAACAATCCATATATTCAGTCAAAAGAGCAGTTCATCTCTTCCTGTTTATTATTATTATTATCGTTAACAATAATTTAAATATTTTGGCGAAGGTTGCAACCTGTGAAATGCGGTGTTTTAAAAAATGCCTGACAAAATACAGGTATTCCGTCAACGATATCCTATGTATATCTATAAACTAAGCGGGAGTTTTTGTAAACCTATGCCGATACGTCTTGTAGCAAAAAAGAAATAAATAAATAAAATAAATAACAAAAATAATAAAAGTAACACTAATGAAACCAGTACAATTGGAGAAGAGATTTTTTTTTCTTTTATTGTTTATATATATATATATATATATATATATATATATATATATATATATATATATATATATATATATATATATATATATACTTTTTTTTATTTAATTTTATTTATTAAGAAATTTTCCGGTATAAAACATGTTTATTTGCCTTACGTCAAATTGACACTATGTTTAATAATTGCATTCCAAAATAAAGCGTGTCGAGTTCAGCTCTATTATGATGCAGGTGATTACCATTTTCATCACTTCCCGTAATATCGTTACATTTTCCATAACAGGTCAAATCTCTTGCAAAAATCATTGAAATATGTTCATTATTATTAATGTTATAAATAAAATTTTAAGTTGGGACTGGGGTGAAGTTACCGTGTTTTTTATTTAAAATATGTATTTCGACCCGATATTCCAATGTAAAAATAGTTTGCTGTAGTGTGTTCTATTATATGTAGCCGATTGTGTGTGAAGTTCTGATGAACCCTGTATGTGTAGGGTCACACATGAATATTTAATCATAGCAATAGTATAAAAAATCACAAATCCAGAATTTGAACACAGATAGTTTTGTCTGGTTATTTTTATAATACGATTTAGCACTTCCGATGGTTTATATTTTTACCATACATCAAGATATGTGACGTATTCAAGGCTGACACTGGTCAGTACCAGCAATTTAGAAACTAATTTTCTGGTAGGTATATAAAGAATTTAAATGTAGAAAATTTATTTATATCAATTTATACAAAATTGCTCTGAGTTTCATGTAAAATTCTATACTTACTTTGCATACAAGAAAATAATATTTCGAATTATTGAAAATAGGAATAAAAATATAATTAAAACTTTGTTCTCTTCAAATGAATAGAAAAGAACTGGGAGGTGTTCAAAAATTCTATCGTACACATTAGTTACAAAGAAACTATGCTACCTATAGAAATTTTACACTAAAAATGCATATTAATTTATTTTCATGCCTGAAAATATTACATATTAGCTGTTAACTTACCTGTCGTTGTTTTTGATTCGGCAATTGAAATTACTACAGAAGATAACAATAAACAAAAGCTTAGCAATTTCATAAAGTCTGAAATTAAGTTTATTTCTACATATATATAGTTATGTGTTACCTACAGGGAGAATTTTAATATACTGCCCCAGTGTGATTTAATATTTGCGTAGTTAATAGAATAATTATTCCGGGATATCACAAAAAATTACTTTCGGTTGTTTTAATAATATTGTATCTACATCTAAAAATTAATAAATCTTTAGATATGTGTCTCTACGTTTTGAAGCTAATGATAATAAAAATAAATCATTATATTCTGAAATAAAATAATATGCAATTTGCACTTTTATAAATAATTCATACCATAGATGCAGAATATAATTAGGTTTATGTAGATATTTCCCGATATCTCTAGTAGAAACATATTTATATCATTTGATTGGTTCGTAAAAATAATTAAATCTATTGATGAAAGTACATATTAAAAAGGATTTTACAGATTTTATTCAGCATGCTATCATTTAAATCAGTATAATAAGTGAAGAAAAATGTTAGTTTATTGTTATTGTTCTCAGACTATTTAATTACAGTTTATTGACTCTGCATGAAGTAAATTTAAAATTTCTATGAAGCATGACAAAATTAAAAAGAAAAGTGCTAAGTTAAACTGATGGCAATGAACTCACAGGCTATTCAGACTAATTGTATATTATACTCTTATTTAAAAGAATAATGCCCCTCGAAAAATAAAAAAATCGACAATAAATTAACGGGGGAACTAGCCCACCGTTCTCCCTTTTATACTTAACCAGACCTGCCAAGTCTCCGGCTTTTTGGATACCAGTAATTTAGTGCAGAAAATGTTATTTTATTTAATCAGAGCATTTTGCGATTTAAGAGAATAACATTTTCTCTAAAAAATTACTGGTGTGCAAAAATCCGGAGACTTGGCAACTCTGCTTAACTAATAAACCCTCAAAACTAATAAAGGAAGCGCTTTATTTAAAAAATAATTAAAATTAAGTTATCAACGTAAAAAAACATAAATAAAAACACACAAAATGGCAAACAGAAAATTTCTGTGTGTAATTATCATTTTGCAACGCCCTGTGTTACAAGCATTTTTATCAAAATATCTAAGATAATAAGGGTAATTTTATTTTCCCCAAACTCTTTCTAAATTTGCTAAATTGTGGCTGTGGCGTTACCCTTGTTTGTTGCATAAGTTAACAAAAGGATATTCTGAGTTTCTGTTCACGATACAAAAAAATTCATATGGTAACAGTAATGATTTTAGTCAATGTATTTATATGCATTATATACCAATTGTATAAATAGAAATTCTGTGTATAGATTTCAGAATTAACACTCATAAGTACAGTTCGCGAATTCGCGTCAGCCGAATTCACACAAGGAATGCGTTAATGTGTTAAATCCTTCATTTATACCGTCTCATATTTCAAAGCTAGAGCACATGAATCGTCATCTTCGAAACTCCTTTAACCCCTTCGCGACGAGCGTCTTTTACATAATTTTTAATCTTTCACCACCGGATTTTCAAAACAGAAATTTGGCCCTGATTGAATCGTCGAAATGCTAGAATTAAATAAGTCAAAGCTTACAATAAAAATTAACTGGTGGAAATAATGAAGGATTCTTAGCATGTAATTCGTCACGTATACGTGTCGCTCGTCCCCCAATTTGTTAATGAGTTATAAATTAACATCTCAACTAAAGTGGCATTTTGGCTACGAAATGGTACTGTTTAATTTTAATTTCTACACATTGCATCATGTATATCGCTAACATGTTGTGTTTAGCACATACCGGATGACAGACATTTTTTTTTCCAATTTAAGGAGGATTTTTTACAATTTCTGCATTTTACATATATGCTGATATCTTGATAACTAAAGGTAAAAAATGATAGAAAAATTATTTTGGGGTTTTTCAACAATGTGGATTCAGTGGATGACGAAAAACATATATGCTTCGATTCGTGATTTTTTTAACCTTTTGCTTACGGACTAAGACTGTCTAGTACTTTGATATTAACTCGTACCACAATTTACAAAAAAATTATTCGAGGTAGATTTCTCATGAAAGTTTCCAAGTATAAGTGGATGGCAGAGATTATTTTTGAAAAAGTGGTACGAGTCTAATAAATAAATAGTCGCTGGGACGACATATGTCCCAATCCCGTAATCAAAGGGTTAATAGTCCCGTTGTTACATAATAATTAATGTTTTTAAAACACTTTAAAGATTTTCTCAAATCCAAAGGCTGCTTTCTGAATACATTTCTGAATTCATTTTTGTTTGGAAAGGCACGAAGTTAGCAGGTTTTCTTATTCAGAAACTTTGCAATCAAAAGACGTTTTCCATTTTTTGGTAAAGGCAGAAGAGCTTTCAGAAGATACCGTCAAAATTGGCATTTTGAACCGAATTCCTGACGCGGCATACGAGAAAGTTGAAAAATTATCGTCACGTGACAAGAATCGCTAACTCAATAAATAATTTATCGCATCAATAGTCAGGCCGGGCAATTTTATACATTTACGTTTAAAAATGATTCAGAAAATGTGTCAGAAATTTTCGCGTTGTTGAACAGGAATGTGTGAACCACCTTAAAGGAGTCCGGCATTTTTTAATAATGTGTTTCCTAAAATGTGTCTTTCTATAAAAATTACGATAATTTTATGTTAGCCGGTCGCCAGTGATATTATATGATATAATATACAACATGTGTATGCTATATATTTATTACGAAAATTGTTTTCTTAGGATATGAAATTCAGAATGGGACCCTAATACCCGGTAATGCTAATATTGAAGTCATCAACATTTAAAACCTCCCTCTAATGTAAAAGAAATTCAAAGATTTTTAGGATCCATTAATGTTTACCATAAATGTATAGATAGATATTCAGAAATTAGACACCCTCTCAATAGATTACTTAAGGAAAATACTCTGTGGAAAACTTTTCAGAAATTAAAGAATATGTTAATTGCTAAACCTATTATAAAAATTTATGATCCTAAATTATCCCTTCATATGTTTGTTGATGGGGGGCAGTCGGTACTGTTCTAAAACAACCAAATCATAATATTTTTTAAAATCCTACTGATTATTATTCTAGGACTTTTAGAGGTTATGAACAGAATTATTTTATTACTGAACTAGTATGTCTTGCAATTGTAGATTAACTGCGAAAAGCAGTTAATAGTGAAAATTACGTCTTTTTTCAATCGATTTTTTATAGTGCCTAAAAGAAAACTGTTATTTTACACGGTATAAAAATCCGGGAGGCAGCGACATTTTCTACTTAATTATTTTATACAAGAAGATTTTCAAATGTGTAATTGATCTTACTTGATCAATCACAAGCTCAGCCGTCATCTGTCGGTACAGCGGTGGATACGGCCTAGGAAACATAATCAAAGGGAAATGAATGACTACCCGATTACAATAGATCCTCACTGGTCGCGGTAATCTCATTCAATCTCCCGTAATCGGGAACTGCTTTTCAAATAAACCAAATTAGTGTGTTTTTAGAGCCTAAGGGATCTGGAAGGGGCTTGGCAAGGGTAAGCTCGTAAGGGAAGGCAGGACCCCCTAGTATTATTAAAAGTAAGTGACAAAAAATGAAATCTTGTCATGAGTAATTTAGAATTTTGTGTATAATTTTTGTGTCTAATACATTGTTTTTTTTTCTAATGAATATATTCTTTACATGTTTATTACATGCATAATTTTCATAAGTAAAAGGGCTGCACTCAAGAAAAGATTCATAATAACAAATAATTTGCAAATAATTAATTCAATAAGTTTCCTGATTTCTTTTTGGTATCGCAACAATCTTCTCCTTTTCCATTGATGCAATTTACTTTTTAACACGCTTATTCCGAGAATGTATTTATCGTGTAAACGTAGAATTAGGTACAGAAAGTAAAATAAGTGAAATAATTGCACTTTTTTGGAACGTCGCGCATCGCATTTATGTTCGTCGTTTTGTGGCAGATATGGGGCTTCGATTTCCGACGCCTATAAATATTTTTAAACAAATGTCTCCATTCGATAACAGTACACATTGCAGAAACATTAATTTGCTGTTTTTTTAATAATAAAGCTAAACATTCGTGAGTGAATACAGTAAATTATGTTCGAGGCAAAAAAAAAAAAAAAATGCTGGTTATGGTTATTGCATCAGGGATGTTTTTTTTAATTCCCGGATATTCTGCTGTTAGAATAGTGTACATTAAAGACGATATATATATATTTTAATTTTTAATATCAAATTCAGCGTATTATACACCATTAAATACGATTATTCGTTGTATAATATTTCGGAAATTATGGAAATAATAATATTCTGTATCTTTATTTGTTTATAATCGGTAGTATTCTGTATCGTCTGTATCTTTTTATTCTGGCAAAACAGGGAGTGATTATTCTATATAGAATCTAGAATGAAAAAGAAAAATACAATAAAAGTAATTAACTATAGTTATTCGCGTGAATTGCGTGCTACATAAAACTCTTTGAAATAATTTATTGACTGGTACGATAGAAATCAGTTGAAAAATATCCTTCATTATTTTTACCAAACACTGAAAAATGCAATTATGTACCGACGAGAGACATCGTACAATGTCCACATAAACGTATTTAATTTTTTTTTGTATTGATTGAAATTTTCATGTTAGCGATATTGGCAAATCATTTCATTTCGGAATATAACAATTTTCTTTTAGCGTTAAGTTGAAACAGTCAAAACATGCATAACGAAACATTTATAAATTTTTCGTTGTAGAAACAATGAGATATAGATAAATAATAATTTTTTTGTTAACGTATTGAGCTATGCACTTTTTATTCATTGAAATATAATTTTATTTTCTGTGGTTTCAAAGGAATTGAATATAATGTTAATTAAGGCTAAAATCTTAATACAAACTCATAAATATAATACAGTAAAACCTCTATAACAGACACTCCCGAATAGCGGACACCTCTATTTAACGGACATATTTCCAATCCCCACTCCCAAAACCTAAATTTTTGTATGTTTAACCTCTGAATAGCGGACATTCCAAATAGCGGACAGTAATTTTTGTGATAAAGGATGAAAAATGATTTTTTAACGAGAAAGAAAAATGGAAAAAAAAGTTAAAAGCCTTATAATGTATCAGAGAAATTTGACTCAAGTTCTGTGACCACAGATAAATGTAGGGGTGACCTGGGGAAAATCTCCTCCTCCCGTCGGAGAAAAAAAGCGTCCCTCTTTGGAAGATTTTGGATTTTCTGCACAAATAATGTCTAGAAGTACCAATTTCTTCCTCCCCAGAGTTCCATAATACACTGCACATTATTTTCTCTTTTTTTTTAAATGCGCCTAAGTTAACCTCGTTTACAATTGTCTTGAAATTTTGGGATAGATAACATACTGACTATTTTTGTTTCTTTGTACCCAGGCTCAAAGAATTTTTCGGGTAGTTTTATAAAGCGTAAAAAAAAGAAATACCTTTTCCTTTTAAAAGAACGCGTTCGTAAAATTCAAAAAGTAATTAAAGGAATTGCATCATTGCATAACATAGAAGAGAGAAAGCAAACACCACATGCAACTGAAAACCTAACATGCGATTTTATTTATTTATTTTTACTTTTTTTATAAAACAAAGAAAGAGTTACTCTAAGAAGTTACTCAAAGAAAAAAGTTATTTTATTTATTTTTATTAGGAAATTGCGTACTGATTTTTGGGAGTGAGAATTAAAGGCACCAAGAAACCGACGAGTGAAGAAAAAAAACCATATTTTATGCAATGTCGATTATTGTTTGATTCGTGAGACTTAACTGACACTCAAAACACGTTATTCTAAGCGTTAAAATACGTTAACATCATTTTTATCGTTTTCTGAAAATATTCAGTTCTAAGTACTCTGCATTTAAAGTTTTGTTTGTGATTAAGGTTTCGGGAATGGTCTCAAAACGAAAAAGATTAACTTTAAGAGTAAAACTTGAAAAAAAAAATGTAAGTGTATCAGAGAAAGATAAATTGAGTTTACGAATAATTGCTGAAGGTTTTAAAATAGGTAAAACACAGGTGGGAGAGATTTTACCAAGTAAAGAAGAAATAAGAAATTTGTGGATTATTAACTCTAAGAAGAATATCAAAAAAATGAAATTGAGGAAGGCTGAATCCATTGAAACTGATTCTATAATTTTCAATTGATTCAAAATACATTCCTATCAGTGGAATTTTGATTCAGGAAATGGCTTTAGAAATCACTGAAGAGCTCGAATTACACGATTTTAAAGCTTCCAATGGATGGCTGGAAAAGTTCCGGTCGCGGCACAACATTTCTTTCAAAGCAACATGTGAGGAATTAAAATCTGTAGATCGCAGATAAATGGAAGATTGACATCAACGACTCCAATCAATTTGTGACGGTTATGATGAGAGAAACATTTTTAATACCGATGAAACCGGACTCTTTTTTCAGAATTGTTTCGCATAAGGCTTTGTGTTTAAAAAAGGATGGCAGTATCGACGAAAAAAATATCAAAAGAGCTGTCGTATTCCACCTCTCCGTCCACATAACTTCGAAATATAATCCGGTCTTTTGATATGCTGCCACCACCAATATGAATACGTGATATCGGACACGATACTTGATGTATATTCAAGAAAAACCTAACTCTTTCAATTAAACTTAAAGTAACAATTTATTAACAATATTTACACTTGAACTCGGATGTAAATTATCCGGTTTAACATTTAAATCAAAATAATTACAGCAAACGCTTTACGTGTACCGTTAGACTACGTTCATTCACTCAGAACCGAGATTTCAATTAATCTCACATACGCTATATCTCTTCCTTTCGAGAGATCTCGTTCCACACACGTGCCCAGAGCTGCTCTCTGAACAACCAACCTACACGCTCCAGTCCTGCGTTCCAACTAACTTCCTCTCTGGTCATTCTCCAGAGCACCTTTCTGTCTACGGGGCTCCTGGTCTGTTTCCAAGGATCTGTCTTCCTAAATAAAGCGTGCAATCTCTTTCTTATCTATGGAAGACCACATCACAAAGGACATACTTCTTCCATTGTATTCAACTAGCTACCCTCCGGATTAAGATTCCAGTACTGAAAAGCCTCACCGTACACAAAAGATACACACACAATAAGATAATAATAAGATAATAATCAAAATAGTTCCCTAACAATAGTTTTTAAGCCTATAGGTGCCAGGGACCTGACAAGAGCGACTCACTATTTTATTATATTGCATTGTATTAGGAGAGTTTGAAATCCCTTTTATAACTGGAAAATCTCTAAAACCCAGATGTTTCCCAAAGAACATCCAATGTAATATATTTGGTGTTATGTGGAGAGCAAATAAAAAGCGTGGATGACCAGTCCTTTAATGATCGAATGGTTAACTTCCTTTGATAATAGGATAAAGAAAAGAAAAGTTCTCTCGTTTTTGGACAATGCAGCTTCCCATCGAAAACATTTGAAATTCGACAATTTTGAAATTGTCTTTTCTCCCCCAAACACAATTTCCGTATGCCAGTCGCTTGATTAAGGCGTAATACACAATTTTAAAGCCTGGTACAGAAAGCTTTTATTACGCCACATTCTTTCAAAGTTACATTCTATGAATACACTGAGAACTGCCTAAAATTAGTTAATGCTCTCGATGCTATAATTTGGATTTCCTCAACTGTAAAAAACATAAAACCGGAAAGCGTACGACAATGCTTCGGAAAAGCAAGCTTTATATAAAAAGAAAAAGAAACACTTATTTCCGACACAAATGAAGAATTAAGCGAAATAAGTGAGTTAATAAAATGTATCAACAGTGAAGAAACTGCAAAAAATTTTCATTAATTTTGATAATGAGTTAGCTACTGACGTATGCGATTATATCCCTTCAATATTTTCGATAAAAGCTGACTCTATTAGTGATGATGAAACATACGCTGAAACTGGAGATGTTTCCTGCAACATCGAGAATTTCCAAGAAGCGGCAAAATACAGTGAGCAGTAACACGATTTTTTTTTGTAAAAAATATGATTCAGGTGGATTAAAACTACTACTGATAGCGTTAAAACTTCATATAGAAAAAAAATACATGCAATCACAAGCAAAAGCACAGATTTGTAATAGTTTTTTTCGTAAGAATGTAATAAACAGTGGATTAAGGTATGCAAAATTTCATTTCAGTTTTATAGCTTAAAAATAATTTTATTTTCTGATTAATCATATAATAGAAATTTTAGGACATATAAAAGTAAATTAATGAAACATTAAGCATTTTTTAGTAATTTTGTGAATCTCTTAGGTTTTCCCAATAGCGGACAGTTTCCTCGCTCCCGAGGTGTCCGTTATTTAGAGGTTTTACTGTAATTATATTTATAACGCAACTCACAATCACAGCGCATCAGTAATTTAAAACTCATCATGTAAAGTAGGGATGCACAACCTGTGGCCTGCGGGCCACCAACAGTACCACTATTTTTACACGGAAAAATTTATCTTAGGTTAATGACGGAAACCTTGCTATTAAATATATCAAAGTTTACCTTTCGAAGATAGTGGTGGCAAATGATTATCATAGAAAAAGGTTGTTCAGCACTAATGTAAAGCAAACATTTCAAACTCTTTTCCCACCGAGGGTCAAAATAAATGAAATATGCTATGCCGCGGGCCACATTCAAATCAGAGAAAGAGAAAAAAAAGATTTAACTATGTTACGTAATTTACTTTAACTTATATAATAATAAAAATTAAAATTAAAAACTTGGCAATACTTTTCCTAAACAAAATCCATAAAATTTGGTTGAATTTTCTTTGTTATAGTTCTTTTAGAAAACATAGATCATGCTACTCTCTTAATCATTTTTTTCCAGTAATTTTGTTATTCTGTAAAGTTGAAAGTAGCAAGAGTCGCACAAAACTGCACTCTCGAAAATACCTGAAATACGTCTAATATGTACTGTATACTATGGGAAATCGGTCTATTGGTATATAATTACAGATATTAATAAATCTCTAACCACATTCATACGTTTTTTTCCCAATATGGAATTATGAATTTCGAATTCTAAACAAATTTTCTATATCAGTCATTAGAAGTGAAGTAAATACATTAACTTTATTAACCGACTTTCAACGAAGGCGGTTATATAATGCTCTAGTATCTTTTTAATTCTATCTATGTCTTTGCATAACATTTGAGCGTGTGTTCCGATTTCCAAAATTTGTAATACTTAACAACATAGTTAAAAAATTCTTATGAATTCAGTTGGTTTGTCTGCCGTCCGCTGTCCTTGCTCTAAGTCTTGTAAATATACTCAGATTGCCCTAAATTCTTATGTGGTATTGAGATTCTCTATGTAATGTTCAATATTAAACATTAAGTGTGCAGTCTTTATAGCTCATTTACAGGGGCACACAAATAAATTCCGTTCCATTATGATCTACTGGAGAAAATCTTTTTCGTTGCCGTTTTTTGGATGTTACGATATTTCAAACATAATGAGATTAATATGCATCACTGAAATGGACTATAACACGTTTTCTCATTTAACTATATGTTCCATAAACAGATTTATAATATATTTAGTTTATTTTTGAGTTAGGAAATTGTAATAAACTTCCCCTTCTTTGATGATTTTTTTACCAGATGTTCAAAACCTGTGTTTATAGAAAACCATTTTCTGTTTCGAACCTCTCCCTCATGCTCTTTCAAATCAACAAGTTGTCCAGAAAATCGGTGTATTTTACAGTTATGCAAACCGTGGCCTCAGAATTTGTCCAGATTCTGCTTCCCCTAACGATGAATTCAATTACGTAAATTCTGTTGCGTTCTAAAAAGATTTTAACCTTTCTGTTCTCAATAACGCTGTGAATAAATTAAATATACCCTCTAGTAAATCCATTCTTTCTCTGTCTGTTGTAACCAAACCTGATAATTTGATTGTTCTGCCTTTTTATCCTCTTTTAAGTTTCAAATTAGCTAAAATTTTAAAAACGTTCCAACTTTAATTAGGGTTCGTACGGACCAGGGAATTTTCCAGGAGTTTCACCAGTATTTTCTTTATAGAAAAGGAAATCTAGGTTAAACTCGCGAAACTTCGCCTTCTTTTAAGCAGAGATTTTCTGTAAGAAAATACTGGTTACTGAAGAATTATCTGGTCGCAAAATACAAGGAGTCGTACGAACCCTGTTTAATGCTATCTTTAAACTTGTCAATAAGTCTACGTTTCCCCCTACTATCTCTCATGTTCCTCATATTTTCGTTGTCATTTATCTTATATGTGTGTGTGTGTATGTCAAACTAAAAAAAAAACTCGAAACCCGCTTAAAAGAACGCTTCGGTTATATTTATAACCAAGAAATTTCTAAATCTTCTTTTGCCAAGTTATCTTGGGATTCCGGCAGTACTATTAATTTTCAAAATGCTAAAATTGTATTTCATGTCAATAGCACCTCAGAATTGGACTTTCTCGAAAATTTAGATATCTATATTAATCCTGCTTTAGTTAATGAACCATCTGCTTCCACCATGCTCTCTACAGCTTGGAAAACCTTGTTCAGGTCAACCATATATTTTTTTAAAATTTAATTATTATTAATATTTTGGTATTTATTTTTTATATTTGTATATATTATTAATTTTTAATCTCTATTTTATTTGTATTTATACAATTAATGATATTATATCTAATTTCATTTTAATTCTTTATAATTAATTCATTTATTTTCTACTTTTTAGCCTTTACGTTGTTTCCTTTGTGCAATTTCACACTCATTTAGCATATTTTGGCGAATGTTTATTGGCACATAATTAAATCCATTGTTGTTTCAACTCTTATACAATTGTACTTGACACAGATAATATTTGGAGATTTGATCTATCACCTGTATTTACATACAAAAACTAGGCTTAGTGTAAAAAAAGTGTAATAATAATAATAAACCTTAACCCAAAAAGAAAAATAGGATTAAATTTGTTTTTTGGTGCATGCATGATAAATATGTTTTGAAAAAAAATATGTGGTGAAAGTTAATTTTAATAATTAACAAGTTATCTATATCAAAAGCTCAATGTCCAGAATAAAATAGTAAAATAACAAAATATTTCAAGAATTATTAAAAATAAGAATTAGAAAACTATTTATTTTAATAAAAATCAAAAGAAAATCCAGACTGTGTAACCAGAAAAAAAAAAGTTAGCCTATGAATAAGAATTCTCAAAGAATTTTATTTTTGTTGCATGCATCATAAATGTGTATTGAAAAAATTATATAATAAATATCTTTAATGAAAAGTATTTTTTAATTAAAACCTACATTTTAAAAAATAAGTTATCCAAGAGCATTAAAAAATAGCGTTAAAAATGAGTTACTATCTTGATAACAATCAAAAGAATATAAAAGCCGCTTAACCAGACTTAAAAAAAATTACCTTAACTATAAATCTTTTCAACCAATCGATTTTAAATGCACGCATGATAATATTGTTATGAAAATATTCTGTAATGAAAGAGAAAGAGTTTGTCTACTTGAAAGAACCTTTTACTTAAATTAATAATGCAAGAGCGAAGAAAGCACTAATAAATTTCTTTTTTAATCAATCGTTTAATAATGTATTCATTTAACAACATTTTCTCTGTAAATAAGTAAACATCTTGCTATGCATCAAACAACAACAACAAAAAAAAAACCTTGCTCTCTTCGAAATAAAACAATAATACTTCTTAAAGACCGCATCTTTGTAATTTGGATAATGTTGATAAATGTTTTAAATAATCGCGTATAAGTTTTAGGTAAAAATATATAATTTAAGTTTATTTTATTGCCCCATAAGCATAAACATAATTTACGCATCCGAAATTCAACATTTGTGATGTGTTGCAATGTGTACATATGTTAAATGGATAACACCGTCTCTATGACCCATTCAAAATTTTGAATTATTGTTTTTGTTATTAGAATACACTTTATAGACACAAAAAACATAATTTGTTCGTTTGAAATTGCAAAAAAATGGAGCTACGGAAGTTGAATGAGCTCTAGAAATGTTACCATTATATTCTTCCACCACTATGATTATATCATATATGTGTAATAAAATTTTTAATTGCAGGAAAAGTTATTTTTAAATACAAAGTAATGTATTTGAGTGATAAATATTAAAACCAGTGACAATTTTAAACTTTCTGGATGTATTAAAGTACCTTGGTAGAGGTTTTGAGATAAAATTTGCTTCACTGAACAAATGTAAAACATCTATGTAGTGATTCGATAGGATTTTATAATATTGTGTAAAATACAAGTTACATCTTAGACAAATGCACATTATCTAGAAAAAAAAAGAAAATACCTTGATAGAATACAGTATGTAAAATGTGCCACTAGCTTTGATTTTAAATTTCAGTAATCGTTTATCGATTTGAGACGCCACACAAAACTTCAGATGCGCTGTCAGCGTTTTACTGAAGCAAACAGGATAATTTCAGTTTATGAGAAAACTTGATGATTCTATTAAATTATTGAAGTTTAATGTT
The DNA here is from genome assembly GCA_963931845.1 of Maratus michaelseni. NCBI lineage: Eukaryota > Metazoa > Arthropoda > Arachnida > Araneae > Salticidae > Maratus > Maratus michaelseni. Next base: position 66,808,963 of record OZ007594.1, read on the forward strand.
GACATGTTATTTACAGCCAATACATCCAAATATTTGACATCTTCTTATCTCATGTTTACTGAAGAAGAAACTAATATTTATTAATGACTAGATGGATCTTCCGTTTAATCTCCGTGAAAAAAAATACATCTTGCGAAACAGTATGTCAAGCATTTATACATTCAGGCATGATGCTTTTATCCAGTATAGAAAGTTCATGACAGAATTTCATGTAATATTTATCAAAGTTAGTCTTATAGAAATATATCGACATACCTGAAATCAAATCAAATGTGAAGTGACGTAACTTCTAATTCAAGACTGATGCCATATTTTATTTTATTTTATTCTGTGAGTCTTAGATTATGTAACTTGTAGAAAAGTTTTTCACTGTGAATAGAAATACATAGTATACGTCTTCTTAACAAATAATTACTGGAGAAGAAATCATATCTGATTGCGGACTAAATTAGTCTTTATTTTATTCACACGGGAAAAAAAATGACTTTTTGCAAAACATTGGAAGATGTCATGTATTGGATGATTCAGATATGATAATTTAATCTTTTAAATTACGACAATGACTGCATTTTGTATTAACCCATTAATGACGGGGTTATTTTTGTCGTTAAATTGCAAAAATTGCATTTCGTACCAATTTTTAAGTGTAGCAACTTTGGTCCCTTTTTGTTGCGTAATTTCTGTCATCCAATAAAGCGAATATTTCTCCTAAAAAATACTGGTACATAAACAGCAAAATGATTGGCAGCTATTCCGTTACCATATAGCGACGCTAGTCCTTAATGGGTTAAATTGAGCAATTGTATTATTAGGTAAATATATCAATATAAACGAAATCTCCATGTGTAAAATTTATTAACCTAATTTCTAAATTAAAACTGGTGTCACATATGTATTTATCTGTAATCCTGTAAACTAACTGATGGTAAACTTTCAAACAATCTGCAGCAAAGTTATTCGTTGTGAGTACAACAACATGATTGACGTACCTTTAGCTGATGCTTATTGAAGTAAAAGTAACTTCTAATTAAAGATACGAGGGCTGTTCAATAAGTAATAAGACTAAAATTATAAAAAATACAGAATACTTTTAATCGTCATCATTTACAATGTCTTTTTCAAATTAACTACCGCAGCAAGTAATGCATTTATCCCAACGTTCTGTCCACTTCTTAAAAACATGTAAAAGTCCATTTTTGAGAGCTTTTTCAAAACCGCCCCCGCAGACTTAACACATGCTTTGTTGCTTGCAAAATGTTTGCCTCGTCATGGTTTCTTAAGTTGAGGAAACAGCCAGAAATCGCATTGAGCGAGATCAGGACTGTATGGAGGGTGTTGTAAAATCTCTACGTTGTCCTGCTGTAAAACATCCGGTACGCAACGAGCAATATGTGGTCGGGCATTGTCATGGTGCAATAGGAAGCCATTTCGCCATTCTGCGGTCCTCCTTGATCATAACCGCAGCGGTGTTAACCCCTTGAGGGGCACCGGTATACAATATATACCACTTTCTAATATATAACTTTGCCACCAGTACTATTAAATAAAAATACTTACTACTGTTTTTTGAAGATTGAGAAGGTAAAAATTCATTATTAAAATTTACTGGTGTCGAAACATAGCAAAATTTAGCATTTTTAGACCACGTACTTGCCCTCCAAGGGGTTAATCATTGTCTCTGTGATGTACGTTGAAGATCGTCCTTCACGTTCAATATCTTCCACATTTAGCAGTCCTTCCTTAAAAGCTTTTTGCCAGCGAAAAATACTTGCCCTCGACATTGCTTCATCATTGAAAGCTTCACGTATCATGTCAAAGGTCTCCGATGCTGATTTTTACAGACGAACACAAAATTTAATCGCATAAAGTTGTTCCATCGACGCTTCCATTGCGACAACTGGTGGCTCTCGTAGGCACCCACAAACACGTTTCAGTTCAATTACGCGATACTCAGGAACATGAGCCTGTACACGCCATCTATCGGTAGCTTTTGTTAATACAGACAACAAACTTTTTTTATGCCACAGAAATTAACATTCCGATGAGTAGTTTCGCGGCAGTAAAATTAGTCTTATTACTTATTGAACAGCCTACGTGTAAAGGTATTTTATTTTATTATTTTTATAAACAAACTTCTAGAAAAACAGTCCCAGATGTTAATCATTTGGTGAGACAAACATAATTCATGTGTTGGTATACAAATGTTTAAAAAATAATAAAAGGAAGTTTATACTTCATTTGTTTGGGATGTTAGTGGTGTCTTTAAAAAAGCTATACAAAAACCAAGTAAATGAACAGTTCTTACCAGTAAATAAACGCAAAGTGTTCCAGTGAATGAACAGACAGCAATTTAAAAACGCTTAGGTTTCATACTATGTAATGTATTTTACAACTTGTACAAATAACTTATAATATGTTTTTACTGAATTACTGGTTTGTAAAACGCAGCATGACAATTAATTAGTGGGGGGGAGGGTTCAAACGTAATATTAAAATATTTACTAATTGTTCATTCACTGGGGGACGTTTACTTACAGGTCGGACTACCCTACAAACCACATGTTCACATTCATGAAAAACGTTTGTATTCTACGAACACTTTCATTCCTTTTATTCTCCAAAATGTGGTCAAAGACGTTCGACACATATTATTTTAAGACACTTGTATATAATAGACAAAAGGAATTACCTGCCTCAAATCCGAAATAAGAAATAGCAATTCAGTTTAGTAAATGAGAAAACTGAGCTGCGCCAAGTGGCGCCTGTCAGGCGCGTCAACCGTCGGTCGTACCCAGTACACTGTTCTAATATTCAAATTAAATCAATTGAAAATAAAGATAAACTACACACCTAGAATAATAACGTACAGGTTCATAAAGACAGGGAAAAAACAGAGGCAAAATTTAAATACCCAGAAGCAGAATAATTTTTATGAAATATTATAAAAATTCTTGTACAACGCAGTACGGTAAACGTCTTAAGACACTATAAAAATAAATAAAGCACAACATACTTCAAAAGAACATTATTTTTTTCATCCGGAGCCAACGAAACTTGCTACCATTTTGCAAGCAGTTTGCAAGATGGTGTGTTAAAAAAAATTTATATTATGAATAATTCCAGTTTGTATAGTATTTGATTATAAATGCAATGTTTTTGGGATTTACCATTTTTCCTATATTTTTATCCTGCATTTATGAACCTGTTTAAATCATTTGAACTGAAAGTGTTTAACATCATTTCAAAAAGTACTTATATTTTGCATTTAGCGCAAAATATGTTTAGCATAACTGAAAAACAGCAACTTATTAGGTTATTTTGTATATTTCCTAAATCTTGTCTTATAAAACTGGCATTAATATCCATTACCTGCTCTCGTATACATTTTTTTAGCTTTTAATTAATATTGAAAATTTCAATATGTAATATTACTGATTCCGACTATAGAAAAAGTCGTTCGTTATAACGTTACGAGAACAAAGCGTGGAGGGACATACAGACGGACCGAAGTCATATTTTTGAAATATGCTGGAAATAAATACAAATTAGATTTTTGTGAAGATAAATTATAGCTGGTGGCTGAAAAGGGTAAGGGTTATAGTGTGACATTCGTAAAGTAACCAATATTGTGCACCGAATCCTAAAACGTATGTAATGCCAAATTTTGTCAAATCTATTAAAAGTGGTATTTTTGCATAATGATAAATTATAGAAGGTGGTTGAAAAAGGGAAAGGGATGATATTTCTAAAGTAGCCAGTGATTAGCTTTCTACTGCAAAATTTTAAATGCCACGTTTCGTGCATTTCGGTAAATAATTGAAGATTTGTGTATAGAACTTAGACACTTTTGCTTCTATACAGTAAAATCCCATTTACGGGCGATTACAAAATAATTTTATTTTGTATTCGTTCAAAGAAGTAGATGTTTGTTTAAAAAATACCTACGTACATTTAATTCATACAAATTACAGCATAGCTCGGATTTACAGTTAAAAGATTATGATAATTTCCTAAAATATTTGATGGGGAATTCAAGTCACTATGAGATCTACCTTCCGTTTAGTTTCATCAGATTAATTGGAAATCATTTTTGTAACACAATACTTTTCAATATATGAATTTAATTCGCAATCCATGAAAATTGCAATAAATAATGCAATGGTTTAATTTAAACAAGGTACGTTATTAAATTTCAGTAACCTCGATTATCCGGAACTACTTTTTTCGGACTCTCGAAATATTCGTTCTGATAAAAGGTCTATAAAATTTTTCGAAATTGTTTATTTTAAGGAGTGAATATAAAAGACACTAAAAAAACAGATAATGTTTGCCAAGATATTTGTAATCCTATTTTTCCACATATTTCGATTTTTCATGACCCTGTATTTCATCCAAATTTCAATTCAAAGATATATTTTAATTGGAAATGAGACGATTAACCCGACGCAGTAAACCGTTAGTTAATATGATTATCAATTTTGGAGTTATAAGGATGTTTCTTTTACGCAATTCAGTAATACATCATTTAAAGTTTATGACGTCATCGCGCCACGATTTTATTCGAATTGCAATGCATTTTATATATAGTTTACACATGTTTTATTTTCATATTTTATATTACGCATATCCATGATGGGTAAGTTGCCCCCAACGACTAGTTTAAATCTGAATTAATTATGCACTATATGTACTAACGCAAAAGAATGAACATTCTATTTTATTAATCCGACTTCTCTTATGGTGTTCAATGGCAAGGTTAATCTCAATCAAACTGTTTTCACTTTTATCTGTTAACAAGTAGATGAACAGTTTAGGCATTTCATGAGCTTCCTACCCGACGCCAGCTTTATAACCCGTCTAGTGTAAAAGTAGTTTAAACTACTTATAACGAGTATAATATTAAAGATAAATAAAGGTAGAAAAGCGTTTAGGTTAGAATTAAAAAGTAGGAATATAATTACATAAAAAAATAAAGCAATTACATTTAAAAAAAGACAGAATAGTTAAAATGTTAAAATTTTCACATGTTTAAAGCATTCGAGATGAAGGAAATAAAAAGAGACTTTTCAACTTTACAATTTCATCAAGCAGTATGAAGAATACAAAATGATTAGTATTCTTTAAATAATTTGTATTCATTATAATCATTTTATTCGTAGTGGTTTTTGAATACAAAGAATAATTTGAATATATATGTATATATATATATATATATATATATATATATATATATATATATATATATATATATATATATATATATATATATATATATATATATATATATATATATATATTACATTTAACAGTCAACGAAACATTCAATTTTTCCCTCCAGCCTATACTATCCCTCCATAATAAGAGAAACCATAGAGACAGAAACACGAAAAATACAATATGTAACGATACAGCATCATTTAACTTACCGAAATTGTGGCTCGAGTTACTCCATGGTTACAAATATGGAAATAAACAACGAAGCAAAAATAAAAAATAATGTGCCAAATTTTAAAAAGTACGTGAAATTAAATGATAGCATTTTAAATAATAACTTCAAAGGCCTTGCAATTATAGAATTTTCTCATTTGTTTTTGATAATGGATCGGAGTTAGCCGAAACATGTCAACAATCTAATAAAAGTTATTTTACTGTATACTATGTTTTTAGTTTACAGTGTTTTTAGTTACTATGTTTTTAGTTTAGCCTTTTAGAATTTAAAAGAAATATAATAACAGTCAAACTTTTATATTTATTTCATTTATTATTTCCTGCTATAATTTTACGTTATTAATCAAGTATTATTTTAAATACATTTAAGTTTTTGTCTTCTACTTCTCAGCGTCTTGTGTAGTTTTTAATAGAACAAAGTTAGCAATTTTCTTTTAGAGTTTTCTTAAAAACAGCTGGTCATGACAGTATAGCTCTTCCGAGACCATTCTCAGCTCACTACAGAAGGTATGACAAGTAGAGTAAGTACATGAAATACAGATGTAAAATGTGTAATACAGAATATTATAATTACATACAATTGTAAGCAGAGTTGTTATGGTGATCATTTGTTCTAGCTACGTGCTTGACCATTCAATGTGATTCTATGCACATTATATTCGTTCAGCAATAAACGTGAGTCTTACAAAAGTTTATTCTTAAAATCTTATAAATGTTAAATTCATATACGTAAATTACAGCCTGCTTACGTAAATTACTGTGGCAATTTGCAGCAGTGAAATTCGCCCGAAACTAATGAATAATAAATATGTGAATTTTTACATTGCTAAACTGAGCGTAAAAGTCACAGAGTGTCAAATGTCCAAGCCGGGAATCGAACCCGGAACCTTGGAATAACGCTCCAAGGCTCTACCTCCGAGCTACGAGGACAATAAGCAACTTGGCATCTCTCACTCACATATGTCGGACAGACTGCAACCGCAGCGCAAGATGGAAATGTCGTGATGAGCACACAAACTCCGTAGCAAATTTGAGACGACATGTAATTAAATATTAGTTGCGCAGAGATAACGTACCCAGTTTAAAAATGGGATGCCCAGTTTCGAATCCAACAGATTCGATTACGTCAGTTTGTTTTTAACTTTTTGGACATTTGTGCCACTGTTTCGAGAGTCCAGTGGGGTCACTTCAGACTTTTATATTTCAGGGGTGCTGAAAAAAAATAATAATTGAAAACTTTCCATCACCTTCAGATTTTGAAAAAAAAATTAGGAATTTGTAATTATTAAAACTTGGAATTCTAATAATTTTGTATTGGATACATGCATTATAGTATATGAATTTTGTTATTTAAAAATAGTAATAAAAAAAATGATTAAGTTGCATAGCTGAAATATAAGTTTACAATGTTAAAAAAGTTCTACTGCCAATTATTTTTTTAGAAAAAATAAAGTGAAATTTCATTAAAAATATGAAATTTAGTACGAAAATTCGGGAAACTCTTATAAACGAAATTATCAAATTCATTCTACTCTCTTGTTACACATTGTAAAGAAGTGCCAATAACATTACAATATTGAAAACTTACAGTCTTAATTATTTTTTTTTATAAAAAATAAAGATAAATTATGTAAAATTAAATAAATATAGTATGAAAAGTCATGAAGATCATATAAACAAAATTACTATAGCAAAAAAAAAAAAAAAAAATGCTGTTCTCTTGATATATATTCAATTGCAGTAGCAATAAGATACCAGTACTGAAAAGTTACAGTGTTTATTATTTTTCAGAAAAAATAGAGAAACATTTTAGAAACATAAAGACAATTAAGTATTAATGTTTATGAAGGTCTAATATATAAAATTAAAAAGTAAAATTTGTTTCTACTCTCTCGTTACATATTCTATTAAAGTAATGAGACACTATATGTTTGTGTAGAATGTTCGCACATAAAATGATCACGTATTGCATACAGTCTAAATACAATCTAAGCATACAGTCTAAAAATTTAAAGCAAAATATTTCTTTAAATTGAAGAGTGATAGAGAATTTAGAAAAAAAGTTTTCTTTTTCAGCGCCGTAAAATCTAATTTGTTGAATAGCGCTGTTTAATTCCAAAATCTTTTTAATCATTAATTTTATGGACTAGGTGTAATAAATGAAAAATATGTATCATGGAACATTTTTAAAGCATATTGCCTTTTTCTTTATCTTAAGTCTCCATTTAAATATTCGTCTTTACTATATTATTTTTTAAACATGTAATACATGACATAGCGTAAGAAATAAAAAAAAATGAACTATGTTCGCTTCGTGCTTTATTTGAATTATTCCATTTTCGCCCAAATATTCACTCAATTTAGATTATTCACTACGCTCCAGTTCATACAGATCCATTAATCTTCAGTATCTGTCAAATAAAACAGCTGGCATGCATTTTCATATATGATTATAAAGGATCAGATATGGGAGTTTATGGTGCATTGGAATTGATGTCAGAATAAAATTTTGCATGATAAATCTACCAGTATTTTGAGAAAAATATCATACGATGATAGTTACTTACGTAACAAATATACTTTGTTATCAGCGATAAGATTTTGGGAAAAATAAGCTTTTGAAAACATATATTAGACGAAATAAACTATGTATTTAGTAAATATTAATGATACAAATTTTAATAACAATGTTGAGGAGATTATGAATCATTCATCATATGTAAATCTAAGAAATGTATTTTGTATGTTTGAGTAAAATAAATTTTTAAACTTTCATTAACCTTAAAATATAAACAAATTCTTCCTCTAACGAAAATGCATTATTTAAGATTAAATAATAGCAGTATGTATAAAACTAAATTAATATTTGACAGATTTTATGCATGCACTAGAATAAAAAAGATAGCAATACAATTTAATTATTGCTTTAACCCATTAACTGTCGAAACTATATGGGCGGAGTCTTCAATGTTTTTTACTGAAATTCGTTTGCCACCAAAAATTCTGTAAGATAATATTCGGTATGTTTAATAGCAAAGATTTTGTCATTAAATAAAGTATATTTTAACATATTAAAATGGTGGTAGCTTGGCAGGTCTTTTATTTCATAATTTTTTATTTTGAATGGTGCGAAAACGCACCATTAGCAGGAACTGTGTTAAAAGAGACATGTTTCTAGAAATATAACTCATGCTATAAGATAACGCTACTCCCTATAAAACAAAATCTATATCCATGTATAGCGGTGTTCGGGTAAAACTATTATAGGTGTTAAAGGCTAATTTTCCAGTATCTAAAGGCTGTATTGGTACATGCGAGTAGTCAGATGCTAAATCCAAAGTGTAAATATACTTGTCATTACTCCATTTATCAATATTAATGTCTGTACCAAGGCCTCCTTATCATAGTATCAGGCTTCACAATCAGCAAGTTTCCTTTGACCGCTATATTCTCCTGCTACTAGCGCCATCAATCGTCAGTAATAGGAGTATTTTCGACATGAAATTTTTTCACAGCTCCATTTGTTCTATGCATTTGCTTATGAACTAGTATCGGTAGCATAGCTGCTAACTTTTACGCTTAATTCCTACCACTAAAATTTTATACTAAATTTTATTAAATTGACAAGATCGTGTGATTACATAACGAAAAAAATTCTGTTAAATTTTAGTGGTAAGAAAAAAGCGTAAAAGTTGGCAGCTATGCGGTAGCAGAGCTACTAGATTTTTCTATTCTCTTTTCGGATACCAGTTTTTTAGCACAGACAATTTTGTTTTGTTTGATCGGAGAATTCTGGGATTTAAAAGAACAACATTTTCTCTAAAAATATACTGGTGTTCAAAAAGTCGGAGGCTTGGCAACTCTGCGGTAGTATCCACCAGGCGGCGATACTTTCCGGAGAAAGTCAATTAATAAGTGGCAATTACCGCGGATATTTTCTCCCATAGACTTTCTGCGGATTGTCAAGTCTTATCTATTAAGGGAGTCTTGGTCTGTACAAGGTATATAAGTGTTTTGCATAATTTTTATTAATACATTTATTTTCCGGTAACACACACAAAGTCTTGTTTTCTTGCCTTCATTCCTGGCGGGAGTAGTATATATAGAAATGCCTTCAGAAATTGAACCTGTTTCTAACAAAGCTTGAATTTGACTATTGATTTCATTTTTTCGGAGTGGGTGTACTATATCATATGGCCTAAAATATATGGGTAAGTCTGATTTAAACAAAATACGTTGTGGTTCAGTAACAAATGTGTCCTACAATATAATTATGTTTAGAAAACATGTTCCAATACTTCCTTAATGTAACCCTTAAAACACCATTCTGAATAAAATATTTTTTTTTCATTTAGCTATAAATATTAACAGAGAAAAGTTTGAGGAGTCATACAAGTTTCACGATTATAATTATTTATATTTCTAGGATCATTGTTATATAATTTTCAAAATAAAGAGACCTTAATTCATTAGTTGCAACCCTGGACATTAACACAATATTTCTTCGCGATACATCACATTATTTACAATTTATGTTTAATTTAAATTCACCACAATCTTTCAAATCAAAAGTAGTATAATCAAGATTAGTATAAAAATGACAAATCATGTGACTTTTCTTATACGATTTATTTTTAGGTAAAAAAATTATAATTTATTTACCTTTATATCACCTTTAGCTTCATAATAATGTCCAATATTTTCCCTTTTAGCATGTGCAGTTCTAGACATTTTAAGAGACAGTAAAGACATAGTAGATCCAGCATCAATAACAGTAATTTTAGTATGCTTAGTATATAAAAAAAATTCTCACATAGAGGATTGACAATATATATTTTTTGACTGTCTTTCTAATTGGAAATCTTAACTAATACCACGCTTAGTACAAATTCTACATGGTCTGACAGAAAAATTTTGCTGATCATGCATGCTAGAAGGTCTATATGCAAACAATCTCGGTAGATTAGATTGAAAATTAGGATTTTTATGTCGAATCTATTGCTCAGGTGCATTACTCTGAGAGTTCTGAACTCCAACATTCTCATATTAATTTCTTTTACTATACGGTTTTCTACACGACCATAGATATGTTTACATTACAACGCATATAGGTATAGTGAGAGGGGAAAGTACGACAGGGTGTGTGGGTTTGTTGAAATCAATTTATTTGTCATTAGCACGTAACGAGATTACAGTAGCGTTGTACAAACGATTTAGTCTTGGATAGTGATACGAGAAGCACTATATAAAAAGTAGTGTCCGCAGTGATCATGTGCCTGACGAATGCGAGATGCCTTGATGTGGAAGATTAGCCGTCACTAGCAATATTGTTTTGTGCAACGTTATGTTTTTTATTCCTTGCACAGTATTGTGGTGATCCTTCTGTAGAAAACTTGGAGGACTTTCTTCACCATCGTTTCAGAGGTAGAATTTAGCTCGTTTAGCTGAGCCGTGTCCGGGTGATATGTGTCCCGATAAACTAGCATTGCTGCTTCTTATCGCTAAGTCGTATATCGTATAAAGCTGAAACGTCAATAATTTATTTGCTGGAGAAATATACCGGATTTTGCTACTGCGTAGAATTGACAACTTCTTATAGCTACAGAATGGATTGGGATAGCTGAGTCATTCTTTCGGTATTATATTTGTCAAGTACTATTCACGTTGTTAATTTCGTTAGTGTCCTTTTCGCCAAATTTGTAATTTTAAACGATTTAGATTGTAATCTACAAAGAAAACGAATGTTGCGTAGAAAATCACTATGTGTGTTTATTATTTATTATTATTTATTATATTTGTAGATACTGTGTTTTCCTACGGACTTACTGAAACCAGAATTTCACCGTTCGGATGAGCTGTTCACGTTCAGCCTACACAGCGGTGTTAAGCATACTAAACCGCTCGAAATTAGAGGTTCGAAGCGTGGCTCTCACCGCAACATGTTGCCGCCAGAGCGACAAGTTTCTGTATTAAATATGAAACCATAGGATCTCCCTATAAGATGGTACTTACATATAACGTATTGCTAATTCTAATTCGCCGAGATCAAAATTTTGTGACGCTCACTTTTCCAATAAAAGTCGCGGAGTTGTAAGACGTTGTCACATTAACAGTTGCGATTTTAGAGACAGGTTAAAGTTGACGAAACAGCTAGTGACAAGCTATTTACAAACTCCAAGATAACAAGAGCTTTGATTCTGTAGGACATTTGATGATCTGACGAGATTTTCAAAATAAGTAAATCAGAGAGAAATCTGTTCCTGAGAGCGTACATTCTGTTTTATTGGTGGTCGCGCCGGAATAAAAATTCAAATTTAACCCAGCAGGAAGAACTTCCATACGGATTTATCTCTACAAGCCCTGCTTGGCAGGTTTATTTAAAATATATACAATTTAGGCCATTAGGCTCTTACACAATTACAGCAAAATATCATATTCTTCAGCAATACAAAATTCTACTGATCTTCTAATTGGTCTGCAACTGCCACGTTTTGAAAAATGAGTTGGTTTTTTTCCAAAGTCGGAAAGTTTAAAAACAAGTGAAGACCGATTCTCCAGCAAATCGTCTAAAGTAAAGTGAAGGTGCTATTAACCATTTCGCAACGAGCTCCCTGTATATGTGCAGTTAAACATGCGCAACATCTTTGAATTTGAACACCAGTATTTTAGCACAGAATTTTTTGCCTTTCATAAGCTCATATTTTTAACGATTTAATGAAGCAAAAATTACAATTTGGGAAAAACTGTGTCGAAGAATTTTAAGAAACGTAAAAGATGCTCGTAGCGAAGGGATTAACCGCGTATGAAAAAAAAGGTGTAATTTCGTATAGAGAAAGTCACGAATACGAATACTTTTCTTGTTCTTAGCTTCGGAGGATCAGGTTAGTTTCATTTTTAAGAAATTTGTTAGTTTAAAAAGTTTTATCTGTTTGAAAATGTATTGTTAATTTTGTTCTTGAAAACTTACAAAAATATCTTAATGTATCGGGCTCTACATCGGCATTTTCTCCTTAAAATATCTTTGACATTTAGATTCTCTTTTCTAAAATAAATAATCAAAATTTGTATAGAAAACTACATAAACCAATATCAAACAAAGGAATATTATATTGTACATTAAATTTCGGATGATTTCCCCTTATTCCCAACTGATCTCTGCAAATATATATATATATCTTGTAATAGGCAAATATATCATTGAATAAATTATCTACCAATCAAGCAAATTTTTCTTCCTTAGGAATAATAGGGTTGACTTCTGTGAAATGGGGAGCCATTATCTCAAAAGTTTTAATTTCTTTACAGATGCGATATCAATGAATACGTATATTGAATTTACGAATAAGAACTATATACTTATGTTTCAGATTCACATAATGTATCAAATATTGGTTATATTGTGGAAAGTATTGTGCGAATATTGAATTCTGACGGATGTCATTATTCATTAACATTTATATTTTCTTTTCTAAAATACATATTTAACATTTATATACAGAACTGCATAAAATAATATCAAATCAATCAATATATTCCTATCTATGTTGCTGACATTTCTTTCCTTATGCACAACTTTTCTCAGCGAATCTATTTATTTTTATCTCATGCAATAGGCATATTTATCATTGAATGGATTCTCTGCCAACGAAGCAAAATTTTCTCTCTCAGGATTAATGGGATGGAGCACTATGAATGGAGAAAGCATTATCTCAAATGATGCGAAATATTTGCAGTGAGATTTGTATGCGTAATATCAATGAATGAACAAGAACTACATATATTTGCTCTAAATTCGCATGGTTTACTTATACCCACCTTACTGTCACCTTACATCAACATTATATTTGTTTAAAAATAGTAAAAATACCTATTCATAATCCCAAAAAATAATATTAAATCAATCAATAAATATATTGCATTCAATATTTCTGACAGTTTTCTGCTTGATTTTTGCAGCAAATATATTTATTTTTGTCTATTTCAATAGGCATATTTATCAATAAAGAAATTCTACGCCAACCAAGTAAAATTTTCTCTCTTACGATTAATGAGATGAAGTTCTATAAATGGAGAAGTCATTATCTCAAATTATGTGAAATATTTCCAGGTGCAGAATTAATTTATGTTGTATTAAACATTGGAGCAGCAAAAACAGTCAATTTGATTAGTACGAAATAAGTATATTTCGAATGAAATAAGTTAAATATAAACCACACAGAAATATTTAACAAAAAAAGTTAAAAAGTATCAAATGAAAATTTTGGTGTGAACTATTTTTATAAAGCCTGAGTAAAATATTCGGTTGTTCTAACATTAAATAATAAATAAGCACAAAGGTCATTGTGACAAAATGCGACGCGATTTCACATAGTTTTGTCACATTTAGAATATATTTTGAAAATACATGAATCATGAAAATACACACAAAAAATATCACAAGTATACCCATGGATACATGGTACCTTTCCGTGGATCCAGACAACGGCGGGCGAATTTGCTAGATCAAAATTGAATGGTAATTATTTAGGCTGATTTATATCCGTCAACCTATAACTTTTTATAAACTACTAAAAACTAAACATACTTTGGAAAATAATCAACTTATATATTTTATATACATTAAGCATACTCAGAAAATGTATTTAATTATACGTAAGCGTTTTCTGGGTAGTATTTAGTCACTTATTAATTAAATTTTATGCTTTGTATATAATTTTCGACTTGAAATACCTGTCAGAAATGCACTATCATTATATTTCCAAAGTAAAAAAAAATTAGAATTACTACCATTGCAGCATATATACAGAGTATTTGAAAAGTGTTTCGCTGATTACAAAATGTCTTTATTCATATCGCTATATACAAGATAGACGTGTGAAACTGGTTCCAAAATATTGGAAAACTAATCAAGTTTTCTCGTTGCAGGTTTCCGTAACGTGTCTGTAGTGCAGCAGTGTCAGTGTCATGGAAACCGGGCCACGTACCGAGAACTGGCCGACGATCAACCTCTGCTGAAAAAGTAGAAGAAGTGAGATTTTATTTTGTAAAATGTTCCAAGAAATCTGTGCGTACGGCCTTAAGTGAAGCACAGACGCCAAAAGGACCGCGTGATAACCGAGGACACCCTGAGCTTTTCCCTAATTTGTGAATATTTCCGGTTTACTGGACACTGAGACTGCTGCACTAAAGCAACATCACGGAAACCTGCAACAAAAACATTTTGGCAGAATTTTCACATGCCTATCTTATACATAGCGGATATGAATAAATTTTGTAATCAGGGAAATACTTCTTGTGAATCATGTATCTTAAGACACGTAATAAGTGATATTTCCCACCTATCAAAATACATGTAGCAAAATATTTCAATGTTCACAATAAATAGAATTACTTCTCATGATGAATAGTAATATATCTATACTAATAGTTGTAAATAAAACATAAACAAGGTTGCCAATGGCGCCTAGTTTTTAATTCTATCTCGCACCACTTTCTCATCACATAATGTTTCACATACACTTTGAAAAAAAATGTGCAAGAGAGACATACTACAAAATTTACTTTTTAAAAGTAGTGGGGAGAATAGAATATAAAAATAGTTTCCAGTGGTAGCGCTGCATATATTTTATCAATGTTTTATACGTAAATATCTAAATTCATTTACCTAACATTTTAACTTACATATTAACTAATTCATTAAAAGGAAGACGTATAGTATTTATGCCATTAGCATTAATTAACTATATTGTACTTCAACATTAATATCATTATACCATTAATTGTTGAAACGTTTAGATAGAATTAAACTGAGATGGTAAAAAGCGTCGTTCCTGTTAATTAATTTGTTTATTTACACATATCTAATTTAACTAATGCATTGCTACAAAAGAAAGAAAATCCATTAAATGCAATTACATTTGTGTTAATGCATCTTCATTATTACTACATAGTATCTAGTAATAATAAATAACATATTAATTTGCTTTCTACGCAAGTTATAGTTTGAAACGCATTTGTATAGTGGAGAAAAGAAAAAGGAAAAAAAATTACAAGCTTTCTCGTATATTATTGCAAAAACTTCAATTATTAAATTAGATTTGATTTTAAAATAATAATACAGAGTGGACAGAATTAAAACACTTCTATTTCAACCTTTGTATTTATTAATCTACTCAATGTATAAGCTTCAAATATTGAACACATACTATTCAAGACATGGGGAAAAATTATGCCAAAAAAGTTCTAGAAATCACCGATAGATGGCGCTATAAACTGAGCATATGTTGAGAAGACACAAAAACAGATTTTTATGTGAACGTACAAATTTTTATGTGACAAGGAGCTTATTGACGCAGGGAATATTGCTCAATATGGTTCCCTTCTTGAAGATGTAAAATCTGCATTCTGTGGTCAGCTTGTTCAATTGCGAATCGTAACTGGACGACTGAGATGCTTCACACATTCAGAGTAATACCTTCTTTCAAGTCTGCCAAGGTTACCTGATGCCCTCGATAAACAAGATTTTTTAAGTGTCCCACAGCCAAAGATTACACGGATTAACACGTTCACTGCCGGGTAAAATTACCGGAATTTAATTTTATTTAGAAAGTTCGAATTCATACCAAAAAATACTAATAGCAATATTTACTTTATTTAATTACAGACATTTCGTGATTACATAAAGTAAAAATTATTCTTTCGAAATTTCCTGTACGAATTCGTAATTTTAGATTGGAAAACCACGAGTATACTCGTGTTGGTTGGCAGTGAATGGTTTAAGATCCGGAAAAGGAGATGGCCGGGCTGTCGGAAACGCACGAATGATTACCCTGCCTTTAGTGAAACGCTCTCGAAGAAACTGCTGTACGCAGAGTTGAGTGTGTAGGCGCTCCACCTTGCATAAAGATAAATGAGTCAAGACATTCACTCTCTTGCAAATGGCGTACAGAAAAAGTTTCGAATATCATTTTGTACTTGATGGCCATCACAATGCATGTCACAGCGCCATTGCCAATAGCCTATTCGGAAAAGAAAGAAACGAAAAATGAATGTGACTGATAATCCACCCCAGACTGTAACTTTCTGTGAGTTGAGTGGAATCGGTTGAAAGGTAATGGGGTTTTCAGTTTTTGAAATGCTACAGTTATGTGCGTTCACTGTTCCACTGAAGTGGAAATGGGCAGCATCGCTCCACAGAATCTACCGTTGGCCAGGATGTATCCACTTTATCTCTTCACCTCCTTTCTCTATTTTTCATATTTTCGTTGTACAGCGACATCTATTGGAATTTCTGGAACTATTTTTTTTTCGCGTAATCCTTTCCCCCATGTCTTGAATAGCATGTTCAGAAAATTTGAAGCTTTTAGACATATAGGGACATTTAGGGACATATAGTTGCATTTCGACATATAGGGATGTCAGAATAGGGGTGTTTTAATTCTGTGGCAAAAACTTTTATATAGAAAGTATGTTATCTATCTACAAAAATTCTTAATGAAAGTATTTTGAATAGCACTAAACGTACAGAAAATTCTACTCAAGTTTATAAAATTACTTCACACCAGAATTTGTATTTAAAGCTATTTAAATATCCGACTTATTTCTTTATGGTTTATATTTTATTTATTTTTAAAACTAATTCCTTTTTGTATTCGAAATACTGTTTTTATTTCGTACTGGGCAAATGAGCAGTTGTTGGTATATTTAATGTTAAAATGTATTTTTAATCAATAGAGAATCTCTACTAATATTTTCAAAAGTCGATTCAAGTCAAGATATCGGTAAAACATTCAACAAACTCTGTAAATTATTCTAAAATAAAGGAGTATGGCTACTGTGTATGGTCAAATAGAAATTTTTACTGTTAGCTGCAAAAAGATCATTATAAAACACTACGTTACTTTATCTTTAAAAATGGCCGTGCTGTGTTAATTTAATAATTTACCAATGCTAATGGGAGACCACATATAATATTAGAAATGTTATTCTCTGATATTGTAAGAACGAAAAAACACGGAACAATAACACACGGCAATTGACATTAACCCTTTCGTGACGAGCGTCAAGTATACATGAAGTATAAATTTCCCTCCTCCTACGAATATCCTACCAATAACTTTTAATTGAAATTTTTGACTTATTTAACCTTCCTACCATGTTGAAATTTTACTCAACCTTGATAAAAACGTTTCACACAGGAATATTTATTTGAAAGTATTTATGATATTTATTTAACTTTGTTCTCTAATGCTTTTATTTAACTTACCTCGAATAAAATAAGTTATAGAAACGGGTCGATTCGACCCATTCAAGGTAGGAAGATTAACCAAACAATTTCTGAGATTAATTTAGGCTAAAATTTCTAATTTGAAAAACTATGGCAAAAGATTCAAAAACCAGTAAAGGATGCTCGTCGCGAAAGCTATGGCAAAAGCAGGCTTCACACATTTCTACGATAGTTTTAATATAATTTTTTCCTTATGTAAAGGCAGAAAAATTTGACAAATTCTACAGTTAGGCGAGGTGCTTACGCATTCTGGGATTTAAATATTAAACATAAATTTTCTTATCTTAAATAGTGGTGCAAATCTCCTGAAAAATTCCAAAGAATGTACGCACTTTTAAAAACTATAATCGACGCCTGCAACAATATTAGTGATGAATTGTATAGAGAAGAATATTTATAAGAACTCATTTATGTATTGTAATTGAGAGCAAACTCCTTGAGAATACTTTATACATTGGCCTCTTTACATGATCGTTGCCTGTGTAATGCTTTAATTAGATTGTGAGGCAATTTTGTCACAGGATTTTACATTCTATTGACTTAACTATTACCATAATCAAATTTGGCATGATATCTATTTTCACTGAGGAAATATTTTTTAACTAGTACACAAAAGTGTATTCTGTGTTTCCTTGTATTTAAACTTGCTTTCCTTTTCATTATAATTCGATTAATTTTTAAATTACAGGAATAGAGATTGTGTAATGGTCTTGTTGTGGTAATAGGAACGGATATTTTGTTAAGAATTTACAAGTTTTGGCTGTACTGTTATCGAAAAGATACTTTCAGGGAGGATTTTTGAAAGTGACCCGAATTAAAGTTCTCGTACGCGGAAACCCTGAAAAACATTCACAGCACTACGCCCAGATTACACTGATATCGAACCTGCGAACATCGTTTCAATCTCTTTATTTTATTCCGAGCATGCTGACAACTGGGCTAAGTGTAACTGCTGGAAGAAAGGGAGAAAGTATCTAATTGACTAATTTTGTCTTGAAGGCTCATATAATAATTAAAATACGTAAAATTAAAAAAAATGATTGGGAGGACTATTTCATTAACATAATCTTATTCCCTATCTTTCTCTAGCACTTTTGCAGTTTACATTATTTACTTATCTTTAAAAAGTAAAAAAATATAGAATGCATAAACTTTTTTGGGATGCCCGGAACACAATTTGTTCTTTAAAAAATAACGTTTTCTGCTTAATGTGCAACTTCGGGCGCGCCTATATTATAGTTATGAATACAATATTTATACAAATAGACAAAATTATTAAAATGAATAACAGATCACACAATTTTCTTGAAATATTCTATTTCATCTTATTGGATTAATATTTAATTAATATTTTTTATTATAAAAAAGAATGTATATAAAATGACACATGTAGTGCGAAAAATGTAAAGTTTTTCTACTGTAATAAACTTTCTAAAAATTTAAACAAAGTTAACCGTTTAAACTTCTTAATAGCATTTACTGCCTCAATATGCGTGTTTGAACATCTGCGATTCCAAAAATTAAAAAAATATTGAAATGTTTGTATTATTAAAAGCAAACAATTGTAATGCAGTTTAAACAGCTTCCTTACTTTCAAATAATAGAAAACCTGAGATTTTAAAATACAAAATCTCCTAACTCAGGCACTGAATCGGGACAGAGGTTTTGCTAGCCAACACATTACATTAAAATGACAAAGAACAGAGTTAGCCAAATTTTTCTTAACGCTTAACCCCTTAACGGTCGCGCCCGATAAGTGTAGGATACTTTTTTTAAATTTCAGATTGTTTGCTTGCCCCAATTTTTTGAAGTAGAAATATTCACTTTATTTAATAGCAGATAAAATAATGACAGAATAAAGAGAATTACGCTGTTTTAAAAAAACTGGTGGGAATCAAGCAATCTGAATTTTTTAAAAGTGTGTAAAAGTAAAAAAAAATCCTACACAGCCCGTGATTATCACGGGCACGACCATTAAGGGGTTAAGTAGGAAAAAATAGTTAAAATTATGCTAACATTTAAATAGTCGCTTTTGTTTTCTTTGTAATACAACCATGAGTGTGTTGATGACAATGGATAACAGATTGTGACTTTCGATGAAATATGATTAAATATATGCTCA
Source organism: Maratus michaelseni (assembly GCA_963931845.1). NCBI lineage: Eukaryota > Metazoa > Arthropoda > Arachnida > Araneae > Salticidae > Maratus > Maratus michaelseni. The sequence goes on from OZ007594.1 coordinate 66,828,819, forward strand.
ATAATTATTTTCCATTTTAGTGTCTATATAATTTTGACTAACCCTGTACAGAAGTTTAAAGCGTACATTTTCTTACAAAAGGTTTAACACAACAACATTTTAAATTAAAAAAACAATTTATATGTATATCTAAACTTAACTTCGAATATATCGAAAGAAATTTTTAAAAAGTTACATGCAATAACATATTTAACTAATATGTGGACATCACAAAACTTTCTCCATTATTATTTTAATATATTAATTTAAATAGCACTGTTCCACACCAGCCATATCTATAACAAGAATCAGTTTTAATTAAAAGTAAAATCGCAGTTATGAGCGAATATAAATGCATAGTTCAGTAGCGCACCCTGTTCGACATTGAAGTAGAAAATTGGAAAAACATATACATATTTAGTTAATAACTTCAAATGTAAAATCTGCAATAGAGACTACTATACAGCTAAAATGGTCATCGCAAAAAATAGCTTAGTAATAATAAATAAAACAAAGCCAAAATTCAATGAAAATATATTTGTAATAAATATTTTACTTATTAAATTTGGCGAATTGTGTGAATTTGGTGAAAATGCCGAGATACAGCTATCACAGAAATAACGAAAAGCACAGAACCACAGCGCTGCCAGTTGAACAATGTACTCCCAAATATAATCTGTACCAACTTATGTCACGGTCTAACTAAACACGAAATTTCATGAAATTCCAAAGACATCGAAATATAGGTGTCACGAAAATCTTGAATAACGGAGTAAAGCAGCGACAAATGTTGGGCTATAAGCACAAAAATCTGATCAGTACATATATCGTCGCTAACATGTCAAACTATCGAATGTGAAAAATGCATTTTCCATTACTTTTAAAAATGGGACGATTGTCACCACTAAATTTTATTAGATTTCTTCGCCAAGTAAGAATGCCCATAAAATTTCTGTGAATAACAGGGTTGCCAGTTTGGCCTTCGTATTGATTGAGAGATACCTGATTCATACCGCAAATTTTGGAGAAAAAATTTTACTTTTAAGTAATCACGAAATGTCTGTCATTAAATAAAGCAAAAATTTCTGCTTGAAATTTCTGGTAATGATGCGGAATATCTGAATGAAAAAAAAAGAGGCCAAATTGGCAACCCAGCTGGAGAATATTATTAAAATTTAGTGGTGGGATTTGGCCTATTTTTAAAAGTAATGAAAAATGCATTTTTGCAAATTCGATAGTTCGACATGGTAGCGACGATATGTTAACTAACTGAATACGACATTTGATGAAATTCCATCCCAAAGATGCCGAGATATCAGAGTAATCGTGAAAATAACAGCATAGAAGTACCACGTGTTAACCAATATACACACAAACATAATCAGCACAGGCTTTTGTCAAGGTCTAACACATTATGAAGTTTGATGAAATTCTTTGCATTACATCTTCAGGTATGATTCCCACAAAATTTGTGTCACATACTTATAGACAGACAAACATATTGTAAAAAATGTCAAATCGTGTTCAGGACATCCCAAATCGTGTAAATGCATCATAAGATAAAAGTTTAAAACTTTCACTTTTTCAATACTTTTATATTATATATATAAAAAAAATAATAATAAACGTGTTAATTTTTTTTGGAATTGGAGTATTTTCCGGAATTAAAATTTATGAACAAATTATAAAAGTTTAATGCCAATAAAATATGGAGAAAATTTTTAATTTAGATTTTCACTACATTTTGAATTTTGTACTTGATTTTGGTATGAAAACACGACCGCCGTTCATTGCGATGGCACCTGCATCCTTCTCATAAAAGGTAATATATAATATATGTATGTATAAGTGACAGGATTGATAAGGCCGACATGCTAGAACAGGTGTATTAAAATGTTTTCCTCGATCCCTGTGTTTGCGGCCTACTGGGTTCTTTGTAACAATTAGTTAATTCTACATTAAATTTATTTTTTAGCAAATGAAAAACACACAGTTTTTCAAAAACGAATCGTGCGATGTTGATTTTGTTTATTTTTTAATACATTTTTTAAAAAGGCACTTTTATACTCAAGGGAGTATTATACTCAACAACGGGGACGTCCTGCATATTATATAACATGTAGTAAATTATATTTATTTCCTATTACGCAATACACATATAGGAGCATTTCAGTTCTCATAATAAATAGAAAAACGTTCCATATTGAATAATAGTGCACAGTAAAAATGCTGTTAATGCCTTGGGTGTAATTATCCCAATCCATTTACCTTCATTTTCACTTACATATTTATTAATTGACTATGATGATACACAATATTAATATCATTCAGATTAATTATCTAAAATTTTTCGACACTTTTACACCATTAATTGTTCAAAGGTTTGCATAGAACTAAGCATCGTCGCTAATTAAACTGTTTATTTTAACGCATCTAATATGATTAATGTATTGTTACGATAGATGAAAAATCTATTGCATTTAATTACATTTGTAGAAGTACAATACCTTAATAATAATAAAATAGAGTTTCATTTATTTTCTACGCAAGTTCTAATTCAATATCCATTTGTATAGAAGAGAAAATAACAAATGAAAGCGTTAAAAAAATAACATTCAAGCTTTTTCAAAACTTGCATAAATTTTAATTAAACTTGTTACGAAAAACTCTTTTTATGAAACAATTTTTTTTTAAATAAAACATATATCATATTATTAATGGATTTAACGTTGTTTACAAGTATATTTCTTTAAATGAATTTATGAAGTTCTAATATTATCTTTAAAATTTGTAATGAAAGTATTTGAAAAATATATGCATTGAAATTAGAAGATACTCCGTATTTACATTTTCAAGCGAGTTACCAATAAGGTGTTAAAAAAATTAAACGTGTGGTTAATATTTTGATTGACATACTAAGTTTTTAACATAATAGTAAAATATGAAAAAGGCCACAAGTCACTTATGAACTTATACTATTGTAGAAATATTCTAAAAATCTAAAGTAAAAGCAATATTGTGCATTGTGCATCAATTACGGGACATATTTGGGCAACAAAATATTGGAGAAACAATTAAAGTAGTTAAAATATACAAAAATTTAAACTGTTGGTAAAAATATATATTTATTATTTTTACAACAAGCATATACAATTTCCTGCTAAAATTTTGACGTTTTCTGCATAATATGCAACATATTACAATTTTTGTTATCACTAAAAATTACCTAAAAGAATAACAGGTCATGCTATCTCCTTAAAATAACTCATGCTCTGTTATCTAATTGATATATAATATAAAGAACAATGTATGTAAGAGCTCATCATACACATAGTAACGTCTCTGGTGATATTTTTAGAATTATTTTTCACTGTTATACTTCTTAAAACCACATAAATATTTTTAGAAAAGGTGATGCGAATAACAAAATTATACACTCACCTTCGCATTTGTATCCTCAAAGTGTGCAAAAACATACAGTCTTCCTACAATAATATACAAGGTGTCCAAAATTAAACGATCCTACTTTAAAGTTGTCTACAGACGAAACTATCAGTCAGAAATTTGGGAAATTTTGTGAAGGACTTAATTAAAGAATGGGAATTTGTTTAAACGAAAAAAAATAATTCAAAATTTAGCCACCAGATGGTGTTTTTAATGAATTACACATTTAGCTACCGCCCACTGAATGCTAGGTCTGAGTTCTGACAAAAAAATGCGGCTGTCGTAGGCGAATTTTTTTTTCTGAGTTTGTACGGTCCGTTCAATTCGAACAACAATAATTTTTAAAAGTTTTTAAGCTTTATTTTTCTCAGATTAAATAAGACAAAGATACAGACCGCCCTCTGAAAAATATTACAACAAAACATTTTCAACAAAATGTTTTTTTACTAAATCGGAAATTTCGAATTCACACCAGGAAATCTTAGTAGTTCTTTTAGCTTTGTTTAATTTAGGATATTACTTGATTATATAAAAGTTAGAATTTCAAATTTCTGAATTTAAAAAAGGCCAAACTGACAATTGTGACTGGGAATCGTCTGGAAAAATTTTGCCGCCAGAGGGCGTTTAATCCTAACATTGAAATAAAAATGCAAATAAATTTCTTCGCAGCAGCTGTTACAAAACCTAGAAACTTTCGCGGAGATTTTGTTTTCAATGTGCTTGCCACGGAGAAAGAACCTGGAGGGGAAACTAGAATACGCGAGGATATTGAAAATACAAGTCATATTTTTTAAACGAAAGAGGGTGCTGTAAAATTTGGCGGGTGCCTTTTAACAGAATGTCATTAGATTACATGTTAAATTCCGAAAGTATTTTACTCGGTTATTTTTAATTATAGCAATTATATGTCATAAATTTAAGATGGGGTATAAATGTTTTATTCCGGGATATAGATCGGGCTATGATGAAGAGATAAACAAAAGAAAAATCGAAGGAAAAAAAAATTAAGTATGTTTAGAGCTCCAAAGGTGAATGCTTTTTATTATACTTTAAAGCTATATGCATGTAATCATTTTTAAACTAAGAAATTTTTTTCTAGTATATCGATCTTAGTGTATATGTTTTTAATTTACTTGAGTAAAAGTATTTCGGGGCTTCACTCAAAAGTGCAAGTGTAAGAACTTATTTTTTTTTAAAAATGCCCCCCTCCCCCCTTTCCGTCCCATCATATCTAGAGTAAATAAGGATTTATTTTAACAGTTAAATTTACTGAAACTACTTGACATATTACTTGTAGTAAAAAGTAAGTGAAAAATGTAGTCTGCAGATTTACTAATTTCATTCGACTATAAATCTAATTAATATTTCAGTAGTTTTTATCTACAGAGTTGAATAATGAAATATTTAAATCAAATATTTAAACTATATTAAAAACAATAGATTTTTAACAATTTGTGTAGCTTAAAAAAATGTCTTTATTTGTATGGGGAATGCTTGAGCCCCATAAGCCCCTCCTTTGTATATCTAGAGTAATTACAGATTTATTTTAAAAGTTAATTTTACTGAAACTACTTGATATATTACTTGTAGTAATTAGTAAGTTAAAAATGTTAGCTGCAGATTTTCTAATCTTGTTCTTATTAGATTCATGTAAGTGCAATTTAAAAATTTAATTTGTTTAGTTAGCTGTTCAGTTCAATCAAAAGATTTAATTTTAAATAGATAAAAGGGCAACAGAAAAATTATAAAACTACCTTTAAAACTGAATTCTATTAGTTAGAGGTATTTTTAAGGAGTTAAATATCTATAATTTTATTTATTTATTTTTGTGCATGGAAAGAGGAGAGGGGGGGTGGGGTCCTAAAAATTTCATCTTAATCAAAGAAAAATGCTTAAAATGTGCTCCTTATTTTGATAGAAGTGTGTTAAAATAAATAAATAAAGTGTCTGGACCAGTTTGGGTCCTGTGACATCAGAATCATTATTTTATCCATCAATGTAATTCATTTGTAAACTAAAAAGTATTTTGGGGCTTCATTCAGAAGTGCAAGTGCAAGAACTCATAATATATATATATATGTCTCTCTCATAAGTGCAATTTAAAAATTTAATTTGATTACTTAGCTGTTCAATTAAATCAAAAGGTTTTATTGATTGTAAATTAGGAAAAAGAACTCATTTAAATAACAAATTTAATATTCACAAAGAAAAAAATATTTAGGTATATATGGTTTTTAATAACTATATAATTTTCAAATTGTAAGGTAAGTATGTTACCTTTTCTATCTGCAGCAGTGTTTATGAAAGAGGAAATGAGAGTTTTTGGACCATTCATAACTAACATTATATTAAAGTCACAATTTACGATTCTTGCAAAAATTAGTTAATAGACACTATTATTTATTCAAGTTTCATTTCCCAAATAATTAAGATAAAAATTTGTTTTTAAATGTATATAATATTAATTGCATAGATATAAAAAGTTATGAGTTATTAAATTATTCAAAGGTTATTGATATATGCGCAAGATTAAAACTTATTCCAGAAAATTTGAATAATACTTTTAATCTCTAAAAATTATACGTCCATTCCGTATTTCTTCGCAGTACAATATCCGTGATATTTATTTTTAAATGACTATTCAGATGTTTTTGTCAAGATGAACTCTTATTTAAAGAGTTATAAAAAGCAATCGAAACGCCAAATATCTATTAAAATATATGCATGGTGTGAAGAAAACTTTATTTAATGAAATTTCTACTCGTTTGACTTTTTTAAAGTTCAAATTTTCAATCAAAAACATTTAAAAAATGAATGCTTTTCGCATTGAAAAGCATTGCAGAAGCAGCCTAAGTTCGCCGTCAGTTTACCGTAGCGCCATCTATGAGGAGAAAAACTGTATTGTAAAATTTCAACGTTACTTTCCCCTCCATCTATCTTACTCCGTGGTGCTTGCTATTGATAAACAGAATGTCGTTATGTTTACCAGACCGAGCTTTGTTAGTAAAATTGTTTTACCAAAACATTAATTCCGCATTAGTTGCTCTACGGAAATTTCGGACTTCGAGGAAATGCGGAAAGGTCCATTGACTGTTTAAAATCTTCGATTAATGTTAGCTAAATTTGAAGATACAGGATCGTTGAATGTTCGTTCTGGAAGAGGAAATGCTTCCTCAAAAGCCATAGAAAGGTTTGCTCTTCAGGTAGCAAATGACAAAGCTTCGAAAGTACAGGCTATACCAGTGTCCGGCATGTGGAAGAAGCATTGGATATACCTAGTTCAGCTGTCCAAAAGATTATGCGGATTATCTTCCGGTATTATCCGCACAAGCATCAACTTCTGCAGGAGTTGCTTTCACATGATTTCGAGACTCGGCACCATTTATCAGTCCAGTTTCTTGCTCGCTTTGAGGTTGATGCAGAATGGCATTGCAATAGTCTCTGGACAGACGAAGAACACTTCCATTTCTATGGTTCAGTGAATACTCACAACTGCCAATTTTGGGACCAAGAAAATCCGCGTAAAATCTTACAGGGACCATTGCATTCACCAAACGTGACGGGGTAGTTTGGCTCTCTGCATCTTTTATTCTCGGCCCATATTTTATACGAGGATTTAAATGCTACCGGTCAAGCAACATGCTCGATCAACGGGCTGCGATATGCATCCTTGTTAGAAAATAAAATTATTCCGTATCTGCAAACACATAAGTTAGTGCGTTTCACGTACAATTTTTATGCAAGATGGAAATTCTCCACACATTAGCCGCTGTGTTCAGGACGTCCTTAAGAATCACTTTACAGAAGAACGTAGCATCAGCAACCACTTTCGTAAATTATGACCTCCCAGATCTCCAGACCTCAATCCATGTGACTTTTGGTTTTGGGGCCATTTGAAACATTTGGTAAGTCCTGATAAACCAAGAACTTTACCTGATCTCAAAGACAGCATTTCATGACATGTTTTTAGCATTTCTCAGAACACAGTGCGGTCAACTGTGGAACATGCTATCCTACGATTCCAGATGGTAGCTGAATATGATGGCAGTCCTGTGAAAGTTGTTTTATTGCAATAAAATATCTAAACTATCGTAAAAGTATGCTAAATGTAAAATTCATTAAAAACACCATCTGGTGACGAAATATTGAACTAATTCTTTTTTTCGCTTAAAGAAATTCCCATTCCGTCATTATGTCCTTCACAATTTTTTGACCAATAGTTTCGTCTGTAGACAACTTTAAAGTAGCGTCGTTTAATTATGGACACCCTGTATAATGGGTTGTCGGGAAAGTTCGTGCCAGTTGGGAAATTCAATTCGTACCGTGAAATTCTATCCTTTAATTATTAGACATTGATTACGATATCTAATGTCTAATAATTAAAGAAAACAAGTTTCAGGTACGAATTGATTTTCCCGACTGGCAAGAACTTTCCAGATGACCCAATATTTTCAGAAATTCTAAACAGAATTAGCATGATGAAGTAGCTTTTAATGCTTCAAAATGCGTACTTCAAATTCCGCATTTTTATAATCAATGCGAGAAATCAGCAGTTTTAACGTGGTAAGACATATACACTGCTGTCCAAAAATTAAGGGGCAGTGACCGTACACTTTCGCTTTTTACGTGGTTTGTCGAATATCTACAGAAATTCTGTACGAATTATCCTTGAACTTCACACTTAAAGCACATGTTTGACTTCAAGAACAGTAAAAACAGTCTATAAACCCCAAATCATGAAAGGCACTGCATAATCGCAATCGAACTTTTAAACATGAATTTTCCTTCAATCTTTTTCAATGCAGCAGTATTTTAAAATCATTTTAAAAAAATTTAAATGCATATAAACCTAAATCCGAATATACCGAGAGTACAGTGCCTAGAATACATTGTGGAGAACACGGTTTTACCGTTTTTTAATTCAAAATTTTCTAATTCAAACCGGAAATTCTGAAACAAGAATTTTTACTTTAAGTCACGAAATATCTAATAATATTTAAAGGCGGTATTAAAAAAAATATATTTTTCCACGCTCAACAACTCAAAATTTTGAGACACATTCTCAGACTCATTTTTAAAAGTAACAACAGGAAACTTGGCGGCGTGATTTATAAAGACATTTATAAGGGCCCCATGTTTTTATTTTTCGTTTAATTAATTAGAAATTGATTTACAGACAATTATTTACAAAAGTACGATCATTTTTTTTTGTTTCAAGCGCTATCGCGTTGGGAAATTCGGTTCAAAATGTCCACTTTGTCAGCATTTTTTGAAATATATTCTGCTTTTATGAAAAATGCGAGACAGTGGGGACATTATAAAGTTTCTGAATAAGAGAACCTGCCAATTGGGTGCATTTTAGAGCAAAAATGAATTTACAAATGTGTCTCAAAATAAGCAGTTTGGATTTGAATACACCCTTAAGTCGCGAAATATCTGTATTTAAGATGTCACGAAATATCTGCCATTAAGTAACGAAAAGAGCATTATAGGGAATTTCTGGTATGAATACGAAATTTCGGGTTGGGTTGGGTTGATTTATGAAGGCCAATTATCAACACGAGGGATATAGGCCCTGGTGGGAGTGCCCTCCGTGGGGGTCTTTTTAAGGGATCCTAAACCGTATTTACGGCAAGGTTCGGAGAAAACCACGGAAAACTCCGAACTGTTAGGTCGACGAGCGCGACAGGGGTTTGAACACAGCACCTCACGTCTACCAGCTTTGAGAGCAGAACCTCTCACTCACTGGTGGGGCTACGAAAGTTCGGAATGTTGAAAAAAGGCCAAACGTTAATGCTTTAAAAAGTGCTAAAAAATTGTCGCCAATAAACGTGCAACGATGCGGTACAATAATTGGGCGATCGCAGTGACATCTACTTTAAAAATAGATTTACCACTTGCAAAAGTAACAGTTTCACTATTGACACCATGAACATTAATTTTTGTTAATAAAATCTTCTTTTAAGTGTATATTTCAGATGTAACTGTTTTTGAAGTTAGTATTTTATCATATCACAGAATTAATCTTTTCAACTCTTCTAGCACAGATTCAACCTTTTGTATGTTAAATAGGGATAGTTTCTAGTTTGCTGTCTTGTATCGAGTACTGAAACAAGATACAAAATAATGCGTATCACGTTTTTTGGCCATGATCAATATATCATTCATATTTTCAAAGCTTAGGAAAATCACTATCCAAGTTAAAGGAAATAGGGTATAGTTTAATAATTGATTATATTTACCATTAGCTGAAACATTTTCTCAGTTTGATTCTTATACAATGTTTGCGTTGTAAAGAGCTAGCAGACAGCGGCGTAGCCAGACGAGAGGGTGGGGGGTCCAAATTCTCTGGAAACCAGTAGTATTATAATGTTTTCTTCGCCTTCAATATCGCAGAAAATTCTCCGATTAGATAAAGCAAAAATATTTTTATAAAATTTGTAGTAACCGAACCATTTGAACCTCCACACTGTCTACGTCACTGCTAGAAGATGTCGCTGCGATCGACCCGCTATCTTTTCAGCCTCGTTCTACATTGATCGGATTCAATACTTTACTACTAATTTTTAGCCGTTTTCCACACTATGTATTTTAGGCGCTGTATGGAGAGCAAATTAAATCGAGATATATGCAATACTAACTAATTTTGTAAAGAAAGGGACATTTTTTGCAAAATAAGAATGTCATACAATAATAAAATAAAAAAATTCATACCAGTAGAATTTTACGAAATTTTAATAATAAATGTTTAAAAAGATTTTTTGTTGTAATCTAAATCTTTTTAGTCTGTGTTCTCGAGAACTGCCGTGGACTGCGACGGCATCGGCTTTACATCAAAACACAATTGAGGACATAATGGTGATAAGATTCTTCTTCTAGCTGAAAGGGTAAAAAAGGCTACCTTCTCACGTTTCTTGTCTTTGCCACTTGCGGATTTTCTTTCACAAATAAAAATTATTTAATAGAAAAGAATTATGATAATTGGAAGAACTTTGTTTAATGATCCATTTAAAAAAGTATTTTTGCTGAGCTAATTGTAACACATAATGCTACGTTAAAAACCCATAAATTACATATTTTCTACGTGAAAACAATTAATCAAAATGTACTTTTGTCGTATTTAATCACAGATTATTTGTCATTAAATAAAGCAGATATTTTTGTGTTAAAGGTCGCGATTCTTAAAAACCAAAAGGTTTGGCAGCTTTATCACAACAACATATCATTCCACATTATCAGTTTTATTACACTATGTCGGTAATACTGAAAAACACATTTTCAATTTTTAAATGATCTTTGCATATTCAGAGCGTGATTACCGAAGTAGCAAACTGTCACCGGTATTTTTTTTTTTTTACAGAAGATGAAGATTTGTATTCTAAAATTTCAAATTCTTTGTTTAAGGGGTTATATGCGTTTTCAACTTTCAAAAAATTGATTCTTTTACGGAAATTAAATTCTTATGATGTGTATAATTATAGGCAAAAATATTTAAAGTTATATCTCAATTATTCACCCCTTAATCGTCGCGCCCGAGACATTCACGGGCAATCATATATGACCAAATTTTGTCGCGCCCGTGACCCTCACGGGCTAAGCTTCTAATGACTTTAGCTAATATTTTCTGGTATCAACTTTGAATTTTTCGTTCGCGAAATTACTTTAACACTCGAAGCACCAACAGCAGTCAATTTGACTGCTACCAAATATATACAATTCTATTCGAACCAGAAATTTCTTTGAAAAAGAATTAAATATATAAATCGCGCAAAAAATAAGTTAAACAGATAAGTTAAAAACCTTTAAATAAAAAATCTGGTGTCCATTTTCTTTTTTAAACCTGAGTGAAATTTCCATCACTTTTAGTGTTAAATGCTTAAGCGCTTAATAGATGGAAGAACTGAACTGACAAATTTGGTTTTAAGATCGTATTGCTTAATGTCAATAAACTGTACGAATTGGAACACGTGTTTCATTTGTTTCAAATCTGAATACATCTGCGTTATCGCTTTATAAATTTTAATGTTGAGTAGCTCAAGTGAAGAAGAAGATTTTAGTGCCATGATATCTGGAAATAAATCAGAAGATTCTATTTTTTCAGATGTTTTTGACTCCGAAAAATCAGAAGCTGAAGATAGTGATGATGACGCTGATATTTCTTTTCCAAACCGTCAGTGGCATAAAATTTCATTGTGTGCTCAAAATTACGCACCTCCACGCTTTCAATTCAAATCGCAACCAAAGGTTAATGTTTCGTTTGATGCTAGTTTGCGTGTTCTACAGTACTGAGAACATTTTATAAATGATGAATTAGTGGATAATATTGTAAACGAAACTAATCGTGAAGTTACAACTCAAAGTAAAAGAATGAAAAGGAAGCCAAAAGCAGTTGTAGATTACAACCAAACTATGGGAGGTGTTGATATAGTAGATCAATTTCTTTCAAGTTACCATGTAGCTAGAGATGGTGGGAAGAAATATTATAAAAATATATTCTTCCATCAAATGGACCTAGCCGTTTTCAATGCTTTTCAAGTTCATAAGAAAAAAAGAGGCAGAAAATCTGATATAAAGTTCAAACTCGATTTAGTAGATGAAAGCGTTGAAAAATATCATAAAGAAGGAAATTTCCGTAAACGGGGATGTCTTTCGGACGACGTAACATCAAGTCGTTTGTACGAACGCCATTTTCTGGATGTTATACCGCCTACAGACAAAAAAGATAAACCTTACAGAGAATGTAAAGTTTGTTCATCCCATGTGAATGAAAATGGGAAGAAAATTCGAAAAGAAACTAGATATTATTGTAAGGACTGTAATGTAGGACTATGCATACCATGTTTCAAAGTTTTCCATACATTGAAAAATTATTAAATTTTGAAAAATATATTGAATGCCGAATTTGAAATTAAATTTGAATAAAATTATCGTCTTTGTGGTAATATAGCAAATTATTTGATTTTTATGTCTTTACCTTAAATCAAAGTGAAACCACAAGTTACAATATTCCACCAAAGCATCCCTGCGCGTCATGTGTGTGCATAAAAGGCATATAAGGTAAGTGAAATTGTGATTTTTAAAAATATTATCCCTCCTTTCAAGCTTTCAGGGGCAAAACACTTCCATTTCAAAAAAGTTGAAATAAATGATTTACACCGGAATTTATGAACAGATTTATTTCAAAATAAGAAAAAGCTAAATTTCGCATATATTCCAAACGAAAATATTTGTGCCAAATTTCTGGTGCCAGTAGAGTTTTGGGTATTAAAGTTAAGCGGTTTCATAAAAATACCACCGCCCCTGAAAGGGTTAAATATGAAAAAAATACACTATTTCTTTTACCAATGAACTCAGACTATTATGAATAATAAAATCCGGCAATAAAAAAAATCGACGATTTTTGAAGGGATTTTCCCAAAACTACGCGGCGACGATCAAGGGGTTAAGAAAGATATGAACAAAAATATGAACGCCTTTACGATCGATAAAACCAACCTCGCCGAAAATATTCTACTAAAAATTGTAAGTGTAACAAAAACTTTTTAAATGTGCCGATTAAGTCACAGGATGGTCCACAGTATGCTGCAGGGATACGAAATTAAATATAAGTTTAGAAAAGAATTGTCAGCATATTTCTTTCTTCTAAAACTTTGAACGCGATTTTCTGGAAAAAACATTTTTCAACATGGGCAGCATGATAACTTGAGCAATTTAACATTTTTGGATAAAATTTGTGCTTACTAAGTATGGTTAAATTGCTTATGGTCATCGAGCCATTATTTGAAAATTGTATTTATTTATATTCTTCCAATAAGTTTAAAGGTACAAAGTCTGCACGAAAAATGAAAGTTTTTTCAAAATAGCGCAGTTTTCTTATTTTTAAAAAATTAAAAAAAAATGATCCGGTTGTTCTTGGCCACAAACTTATTTTACAAGACGGAACTAATATTTTTATTTTATCAATTAAATTTACTCTCTTCCTAAACAAAAATTCCAAAAAATGTCAAGTTTTCGCCGCGGAGAAGGTATGTAACCTTTTTAAAAAAGCAAAACAAATATTGGGTTGTCCATAAAATTCGTAGAATTTGGGAATATTAATTTGTTTCGGAAAATTCTGCCCGTTAATTATTAGATATTAGCTATCGTAATTAATGTATAATAATTAAATAATAGCATTTTCCAGTAGGAATTCCTATTCTATTAAATTTCAAACACTTCTAATTTAAATTTTAATAAATAAATCAAGTTCTTCGCAACTTGTATATTTATAGAGAAATTTTACTTCTAAAAGTTTCATACAAAGAGTAAAATTATGCTACTAAAATTAAATATCTATCTTAAAATTTCTGATGTCTAAACCTAAATAAAAATATTTAAAAAAAACATAATTTTAAAATATATATTCAGGTATTTAGGGGTTTATTTTCCCAAACGACCCGAATTTTCCGGATTACACTGTATATATAATCATATTTGTGGTTGTGCCTGGAGTAATAAGAATTGCTAATTTGACATTCTATTACATTCCGAAACTCCGAATGAATACCAAAAATTCCGAATACTAATTTTTGCTTTAAATAGAGATAGACAGTTCTTGATTACATAAAGTAGACAATCTTCTGTCGAAATTGGTATGAATTCGGAAATTCTGAAACAGACAAAGTCCAAACTGGCAACCCTGAGAATAATCGGGGTTCAATGCATATTTAAAATGGGCAATTATAGGATATTTGTGTCTTCGGGATAAAACACGTAATATCATGAAATAGTCTTTTAGAAAACATGAATTAAAAAAGGTTAAAAGAAATATTGGGTTGCACGGAAAGTTCCTTTTTTTGGTAAAACCAATTTATACCGGGAAATTCTGCCCGTCAATTATTAGAGATTAGGTATCAGAATTATATCTAATAATTAAATAATGGAATTTTCCGCCATGAACGAACTTTCCCAAACGGAAAGAACTTCCCAATAGTATCACATTTACAATATTGGGAAATGTAATTTTTATCTGTGACGTAGTAATCAATTTGTTTCTATGTAGAATGAAGAGTGGCCTAAAACATTGCCCACATAAGGCTGTTAGTCAGTAAAATTAACAATTCCCATCGCTAATGTAAAACTTGTGGTCGTAGAATGCCTTCGTATATTTATAAATTTCTCCATGAAATTAATAATTTTAAAAAAAAAAAAATTTGTGCACTCTTCTTAAATAGCGTCTCTTTTTTTTCTTAGTTGTAAAAATATTTCTAAAATATATGCTTAGTTTAAAATATCATCCTGACGAGCTGTGATTATGATTTCAACACTTCATAAAAATTAAGTAATTATTTTAGAACATTTTGGAAAACTAAGAAAAAAAAGAGACAACTTTTAAGAAGGGAACGCATGAAAAATAAGTTAAAACTATAAATTTCCTGAGGAGATATTTTAAATATACGAATGCATTCGATCGGTTTAACATCAGCTGGGGTAATTGGAACGCTGACGGACTAATTTCGGTAAGAGCAAATTGAGAGACTTTCAGAGGCGATGAGTGCCTTGTAATAGCAAAAACATTATTCCGGAGCATTCCTTAACGGAATCAAGTGCCTTGGAGGGTCAGTAGTCCTTTACCGGCATGCCGAAGACCATCCAGCCTAGCAGAAGTCATTAATACACAGTGCGAGAAGAAATAAACGCCTCAAATTATATATTCGATAATTCATTAGCTGTAATAAATATGAAGATGAAATAAGCGATATTTACATCTGGTAGCTCATAAATTGCATATACTGTAATTTTAAAAACAGTTCGAAGTTTTGTCAATAGATGGCGCTGCAACATCTTAAACAAAAGAATGCTCATATAAATTTCAAAATTCAACTGCCTTTTTAGGGTTTTAATCACTAAATAGAATAATTATAGAGATATTTAATGATATAAATAGAGATATTTATAATTCGCATTATTATAGAGGTAATTCGCATTAGTTGCTCTACGGAAATTACGGACTTCGAAGGGGATGCGCAGAGGTCCATTGACAGTTTAAAATCTTCGATTAATGTTAGCTAAACTTGAAGATACAGGATCGTTGAATGTTCGTTCTGGAAGAGGAAGAAAACATGTTTCCTCAAAAGGAATAGAGAGGGTTGCGCTTCAAGCAGAAAAGGACATAGCTTCGAAAGTATTGGGTATTACCAGTGTCCGTGATGTGGCAGAAGTATTGGATACGACTCGTTCAACTGTCCAAAAGATCATGTGATTATCCTCCGGTATTATCCGTACAAGCTTCAACTTGTGCAAGAGTTGCTTTCACATGATTTCGAGACTCGACACCGGTTTTCGCTTCAGTTTCTTGCTCGCTTTGAGGTTGATTCAGAATGGCTTTGGAATATCCTCTGGACAGACGAAGCGCATTTTCATTTGGACGGTTCAGTGAATACTCATAACTGCCGAATTTGGGAAAGAAGAAAATCTGCTTTCAATCTTACCGGTTCTGTTGCATTCACCAAATTGACGGTGTGGTGTAGTTTTCTTCATCATTTATTCTCGGCTTATATTTCTTCGAGGATTTAAGTGCTACCGGTCCAGTAACATGCCCGATCACCGGGAAGCGATATGCATCCTTGATAGAAAATAAAATTATTCCGGATCTACAAGCACGTCAGTCAATGCCTTTCACGTACAATTTTTATGGAAGATGGAGCTGCTCCACATATTAGCCGCTGTGTTCAGAACGTCCTTAAGAATGCATTTACAGAAGAACGAATCATCAGCCGCCACTTTCGTAAATTATGCCCTCCCAGATCTCCAGAACACAATGCATGTGACTTTGGATTTTGAAGGAATTTCAAACATTTGGTAAGTCATGATAAACCAAGTGCTTTACATGATCTTAAAGACAGCGTTTCATGACATGTTTTTAGAATTTCCCAAAACACAGTGCGTTTAACTGTGGAACATGCTATCCTACGATTCTAGATGGTAGCTAGAATGATGGCCGTCATGTGGAGCATGTTTTGTTGAAATAAAATATGTAAACTATCGTAAATGTATGCTAAATGTGTAATTCATTAAAATCGCCATCTGGTGGCGAAATTATGAACTAATTTTTTTTCGCCTTAACACATTCCCATTCCTTTATTATGTCCTTCAGAAAATTTCACAACTTTCTGACCGAAAGTTTCGTCTGTAGACAACTTTAAAGTAGGGTCGCTTAATTATGTTCACCTTGTATAATGGGCTGCCCGGAAAGTTCTCGCCGGTTCGGAAAATAAATTTGTACCGGAAAATTGTATCATTTAATTATTAGACTTTGATTCCGATATCTAATATTTACATGCAGAATTTTTAGGTTCTATTTGATTTTCCAGATCGGCCCGAACGTTCCGGAAAACCCAATATTTTCAAAAATTTCAAACAGATTAGCACGTAGAAGTAGCTTTTAATGCTTCAATATGCGTACTTCAAATTCCATATCATTATAATCAATGCAAGAAATCAGTAGTTTTAATGTGGTAAGACATATACAATGCTGTCCAAAAATTAGGGGGCAGTGACCGTACACTTTCGCTTTTCACGCGGTTTGTCGAATATCTACAGAAATTCTGGACGAATTGTCCTTGAACTTCGAGGATGTAAAACACATGTTTGACTTCAAGAACAGTAAAAACAATATACTGTAACTAGGGGGCCTACCCCCTGCGAGCTACGCTCACCAACCCCCGCTCAGACTTCGAGGCCTCTAAAAACATGACAGCGTGCTTTGTTTTAAAAATATTGGTAAATCTGTAATTGGGTTGCCATGATTTTAACGTTTTAATGGGGCCTTTTTTGATTATCATGGGCCTCATACACAGATGTTGCGACAACTGACGACTGTTTTCGGGATTGATAAGTAAAATCAATTACAACTTGAAAACCAGCTTGAATAAAATGGTTAGGTTTAAATTGTGGCTACCTCTCGGATTTTTATAACAATGATCTGTATTCTATTCTTCCTTTGCATTTAAGGATGAGAAAAATTCCATCTGCTTGTGAATAACATTAAGAACGACGGTATTGAAAAGTACTATGTTATAGACATTTTCCGTAACAGGTTTTAATTTTCTCTCTATTTTAGTGCACCATCATGCATATTTTCATGTTATTTTAAATATGTAAATTATTTATTTTAATTAATATGTATATACGAATTTTCTAAAAATTATTTATCATACAAAATTAATTAAATATTTTGTGCATGCATTTATTCGGCATCAATTGATGAAATATTTAAACCAATTTGCTATCCGCGATAATTTTACACAATGTTATGTCACTTGAATATTGTCCATAAGAAAATCGGGTACTTTTCCAGTATAGGATCCTTTGCTTTTAGGTTTGGCGTAATTCGAGCTTCAAAAAGGGATAGATTCGTTAATATACACAGATTTGTTGCCAAAAGTTATGAAAACAAACCCAACGAACTTTTGGTGCTTTTCTATTATAGGGGTCTTGAGGCTTTTTTAAAAAGCTTGGCGCAATTCGGGCATCAGAAAGTGAGATTTGGTGCCAAATGACATAAACAGCCATGGAAACAAATTCGACGATTTTTTGTTTATATGCGTATTTTAATTATACGTATATTATTATTGTTTTTTCTATACAAATTACTTCCGATTATATATAAAATAGGATAAATGACATTTTACGCTAAACATATTGTATAAATATTGAAAAAATGCTTCTGTATACGAAATGACAAAGTGAATAGGTTGACATAAAGTATGTTGCCAAATTTCCTTTTCCGCCATAGCTATTTTCTTGGTTTCGTCAATGCCCCATATACTGGAAAAGCACCGAACTTTTAGGCTTGTTTATACATGTATTTATATGTGTATATACAATTTATTTATAATTGTCTTTCAATTTACCTCTTTTTAATTTCAATTTGAAAATGACGAATAAAAAGAAATTAATAATCCCTATCCGGATCCTTTTCAATTTTTTTCCCTTTTTTGTCACAAAAAAACTGAGTAATTAGTTGCCATCATTACAGAAATGTCATTAAAATTAGAAAAAAATTAATATCTCGAAAACTAATTCCAATTTCAAAATTCTATTACCAGTTTTGACATCAGCGGATTTTTATGGACAATTGGTATTAATTTCACCATCAAGCGCTTAATATTTTATTAAAAATAGCCCTGAAACATAATCAGTCGTTTAATCAGTCGTTTCATAAAATCGTTTCATAAATTCGTTTCAGAAAATCGTTTCATAAAATTGTTTCACAAATTCGTTTCATTAGGATTTTATATATATAGGGTAGATTAAAAATTAAATATTGAATAGTTGATGAGATATGAGCATTTGTATGAAATAATTTTTAACTGCGCGAACTATACGAAAGATTTTTTTTTTCATGATTTGGTATTCAATTCTATAGAGCATGTCATATAACAAGACCAGTTAAATATTATTAAAGTTCTACAGAAGATATCGGTAATACAGTGAGCTAATTGGCAAAGTGGGGGGAAGGGGAATACCTTATAATCCATTTGGATTCACCCCCCCCCCCCCCTCCAATTTGCAGTTAGCTCACTGTATCAGGGTTGTCAGTTTAGCTTTTTTTCAGGAAATCCGAATTCATTCCGGAAATTCCGAAAGAAGAATTTTTACTTTTTGTAATCACAATATGTCTTTCATTAAGGAGAGTAAAAATTACTTTGTTGAATTTTTTTATGAATTCGAAATTGTTAATTAAAAAAAATTCCACACTGGCAACCCTGCACTGTATTGTCGACATCGTTCTGAGTTTTCACGATATTTAATTGGTCTTTTTTTATATGAGTTGCTCTATAGAATTTAACAACAAATTATGAAAAAACATTTTTTGGTATAGTTCGCGCAAGCGCTGTTAAAAATTATTTCATACAAAGGCCCATTTTTCATCAAATAACAATATTTTATTTTTTAATTGCAGTATATTGTTTCGACTGTTCCTGAAGTCAAACATATGCTTTACATACTCGAAATTCAAGGAGAATATTTCTAGAATTTCAGTAGATAATTACGAATATAGTAACAAGATAATAACAAACCGTGTAAAAAGCGAAACCATCTGGTCACAACCTCTTAATTTTTGGACGGCAGTATCTTAGCTGAGAGGAGGAATAGCACATCATGAAAAAGGAGGTACAGCACATGTTCTATTTCTTTTTTTCTTTGTTTCCAAGTAATTAGAACTATTTAATTTCATAATTATGTCTACGGTTTTGTAATATCTTATGATGCAAATGTTGCATTCTAATGTGGAAAGTGGATTTTTTTATATTATGATTTTGTTGTTAGAAAATATGCTATTTTTGTTACTATAATTCTATGCTTAATGTGTAAGTTTATACATTTTTATTCATTAAATAATACATTTTTGTTTTCGTATTTCAATATTATATTTTTTATTTGACAAGAAACCTTTCTCCAGAGCAGACAGTGTCAATCCTTCTGCCTAATAAATGCAGTATATATTCAATTATGGCAAGAATACAGAATTTTTGTTTTAAATGTTTACAAAAGTCAATATCAATTTCAAAATATAAAGCTATATTTAATTTTGATCTTAAGTAAAGATTGTTCAACGAAAAAAGTTTTCAAACTTGCAGCTGTAAATTTTTCTGCGCGCATAGTAAAAAATAAAGCCAAATCAAACTTTTCATTTTACTAACACGAGCAGGGAAGACCGAGTCTGTATTATTATTATAATGCCATTTATTTTATAAAAATAGTTGAGCCATAATGACCCATAATCAAAATTACCCACTAATCAAATTTTGTCGAACATGTGACCAAGCCCAATTGTCTTCTCTTGCCCGAAACCTGTAGGATATAAAATTTAGCCAAAATAGTCTGAGCCGTTTTTTAAATAAAATTAGATTGACTCACAGTGATCCACTAATCGGATTTTCTCGAACATGTGACCTAACTCAATGATTTACTCGAGCCCAAAAACCGTAGGATACAAAATTTAGTTCAAATTGTCTGAGTCGTTTTTAAGATAATAATCACTTGACCCATAATGTCCCATGACCAAAATAACCCAGTAATCGAATTTTCTCTAACATGTGACCTAGCCCAACAGTCTTTTCGTGCCCGAAAACCATAGGAGGCAAATTTAGTCTAAATAGTCTCAGCCCTTTTTGGATAAAATTAGCTTGACCCACAGTGACCCAAAAATGACCCACTAATCGAATTTTCTCCCGCATTTGACCTAGCAGAATTATTTTCTCTTGCCCAAAGACCGTAGGGCACAAAACTTATTTTAAATTGTCTGATCCATTTTTAGATAAAAATAGCTCTACCCATAATGAGGCATGAGCAAAATGACCCACTAATCGAATTCTTTCGAAAATGTGACCTAGTCCAACAGTCTTCTCGTGCCCGAAAACCACAGGATGCAAAATTTAGTCTAAATAGTCTGAGCCGTTTGTTAGATAAAATTAGATTGACCCACAGTGAGCCAAAATGGACTCACTAATCAAGTTTTCTCGAATATTTGACCTTTCTCAATGATTTTCTCGTGCCACAAAACCGTTAGACACAAAATTTAGTTCAAATCGTCTGAGCCGATTTTTAAGATAAAAATAGCTTGACCCATAATGACCCATGACCAAAATTACCCACTAATTGAATTTTCTCGAACATGTGACCTAGACCAATGATTTTCTCGTGCCCCAAAACCGTAGGATAAAAAAATTAGTTCAAATCGTCTGAGCCATTTTTAAGTAAAAAATAGCTAGACCAATAATGACATATGACCAAAATGACCCAATAATCAAAATTTCTCTATCATGTGATCTAGCCCAACAGTCTTCACGTACCCGAAAACCATAGGATGCAAAATTTACGCTAAATAGCTTGAGCTGTCTTTTAGACAAAATTAGCTTGACCCACAGTAACATAAGAATGAACCACTAATCGAATTTTCTCGAACATTTGAACTAACCCAATGATTTTCTCGTGCTTGAAGCTCGTAAAATACAAAATTTAATCAAAATCGTTTGAGCCATTTCTTAGATAAAATTAACGTGACCCGCGTTGACCCAAAAATGACCCAGTAATCAAAAGTTCTCGAACATGTGACCCAGGCCAATAGTCTTCTCGTGCCCGAAAATGGTAGGATACAAAATTTATTCAAAATCGTTTGAACCGTTTTTTAGCTACAATTAGCTTGACCCTCACCCATGGTGACCCGAAACGACCCACTAATCAAATTTTCTCGAACATGCATAGGTGCCAACCTCTCATTAATATTCCGTAATATGCGGGTTAATTTGACCCAAGTTTAACACGTTTCGCACCAGAAATTTCTTTAAGAAATGAAATTAAATAATTCCACGTAGAAACCTGAAATTGAAAAAATAAAGATTCATCCAATAATTTTTCTGGTTTGAAGCGTTGTTAAACTGGGTCAAATTAACCCGCATATTACGGAATATTAATGAGAGGTTGGCACCTATGAACATGTAACCTTGCCCAATGGTTTTCTGGTGCCCCAAAACGGTTGGATACAAAATTTCGTCAAAATCTTTAGAGTCGTTTAAAAAAAATTGCACATATATATAACTACACACAAGATTTGCTCGTATTGTATTAGAATATATGATCTATCAAAGTACAATACTTTTTAACAGTGTATTCAAATAGTGTATTCTATGAAATTTACTCATAATTATCCATTGACCTCTACTTTATACAAATTTTCCTTTCATAATATTCATGAAGGATGAATCGGACACAATTTTCAGTCTTTTCATTTGGTCTCGAAATTTAAAAATTTAAAAATATATTTTTAAAAATTTTAAATAATACTAAATATTTAAACAAGCATAATTGTACTCAAAACAAAGAAGAAAATATTGAGTAAGAAATATTTTTCAGACAAGTGTCTTGCTCCTGTCTCCTCTCCCGTATATCGAAAACATTACAAATATATTTAAATGGTTGATTTTTTAGATGAAAAAAATATTTATGCGAAATAATTCTCTATCCTTAAAATGATAATAAATATGAGATTTTATAATGCGAGCTCCCTTAATTTACGGTCCGTAATGGATCAGGCCGCATGATTCGCTAGGCCAAACCATGAAAGGTGATGTATATCGCAATCTAATTCTTAAACCTGAATTTTCACTTAATCTTTTTAATACAGTAGTAGTTTAAAATCATTTTTTTTAAATCTTAAATGCATATAAACTTAAATTTGAATGTACCGAGAGTAAATGAAATCAATAATTTCGTGAAGAAAGGGACATTTTTGCAAAATTAGAATGTCAAAAAAAATAACAAAATAACAAATTTCATACCAGTAGAATTTTACGACTTTTTAATCATATGCTTTTAAAAGATTTGCGTTCTGTGTGTAAATTTCACAAGATTTGATTTCTTCAAGAAATGTCTGTCGTTCTCTGCGACGGCATCGATTTTACATCGAAACACAATTGTCTTTTGTTGATGATACGCGACGTTGAGGGCAAAATGGCGATAAGATTGTTCTTCTAGCTGAACGGACAAAAAAGACCACCTACTCACGATTCCTGTCTTTGCCACTCGCGGATCTCTTTGAACAATTAATTTATTGCATGTTAAACTTTTTTCTTTGAGAAATAAAAATTATTTAAGTGAAAAAAAATAAGGATAGGTCGAAGAAGTTTCTTTAATGATTCATTTCAAAACGTATTTTTGCTGAGCTAATTGTAATACATAATGCTACTTTAAAAACCTATAAATTACAAATTTTCTGCGTGAAAACAATTAATCATAATGTACTTTTGTCGTATTTAGTGACTGAATATCTGTAATTAAATACAGCAGATATTTTTCTGTTGAAGTCGTGATTCTGAAACACCGAAAGGTTTGGCAGCTATTTCACAACAACATATCATTTCACATTATCATTTTTATTAACACCATGTGGGTAATACTGAAATACACATTCTAAATTTTTAAATTGTCGTTGCATATTCAGAGCTTGATTACCGAAGGAGCAAACTTCTACCAGTATTTTTTTACAGAAAATTAAGATTTGTATTCTAAAATTTCAAATTCTTTGATTAAGGTCTTATATACGTTTTCAACTTTCAAAAAAATCGATTTTTTTTTTGCGGAAATTAAATCCTTATAATGTGTATATTTATGGTCAAAAATATTTAAAGCGATATCTCAATTATTAGGAAAGATATGAGCAAAAATGTGAGAGCGCGCACGATCGATAAAACCGACCTCACCGAAAACATTCTACTGGGAAATCGTAAGTGTAACAAAAACATTTTAAATGACCCGATTAAGTCAAGGATGGTCAAAAGTATGGTGCCGGAATAGCAAATTAAATATAAGAAAAGAAAACAATTGTTAGTATATTTCTTTCTTCTAAAACTTTAAACGCTATTTTCTTGAAACTAATTTTTTCAACATGGACAACATGATAACTTTAACAATAGTTAACATTTTTGGATAAAATTTGTGCTTATCTACGTATAATTAAATTGCCTATGGATTTAAAGTGATATCTCAATTATTATAAAAGATATGAGCAAAAATGTGAGAGCGCGCGCAATCGCTAAAACCGACCTCGCCTTCTAAAAAATCGTAAGTGTAACAAAAACATTTTAAATGAGCATTATAAGTCACAAGATGGTCCACAGTATGGTGCAGGAATAGCAAATTAAGTATAAGTTCAGAAAACAGTTGTCAGTAAATTTCTCTCTTCTAAAACTTTAAACGCGATTTTCTGGAAACTACATTTTTCAACATGGGCAGCATGATAACTTGAACAATATTTAACATTTTTGGATAAAATTTGTGCTTATCTAAGTATAATTAAATTGTCTATGAACCATTTTTTGATTATTTTATTTATTTATATTCTTCCAAATAAGTTTAAAGATCAAAAGTTTTGACGAAAAATAATTTTTTTTTAGAATAGCGCAATTTTCTTATTTTTCAAAAATTATTAATATTGAGCCGATGGTCCTTAGCTACAACCTTATTTTACAAGAAGAAACTTAGATTTTACTATTTTTTTTTTGTTTGTTTCTACAGAAAGTTAGGATACTGTCCATCGAGCCCTGATATTTTGGTACAAGTCAACGCGGCTGCAGGTCTCCGACATAACATGTGTCCAAATTTAACAAAGAAAAATATTTTTAAATACTTGAAGTAATAAAAAAGATCACGGAGTTATTAATTTTTCAATTAATTTTACTATTTTCCGAAAAAGAAATATCCAATATATGCCAATTTTTCGATACCGAGAACGTACGTAACCACTTAAAGAAAGCAAAAAAATGTATACGACCATTACTTGTGGAAGTTTGTGCCTGCTGGCAACCAAAACATTTCATTTTCAGAACTTCTAAGCAGAATTAGCATGATGAAGTAGGTTTTAATGCTTCAATATTCGTACTTTCAATTCCGCATCTTTATAATGAATGCGAGAAAACAGCAATTTTATTGTGGCACGACATATATTAATATACAAAAATTAAGGGGGAGTGACCGCACACTTTCGCTTTTTACACGGTTTGTCGAATATCTACAGATATTCTAGACGAATTGTCCTTGAACTTCGAGGATGTAAAGCACATGTTTGACTTCAAGAACAGTAAAAACAGTATACTGCAGCTAAAAGATAAATTTTGAATATTTGATGAGATATGAGATAAGGTATGAAATAATTTTTAACTGCGCGAATTATAAGAAAGATTTTTTTTTGCATGATTTGGTAGTCCATTCTATAGAACAAGTCGGATGACAACAACAGTCAAATATCGTGAAAACTCAGAAGATATCAGCAATACAGTGAGCTAATTGACAAATTGGTAGGGAATGGTCAGGGAAATCCCTTATGAACCAATTGGTTTGCGCATGCTTAGTTAAAAATTATTTCATACAAATGCACATATCTCACAAAATATCAAATATTTAATTGTTTAGTTGCAGTATATTGTTTCGACTGTTCTTGAAGTCAAACATGTGCTTTACATACTAGAAATTCAAGGACAATGTGTATAGAATTTCAGTAGATATTCGACAAACCATGTAAAAAGCGAAAGCATCTGGTCACTGGCCCTTATTTTTTGAATGGCAATGTATTATCTGAAAAGCGGAATGGGACACCATGAGAAGGGGGATATGGTAAATGTTCTATTTCATTTTATTCCAAGTAATTATAACTATTTAATTTCATAATTTCGTCTACGTGTTTGTAATATTTCATGACGCAAATGTTGCATTCTAATGTGGAAAGTGGATTTTTTTATATTAAGATTTTGTTGTTAGAAAACTTGCTATCTTTGTTACTCCCGGTAAGGCATGGTGACATCACGGCGACGTCACTGTGAAGTCACACTGTGACTTTGTGACAGTCGTCGTGACGTCACGTGACGTCGATGTGAAGTCACTGTGACGTAAATGCGAGGTCGTTATGGCTGTTTTCAAGGCTTTCTGTGACCTCACAATGTGACTACTTTGTGAAGTCACCGTGCGACTTCAATGTGAAAAATGTGAGGAATCTGCATCGGATAGGGTGACCAGATTTTACCCGAATCCTATACGGATTGTTCGGATCAAAATTTTTTTATGGTTCAAGTTTGTGACGTTTGTGACGACACTGCACCGGGTCGGGTGACCAGATTTTACACGAATACAATCCAGAAACTTCGGATCGATCTTTTTGGAATTGTTTGGTTACAGAATAGATTTGGATTAGTTGTCGTGTGACCTGATTTTCGTGAACCCGATCTGACCCGAGTCGGGTATAATGTTTTTACTGTAAGTCTTGTTCAGAATAGAATCTTGCATACGACCAAGTAACCAGATTTTATCAGAAATTGTGTTACGATACAATTTCTGATGTCGGCTCGGATCTAGAGTCATGCACGAATCCGGTTATATACTTCTTGAACATGATTGAATGTCTACTTGAACATGAATGATGGTTGACTGAAACTATATTTACATTCAACCCGTAATCTTACCCTAACCCAACAACAACAACAACAAAAATTCTGTAGGCCCACAACCCGACCGAACCTGATAAATGATTTCGCATAGATTCGGATAACAAGATTTCACCAAATACGGATAAGATCGACGATAAGGATTGGATCGGCAATCATTTTTTTTATGCAACTCGTATTCAAATTAAAACTTTCATCTGATTGGGAAACCGGCTAATGTAGCCGTTAAACAAGAAAATTATAAATGTAAAAAACGAATACTAATATAAAAATAATAGATGAATCCATTAAAAATTATAATAAAATTAAATATTTTAATAATATGAAATTCTATTGTGCAAATAACCACTTTTAAAAATAACTTCGACTTCCATTTGTTTTATGTAACCACCAAAAATGTTGACAATAATTAAAACTATGCTATTTTGCTTTTAAGTATTGAAGTTTTTAAATGTGTATACTTTGCCATATTTCCCCTCGTTCAGTATCACGAAACTTTCTGACACATTTATGAACAATTTTTTAAACGCTTGGCACTTGCATGCCTGATTATTAAAGCGATTTGGAATGAATAGCGTTTTCCATTTTTAGATAAATGAAATGCTTAAGAGCAATTTTGGTCACGTTTTTCCGTTTCTGACGCTGCGCGTCGGAAATTCGGTTCAAAACACCGACTTTGATAGTGTTTTCTGAAACATCTTTTATCAAAAATGGAAAATGCCATTCTATTACATATATTCTGAATAAGAACACCTTCCAATTTCATGTGTTTCCTAATAAAAATGAATTCAGAAATTAGTTATTTTGGATTTGATTACAAATTTAATGAAAATAAAAGTATAGATTTTTAAATAAGCATTGTGGAAAATTTATATTAGGAATCCATTTAAATAATAGATCTACCTATTGTGCGATATTATTAAATAATAAACATTGTATCAAGCAATAAAACATTTTTCGAAGCAAATGAAATTTAAAACTTCGGATCATACGCGCAAAGAAAAAAAAATATTTTTTTTTTTTTTACAAATTATTTTATTTATAGTTTTTGACAGAATACTAAATGCAGAGCTTAAATATCAATTTTTACTATAGAAAAAATTCGATAACATAACTGGAAAAATTACCTTAACTGAATAGCTGTTTTATTGTTTCATCAATATTCATTATTTTTGTTCACCTAATATTGACATATCTTGACAACTAAATTTGTAATGAGTTAAATTGTCGCAATTATTTCAAATATACCAGAAAATTATTTCTCAAAACCTCCACTAGCTAAGAAATTTTCAAATTGTAAATCAAATATTAATAGTTTTAAAAATTGCAATGTTTTTAATTACAATGAATAACTATGAAAATTGAACTGAGAAACGCAAAATATAAATACATTCCTCGGTATAAATAACACTTTACATTTAGAATATATATTGTTAGTAAATACTTTAAGCTTTTTTCCAAACTCTCTTTTTAAAACGATTTAAAACATTAAAGATAAAATTTTATACAAGTGATTAAAAAAAAAGATTTAAACATCTTAACATTTAAATAATCCACTATTAATGTACCATTACTAAATATGCACTATTAACAAAACTGCGAAGACATTAAAAGTTACCTGCTAATCTATAAGCAAAACCACCAGTTCTAGGGATTAAGTTTTAATGGTCGTTGACTGCTTCCTTTTCATTGAAAAATGACACTCAAATCCACTGCTTTAATTTTCAAAGTGTCCAGCTTAGGTGTGTTCATAGATCTGAAATATCAAATATCACGCAGAACTTAATAACGCACCCAGCTAGACATAAGGATAGGTTAAAATGGATGATTCACTTTAAAACGTCAATTTACTTTCACGGTATAAATTCCACAATATACTTCCACAAACTTAAAAGAACACCACACACTCTAATCCGCCGATGAAAATAATCGTCTGCCCTCAACATCTGCGATCATGATCTGCGCAGTAATGTTTACCACAAAGTAACATCTAGCAGGTGTTTCCAGAAAAAGAATAGAAAGAAAACAGTTAAATAAAGACATTTCAAATGCTTTATAGTTTATGTGGCTGACAAATAACTTCTAATAAAACTATAATATTCTGTTTTTATATGAGAGAGTTTAATATTCTTGGAAATAAGCTGTGAAAATTTAAATTTTTATATATTTTTTAATCAGTTGCATTTGTTTTAGGCGTCCAGAGTAAACATAAATTTTAAATAAAAATGGATTTAATAGTCTTTATAAAATAATTACGACATAAATATAAATACTATTCTGCAATCAGATTTCCTAAATACGATTTTTTCATTTTTTACACTCTATTGAAAAGAGCAATATATTTAACAGAGGTGATATCTTATTAAGCACTGACCAGTTTTGGAATAAATTGCTATAGGAATGACATATACTTTATGACATATTTTTAATTCGTTTTTGTTCGGAAACGCATGAAATTGGCTTTTGTTTTTATTCAGAAACTCTGTAATTGAAAGACGTTTTCCATTTTTTAGTAAAATCAGAAGATCTTTCAGAAAAGAATGTCAAAGTCAGCGTTTTGAACCAAATACCCGACGTAACAGGGAAAGAAAAGAGAAAAACCAGTCGTCACGTGACACGAATTGCTTATAACTCGATAAGTAATTTATTTATCAAAAAATGGAAAACTCATTTCGATTCCAAATTGCTTCCATAGTCAGTCCT
Source organism: Maratus michaelseni (assembly GCA_963931845.1). Taxonomy (NCBI): domain Eukaryota; kingdom Metazoa; phylum Arthropoda; class Arachnida; order Araneae; family Salticidae; genus Maratus; species Maratus michaelseni. The sequence goes on from OZ007594.1 coordinate 66,857,924, forward strand.
GCCCATTTTATGCCTTTGCGTTTAAAAATGAGTCAGAAATTATGTCAGAAAGCTTCGCGTTGTGGAGCAGGTCAGTTGAGAACCACCTTAAATATTCAGTACAAGAAAAATCTTGAACGCGTTCGACGAGCACCCCGAGCACCCCCGATGTCGAACTCGCAAAAATGGTGTCCTCACTTTTTAAACAGAAAGCTGATGATTGGGTTGAGTGGCCCCTCAAAATAATAAGAGATTGGAGATTTTTAAAATATTTTTAGTATCACAAAATTAGCAAATGAGTTCTATGCGGTGGTAGGAAAAAAAATTAAATGTTTGTATTTAAAATGCTAACAAATCTCTAAATCGCTAACAGTTTTATTAGAATGGGAGATCTATTTCTGAATTACTTTCCGCCAAAACTTTCCTACGTTACTAAATTTCTATTTAAGGATTTTTACCTGTGTATTATATAGTATATTTTGTTAAATTTCATGAAAATGGCAATGAAAATTGTAAAAAAATATCTGCCTCATATATGTAGACAAATATTTATTTATTATTTTATTTTGGAAATACAATATATTTAAATAATTTGTGACAATGTTTTTATTAATGATTTAGGTACATGACATAATTCAATTCTATATTTTATGAGTTTTTTTCCAAATTCTCTCTCCGATCACACCGTGAAGTCACAGAGTGTTGGCATTTTGGTCATAGGTTTTACGTGACTTGCAGTGACGTCATTGCAACGTCACAAAAATTTTTAAAGCTGTCAAAAAGTAATTTTCTTCATGCCATAAGATGTTCTAAAGTTTATTTTAAGTTTTCTTTAGATCTTCAAGACGTTCACATTTTGAACACAGTGTGACGTTACAAAGTGGTGTCATTTTGGTCACAGATGTGACGTGACGTACGTGACTCACAGTGACGTCACAATGACGTCACTGTGACTGTGCATGCTATGCGGGTCTAATTCTAATAATATACAATTTTATTCGTTAAATAAAAATTTTTCTTTTCGTATTTCAATAGTATATTTTTTATTTGACAAGAAACATTACTCTAGAGAAATGGTTCCCAAACTTTTGGACTCACGGAGCCCTTTTTGGGAAGAATTTATAAGGCGGAGCCCCACTTATCCCCACGGTACTCTATGGTTTACAATTAATGTTTTTTTCTCTTAGGCCTATGGAGCAGAGAAAGATCTGCTAGATAAGAGTCCGAACCAGTATTTTTCCACATGGGGCCAAGGTTCTCAGTTAGGCCCCTTTCTTGATACAGAAAATCGGAATTCATACTAGAAATATTGAAAAAAAAAATCTATTATTTAACCACTTAACAGTTTCATTTACTATAACTATTATTGGATACAATAAATTAAAAATAAGGACCAAAAACCACTTTTTTTGTAATAAAATATATGCCTTGTGACGAGATATGTCCGTCAAATACAGCAAAAATTAAAGTTAAAAATTTGTGGTTTCTGAAAGCTTTTAGTAACGAAGAAAACAAGCTCTTCTTACTCGAGGGACGTTCCAGCAATACTGTTAAGGGGTTAATGACATCCATTTTTAAAATAAACAAGAACGAAAAATCATGCGTCAAGCATAGATTATGAAACACTTTCCAACACAGCCAGAAAACTGTAACGAAACTTCACCGTTAAATAAAGTGAAAGAAGATATGTAAGTAAACAGTTTAGAAAACACATAACACATTGAAAAATACAGTATTCGAAATTACCTTCTAGTGTCAAAAATGTAGTCGAATTATTTTGTGCAGCCCTGTATATGATCAGTAGATGTAGATATATAGTATTATAACATTTAGTTCAGTTCGAATATTCACATTTAGCAATTTTCGCCAATCGATGGAAATACACTCGAAATCTTTTGTACAGCCCTGTATATTATCTGATGACTTTTGTACACACCACCTATTAAGCTAAAAGACAACTTAAAACTCACTTGCAGCAATTACTAAACGTAAACGACAATGTATCTTCTTTTGTAGCCCTATATATGAATTTATTTACATTCCACAAATTTCTATTACTCTACTAAATATAGTTCAGCAGTAAAATGCGTAAACACAATTAAAAAGTACCCTTAAGGAATTCACTCCCATAGTCTGTAGTACTTAACAATTTCCTTGTGTAGCTCTATATATGGTCAACCGTGTTTATAAACGCACACGCACTAGGAAAAAGAAGTTAAAAATGCAAACTAAAGTTGAAAACGCACTTATCACACATAGACTGTAAAATCGAACATGTACTGTAACCAATATCTTTTGTATGTCCCTGTAAATAAACGCAATGCACACAAGAGAGCAATTTATAGTGCAGTAATGCGTATAATTTTCATTATGTTTGAAATAGTAAAATATCACTAAATTACACTGCAGACGATTTTCCCCATATAACAATGTGTAAAAGAAATATTTTGTTTGACCCTGTAAATGGATGATAAATGCTTTGCATCCCCTATTCTACAAAAAGCATGTTTTAATGCACTTCATAATTATACATAAATTTTATTATGTTTTAAATGACGTAGCGTCATCAAAATGCGCTTGAACCGATTATTCCCCATTGACTGTAATGTAACGGAATATTTTGACTGTACCTGTAAAGAAACTATAAGTGCTACACACTTATGTTGAAATAGGGAACATGCTATAGTAAACGACAATAGCATAAAAATTTTTCAGGACAATCGAAGCATAATTACGGGAGTTAGAGCACGGACAGACGGGCAGAGGGCAGACAAACGGAAGTCATAAACACTTTTCAACTAGGTTGGAAAGTGTTAAAAAAATATTCATTCGGGATTTCTAGTATGAACGCGGAATTAAAAATAAAAATGGTAACCCTGTCTGGCCCATGCATTGCATTGGGGATTACGTGAAACTATTATTATTTAAGGCGAAAACCACACAGAAAAAAAGGTAAGTTGTACAGTTTTCATTTACAAAGAGAGACTTTTGTATAATCCCAACAGGCTACTCGCGAAAAGAAAGAAAAGGCGTAGTCCCAGTCACCCATGAGTAATTATATAACACGTTTTCGCTAGTCCCGTTCCAATTGAATCATGCGATTACGGATTCTTATTTCGTTCTTCTTTACATTTCTATTACTTCTCAACATACAACGAAAACGTATCGCCCTGAGAAGGAAGGTCTCCTTAAAGCGCATACTCAGAAAATTTTGAAAAAAAAATGCTAATGAAGCTACACATGTATGTAATAAAGGAACAGTGAAATTTAGCTGCGGAATCCCAGTAGGAAATCTGCAAAAAATAAAATACTTTCGAGTATTTGGCGCAAAAACACACGATTTGGCTAGCAACATTTTTCCTTCGCCAAACGCAAACGATTGTAATGCATTTTAAATTGCTTGTAAAATGATTATTCGAATGCGCAATATTTAATGAATTTAAACTTAAACGATGAAATGTTTATTATTTTTTGTATAGCATGTACAAGCTGCTTGTTGTTGCAGTTATTTATTTTTACCAATGAAAAAATGTGTTCTATGGTTTGGAAGCTGCAAATATCTATTTTATGTTATAGCGAAGCTGACATTTAAGTTATGTGTATTATTGAATTATTGAATACAAGTTTCAGAACAAATTTTAAAAATATACGAATCTGAAAGGCCTATTAAAGTAAGCGAACAGTTTGAAGTAATCTTGATATGAGACCTGTCTATGAGATTTTTGTAAAATCTGAAAGCGTAAAACTGTCATAAGCTTAAAAAATTATACAAATGGGTTAATTCTATGGCTCATGATTATATACCCTCTTGTTCAGAATCGTTTGCATTTTGCGTTCAACATTTTCAACTCTCTGTACGTTTGCATTAATATTAATTAAAAATATTTTTAAAATCAGATTAAATAAATCACTCACGTTTATTTCTCTATTTATTACCGATTGAATGAACTTTTGCCTATTGTTTAATCCTCCATTCCACGATTTTTTTTAATTTAAATGGCTTCAACGGTTGTACAAGTAATTTTTAAATGTATTTTAAAAGGAAAAGCCCGATGAGAAACGGATTCGTTATACATTTCTATATCGAAGAAGTCGTTGTTTCCATAGCAACAAAAACTTTCTTGAATTTACAATGTTATTCTCATGACAAGAACATTCTGCAATTTTTTCAAAATTTTCTGAGTATGCGCTTATGGAGACCTTCCTTGTGAGCTTCTTTTTTTTAACCATTTTTTAAAAATACATTTAGAAGCAGAAATTCGTTTTAGTGTTTAAGTGGGCGTGGCAAAATCTATAACTTGTATTGTTAGGTGCAGCATCATTCACTTTTTTCGGATGTTTTATTTGAAGTATTTAGCTATTAATTATACTTTTGAAAGAAACTTTCCTTCACCATTGTTTTTGCCTCAAAATACATATACGGTTAAAAACTACAGATGTTAAAAGAACTGCAACTAGTAGAAAAACTTAACTAACAAAACATATAGGTGGGGTTAAATTTATACCAGGACGGGTATTCATTGGCGAAAAGTCTAAGCAAGGGGTGGAACTGAGCAATAGTTCAGAGTGTTAGTGTGATGACAAATGTAAAGAACTAATATATATTTTTTAATTACTACAGCCTTATTTCTGGTAGAAAAATGTGGCATAATAGCATAAAAATCTTTCCAATGAGACCAATTAAAAAAAAAATTTTAAAGAGGGGTTGTTAAGTGATACAAGATGGTAAAAAATGCATTTTCAGCAACATACATTGCCTTAAAAATTAAGTACAATTATGTAAAACAGTATAGAAATTTTAAATAACTGAGAATTAATAAAAAAAACAGATTAAAGGGATTAAATTTACACATAGAAAAAAAGAAAACTATATACACAACGTATACAAATATTAAATTAATCTAATGTGGGGTTTATTAAATGATACAAGATGTTACAAAAAAGAGGCGTTTTAATCGACAAACGTTGTTTTACTATGAAAAACAGTATAGAAATTTTAAATATACAAATTACATAAACAGATTAATGAAATTAAAGTTATAATAAAAAAGAAGTATATATATATATATATATACAATATACATAAATGTAAAATGAATCAATGAGGGGTTTTAAATGATACAGGATGTTCTAAAAAAGATGTTTTAAGCGACAAACATTGTTTTACTATAAAAACAGTATAGAAAATTTAAATAATTAAAAATTAATGCAAATAACATAAACAGCACCTTTGCTCTTTTGATTCACGTTGCGCATTCGTTTCAGAATACTATTTCATGTAGCTTATTTTGAATCGAATTTTTAAAACATATTAAATGCAGAAACATAAAATAAAGTAGTTAAAACAAAAAATATTATACAGAAAATAGATACATATCTATAATGCAAATGTTTACATGATTTTAAAATATATTTTATGCTATTTGTCAAGTTAGTGATAGATGTAGTTATTTTTTACACACACACACACACACAAATTCCTACATACTTTCGAAAATTTTTCTCTTGCAATATGCTAATTTCTTTCATGTTTTGCTTATTTACCTGGAACGCCGCGGAGCCCCTGAAAAGTTTAGGCGGAGCCTCAAGGACTCCGCGGAGCACACTTTGGGAACCTCTGCTCTAGAGAATGCTATGCAAGTAGAAAAGCAGACAGTGTCGATCCTTATGCCAAGTAAAAGCAGTATACAGGGTGTATCTGAAATGCTTCAACAAACTTAGAGGGATGATTGTACTCATGAAGACGAACAAAAAATGCAATTGAACATGGGGTCGCAAATAACGTTTAAAGTCGAGAAAATGCGTCTGGAAATGGACAAACTGAGACAAGAAAGAAACACTCCAGAAAATTATTTATTGTACAGAATAGGTACAACACAACTCGTGATGTCCTGAGAAAACAAATATTTTACAAAAATTGTCAAAATGTCGATCGCGGACATTATTACACAGAATACATCTACGGAGGAACGACTGGCGGACACGCTCGAAGATTCCGGGAGTTTCCTGGATTTCTCCTGCAGCGGTCACAATACGCGCTACTTGTTCTTCTGGCGTTTATACTTGCGTCTCATAAATGAGGGATTTCATCTGTCCCCAGAAGAAGAAATCCAAAGGGTTAAGGTCCGGCGAACATGGAGGCCAATCAACACAGCCACCACGCTTGCCGGAACTTATCCCTTTCTATACCGAGAGCAAATGAAATGGAGATATATGCAATAGTACTAGTAACTAATTTTGTAAAGAAAGAGATATTTTTGTAAAATTAAAATGTCTAACAATCACAAAATAACAAATTCTACACCAGTAGAATTTTACGACATCTTAATAATGATATATTTTTTTTAAATCATCGCACTGTACTTAGAGTCTCTAAATTGTTCTTCCTCGAGAAATGACTGCTGTTCACTGGAACGGCATCAATTTTACATCGAAACACAATTGTCTTTTTTTGTTTATGATATACGCCGTTGAGGGCTATTTTTGTCGTATTTAATCACAGAATGTCTGTCATTAAATACAACTGACATTTTGTTTTGAAGTCTTGGTTCTGAAAAATCGGAAGGTTTAGCAGCTATATCACAACTACATCTCATTCCACATTAATATTTTTATTAACACCATGTGGGTAATACTAAAAAACAGATTCAAAAGTCTTAAATTGTCGTTGCATATTAAAAGCTTGATTACCAAAATAGCAAATTCCCACCAATTTTTTTTTTTTTTTTTTTTACAGAAAATTAAGATTTGTATTCTAAAATTTCAAATTCTTTCTTTAAGGGGTTATATAAGTTTTCAACTTTCAAAAAATCGATTTTTTTACAGAAATTAAATCTTTATAATGAGTGTAATTATGGGCAAAAATATTTAAAGTGATATCCCAATTATTAAAAAAGATATGAGCAAAAATGTCAGCGCGCGCACGATCTTTAACACCGACCTCGCTGAAAAGATTCTATGAAAAAATTGTAAGTGTGACAAAAACATTTTAAATGAGCAGTTTAAGGCGGTATTAAAAAAAATAATAATAATTTTTCACGCTCAACAACTCAAAATTTTGAGACACATTTTCTGACTCATTTTAAAAAATAAAACATGAAATTGGGTGAGGTGATTTATGAAGAGATTTATAAGGGCCCCATGTTTTTATTTTTCGTTCAATTAATTAGAAATTGATTTACAAACAATTATTTTCACAGTACGATCATTTTTTTTTGTTTCCAGCGCTATCGCTTCGGGAAATTCCGTTCAAAATGTCCAATTTGACAGCATTTTTAAAAATATATTCTGCCTTTATCAAAAAATCGAGACATTAGGGACATTATAAAGTTTCTGAATAAGAGAATCTGCCAATTGGATGCATTTTAGAGCAAAAATGAATTTACAAATGTGTCTCAAAATAAGCAGTTTGGATTTGAATACACCCTTAAGTCACAGGATAGTCCACAGTATGGTGCAAAAATATAAAATTAAGTATACGTTCAGAAACAATTTTCAATATATTTCTTTCTTCTAAACTTTTAAACGCGATTTTCTGGAAACTACATTTTTCAACCTGCGCAACATGATGACTTATACAATATTTAACATTTTTGAATACATTTTGTGATTATCTACATATAACTAAATTGTCTATGGATTTAAAGTGATATCTCAATTATTAAGTAAGATATGAGCAAAAATGTGAGAGCGCGCGCGCGCGCGATCGATAATACCGACCTCGCCGAAATGGTCTACAAAAAATCCTAAGTGTAACAAAAACATTTTAAATGCGCATATTAAGTCCACAGTACGGTGCAGGAATAGCAAATTAAGTATAAGTTTAGAAAACAATTGTCAGTAAATTTCTCTCTTCTAAAACTTTAAACGCGATTTTCTGGAAACTACATCTTTCAACATGGGCAGCATGATAACTGGAACAATATTTAACATTTTTGGATAAAATGCGTGCTTATCTACATATAATTAAATTGTCTATGGGTTATGGAACCATTTTTTGAAAATTTTATTTATTTATATTTTTTCAGTAAGTTTAAAGATCAACCGTTTGGATTAAAAATGATTTTTTATTTCAAAATAACGGAGTTTTCTTATTTTTCAAACATTAAAAAAATTGAGCCGATGGTTCTTAGCTACAACCTTAGCAACAACAACAAGAACTCGCGATTTTACTCTTTTTTTTTCTTTGAATCTACAGAAAGTTACCTTGATATTTTGGCACAAATCAACGCGGCTGCAGGTTTCCGACGTAATACAGGGTGTTTTTAAATGAATATAGGAGTTTTAACGCTTGGTAGTATTTATTACATAAAACTTAAAATTATAATTAATACATAAAATGAAAGAGCAACTCAAACAGTTTTACTTACATGCTTACAAGTGTTCAATGTGAACAACTTAATATAGCTTAATATAGAAACTCAAGATAGAAACACTCCAATAGCTTTCGTCACACGGCACACATCAAATCGATAGCTCAGTTCTTCCCAAACGTTAATTAGTGTTTGTGGGGTAATTGTTGCAACAGCTGGCTGGGGGATCACATCTGAACTTTATCCGGAACGCACGTTGCACGGTAACTACAGATTTGTTCTTTGCAAACTAGAGAACACAAAATGCTTTCTGTTCACTAGTCGCCATTTTCGGTACTAGCACTTTCTAACGGATCACGGAAGAAACGTTGCCTACGCATGTGCATGCACAGGTACCAACAAACTGTTTGAGTTGCTCTTTCATTTTATGTATTAAGTATAATTTTAATTTTTATATAATAGATACTACAAAGCGTTAAAACCCCGATATTCATTTAGAAACACCCTGTACATGTCCAAATTTAACAAACAAAAATAGTTTTTAAAACTTTAAACAATAAAAACATTGTGGAATTATTAATTTTTCAATTAACTGCATTATTTTCCTAAAATAAAATATCCAAAATATGTCAATTTTTCAACACCGAGAACATCTGTAACCACTTAAAGAAGGCAAAAATATATATATACGATCATACTTGTGGAAGTTTGTGCCTGCAGTAATCAGGTTTGCAAATTTGATCTTCTATTAAATTCCAAAATTCAGAATCGATACCGAAAATTCCGGATACTATTTATTGCTTTTTATATATAGACATTTCGTGATTACATAAAGTAGAAAATCTTCTGTCGAAATTCATGCATTCGGAAATTCTGAAACAGAAATGTCCAAATTGGCAACCCTGACAATAATCGGAGTTCAATGCATATTTAAAATGGGCAATTACAGGATGTTTGTGTCTTAGGAATAAAACACGGAATGACATGGAGTTTGAAAATTTTCTGAAATTGATACTGAATTTTATCTGAAGTGTTGAAATTATAGTCACACCATGCCAGGTTTTAACACGTAAAATTTTAAATTAAGCATATAAAATTTTAAATGAAAAAGTATCACTTTTACAATATTGAGAAATAAATTTTATCTGTTACGTAGGAATCAATGCGCTTTATATATGGAATGAAGAGTAACCTAAAGCGTTGCCCACGTATGGTTCTTAGTCATTAAAATTCCCAATTTCCATCGCTAATGTAAAACCCATGGGTATAGAACGCTTTCGTATTGTTAAAATATCTCTTCAGGAAATTAATATTTTATTTAACGTCAGTCTTCTGAGTACTCTTTTTAAATGACGTCTCTTTTTTTCTTAGTTGTCAAAATATGTCTAAAATATATGCAATGATGGATTAGTGGCGCAGCAGAGAACCAATTGACACCGCTAACTTTAATTAGTATTCTTTGTCTTATTTAAGGACAGAGTTTCCCAGATATATTCCAGATCCATTTCCCAGATATAGTTTCCCAGACTGTTCCACCACTGTATATGCTTAGTTTAAAATTTTATGTGCTGTGAGTATGATTTCAACACTTCAAATAAAATTAACTGTTTATTTCAGAAAAAAATTTAAAACTAAGAAAAAAGGAACATCCTTTTAGAAGAGTATACAGAAAAAACAAGTTAAAAATATTCATTGCCTGAGGAGATATTTTAAATATACGAATGCATTCCATAGGTTTAACATAGGGGAATTGGAATGCTGACTGACTAATTTATTTAAGAGAAAATTGAAAGACATTCACAGGCGATGAGTACCTTTTACTAGCAAAAATATTATTCCGGAGCATGACTTAACGGAATCAGTGCCTTGGAGGGTTACTGGTCCTTTAGTGGCATGCCGAAGGCAATCCCGCCAAGTGGAAATTTTTGAAGTGTCACACAGTATCATTTTCTTGACTGTAAAATCGCTATTTGAAAACTGATCAGGAAAAGCCTGCTTGTCAGCATTAGGCAAAACGAAACGAGCATTCGTATTTAAAAATAATGCCTAGATGGAACTTCATTTTTTTCGTGTGAATTCAACATTACAGAAACACAATGACTTGTGTTTCAAAGAATTAGTTTGCAACCTGGTAGTAGGCGGCTTAAAATATGTTTTTAAGAATAATGTAGATTTAGTCTAGATTGATATACTCATCAATGACTGACCCACTTTTCACAGCACAAGAAATGATTTATAACTTGCTTAGCGATATAAGGAAGAGATCCACATTCACGAATTTATAGCCTTGAGTTGCAGCGATCGGAATTATATGCGGGTTTTTTTTCGGAAGAAAATTCTAGACCACATCATATTTGTTGCAGGTAAATGACAATTTCTGTTTCCACGAAGTAAACTTTTGAATGTATTTATTATACACTGCTCAAAACAATTAAAGGATATTGCAATTTTAGGTGGATTTTGTATCTGGGAAACTTTTTAGCTGATTGATACATGGTAGACAGACATAGTAGGTTATATGAGAATAAATTACACATGTTTGGCAGAAAAAAATGCATTTTATTGCGCATTTGTGTACAAAAGGAAAAAAACACAATTTGTGCATATGAGAAAAAAAGAATAAGAAAAGGTGTTTTCTTCAAAGAAAATCATTTTCAGTAGGGGTTATGGTTTCCACGGGAGGCCAGCAACGTTGAACACCTTTGAGGCATGGACTCAAGGAGGTTATTAATGACGAGTTGGGGTATTCTGCCCCACTCTTCCAGAAGAGCTCTTTCCAGTTCTTGGAGAGTTTGTGGAGGTTGTTGGCGGCCAGAAACTCGTCTTCCTAGAGCGTCCCAAACGTGCTTGATTGGATTCATGTCTGGAGAACACGCTGGCCATTCCATTCGAACGATTCCTTCCTCGAAAAGGAAATCCTCCACCAGGTTTGCACGATGTGGCCTGCAGTTATCGTCCATTAAAATGAAGTTATCTCCGATTGCTGCAGCGTAAGGAACTACAATAGGTCTGAGGATCTCATCCCTATATCGGCGACCAGTCAGAGCTCCATCTCGAATGATGTAGAGGTCAGTGCGCCCGTCAATGGAGATGCCACCATACACCAACACTCCTCCACCGCCAAATCTGACACTTTCGTGCACGAACGCAGGATTATTCCTACTTCCACGGTCCCTCCAGATGAAAATACGCCTATTATCCGGATGCACAGAAAAACGGGACTCGTCAGAAAACAGAATATTGCTCCATTCATTTCTCCTCCAGTTGACATGCTCGGTTGCCCACTCCCTGCGGTCGCGACGATGCCTTGATGTTAATCTAACACATACCATCGGTCGGCGAGCATACAGACCTACAGCATGGAGCCGGTTTCGGACAGTCTGAGTTGAAATCGTGGTGCCTGTAGCCGAGCGAAGGTGTTGGAGAAGAGTAGCGTTCATGTTTCGGTGTCTCCGAGCTGTTAACGCTAAATACCGATCTTCATTGGGCGTTGTTGCCCGTCTACGACCTTGCCCTGGTCTTCGGCCTGCACATCCACTCTCCAAAAAACGGTTCCAGATCCTGGAAATGGCACTTTGTGACACTCCAATGGCTTGCGCTACTTCGGCTTGAGTTTGGCCCCCTTCTAACCTATCAACAATTCTCCAAGCTTCTGAATCTGTCAAATGACTTCGCTGAGACATCGTACTCATCGAAACAAAGCAATCACTGAATGCCGATCATCCTTGTCTTCATTCTCTTTCATCCAGTTGAAAGTCAAATTCCATTCGCTGCCGCTGAAGCGACGTTTTTGACGTCGAACTCAAAATTTGCATACTCCACAGTTTGAAAAACAGAAAAATTTGCATTTGTGATTCTCTTCTTCTATTTTCGGCAAAAAAAATTTCGTTTATATCTTTATTTTATATAAAACTTCAAATATCCTTTAATTGTTTTGAGCAGTGTATTTTCCAGACTTAACACGACCAAGCACGTTGGAGGGGCGTATTCTAGGGAAAATGGTCCATGGCCCACTAATAACTCCTGAGAAATAATTCAGCATCTGTAAAACCCTATTCTATAATTGTCGGAGAGAATATCCCAATCCTTATTTGATAAACTCACTGATTCTATGCCTAATAGGTACGCGACGTTGTTTTGGTCTAGAAGAAGCCACACATTTTACAAAAACTTACTTTTGTCTGATAAATACTTTATTTTTTCATAAAATGCACAAATTGTGAATTTGTGCTTTGCAACAAACGCAAGAAAAAAAATTATTATTCGTTTTTCATACGTCATATTGCTTTTCTCATATCTCACAACACGCTTGAATCTTGTATCAGATAACATAACTTTTATTAGTCCTCATTTTGTATTCATATCCTAGCTTCAGCTGCTAGTTTTCAGTAGTTATTTTTTCCATGATTCATGTGTTGTAAATTTTAAGGAATTATTGCGCATACATAAAAAAAAAATTGTAAATTCCAACTAGAATTTTTTCACACATGTTTTTTAAGCGACAGAGTTCCTCATTGTTTCCATCTCCCTCCCCTCTCCGAAAATTATTATAACAATTTTTAACAATAACATGATTATATTGGAAAGAAACCCTTCATGTCATGAAGAAAATCGACTATTGATTTTAGAAAGCAACTGAAAACTAGATTACTCTAGCGCTGATAACTTTTTGAATGTTTCATGATTATTCGGCTGGTCTTTTTATACGAATTGCTGTATATTTGCATCTAAATTAAGAGAAAAAAATCTTTGGTATCATTCGCGAATACGCAGTTAAAAAGTGTTTCATACAAAGGGTCATATTTCATCAAATATTTAATTTATTCATATTCAAATTCCATTATGTTGTTTTTTTAATGTACATTGTCAAGTTTTCTAAATGTGGCGTTAAATTTGGTTGAAAACCTTGCATGTTACAAACATAAAACTTGCTAAAATTTCTTGAAATTTTTAAAGAAATTTTAATATTTACATGAATATACGTTCTAGTCTTACACAAACGAACACAAATGTTGTACAATATCCACATATATGCTGCAGATACAAATTATTTATAGGTTTTTATTTTACAGAGTGATTCCAAATATAACTTTTTTCTTAAATTTTTTGTTGGTTCCTTATTTGTCAAACCTTCACTTAACCTTCACTTAACCATCAAACCTTCACTTAACCATCAAACCTTCACTTAACCTTCACTTAACCATCAAACCTTCACTTAACCTTCACTTAACCATCAAACCTTCACTTAAAAACCTGAAGTAAACATTATATTAATATTCCGAAGTTTCGGAAGAATTTCTCAAGTATTCCTCTAGATAGTCCACAAAGTTTCTAAAATAGAAAGTGTCCGGTGATTTTGACTATACAGTGTATGTTATGTTTGCACAGTAATCTCAAATCATATACAGTGATCTCTCTCTTATACGCGATGTTCAGTAATTACATTCTCATACCACTATTTTAAAACAGTGAAATTCGATTTATAAACTCTGCGATTTAAAAAGGCGAAAATTACCCTAAAAAACTGATGCTGAAAAATGATTTCGCGTATAAGTGAGAGATCACTGTACTTTTATAAGAAATTCTAAATCTTTGAACACAATTTATAAATGTCACTTCTTTAGAAAAAAAAAAAAAGTTATATTTCTGATTTTTTTTTTTTTTTTTTTTTTTGTTTTATGGAAAATTCTTTTTTTAACGGAATATTTTACGAAATGTCCTTGTTTTGTTTTTTTTCTGTTCTTTTTAGAAAATCGAATGTCTATTTTGCGTGTAAAACAAAAATGGACAGGGATAAACGTATTACTTTCTTCAAAAATATGTAAAATAATCTTAGAAATACAAAAAGAAAAAGGAAAAAGAAAACTAAAAAAATGTCATTAAATGGCGTGTAGTATTTCTGCTAATACTTTAATCCCTCAAAAAATACTTCAAGGCTTATTAATGTCAAATGTGTTTTAATTAAATCTAAAAAAAATTATGTTGTCAAAAAACCTATTATTTGCACTGTGTAAAAGACTTTTCATTGAAATTCTATGAGAAAAGCGCTTTCGGTTGTTTAAACAACAACAAACAAAGCTTCAAAGATTTTTTAATTAAATTCTTTCACTCGATCTCAAAAAAGTTTTAATGACATATTGTGAAAAATAAAAATCTATCAATAAGATACCACACAAATGGACATTTCTTTTAAATCGTCGTTTTAAAGACCATTGATGTACATAAAAGTAAACAAGATGACAATATAATATTATTAATTTCCAATACTTGTATTTTTTTTTTCAAAGTCAATAATATACAGGGTGAGAAGAAATAAATGCCCCAATTTGTATATTTAATAATTCATTAACTGTAATAAATATGAATATGCCATTTACATCTGGTAGCACTTAAATTTTATATACTGTAATTTTAAAAACAATTCAAATTTTCGTCAATAGATGGCGCTGAAACATCTCAAACATAAGAATGCTCACATTTTCCATGAAATTCGTACCAATTTCCAATAGTACTATTATATTTTTAAAGTCAATAATATACAGTGTGACAAGAAATAAACGCCCCAATTTGTATCATTAATAAATCATTAACTGTAATAAACATGAAGATGAAATAAGTGACATTTACATCTGGTAGCTCTAAAATTTCATATACTGTAATTTTAAAACAGTTCAAATTTTCGTCACCAGATGGCATGCAACATCTTAAACATAAGAATGCTCATACAAATATCAAAATTCAAATCTTTTTTATAGTTTTACGTTTTTACAGTTTGAGACGGTACAGCGCCATTTATTGACGAAAATTTTAACTATTTTTGGAATTAAACTCTATGAAATTTAAGAGTTACAAGACATAAATGTCACTTATTTTATCTGCATATTTATTATAGTTAATGAATTATTGGATATTCAAATTGGGGGATTTATTACTTGTCGCCTTGTAGTTAACAATATTAAAATAAGTTTAAAAGAAATTATAAACTAATTTAACTTCAAATTATTTTTTTTCTAATTTAAGTAATAAGATTCAAACATTCGAATAAGATTCAAATATTCGTCATATTGACAGTGACAACGGTATGACCAATAAATTTCGTTTTCACTGCTATTATTTTTTGCTATTAAACATCGTGCAATTTAAATTTTTGTACCGTCGAACAGAAAAGATGTACTTTCAACTATTAATTATTCACAATTTGGTACATAGTTGCTTTTGCAGCATGTTTGAAACCATATTTCTATTTACTGATTTTTTATGGTTTTAAAATAATTTTCAAGCACGATTATCTCTAAATAACGCTTTCTGTCAGGGCTCCCAACAGGTCCGCTCTTTGTATACCAGTATTGTCTGAGGAAAATTTTGTTTTCAGATTTTTCTTGCAAATTTCGTAGAAACCTAACCTGAAGGCTGGGCCTGATTACCGACGAGGCACATTTCCACCAGTAAAAAAGAATAGACATTTTTTCCTTATTCATGGCTGCATAAATAAAGCGTTTTAAAAAGACGAAAATTTCTATCAAATTTTACTGGTAGGAGTGGGCCCCGTCGGTAATCAGGCCCGGCCTGAAGGTTTTTTCTATTGCAAATATTAAAGAAACTTACGACATTTTTTTTTCTTAGAATATGCTGGAATTCAAAACGCTGACCATTTGGGAGCCCTGTCTCTTGTACACCAGGCATATTTAACTAGGGTAGCTAGGTTTCGATTGCCTGGGTTTACTTAAAAATTGAAAAATGAAATTAATTTTCATTAGTGTTTTCGCAGATTTAATTTTAAGCAAAGTGACACAGATTGTAACTTTTTTGCCTTTATATCAAATCCAGTGCTTATTATACTACTCTACGATAATAGCTAAAACATGTATTTATACATCCAAATTTAAACAAAATTAAAAAAAAATAAAATAAAAATGGCCATATTTTTAGTTAAAATTTTATTTATTTAATTTTTATTATAGGTAAAATTTTAAATTGAAATTTTTACTCTCCCTAAATACTTCTGAACACGCAAAAAATAATAATTTTTAAAATCATTACACAATATCACTTTATTTTCTCCTAACAACTAACTAATTTTCTCAGAAACAAATGCAATATATATAATGTTTCGTATCTATAAGTGCATCCTTTCTTGTACAGTTGTACCTTCTGCATAACTATACCCTTAATTTATACTGATACATGTAGCATCTACACATTCCTTGTCTATAAACATACGCTGTTTTACTCATTGACATTTTCATCAGATATTAACGAGGGAAAGAATGAGAAATTGAAAACTGAAATATTCAGTTCTGCTTTAAATATTGGAAAAGATGATGAATAATGCATTAAAGTTCGGAAGATATTCCCAAAGAATGCTTTATTATTTTGTCTTGCTATCGACATTTGATTACACGAATAACTTATGACCGTTTGATCTCTTCTTGCATGTTATTAATATTTCAGGACTGCTATTCAATATTCTAGAACAGTGAAATACATTTTTAATGGCAAGAAATATATCCTAGATTATTTTATCTCTCTCAATAAAATTCTAAAACCCTCTAAGCTATTTCAGCAGTCTTTTTCCGTCATGTAAATTCTAATTTTAAAGGATCGTCTCGCAAAATTTTGAAATTTATGTTGATTTTTTTTTGTGCGCAAGATAAACAAATATGTAACTTATTCAAATATAAATGAATCGGTCACTTTGAAAAAGCGTCATCTCTAGTTTTTGAAATTTTACAAGAGAAGCAAAACACTGATTATAAGGTAATTTATATCTTGGATTTTCTTGTAAGTTATCAGAATTTTTATTGGTAGGCAGGGTGATTTGTTGGATGTGGGATGAATAGTGGTGAGACATCTAATAAAAGTCTCAGGTTTTCATCCATCTTTCGGACTTGGTCCGTTTTCGGAGTGAACGCTTGATGTAAACATTGGCTAAAAGACAGAAGATTGATATGTCACCCGTTTTTATACAGATTCAACGGGTTGATGTTTACTGAATTAGAATCCACTAAAATCCTATTTTGCGAAGAAATAGGAGTTGACCTGTTTCAAAATGATATATTCAAATCTTCCTATGGATGCTATGCATAACTCTTATTTTATAAATCATTAAACTGAAATGCAAAAATATTGCCACACGCTTTAAAACTTCGCCAAATAAAAATAATTAAAAATAACGCCAAAAGGTGCTATTTTGCACCATTTACTCCTACTTTGCTGCAACCCCAATTTGCATAATCACGCTCCGAAAACTATCAAAATTGATACGCGCAATGAAATTCTTTATCAGCATCATATTTTTAACAATATTTGCAGAATTATATTAATTTAAATAATGCTAATATTGCAGTGAACCTACAGCATAGTCAACAGATATATCAGTTCATGGCGGTGAGAAAGTTAAAAGGTTAACCTTATGATGAGCGAATAACTGTTTTCTACCATTACAATTTCACAAGAACTTTGAAAACCGTTACTGCTAACAATTGAAGAATTTTCTTCCCTGTTATTGATGGTAGATTCCATGTCATCAGATACCCGATTATACGATATACGAAGTATATCGTATAACCTTCGTATATCTCCGTTAACATTTCGACGCACTTCTTTCGACTTCATAAAGGTGTTGTGGCGGTAATTCCGAAAATCTGGACGAAAAAGTTTTTAACTTAAAATAAATTAAACAAAGCTTTAATCTTTTCCCCTCCACTAACACCTATACGGTGACATACTAAGTTTAATTCCCAAATGTCACAGTGGCACAGAAATTTTGAAACAAAATTTTCGATTTATTATATACACGAACAAATGAACTGATTTATTTTCAATTAAATTTGATCGAATACTCCGGTGCCATTGGGACATTTAGGATTAAACTTAGTATGCCACATATAGGTGCCAGTGGAGTGCAAAAAAAGTTAAGCATGTAAAAATGTTAATAAATGACTGCCATAACGCCAAAAGGTGCTATTTTGCACCATTTACTCCTACTTTGCTGCAACCCCAATTTGCATAATTGTGGGAATTATCAGAGGTAACAACAACTATAATACGAACTCAATGAATTATTACGTTTCACGAGCAGCGATAAAGGCGATGATCATGCAAGACCCAGAAAAGCACGCCAGCACGAGCAGTTGTTCTATAGTTTTTCTCGGATATGGTTGTTGGTGGAATGAGTATGCAAGGCTTGCCAAAGTTTGCTAACTATTATTTGTATTGAGATACGAATGTTTGTATTATTCAGGAATATTAACGCAAGTATATAGTTGTGTGTGAATCCGAGCTGTATTTGTTGTTATGTTATTAAATCTGTTTTGTATATATTATATTGAATCTTTGTTGTGGATAAAGTAATTATTACTCATCATAATCCCACATAATCATGCTCCGAAAACTATCAAAAACGAAACGCGCAATGAAATTCTGTATCAGCATCATATTTCTAACAATATGCCATTATTACTAAGCTGCTGCGGTAGTTAATCCCTTCTGCAGACAGGAATTTATACAAGTTTTCCAAAAGCATATATTTCGCGAAAATTTCATCGAATTTCATCCAATAAATGCTGAGATGCACCTCACAGAAATCGCGAATAA
This sequence comes from Maratus michaelseni, assembly GCA_963931845.1. NCBI lineage: Eukaryota > Metazoa > Arthropoda > Arachnida > Araneae > Salticidae > Maratus > Maratus michaelseni. Next base: position 66,876,811 of record OZ007594.1, read on the forward strand.
CGGAACACAGTAGCTCCATTTCTTGAGCTACATACATTAGAACCTTATAAGCATTTATGTAAGCCAATGCATAAAGTCTAACTTAATATAGCATTTGTTGAACTTCCTTCTCTTTGATGTCAAAATATCACTATTACGAAAATCGTGAAAATTACAGCATAGCAGCAGCACCGGTTGCATGATGAACTCCCAAAACTAATCATCTCTAATGATGATGATAATAATAATAATAATGATAATAATAATAATAATGATAATAATAATAATAATGATAATAATAATAATTTTCTAATCAGCTCTAGTTTTTGTATGGGATAACAGAATATGACGTACAAAAATAAATTACGTGGGATTTTAAAACTTTACATCTGCATAACCCCTAAACTGCTTGATCGATTGATTTCTCGTTTTGTATCATAAGGTAAAATGTGTCAAAGAGTCGAATTATGTTGTCAAAATTAGATGTTGATGTTGAAAATTTCAAAGTTTAATACAATTTTTGTATGAAGAGTGTCCTCTAAACTTATTTTGTAATCGTACATTGAAAGAAGATATACTTGTCAATCGAATGGCTATTTTCGTTTGCCAGTGCCTGTATTTGCCGATTCAATAGATTAGGTTTTTGTTAGACCGGCTCTACAATATGTGTGGAATTTTATGACAAGAAAGTGTTGAAAATATAAAAATTTATGTTCATATTTAAAGTTCAGTTTATTAGTTTTTTTAATGCATTATTCTTTGCTGCAAACAGATTTCACTAGTTCATGGTATATTAGTTGATCGACATCCAGCAATAAAATTAATAATTGCTTCAATGACATTAAAATGATCAATCGATCTCCCATTATTAAAAGTAAAGCAGAATTTTCTCATGCAAGCACAGCTGTGGATTATTTTTAAAGAAGATTATACAAATATTTTTAAAACAGACTATTTGTATCATGTATGGGTTATTTTTGAGTAAATGATAAAAATATTATGTACTTAAGATAGGTTTAAATTGCATCATTATTAAGAACAAATATTTTTTGAGTTTTTTTTTTAAATCATCATTATTATTTTATCATCAAATTAAAAAGTTTATAGTTTTAGTCATATATTTCTTTCAATCCATTACCAAACATTTTTTCAGTAAATCTGTTTTTCGTTCAGAACAGAAACAAATTGTCAAAGGTGTATTTTCTAACTGAATATTCGAAAGGTAAATGCCTCTGCTATCATTTTACAATCATTAGTAAACTTAACCGAAGATGTGTATGTAATAAATGAGTAAAAATATAACGCGCGAACTTCTCTGAAAGTTCATCTTTTCCGTATTTCATTCAAGAGACATTGATATCCTAAAAACTTTGGACAGAAAATGTAGATTGTTTGATGTAGCGTATTATTTTCATTGTTAATTATTTTGTTAATACACATAAAAATTTATTTATGTTTATGTTAAGTAATGTTTTATTTAAGCAGGGCTCGCAGCGTCCTATATTTTTTTTATATATTAGACACCACTATTTTCAAACTACAAATTTCATGGTAGATTTCTTTAAAATGTGCAATATAAAGATATTGTGAATATTATATTTTGAAAATAGTGGTGGGGACACGGAGGAAGATAGATGGAGGGGAAAGTAAGGTTGAAATTTTACAATACAGTTTTTCTCCTCATAGACGGCGCTACGGTAAACTGACGGCTGTCTTAGCCTGCTTCTGCAATGCTTTTCAATGCGAAAAGCATTCATTTTTTAAATGTTTTTGATTGAAAATTTGAACTTTAAAAAAGTCAAACAAGTAGAAATTTCATTAAATAAAGTTTTCTTCTCAACATGCATATATTTTAATAGATATTTGGCGTTTCGATTGCTTTTTATAACTCTTTAAATAAGAGTTCATCCTGACAAAAACATCTGAATAGTCATTTAAAAATAAATATCCGGATATTGTACTGCGAAGAAATACGGAATGGACGTATAATTTTTACAGATTAAAAGTATTATTCAAATTTTCTGAAATAAGTTTTAATCTTGCTTATATATCGATAACCTTTGAATAATTTAATAACTCATAACATTTTTATATCTATGCAATTAATATTATGTACATTTAAAAACAAATTTTTATCTTAATTATTTGGGAAATAAAACTTGAATAAATAATAGGGTCAATTAACTAATTTTTGCAAGAATCGTAAATTGTGACTTAAATATAATGTTAGTTATGAATGGTCCAAAAACTCTTTTTTTTTTTTTTTTTTTTTTAATCATACATAAATGCTTCCTCTTTCATACACACTTACACACTGCTACAGATAGAAAAGGTAACATACTTACCTTACAATTTGAAAATTATACAGTTATTAAAAACAATATATACTTAAATCTTTTTTTCTTTGTGAATATTAAATTTGTTATTTAAATTGGTTCTTTTTCCTAATTTACAATCAATAAAATTTTTTGATTTAATTGAACAGCCAAGTAATGAAATTAAATTTTTAAATTACACTTATGAGAGAGGCAAATATATATATATTTTTAAATTAGTTCTTGCATTTGCACTTCGGAATGAAGCCCCAAAATACTTTTTAGTATAATATATTAAAGTATAATATAAAGCACTCACCTTTGGAGCTCAAAACATATTTAATTTTTTTTCTCTTCGATTTTTCTTTTTTTTATCTCATCATCATAGCCCGATTTACATCCCGGAATAAAACATTTATACCCCATCTTAAATTTATGACATATAATTGCTATAACTAAAAATAATCGAGTAAAATACTTTCAGAATTTAACATGTAATCTAATGAGATTCTGTTTAAAGACAGCCGCCAAAATTTTACAGCACCCTCTTTCGTTAAAAAAATCTGACTTGCATTTTCGATATCATCACCTATTCTAGTTTCCCCTCCAGGTTCTTTCTCCGTGGGTGGGGATTATTAAAAAAAATATAGGACACATGCGACCTCTAATTTAAGCCTTCTGTCTCACGTTGTGAACGTATACAAAGTCGTTGAAATGATTTCCAGCATTTTTGAGGCAATCCCTTTGAAAATAGTAACTGTAATAATAGCAGAGATTATTGGCCCGCGAATGTTTTGAGCCGCGGATTATAGGCCGAAAAATACGGTACTATGTCAGAACCCGCTTCAAAAACCTTTCGAATGATACCTTTTTTCGTCGTTGTTTGTTTTGCAAATTTATAGAAATAAGGGTGTTGACACCAGAAATAATATTCATGATAATTAATTACAATTGATAATCATTGTAATTAAGGAAAAAAATGTTTTATTAAATTGAACTTTTCTTATAGATTTTCTGCTTTTCATTAAATTTTACTAATCAATTGTTTTTTTGGTTTTTTTTGTATAATGGAACTGCATTTTAGAAAATAAAAACATTATTATGCGCTTCCGTAAGCAAGAAGTAAAATCTGCTGAATCACAGGTGAAATCAAAGTGAATAAATTTTTACATATATATAAATATAAAAAGAATTCGTGTGATATATCCATATAAATTCAAATAACATTCTTTGGGATGCTTAACAAATAACATTCTTTGGGAAGAAATGAAAAAGATCATTTTTTTTTATTACTTAATAAAAGTGTCTTTAGTCGCGTGGAAAAACAATAACGTACAATCTCCTTATAGGTGATTGGCAAATATTCGTATGTTATGATTATTGGAATTTCAGTTTGGATAATAAAAAGAACATTATTATACCTGCTAATCTCAACGCTTTTTTGCTGAAACTTTTAAAGAATAGAAATCTCCGCCTAATTTAATCTTCGAATTTCTGCGAATAAATAACATAAAGATATCTATTCAAAAAAGTGTTAGAAAGAAATAGTAAATTTATGCATTATGCCCTTAACCCTTTGAGGGGCGTTGGTATATATTATATACCACCCAATTTTAATATGATTCGAACCAGAAACATTTAATTAAATTTTACTCTTTTAACTTTGACGGGGAAAAGTTGAAAAATTGCTTTTCCATATTTTTTGAACTAAATTCTTTCGTAAATACCGGTGTGAATTCGATGTTACAGGAACCCAATTGCTTGCCCCTCAAAGGGTTAATAACCGATAAATAAAAATTACTGAATAATAGATAACAGTAAAATGATATGGTTCTTTACATATATTTATATATATAAATGAAATGAACTTCATGGCATATTTCCAGGTAAATCTTTTTGGTATCCCGTCATAAAAATCAAGAGCTCAAACTTTACCATAAAACACTTCCCAATCCTGAGATGTGGGCAATTTTTATGTGATACGTTCTATAAAAAATATTGCATGAGAAGTTGCCTGGAATTTATATCCTACAAATATCTTAGTAATATTTCTAGTGAGAGAATAAAAAAAGACTTACTTAAATTATTAATAAAACATCCCTTTGTCGCAAAAAAGAAAAAGAATCGGAAAGTTTAATCCTCTTAGAGAGGATTGGCCCACATTCTTATGTTATGATTATGAATAATGGAAAAGTTAATATTAATCTTAGTTCAAACGAAATCCCTTTTATTCGTAGATTAAAGATTGTTCGTCTATATACTGATAACTATGATTTTATTTGTTACTAAATAAATTATTTTGTATGCTTTTTGTTTTTCCCATGTTTTTTTAAAAAATTAGTCTTAAATTCGGAATGAATTATTTCTTATATATATACTAGCTGTCCCACCCAGCGTTGCCCGGGCCCGTGATAAAACGTTAAATAAAACCCAAATTTGTATTATTTAATATATTTTACCCGATTTTGTATAAATTTATATCTTTAATAACAAAATCGCAAAATCGTAAAAAAACATTTACTCCTTTTTTCAAGTATGATCATTATATAGTTTTTTAAAAATAGCTTTTCTAGTCCAAGTCCTTTGAAATTTTCAATGGCCTTAAATATAACGGTTTTACGTCAGAAATATTGTTATCTGGTGGTAAAACAAATATGTTTTCTTTTCGCGTCGGGTCCGTTAACATAACAAAAATAGTATTCGTTGAGCGATATCTTTGAAATTTTAACCGTTTATAAATATAGCTTTTTCCATGTCCTCTATAAAATTATGTGAAAATGTATGAATTTTAAATATTGAAAACGTAATTGAAACCGAGCGTGACTGCAGAAAACATCCCGTTATTATGGGTTTTCCCCGAAAATATTCCAGATTTTATTATTTTTTTTAATACTCGTTCTCGTCCGAACGCTTCGAAATTGTTGTAGGTGATGTAAATCTGGTCTATCGATAGTTCTAAAAATATTGTGTCAAAAAACGAACGTTTAGTAACTTTTAGCGCAAGAAAAGTAATCTTCTGGTGAGGCGCGAAATGATCTGCGTTCGCTGGTGTTTTTGAAAGGGTTAAAATCCGTATTAAAAACAGCAATTATACCCACAATGTAAACACATTGATAAATTTCGTTACTACCGAGGTGCAATAAACCAAATCACAGTTTTAAAACATTAAAACAATTAGATGTTAAGATACATGAGCTTTCGGCTAAACATTAGCCATCCTCAGATGAAACACCAGCAGTCGAAAAGACGCGGCTCTGAATGGCGCGCTTTTGGACAGGCTGGGAATGGGCGAAACCAAACAGCTATGAACCGAAGGGAGCGACGGAAGTCGGGATGATACCATTACAAGCTGGGGGAGAGGGGGTCAGCTGAAACCGAAAACCCCAGTTATACCTAGTACATTATACCAAATACGAAGGATCTGACAAGATAATACATCATTACATGTATTATCACCTCTTTTCAAAATCTCTAGGGACTCTCTGATTATGCAACTATTATACTGTGAACTTCGTGAAATTATTTTAGCTTTACTGAAAAATACATCAATATCTTTAGCTTGATTTAATCTGGATAAAGCAGTGGATAATTTTCCTTTATTCATGTCAGCTGTATGTTCCTTAATCCTTTCCTTTAATTTGCGAGTTGTCATGCCTATATATGAATATATTTTAGAACTGCCATTAACTTTAAAAGGAATAATATATATGCCAGATTTATCTCGGTTATCAATACGGTCAATCATTCTATGTACCAGATATTTTAGCTTTGTTGGGGGCTTAGCGATAAGAGTTACATTATATTTCTTTAAAGCGTATTTAATCCGCTCAAACAGATGCGGGATATAATCAATACTGTAGAATTTTGAAGATTGCATATCTTTTTTAACTATTGTAGCTTGTTTATTTCTGTGCTCATAAATTAACTTATTAATAAATTTGTTTGAAAAACCATTTCCATATGCAATCACTTTAATTTTGTTCAACTCATCATTTAAATAACCTTCTGAACTAACCTCAAATGCCCTTTTGATATAAAACCGATATGCTGCTGCTTTGTAATTAAACGGAACATTACTATTGTATGATATTGTGTTATTGGATCTGCAAGGTTTTCTATAAATTTTCCTATCAATGCTACGTGTTGAAATATTTTTAATAAGCTCTATATCTAAAAATGGTAACGAACTATTTTCTTCAATTTCGCAAGTAAATTGTATATTTTTATCTATACTGTTGGCATGCGCCAGAAAATCATTTAATGTAGAGATACCGTGATTCCATATGATCAGTATGTCATCGACATACCTAACCCATAATGCAGGTTTTACGGGGGATGTAGAAATAATAAGTTCTTCCAGAGGTCGTAATTTTAATTCTGCCAGTAATCCAGATATAGGTGAACCCATAGGGGCTCCCTGAGATTGTTTATAATAACATCCGTTAAATAATAAGAAAACATTGCTATTAGTAATTAAGTTTATACCTGAAATCAGAGTCTGTTTAATGCTGTCATTATAAGCTGGGTTATTTATAATGCTATTTTCGATGATAGGTTTATCTTCCTGAACATCAATAGAAGGATACAGAGATTTAATGTCAAAACTTGCTAGAATGCTGTTATGTTCCAGTTTAAAGTCTTTAATTATGCTAACTAAATCTGCAGTAGAATTGACTACATGCTCAGTGGGGGGTAGTATTGATTTAAGTAGTGGTACAAATGATTTCTCTATTATGTATGTTGGTGCTGTACATTTTGAAACAATAGGGCGGAGGGGGAAATCTTTCTTATGGTCTTTTAAACGCCCCTGTAATCGGGGGGTGACTGCAGTTTTATTAATAGCCAGTTTTATTTTAATGTCACTTGGCCATGTACCATGTTTAATCAGTTCCTGAGTTTTCCTATTAATATTGGTATTAGGATCCTTGTTCAATTTTTCACAATTCATATCGGTAATGCATTGCTCCATTTTAGTGATGTAATCCCGAGTAAACATAACTGCTAACTTATTTGATTTATCTGTTTGTATAATGGTAATGTCTGACCTATTTTTAGATTGTTTAATAATATTAGTATGTTTATCTTGTTTATGAGTCTTTTCCGTTAAGTACCTCTGGACATTATTGTATAACATGCTCCTAATTTCATCTTTATTATTATTGTCCATTTTATTAACAATCAATTCACAATCTGTAATGATATTCATTATGTTTGGCTGTTTTTCAAACATATGTTTAGGTCCCAAACTTAAAGTATTGTGTAGTCTTTTATCCAGGTCAAGATTGGTAAGATTGATATACTGTACTAGTTTTTTCTGTGGTATTTTATAATACATATTATCTTTAAGTTTGTTGAACTTCCGATATATATAATTTCTTCCTTTCTTATACGCTGATTAGTACGGTAGATGTCTACTATGCGTAGAAAATCATCAAAATCTGTATGCTCCAAATATTTTGTTAAGTTATTGTAAAGATACAACATTTTTCCTGAAAGTTGATCAATTAATTTAAACTTACTTCTTATGATCGCCTTTAAGGTCAAAAAATCTAGTTTAAATGCAACTGTAGGTATGATACTATGAACAAGCTTATTACTATTTTTCAAAAACGTAGGTATAATTTTAGATCCTTTACATAACTGCAAAAATCTAATATTAATAATTTCTCTGTCTAATCGCAACCTTTCTGTCCTGAATTTCCTCATTACTTCTGTGCGTTCTGACATATCCAGTATCGATAAAATACAAATAAAAATATATAGAAAAATCTATGTAAAACACGAACGTCAAAATTCACCTTAACAAATTTTATAAACACAATGTAAACACATTGATAAATTTCGTTACTACCGAGGTGCAATAAACCAAATCACAGTTTTAAAACATTAAAACAATTAGATGTTAAGATACATGAGCTTTCGGCTAAACATTAGCCATCCTCAGATGAAACACCAGCAGTCGAGAAGACGCGGCTCTGAATGGCGCGCTTTTAGACAGGCTGGGAATGGGCGAAACCAAACAGCTATGAACCGAAGGGAGCGACGGAAATCGGGATGATACCATTACAAGCTGGGGGGAGGGGTCAGCAGAAACCGAAAACCCCTTTAAACTCGGTAGTAACGAAATTTATCAATGTGTTTACATTGTGTTTATAAAATTTGTTAAGATGAATTTTGACGTTCGTGTTATATAGATTTTTCTATATATTTTTATTAGTAATTTATACCGTCTATTACAAGAAGGTTTCAGATTTAAGAGCATACGTTTGGTTTGCCTGTATCTTTAAAATTGTGCTATTGGAGGGCGTTGGCGTAAGTGAAAAACTTAAGCCCGGGAAAATGACCCTTTTCAAAAATGTTCTTCAAAAGGTTAACATAATTTTTATTTCGAATTGATTACGGAATTTGAGACGTAAGAGTGCAATCTTTCAGAATATGCTTTTCGTTTTTAAATAAACCAAACGGTTTGAGCAATATAATTTAAAACATAATTGCGAAACAAACGCATTCTTCATGCAAATGGTTCAGGTGCACCAAGCCAGACATTGGACAATCCACACCTAAATTTTCAGACTTCTATGTGGGCTAGATTTCGCTAGCTAGCGCAGACAAACAGACAAACAGAAACACACACACACACACAGAGCGAAACTTTATTTTATTAGTATAGATGTTCATAGATGAGCAAAGATTATATAGCGCGAAGTGCTCTGAAAAGTGCGTTAGCTTTGTTTATCCTGTGGCTTTTGCCACCTCCTTAGCTTAGACTGCCCTTTACCCTGCTTTATTCCAATATCTATTCGTGAAATTCTGAAATCATTGAATGGCACCATCGTTTTCAAATAATTGTATTTAACCCTTCTTTGCATGAGTTTTCTTTTACAATTGTGTTTTTTTATACATATATTAAATATTAGACACTAGAAATTTTAAGATAATTTTTAATTTCGTTCAGCAACATAGTTCACGGGAAATTTACTGGATTAATATTTCTATATAAATATAGTGGTGGCGAATAAGTTGATTTATTTATTAAAATTTAAATAAACAGTGATAGAAATTTACATCACTATGCAATTAAGGGTTAAAAATAAGTAAAAGCTTCTTTTCACATACTTAATAAAAGGAAAAATTCTGGTGCCAATGTGACATTTAGCGATTAAAATTAAATGCTCTAAAAATGAACCATTACCCTTCAAGGAATTAAACAGTGCTTTATGTAATTTTTCTACTTAACTCTTTTTACTTTTAAAATTTTTATTATAATTTAAATGTAATTTAATATTTTTTACAAATTTTAATTATTTATATTACTTTCTTAAAATTGATGTTCTACCATTTTTCATTAACATTAATTCTTTAAATTTATTGATAATTCAATGCAGTCTTTTAACTAATAGTTAGACATTTTTCCCAGTGGCTGATTTAATAATAAGCCATTAACTTTTGAAAAAAAAATTATTTGATAATTCTATTGTAACTGTGGCAATGTAGAAGAAGTACAAAAACAATATCGCAGGGAATTTCTGGCAGATCCACCTATGCAGAATTTATCGCATAAAATATATGTTTGAAATGAATGAATGTTCATAGCCAACGTTCCGGAACCGCAATTGAGCAAGAATGCACCTCAACACCAAATGAAATGTTTGTTGAATTTTGTAAATTAATAGCCCACCTTTATAAGCAGTGTATTGACCAGAACGGTAACGATTTTGAACATCTGCGGTAGGAGAAAATGTTATACATTTTATGCGGTTTAAATATTAATTATATGTTAATAAAAACTAGAGTTATAATCATCCAAAGTGTGTAAGAAAGTTTCTGATTCAGCTGTAGTTACTATATGTATCCAACAATTGTAAGTATTGGTATATTCGTGATATTTATCATTGTACACACGTTTAGGCTGAACAAACTCTGGAAATCGTCTTTAGCAAACGATAATGTGTTTGAACAATTTTTTTATAATTAGAGAAAGATCAAAATATCAAATTTGTTTAAGAAAAACAACATCATAGAATCATCTCGTGAAGACTCCAGACAGACACACACAGACGTTTCCGAAGATTGAAAAGTAACTGTAATTCCACATTTTAAATTTTAGCACTGCTCCTAATTACTAAATGGATTTAACACTAGAACTACCATGAGCCGTCATTTTGACGTTTACCAAATGAACATATTCTGATTCCAACCAGAAATTTCTTTTAAAATAAATTGAACATAAAACTCACAGTATACATTAAATAAATAAGTTAAGTAGTTTTAATTAAAATTTCTGGTGTGGAATAGTTTTAAAAAACTTGAGTAAAATTTCCGATAGGTTTAGTATTAAAATTTAACAGCAAATAAAAGGAACAAAATGTATAAGTTAATTTAAATACTTCATGCTTGTTCGTGGGTCGTTCATTTTAGATTGATAAAAGGCGGAATTTCTAATATAAAAAGAAATATTTTCTTATAAAGTAAAAATAAATTTTGTTTGTGCACACAAAATGCGAAAAACACCTCACCGATCAAAATAAAATTGTTCTAAATGCATTTACTGCTGTGGAAGTAAAAGAAAAGATGCCAAAGCCTCATGCGTATTACTTTACTCTAAAGTGTTACGTTGCCCAGCAACAGTGTTACGAAATTTATTTCTCCTTGAGTGTTTTGTTTTACTTTGCTGTATTTTTCCTTTTATATGTATTATACCTTTTTTTACTTCATTAGAAAAAAACCTGATGTATTGGTTTCAATCCAATTTCATCACAAATGATAACAAATGCTATGTCTTCAATATTTTTTAAAATTGTAAAAAAATAATGTCCGTTTTTTATTTAGTTTAGTATTTATTTATTTATTTCTACACTTTTTATATTTATTTAATTATTGTTGTATTTAATTATTATTGTTTTTGTACTTATTTATTTATTTATTTATAATATTTGTATTTATTTGTTTATTTATTTATAATTTTTTGTATTTATTTATTTATTTATTTACATTTTTTTTGTATTTATTTATTTACTTATTTATAATTTTTTGTATTTATTTATTAATTAAGTTTTTCTGTTTTTCCACCAACATTTATTTTATTAAACTACTAACCTGCTCTTTCCCTAACTATCAAATGATAAAATTCCTTTATTACATTTATTGCCTATATATTTCAGTATTTCGGAAACTTTTCGCCTATGTTTTGTGAATTGTCATCGTGATATACCTTATGAAATTTTAGTTTATATTTTGTTATTGTTGCATTAATATTTGTAAGAAATTTTAGCCTTCTCACTGCCAATATTTCCATTACAAATTGATTTATTAAAATAATTCATACTTTTTAATTTTTGTAAACACCTGTGATAACATTTATGTTAAATGATAATAGACAGTGTTATTTCTAACGTTTATATTAAAAAAATAACAACTGGGTTGACTTTAATTTTGACACCAATAATTTAATTACAATTTCTTCTTTTATAATTATTCAAGATGTCGCAAATGAATTCCAAACTCATGTTTAATTTCCAACGTGTCATGAAATACCTGCTTCTTACGGCAGTTGTAAAATTAAAACAAAAAATCATATTATTACGCGAAAGGTGTGAAATATTCTGAAAGTGTACTTTCAGAGTATTTGTGACATATTATTTAGAATCCGGGGTGGAAACTATTTTAGTTACAAATTAAAACTTGATAACTTCTTCATTGACTAATAAATTGAATATTTACAACGTATTTACATGCTACTATTTACAAAATAAGTCAGTTAATTTAACATTACGGCTTAGCTCAGATGCCTTGTCGGCAACAAACTCTGTAAACATTCTACTCTTTTTGTCAGTTCTTTTGAAAGAAAAAAAAAGAAAAGGAGAGAAAATATGATGGAGTGCGTATAGTTCGAGCGTCATATATTTAGATTTTTAAAATGTATTTCTAAATACTCAGCAGTTATTTTACACCTTTTATAAGACTTCTTGCGCTGTATTCACGAAATCTAAAACGTTGGTATCAATCCAATTTCATCACTTATGATAACGCGTATTATGTTTGCAATACATTATAGGTTGTGAAAAAAAATATATATTTTCCCTTCTTTTCTTTTCTTTTTTTTTTTTTTTTTACTCTTTTTTATTCCGTATATTTTTCTTAAAATATTAATATGGTTTGGATCTTTTTACACTAAACAAAAAATGATAATGGAGCAATATTGTTTGTATTCAGTACGAATTTTGGTTATATTTTGGCTATCTTCGCGAATAATGGCAAGAATTAAAATCCGATAATGGAAATAATTACGTTTTTTAAATGATGTACTCATATTGATAAGAAATATTTTCCTCCTTCTTTTGCTAAATTTCTAATGTATATTCCATATGTCTGTAATTCTAACGAACGATTGCAAATATTTTGAATATAACTGAATATTTATGTAATAATAGCATGTCATTGAAACTATTTCAAATTTAAATCTAATATTTAACCAATATTGGTATCTGAATGAATGTTTTTCCGATGAATGAAATGTAGTCGCAATAATGACCATCAATATATTCAATGTTGATTTGTTTCTAGAGATAGAGGTAAATATATATAAAAGAGTTATACAAAAAGATCTAATAAAATATATATAAAAACTTTGTTTGGAAAGTTATTCTTTTCTAGTACTAAGTAAAAACAACATATGTGTTCACTCTTACAAAGTATTAATATTAACAATTCACCAAACAAACAAAAATCTAATTGCTTTTTATTCTATATAAGTAACAGAAAAAAGGTCAATTTTTTCTTTTGGTTTTTTTGTAAATGCTTTTTATCCTATAGAAGTAACTGAAAAAAGCCAAATTTTCCTTTGCGTTTTTTGTTCTACTTTACTCTTGTTTCTTGTTTCTAAGTATAAAGCTTTTTTCCATTGTATCTATTCAGAGAACTTTAAGAAATATATCAAACTTTATTCGAAAAATTATTCCCGTAATAAGAGAAAATAAAATATCATACCTTGTTTACTCATACAAAAGATTAATATTAACAACTCATCAATCAAAAAAGAATAATTATCTAATTGCATTTACTCCTGCAGAAGTAACATAAAATATGGTACATTTTCCTTTGAGTTTTGTTTTCTATTGTGTAGTACAATAACTTTCTATTGGTTTCAATCATTTTCATCACATGAGATAACACTATTATACACAGTCTGCAGAAATTTTTAATGTTGTGAATATATAATGTCTCTTTTTATTTTGTAAACTAGTAATTTCTTTTTTCTCTCTACTGTAGTCCACGAAAGTTAACTTGGCCTATGACCTTAAAAGATTCCGCTGTACTACAGGGAAAGGAAGATGCTAGCAGGCACAAATACAGGATGTCACTAAGGTCATTGTATATATTAATGAAATACGTTCTAAATACATTTTATATGTTGATCTGATACAATTCGTTCAACATACGTATTACTTTATTATAGTCTGCGAACGATAACCTGGCCAATGTGTTATGCAGATTTAGATGCATTTATACTTTAATTAAGGTATTATTCACTATTAGCAACTAGCAGAATTTAGTTTTTCAATTCAATGACGTTTTTATTGTACTTTATTTATACACGCATGTCAGCCTTTCAGTTTTTAAAGTCAAATAAACAGAGTTTGAACCAGAAATACTGCTTGCATTTAATTAAAAAAAGGGCAGAATATAGAAACAATCACATAATCCACTAGTTTTATTAACTTTCTGACCGCCCATCAAAAGGGAAAAATTGTAATGTTGTATTCTGTGTATTATCTTTAAATGCCAAAAAAAGATGATTTTTCTAACATGATATCAAAAATTTAATTAAGTATATGAATATAAACCTTGAGATTATTATTAATTATTCAATGTTTTAAAACTGTAGAATTATATTCACTTAAGGCGGTATTAAAAAAAAATTATTTTTCCACGTTCAACAACTCAAAATTTTTTGACACATTTTCAGACTCATTTTTAAAAGTAAAAACATGAAACTTGGCGGCGTGATTTATGAAGAGATTTATAAGTGACGTGGTTTTATTTTTCGTTAAATTAATTATAAATTGATTTAGAAGCAATTATTTTCACAGAACGATATTTTTTTTTTGTTCCTGCGCTATCGCTTCGGGAAATTGGGTTCAAAATGTCCACTTTGACAGACTTTTTTGAAATACATTCTATTTTTATCAAAAATCGACCAATATGGACATTATAAAGTTTCTGAATAAGAGAACCTGCCAATTCGATGAATTTTAGAGCAAAAATGATTTTAAAAATGAGTCACAAAATAAGCAGTTTGAATTTGAGGACACCCTTAAAAACGCTTCTATTGCATTGAAATCTACAGCTTAGCGAACAGCCGTGAGAAGGTTAAATAAATTTTCTGGTTTCATTAATGATTAAACGTCTTGAAGAAACCTGAAGTTTGGCAACTATATACAGCGCATCCCTAACGTCTTTATGCATTTTTGAGAAATAGATTATAAATCCAATGTCTTTGGAGGTGATCCAATAAAATATTTTCATACGAAGAAATAATAGCCATTGTTTGTACTTGTTAACATAGATTTCTGTATGAACAGGTAAAGGAGGACTTCACCCACATTAATATCACATTCTCTACATCTTCCACCAAATTCCACACTTCCTGAATTTTTTTCAAATGGTAACACGTAGCTTGCCTAGCTGCATAATCTACAGATTAAAGTTTATGCACAGTTTGGCGTGATAGGCTTGTATGTTTAACTGATAGCGCACAGCTTTCCAAACAGTATTAGGAAGCGCAAGATTTCTGAAGAATCTTTGCGTGAATGACTTACAGTTACGCGTAACCACTTTCTGTACTCTTCGCATAACAACTGGTGCAATCAGATATCTGCCTGAATGTATCTTGATCTTTAATGTGACCAGTTTGCTTATTTTTGTTTACCAATCTATAACGGCTACTCTGGTAAAGGCTGATTTTCTGAATTTGTAATTGACGTTATCTTGCCCCTATTCATTCGATAATCTACATAGATGAGCACAAATAATTGCTATTCTTTCTTGTGGCATGAAATATTTTCACAATATTAACTCTCAATATAACCGATATTAATTTGTTTTTACATATAGAATAAAATAACAAAAAGAGATGCACAAAGAGTTATGCTTTAAAATAAAAAAATATTTAAAAATTTCTTTCTAATGTTAAATGAAACAGCAATACTTGTTTACTTTCACACATAAAAAGGGAAAACACGTCTCCAAACAAAATAAAATTGCTGTAAATCATTTATTAGGTTGTTGCAAAAGTTCCCCGTATTTTAATATCTAGTTTTAACCCTTTAACGGATAAAGCACTTCAATTGCTAAAATGTTGAAATAAATGACTTACACCGGAAATTATCAAAAAAAAATTATTTATATATAAGAAAAAAACGATATTTCACATACATAATAAATAAAAACATTTCTATTAAAATTCTGCTGTCATCGTTGAATTTCGCAATTAAAATTTTGTGGTTTTACAGGGAAACCAATGCCCTTTAGAGGGTTAATACTGGTAAAATTTTAATACCTGATTATTTTATTATGCCTGCTTGCTTTGAACTGATATATAAAATTGACAGGTTTTAAAATATTACCGGTATTAAAGGTATTAAAATTAAATAATAAAATATGACAGAACTCTTGCAAGAACCTAATATATATGAAAATGAAATAAAAGAGCCACAGAGTATCCTTTATTCAATGTGCCACAATGTCTGGCAACATAGCTACAAAATTGATTTTATATCGAGTTTTTTTATCTACTTTGCTTTATTTTATCCCGTTACATTATTTTTTCCTGTTGCATTACAAGATACCTGGAAGGTTTTCAATCCAGTTTCATTATAACTAATAACACGTATTTTACCTTCAAGAATTTTTAAAGTTGAAAAAAAATCCGTTTTGTTGGGGGATATTGGAGTAATCGTTGATATAAAATACATAGGAATGATATTTTTCATAGGAGTGCGTGCATATATTTAGTTGAAGACTAAAAGGTGTGGGCAAAAAGTTATAATGTGTTTTTTTCAAAAAGAATTGTATGGAGATTGCATGTATTTTTTCAGATAAAGAAGTGGTATGAATGATAACTAATCTGTAAGTGCCTCAAGTCTGTCTTGCATTGAGGATCGAAAACAAGTTTTTAACTCTACAGTGCATGTATTTTTCTTTTAGAATTTTGTTCCTTTATACTTATACATAGCTGCCAACTTTTACACTTTTTTAATACCACTAAAATTTTATAGTGAATTTTAGGTTAGTAAATCGCCGAAATTATGTGATTCAATAACACAAACATTTCTATTAATTTTTAGTAGCAACAAAAAAGTTGTAAAAGTTAGCAGCTATGCTTATATTAAGAATTGGACACCAGAAATTTTAAGGTAGATTTTTAATGTTATTTAGTAGCATATTTATGTTATTTTGCAGCATAAATATTTCTATATAAATATAGTGTTTGCGAAGAACTTGATTTATTTATTAAAAGTTAAATGAAAAGTGTTGCCAATTGGATGCACTATGCATTTAAGGGTTAAAACGGAATATAAAGTCGTATTTAGACTTGGAATACTTTTAGACTATTTTCGGAAAACAATTCATGGAGAGCTGAGAATGTAAATAATACAGAAAATAAAAAGCTTGTGGTTGAATACAGAAGCGAAAACTTATGAATTCTTATCCCTTTTGAGGTAATTGAAGCAAAGAGAATCCGCAATAACAAAACTTAAGATTATATAATCGAGATATAAAAGCATAGGTTTTGCGACGACATCAAAGACTGGTCCCGTAAGGCATGGTGACGTCACGGCGACGTCACTGTGAAGTCACACTGTGACTTTGTGACCGTCGTCGTGACGTCACGTGACGTCGATGTGAAGTCACTGTGACGTAAATGCGAGGTCGTTATGGCCGTTTTCAAGGCTTTCTGTGACCTCACAATGTGACTACTTTGTGAAGTCACCGTGCGACTTCAATGTGAAAAATGTGACGAATCTGCATCGGATAGGGTGACCAGATTTTACCCGAATCCTATACGGATTGTTCGGATCAAAATTTTTTTATGGTTCAAGTTTGTGACGACACTGCACCGGGTCGGGTGACCAGATTTTACCCGAATCCAATCCAGAAACTTCGGATCGATCTTTTTGGATTTGTTTGGCTACAGAATAGATTTAGATTAGTTGTCGTGTGACCTGATTTTCGTGAACCCGATCTGACCCGAGTCGGGTATAATGTTTTTACTGTAAGTCTTGTTTGGAATAGAATCTTGCATAAGACCGAGTAACCAGATTTTATCAGAAATTGTGTTACGATACAATTTCTGATGTCGGCTCGGATCTAGAGTCATACACGAATCCGGTTATATACTTCTTGAACATGATTGAATGTCAACTTGAACATGAATGATGGTTGACTGAAACTATATTTTGATTCAACCCGTATTCTTATCCTAACCCAACAACAACAACAAAAAAAATCTGTAAGCCCACAACCCGATCGAACCTGATAAATGATTTCGCATAGATTCGGATAACAAGATTTCACCAAATACGGATAAGATCGACGATAAGGATTGGATCGGCAATCATTTTTATTGATGCAACTCGTATTCAAATTAAAACTTTGCATCTGATTGAGAAACCGGTTAACACGAAACTTTCTGACACATTTATGAACAAACTTTTAAACGCCTGATTATTAAAGCTATTTGGAATGAATAGCGTTTTCCATTTTTAGATAAATGTAATACTTAAGATCAATGTCGGTCACGTTTTACCCGTTTCTGACGCTGCGCGTCGGAAATTTGTTTCAAAACACCGACTTTGATAGTGTTTTCTGAAACATCATCTGCCGTTACCAAAAAATGGATAACGCCATTCGATTATATATAGGGTAGATGTGCCAGTAATGGACACCCTTAAGGAATTTCTTTAACAATTATTTTTTAATTAATAGTTATAATTGTTATATTCAACATTTTTTAATATTATATTACTCTACCAACAATATTTAACCATGCTCATAGTCACATTTCCCAATGTGAATCTAAATTTAAATGTTAAATAACAGAAATAAATCAAAACACCCTAAACTCCAGTAATGGACACATCACAAAAAGTAATAGATAAATGATATTATGATTGCATTTAAAACTAGTGCTTGCGATTATACGTTTATATACGTTTAAACGTATACGTAGTCAAGCCTTTTTTCCATATGATTTCTATTAAAAATCGTTACCGGTTACAATACGTTTTATACGTATTATACGTATAATCGCGAGCACTATTTAAAACTAGAATTTAAAGATAGCATATTAATGAAATAAATAAAGCTGAATTTTTATTGGTTATTTTTTTATAAACCAAAAACTTTGAAGGTGTCCCATTACTGGAAGGCGGTCCATTACTGGCACATCTACCCTTTTCTGAATAAGAACACCTGCCAATTTCATGTATTTCCGAATAAAAATGAATTCAGAAATATGCCAGAAATTAGCTATTTTGGATTTGAGAACAACTTTAAAGAAAATATAAGTATACATTTTCAAATAAACATTCTGAAAAATTTATATTAGGAATCAATTTAACTAATAGATATACCTATTGTGCGGTATTATTAAATAATAAACATTGTATCAAGCAGTAAAACAGTTTTCGTTGTAAATGAAATATAGAACTTAAGATCATAAATGCCAAAAAAAAAAATTATATATTTTTTTTCTTTACAAATTATTTTATTTATAGTTTTTGATAGAATACTAAATGCAGAACTTAAATATCAATTTTTACAGTAAAAACATTCGATAACACAGCTGGAAAAATTACCTTAACTAAACAGTTATTTTATTGTTTCATCAATATTTATTATTTTTGTGCACCTAACATTGACATATCTCGACAAATAAATTATTCAATGCATTAAAATGTCACATTTTTTTTCAAATATACCGGAAAATTATTTCTGGAAACCTACACTAGCAACGAAATTATTAAATTGCAAATCAAATATTAATAGTTTTAAAAATTGCAATGTTTTTAATTATAATGAATAACTATGAAAATTGAACTAAGAAACGCAAAACATTAAATAAATGCCTCCTTTTACATAACACTTTACATTTAGAATACATATTGTTAGTAAATTCTTTAAGCTTTTTTCCAAATAGTCTATTTAAAAAAATTTAAAACATTAAAGATAAAATTTAATACAAGTGATTTTTTAAAAGAAAATTTAAACATCTTAATTTTTAAATAATGCAATATTAAATGTACTAGTACTAAACATGCACTATTAACAAAACTGCGAAGACATTAAAAGTTACCTGCTGATCTATAGGTAAAGGTGTTATTGTTGAATGCTCCTTATCTGCTTCCCTTTCATTGAAAAATTAGACTGTACATCCACTACAATAATTTTCAAATTATTCCAGCAGAGAGGTGTGTTCATAGATCTGAGAAATCAAATATCACTCAGGCCTTATGAATGCACCCGGCTAGACACAGGGAGATGTTAAAATGGATGGTTTACTTTAAAATAGAGATTGTTCACTTTAAAACGTTAATTTACTTACACAGTATAAATCTACAAACTTCAAAGAACCCAACACACGCTAATCCTAGCTTCGAATGAGAAAAAGTCGTCTGCCTTCAATATGCGCGCGCAGTATTGTTTAAACACAACAAAATAACAGCTAGCAGATGTTTCCAACTTTACCGCAAATGATATAGGAAGAAAATAATTTAAATAAAGACATTTCAAAACCTTTATAATTTGTATGGCTGAAAAATGAACTTCTAATGATGCTATAATATTCTTTTTTTATATGAGAGATTTTTGTTTTCTTAGAAATAAGCTGTGAAAATTTACATTTTTATATATTTTTTAATCCATTGCATTTGCTTTAGACGTCAAAAGTAAAGATAAATTTTAAATAATAATTGATTTAATAGGCTTTATAAAGTAATTTCGATATAAATTTAAATTGCAATCAAATTTCCTAAGTACAATTTTTTTATTTTTTACACTCTATCGAAAAGAGCAATATATTTAATAGAGGTGACATCTTACTAAGCACTGGCCAGTTTTGGATAAATTGCTATAGGAATGACATGTTTTTAATTCATTTTTGCTCGGAAATACACGAAATTGGCTCGTGTTTTGTTCAGAAACTATGTTATTGAAAAACCTTTTCCATTTTTTGTTAAAAGCAGAAGATCTTTCAGGAAAGAATGTCAAAGTCGGCGTTTTGATTTGAATATCCGACGTGACAGTGAAATACAGGAGAAAAACTGGTCGCCACGTGACACGAATTGCTTATAACTTGATAAATAACTAAATTTCTATTTAAGGATTTTTACCTGTGTATTATATAGTATATTTTGTTAAATTTCATGAAAATGGTAATGAAAATTGTAAAAAATTATCTGCCTCATATATATAGACAGATATTTATTTATTATTTTATTTTGGAAATACTCAATATATTTAAATAGTGTGTGACAATATTTTTATTAATGATTTAGGTACATGACATAATTCAAATCTATATTTTATGAGTTTTTTTTTCCAAATTCACTCTCCGATCACACCGTGAAGTCACAGAGTGTTGGCATTTTGGTCATAGTTTTTACGTGACTTATGTGACTTGCAGTGACGTCATTGCAACGTCACAAAAATTTCTAAAGCTGTCAAAAAGTAAGTTTCTTTATGTTATAAGATGTTCTAAAGTTTATTTTAAGTTTTCTTTAGATCTCCAAGACGTTCACATTTTGGTCACAGTGTGACCTTACAAAGTAGTGGCATTTTGGTCACAGATGTGACGTGACGTACGTGACTCACATTGACGTCACAATGACGTCACTGTGACTGTGCATGCTATGCGGGGTAGGTAGTACAGAAGGTAAGATCCTTTGATCTGAGAGAAAATAGTTTCAAAGGCGTTGGTGGCCGCAGTGTGATCAATTTTATTCAAGAATGTAAGAATAAGTAAAGAAGGGATAAGAGAAAACCAATGATGGTGATTTTATTATTCATAAAAGAGACAATGGGAATATAGGGATATCCAAGAGGCGTCAATGATTGCACTCAGGATATAAGAGATTTAATAATTGAAGGGGTGGCAAGAATTATGAATGTAAAATGCATGTGATATATGCAGATGATCAGAGAAAAAGAGGATACAGAGGTGAAATGGAATAAAATTAATTTACATGCAACTCGGAGTTACAGCACAGTTTTTTTTTTAGAGAATTTTGCTTTTTTCTGAGACGTTAAAAAGTGAGAACGGTGCAGTAGTTTAGAAGATCATCTTAGTTTTGGCCTTTGGCTTTTAGATGATACTAGAACTTAGTAAAATTGAATAATAAGAAATAATATATTTTCATTACGGAATTTTGTGCCACATGCTAGTTCCCCATACTTTGCTGTGTCCCCATGCTTTTCCTAGCTGCAAAAAGGGTTGGGCCATTATTAAGTAGATTCGGTATCCTTTGTGCAATTTCGACTGTAGAGTACAATTTTGTACTCTACAGTCATTTGATGAATTTTGATGGTACATTTTGATGAATTTTGGTAACACTTGTATAAATATTGCTTACCCGCCAGAAAAATTGACGCAATTAAAAAATACTACATTTTACAGGAGAGGCAAAACAATGTGTTCATTTTTTACTACTGTAACATAAAACTAAAGCACTTAGCTCTGCAAGAAGCAGTAAAAACGTGCATAAAAGGGTAAAACCATCAAGATTGAAATGTAGCAGAGATAGAGACGATTGAGCAAAATTATTCTCACCCACATTATGTTCCCTTTGTTTGGTAAGAAAGCGACATTATAGCGTGATCTAGAGGTATTCAGAATAACTACATAACACTTTTCCTGTAGCAAAATGCACCCAACTTATTCATACCTATTAGTGTAATAATAAGCAAAATGAAACATTTGCAGTTGTGTCACTTTTGTTGAGGGTTAGCGATATTATAACAACATTGCGATGCTTCAATTTTGTCATTGTTTCTCCAGTATTTGTAAGAATTTTAAGACTTTAATTCCCAATATTTCAAATGCAATTTCGATAATCTTTAACATTGGTGTTTTATTGGAAATGTTTACAATATAAACTCAATATCGCTTTAATAGTGGCTAGTCATCGTGCATATAACCATTGTAAAATAAATAAATATTTAAGAAATATTGGACTTTTTAGTCCAGCTAATACAATATTATAGCAATATTTTATTTGAAAGTAACGGACATTTATTTCCTACCAGAGATAGAAATACAAAACATACAAAACAAACCTACTAAAAGATAAAATAAAACACATATCAAACATTCTTTGAAGAACACTTGTTTACGAATAAGAAATGAAACAGAAATAAAATTTATTTGCTACTAAAAAGTGTGAAAACCTCCTCACCGATCAAAAAAATTGCGCTGGATGCATTTATGTATAAGGAAAGTACAGAAAAAATGTGCAAGGCCCACACGTTCCACTTTACTCTAAGTGCTACGTTGCCCGGCAAAACTGTTAAGATATTTCTTTTTCATTGGATTGTTTGTTTTAAATTGTTCTATGTTTTTTTTTCTGTGTATATTATTTTTTCTTCTCTATTGCAATAAATCTAAGTATTGGTTTAAATCCAATTCCATTCTAAATGGTAACACGGGTTATATTTTCAATGTTTTTTAAAGTTGATGAAAAAATGTTCACTTTCACTTTTTTGTTTGTTATTATGTGTGATTATTTTATGAAATACAAAATAAGTTATTTCAATTCGGTCTCAAATTTGTGTAGCTGTTTTATGTAGCATACGAAAGGTTTTTGAATAGACTTTTGACATAATAAACTCACATTTCGTTAAAACACGT
The DNA here is from genome assembly GCA_963931845.1 of Maratus michaelseni. NCBI lineage: Eukaryota > Metazoa > Arthropoda > Arachnida > Araneae > Salticidae > Maratus > Maratus michaelseni. Next base: position 66,900,010 of record OZ007594.1, read on the forward strand.
TGTTTGATTAAAAATTGAAATTATTTAAAAAATAATGAAAAATAGTGTCAAAAAAAAAATCTTAAAGATCGCAGTGCCAAAGCTTTGCAAGCGATCCACTAGTTTAAAGATATCAAACCAATAATTTCATTTTTACGATTTACAATAAAAGTTTAATATAGACTATAACAAACTTTCGCTTTTCAACTAAATTACGCTTTTTAAATAAATTACGTTTTCAAATATGCATTATGTATTTAAGCACAAACTGCATAATATGTTCGAGATACGTATACAGAATCTTTTCATTTTATAGTAATCTCATTAAATCTGCGCAGAAAAATCATATTTGAAAAGAGTACTTAGGCAGTTAGTTATCAGACTATTCTGGATTTTATAAGCAAATGAATTCTGGGTACAATCATTTTATGAGTACACGATTTCCAATTCAGAGCGAATTTTAAATGCACTGAATATGCTGAATTTATTCAATCAGATTATTTTTTAAATATGTTATTACCAGAAATATTAATAATTACCTACATTTTTAGCACAGTTGTCAAATGTGGCGGTTTTTTTATTCATGAATTCAGAATTCTCACCATACAGTTTGAATACTTATTATTATTACTATTATTATTTTTATTTTAAAATGGAAATAGTAATTGATATTCAGTTAAAAGAATAAAATTAAATACTATTCGCAATTTTCTGGTATGAAATCGAAAATTATGAATAAAAAATATCCGCCAGATTTGTCAACACAAATTGTTAAATACCTGATTGTGCCACAGTTGCTACAAGAAAATTTGTACGCTTATTAATTATTTAGTGAGATGTGGTTAAAAAAATTGTTTTTAACAATAACCATTAGCTGGCTAAGCAGTTGATCCTCACAGTCTGCTATATAGGGTGCAAACAAAAGTCCAGATACTCTTAAATATATTTTAAAGAGATGAAAGTGTAGTTATGGGAACCCTACTTTCCACAAGTCTACTTTATCCATTCAAAATTTATTTGAGTACATCTAGACTTTACTTTGAACCCTGATATGATTACAAAGAATCTCAAAGCTAATTTATCTAAATATATACTGTTAACCCCTTAACCCTTCTTTGCACAAGTTTTTCTTTTACAATTGTTTTTTTTTTATACATATATTAAATATTAGACACCAGAAATTTTAAGACAGATTTTTAACTTTGTTCAGCAACATAGTTCACGGGAAATTTACTAAATTAATATTTCTATATAAATATAGTGGTGGCGAAGAAGTTGATTTATTTATTAAAAGTTAAATAAACAGTGATGGAAATTTCCATCACAATGCAAAGAAGGGTTAAGGACGAGCGACAAGTATACGTGACGCATAAGGTGCTCAGAATCCTCGATTATTCCCACCAGTAACTTTTTATTGTAAACTTTGCCTTATTTAATGACAGCATTTCTGAGATTCAATTAGACAAAAATTTCTGTTTTGAAAAACCGGTGGCAAAAGATTAAAAATTCTGTAAAGGACGCTCGTCGCGAAGGGGTTAAAAATAACATTAAAAAATCAGAGCCTAAAACTACTTATTTTTAAGTACAGTTGAACCTCGCTAACTCGGATCCTTTTTACTCGTATATCCGGATATCCCTCACTAAGTCTGCTCGAGTTTCGAATTTCCAAAACAGCATTTATACGCTCATTCACATTATATTTTGAATATATATTTTTTAGATTTTGTGAACTTGTTTCAGAAAATTGATGGCTGCACCAACGTTGATGTCAGTGACGTTACAAATTCGTTGGAAGTCGACAATGATCGAGGTTACGCCGCACTAACTGAAGAAGAGAGTCCTGCTCATCTAAAGAAACTGAAAGTGGTTGCACGTATGAAATCGGGACTGATGATGATAATTCTATCACTATGAGCCATGCTGAAGCCGCAACACAGATAGATCAATTGATGGTCTATTTTGAGCGGCAAATCGATACCAGAGTTGCCAAGTCTCCAGCTTTTTGAACACCAGTAATTTTTTTGAGAAAATGTTGTTCTTTTAAATCGCAAAATGCTCCGATTCAATAACACAACATTTTCTGTACTAAATTACTGGTATCCAAAAAGCCGGAGACTTGGCAGGTCTGCGATACAACACCAAATTATCTTCTTGTACTCAAACGGCTGTATGATCGTGCCGCTCACAAGCGATATTCAAAATTACAACAGTAGAAAATCACAAACTGTTTAAATTCAGACTAGCTGCTTTTCAATTCTATAAAACAGTGTTTGGATTTGGCAATATGCAACGATTTGTGCAATAAAAAGTTAATTTTCTGTAAATATGTTTTATTTTAATTTATTTTTTACACAATCTCCGGTTAACTCGGATTTTCATTAACACGAAATGCCTCCGATCCCAATTAGTCCGAGTTAACGAGGTTTTACTGAACAATTATATTTTGAAAAAATGCAGGATTTTTTTAATATATCTAACACTGCTAAAATAATGAATGGATTTGCTCAAGTATATCTACTCATGTTTAAGTAAACCCGAAACTTTAGGAGAAGCAATAAGAAACCTCATCAACTAATGTTTCGGAAATTTTCAGGCAACAAAGAAACAGATTTATTTGAGAAACGCATCCGAAACCACAGAAACCTATTACTGAATGAGATTTCTGTTTGGTCTTTCTCCAAATGGTTTCTGACGATAACGGAAATGTTTCTCAAAATCGCATTATTGAAGTAATTAAAATATTACATTGAGCATTTTTACTTACACATCATACGTAGTATAGGGTAAGTCTTGTAATCGTTTTGAAAATCGAAATTTTTTTTTGACGGATTTACACGTTTCAGACACTGGAGATTCCGAAAAACGTATTTTTAGAAAAAAAATTTTGCCGTCCGTCTCAGGGCCTGATTACCGACGGGGCACACTCCCACCAGTAAAATTTAATAGAAATTCTCGTCTTATGAAAACGTCCTATTCATGCAAAATTACTGTCATAAATAAGGAAAAAAAATCTATTCCTTTTTACTGGTGGAAGTGTGCCCCGTTGGTAATCAGGCCCTGGTCCGTCTGTGTGTCTGTGTGTCTGTGTGTCTGGATGTCTGTGTGTCTGTGTGTCTGTAAACGCTCTATCTCCCGAAAAAATTGAGATAGAGACTTGAAATTTGGTATGTACTTAGTATGTAATAATGGGAAGAAGCCTATTTCATTTCAATAACTTCGATTAACCGGAACAATTTTTTTCGGACTCTCGAAATATTCGTTCTGATAAAAGGTATATAAAAATTTTCGAAATTGTTTATTTTAAGAAATGAACATAAAAGACAATAAAAAAACATAAATTTTGCATAAAGCATGAAGTCGATCGGATGATGAGTTGCCAAGATATTTGGAATCCTATTTCCACACTCTTCGATTTTTCATGACCCTGTATTTCATCCAAATTTCACTTCAAAGATATATTTTAATTGGAAATATGACGCTTAATCAGATGCAATAAACCGCTAGTTAATAGGATTATTATTTTTGGAGTTATAAGGAAAAATCTCTTTCAAGGAATTCAGTAATCGAGCCTTTAAAGTTTATGACGTCATCAATCCATGATTTTATTTGAATTGCAATGCACTTTATAAGTAGTTTACACATTTTTATTTTAATATTTTACATTATGCATATCCATGATGGGTAAGTATTACGGTGGCCCCCAACGACTAGTTTCCAACGTTTCAGATACTTCATGAAAATTCGCTGCAACAGATATTCAAAGCATACACAAATCCTACTTTTGAGTGCCAGTATTTCCGAATAGTATTTTTTTGCCTCATTTAATGAGAGGCATTATGTGATGAACATGAATGAGATTTCTCCGACTTTTTGCTTACCAGTATAATCTTAAAGAAAATGTTGTTCTGTTAAATCGCAGAATGTTCCGATTAACTAGAAAAATATTTTCTCTAAGATTGTACTGGTATACAAAAACTTGAAGAAATCTTATCCCTGGGATTAAATAAGACGGAGATTACTATTTGGAAACGTTGATATAGTGGTTCTCATAAATATTAATCTTGCGATCCTGAGCATTGTATTCTTTGTAAACGAAGTAAATGTGTGATTTTTGAAGTGTTAAGAATGGAAGCAGCTAAAAGGCCACAATAAAATATGTGAGATATAATAAAATATATCTAAATGTATAATCTAAAGCACCGGCTGAACCAAAAGTTCGTTAAAACTTTAAAAACTCATAAAAAAGGAAGAAATTATGATAACGAAGTGCGGTTTGCAAGAAAGGGCTTACAAGGTAGTCGGGTTTTTTTAGCAGCAAAAAAATTTTTAGTTAAAAAGTCACCTGTAGATGGCGCTAACATGCGAGAGATTCAGCAGAATTGTGCAAATTAATCCTGCAATAAAAGATCGGGATACACGAGGATTTCTCATTCGTTTTCAGTGTTATCATTACCCGATCTAGCGTTGTTGGTGAAGTTGTTCTACTTGAATGGAGAGTTTCTGCAATTCATTCCTACATGTTACATTCAGCTGTAACGGGCGTTGTGAGTCCCTTAGCTGTGTCGTACAATATTCTGCAGGTCATGATGAACAATTGCTATTGCAAAATTGGATGGAGAGTACTGTTTTCCTGTTCATTGTGTTTCGGGTCGTCAGCGCCCTCTACCAGTGAGATTTTTAACTATTTTTTGCTGCTAAAAAACATCCGACTACCTTGTGAGCCTTTCTTGCAAACCGCACTTCTTCATCATAATTTCTTCCTTTTTTATGAATTTTTAAGTTTTAACGAACTTTTGATTCACCCAGTATATCTGAATAACGAGTGTGTTTTCTCATTAATTATTTATATAAAAAGTAAAAATACATTTTAGAAAAGTATTAGTAATTATAATACCTTTTTTTTCTCTTTTTCAGATTTTTTTTTCATATTTTCGTTAGCTCCATATACATAGACATGTAAAAAAAATCACAAATATTTTCTGATTTTACATTTTAAATAAACCATACGTTTAAAATATGTACTAGACATTTCAAAATCATTCGTTTATATCTTAAACATTTTTTAAACAATAAAACACAGCACTTGAATTTAAATTCTCGTACCTCCAAGGCTGAAATATAATATTTATCTATTGCAATTTCCAAAGCTTTGCTGTTCCGATACATCATTTTAGCTGAGAATGCAAAAGTTTCAAATTTTATTCTGAATCGAAATTGTTTTCCTGAAGGAACTGGCTATGCATTTCTTGGATAAGATAAAACGGAAAAGAATAATATATCAACTAACACAAATAGAAAAGACAAATTGTCTCATTTTGCAAAGTGACAACACAAAATGTATATATTTTTTATGTTTTATTTATATTTTGAAGAAATTCATTGTATGAGAAAATTTGTAAATGTTATTGTGAATTATTTGAAATATTGAACAAGTTGGAAATTGTACGTTGAACGTGACATATGAGGTGCGTTCGATTTATAACTAGTTTCACAATGTAAAAAAAAAAATCATCCTCATTATTTCAGTGAAATGAATTATATCGTCTGCTAGGAGCGAAATGGCCATGCTTTTTTTTTTCTTATTACGTATGCCACGTTTACAAATGCGAATTTTTTTTCACCATGGAGATCTTCCATTGCGAATGATTACCTTCATAGTTTAATATTTTTATGACTCATAATGAACGAATCTCCTTTGTTTATTTACTCTAATGGATTGAGATATTCGGTTAACCTAATTACCTCTGAAGTTATCTCAGAATCTATACTTTGTTGAATGTAACTCACCTCTCAAGCAAACATTTTTTTTTTGAACGATATTTCTAAAAATGTAACTTTTATGCAATTTTATTCGAAAAAGATAATTTTGAATAAAAATGGCCGCTTGACATATAAAAAAGGTGCGGTTAGCCGTATTTGTTTTCCTCAGTCACACGACTTGCGCTTTTATTATGTGGATTACGCAAGATAGAATTTAACAGAATAAAGAAAACTTTCATTAATAAAGGCCCCAACAGTGGCTGAGAAGTTCTGCTCTCGAAGCTGGTAGACGGGAGGTGCTGGGTTCAAACCCCTGTCGCGCTCGTCGACCTAACCGTTCGGAGTCTTCCGTGGTTTTCATCGAACCTTGACGTAAATACGGGTTAGGAGGATCCCTTAAAAAGACCCCCACGGAGGGCATTCCCTCCTAAGGCCTATATACCTCGTGTTGATAATTGGCCGTCATAAATCAACCGAACCCAACCCATTAATAAATTTTTAAGTTTTGATTCGATTTTCATCAAATTTGAAATGACTCGACAAAATTCTGTAATGATTATATATATTAAATTTCAAATCATTCGTTTGGGTAGCTTGTACGCTGTTATATGCGACAGACGGACGGACCAGACGACGCGACGACTATAGGTGTTACATTTATATAACTACAAACGCACCTAAAAATGAATAATAAATATTTCAAATATAGAATACTTTCAACGAAACCGTAACCATAGCTGCCAACTTTTACGCTTTTCCCCTACCACTAAAATTTGATAGTAAATTTTATTTTGTTAAATTGACAAAATCGTGTGATTACATAAAGAAAAAAAATCTGTTGAATTTTAGTGGTAACAAAAAATCGTAAAAGTTGGCAGCTGTGCACAGTTTTTATTGTATTACTCTTTTTAATTAATTTTCATATTGATGCAATCTGTGTCATTAATATCTTGCAAACTATGTTATGTATGTTGAACACCAATTCTACAAGATCCGGCACGAATTTCTGAATGAAGAACTGGTGAACTAGTATGTACGTTTTAAAATTGAAATGAAATTTATAGGACACACACAGAAACACTTTGTGTTACCTTTCTATGCTGTTTATTTATAAAATACAGTAAAAACTTTGTTGTCAGATAACTTGGTTCCTGAACAACAAATTCTACAGAATTGTAACGATTCGGGTGTAGATTTTGGACAAGTTACAGTATCGTCGCCCAATCGACAGAATATAAAAACGAGTCAAAAGAGTTGTTATTTTTGTTGAACCCAAAGCACAAATGCATAAGCTAGAGTTACCCTCAATGGAAACCAAATGAATGTATTTTCAGATTCATCTTCAGCAAACGTGCAGAATCTCCTGAATTCTATTTTATTTTTATTTTTCATATTTTTCTTTTCAATGACCGCAAAGTTCATATATATGCTTTTTTGCAGGCATGGTAAAAACTAGGCGCTAATGGATCGATTGTCATTACTAAATTTTATTAGTATTCTTATTAGGCGAAGAATACTAAAAATTTCGTGGCAATCGGCCCATTGGCGCCCAGTTTTTACACCCCTCCTATTAGTGGTACTGTTGCTAACGAATTTTATGCATTTTGGGATTTAAAAACAGTTCTTAAACTTATTGGTAGCGGGGAATTAAGAAAAACAGTAAGACTAGAAACGCCTCTTATTCTCCTTACTCTAGAGACAGGAAATGTTTTACCCAAGATACCCTTATCACAGATCAGACTTGACAATCCGGAGAAAGTCTATGGGAGAAAATGTCCGCGGTAATTGCCAACTTATTAATTGACTTTCTCCGGAAAGTATCGCCGCCTGGTGGATAATACCGCACAGTTGCCATGTTTCGGGCTTTTTGAACACCAGTATATTTTTAGAGAAAATGTTGTTCTTTTAAATCCTAGAATTATCCGATCAAACAAAACAAAATTGTCTCTACTAAAAAACTGGTGTCCAAAAATATAATAGAAAAATCTATAGAACAATCTAGCTGGTCTGCTACCGCATAGCTGCCAACTCTTACGCTTTTTTCTTACCACTAAAATTTAATAGAATTTTTTTCGTCATGTAAATACACGATCTTGTCAATTTAATAAGATAAAATTTACTATAAAATTTTAGTGGTAGGAAAACTACTAGTTCATAAGCAAATGCATAGAACAAATGGAGCTGTGAAAAAATTTCGTGTGATTTCGTGTCGTAAATACTATTACTGACGATTGATGGCGCTAGTAGCAGGACAAGTATAGCGGTCAAAGGCAACTTGCTGATTGAGAGGTCTGATACTATGATAAGGAGGTCTTGGTTTTACCAATAAGTCATGGGTGCGGATTTTGTTAAACTTTTATTAAAATGCTATTATTTCATGTAATTTATAGAAGGGCTGTGTAATGCAGCGGCAGCAGACGCAATGAGCCTTTTGAGGGTTTGCTTGGCGCTTTTCAAATGTTTTCTGTAACTTGCGTTTTAACAATTAAATAAAAATCAATTTTAACAAGATACTTGACCTTTAAAACATTTATATATACATTTTTATTTTAAACGTCGTTGAGTTTTAAGACCCACCAATTTTTTTAACAGCTCTCCCTCTCCACATCAGAAAATTGCAATGTTAAATTTACTATTATTTATGTTGGAGCCTTTCAGGAATTTAGTTTTTCACTAGCCCGTTACTTTGTATTGACTCTGTTTAACCCCTTCAGGGGCAAGCAATTGTGTTCGTGTAACCGCGAATTCCCACCGGAATTTACTAAAGAATTTAGTTCAAAATAAGGAAAATCAAGTGTTCAACCTTTCCCCCCCCCCCCCAACAAAGCTAAAAAAAGTAAAATTTAATTAAAAGTTTCTGGTTTGAATCGGATTAAAATTATGTGGTATATAATATATACCTCCGCACCTCAAGGGGTTAAGAAATGCAAAAAAAATTTCAGTCATATGTGTATCATTTATGCAGACACTTTTTTGTATCGCTACCAATACTATTGCAAGGTAATATTGCTACATGTTTCCAATCATGCGGATAAAGGAGCACTTCATCCTTTGCTACCAGCTGAGATGCGTCCGTACTCACTGAAGAGTTGGGCAATCCCACAAAGTTCAGAGAATAGAGATGAAATGCATTGGTTTGCAGTGGAATTAAAACTTGAATACTAAATTCGTCACAAACAACTGGCGGCTTGCTTTAAAAACATCTCCCTGTCCAATGTATTCAGCCCTTGTTCCACGCGCTTGTCTTGTTTGGGCCGAGTGATTAGAGCGATAACTGGCTTCGTATTAAAAGTCGTTTTGACGACATAATGCATCTCTCTCTCTTTCTCTGAGGACAAGCCTAATCTACGGTACAAGAAAATAGATGTAATAATTACTTTTATCGCAATCCGACAACTCCCTGAATCAGTGGGAACTTAGCTTTCAGGATTTTTTGGATATCGTGCAGTTATTCCAATAATTCAAATGAATGATATATGTATATTAACTCTTTTTTGAATAAAAACTGGTATGAATATTAAAATATAATCACAGCAAACAAGTTATGAAAGATGGGCATTTACTATGAGAGTATCTTTTTGATAATTTTAATAAAACAGTGTAGAAGAAAATTTTCAAATAAATGCGGATGAAATAAATTTTAGTTTTATGTTGGTCGCACACAAATAGTTAAATAAATTAAACTTTTGAGAAATGAACTCCAATTGTTCAGATAAGCACTTTGTAGTAGCATTTTAACTTAAACTTAACAAATAACGCTTGGATTTTTTTAAAGTCATATTTTCATGCATATTTTTTTCTGGCTTTTGTAGAATTTATTGAACCATACCATGTCCACCACTACCAAAAGCAATACAATACGTTTTATCTAAATTACGCCTGACTAACTGACTGACTCAATAACGCCCAGATGAAACGACTAAAGTTAGAATCACGAAATTTGGACTGCTATGACCTTGGCAAGCAATAAGAAAGGTTTTTTGAGAATTCCTCGCCGAAGAGAGTTAAAGAGTAGGTCGAAACTTTTAGATCATTTTGCCAGATCTCAGCAGCAATTTTATGTAGGAGCGCGATATTCAGGAAAACAAATCTACTAAAAAAATGGTTAAAAACGTATTGCAGCGATTTTAAAAATTCAGCGGCTAAGCGGGTTAAATGGGGGGTGGGGGGATAGGTAAAAAAATAATGAATCTTTAAACCATACAGTTACAAAATAAAGTCGCAACAATAGTTACAACAATGAAAATAGTTAAAAACACGCATTTCACCTATTTTAGCGATTTCGTCGCCAAAGTCGGCAATGAACCAGATTACGGAAGATTAGTCGAATAAGAAAATTATTGCTGATTTTTTATTAGATATTTTATGTAAGACATTTTTTCAAGTAGATAGACGCATTGTCCAATGTCCATCTGAGCAAAGCCGAGATGGGCCGGTAGTTGTTGAATAAATAAGTGAATTGGAACTAGTGTTACCTATTTAGAAGATTTTGCTTTCAAAATATCTACCTTAAATTAGGAATATCAGTTTCCATTTTATATAATCATTGAATGTTCCTTACGAAACTAGTTCATAGAGCTGTATGGAACTCTATAGAATTCTTTACAAGTTCTGTAGAATATCCAATTCTATAGAATATTATTTCTATAGAGTTTTGAAGAGTTCTATATAATACTTAATCTAAAGTAAATGATTCTATAGAATTCTTAGAATTTCTGTAGAATTTGTTTTTTATAGAATAGTTTTCTATAAAATTTATCGAATTACGTTCTGTAGACTAATGACTCCACAGATTTGTTTTGTTTGTTTTTCATATATATATATATATATATATATATATATATATATATATATATATATATATATGTGTGTGTGTGTGTGTGTGTGTTTGATAAATCGTGATGAATCGTGATAAATCATGATAAATCGTTGGTGCTTATTGAAAAAAATAAATAGGCAGTCAAGTCCATTTCATATTTTATTTGGATCCCGAGAAAGTATGATTATGCTTTTAATTAGCTCTCAGTTCAGTGCAGTAGAACCAAGGAGGAGCTTCGTATCCCAAATTAGCCATTCGAAGAAATCAAAGCTGTTAAGGGGCGGCATCTTAGATTATATCGGCAGCTACGGAGATTTTATTCCATGATCGCGAGCCACGCGTCGGACTTCCACCTACATCCTGCTCCCAGCAAATCTCTCTGCCTTCAAGGCGGGAAACCCGGTGTATATCTCTTCTCTAACGCTCACGAATACAGAGCCTTTAAAACAAACTTTCGACCAATCAGCACTACGGAACTCAATTTTATGGGCGCAATGATTTGGAAGAGATCAAGCTGCAGGCTGAAAAGCGCGGGAAAATATTCTAGAATTGTTCCGGAAAAATCTGATTCCTTCGAACAAATAAGAAAGAAAAAATACGTAGGCAGAATGCCAAGATAAAAATTTTACATTGAAACTGAGATCTTTTATATTTTGAGAAAGAATACTTTTTGCCAGAAAACATAGGGAAATAAAAATAAAAAGATGTAGATTGTTATTTCAAGAGAATTAAAATATTTAGCTGTTAGAGTGATACTTAAAATAATTAAATTTTAGGATGCGTTAATTTAATGGAATAAAAAGTGTGTAATTTTAACAGAACAGCACTTAGCGCCATTTTTTAAAAGAATGAATTTAGAATAAAGCATTTTTATCTAGGCGGAATTTTGACAATCTAAATACTAGAACGAGAAAATAATTTAGAATAAAGGGATTTAAACAGAATTATAGCTTTGATGAGGCCAACGGCGAAAAAAATTAAAATTTGTTTCATATATATATATTTCTTGGTCCTTTAAAATTTATTTGTGTAGTAATTTATTTATAACTATACTATATATTAAAATTTTAAAAATAATAATTAATTTTGTAATACATCAGTTTAATATGCAATAGTACTCCATAGATTTAATATGATTATATTACAGGGTTGCACTAAAGAATTCGCACACAAGAGTGTGGCTTAAATGTATTAAGTTACAAGGGGACATTGAAAAATAATATGAAATTTTGTCAAAATTCTTGTGCTTTCACTGTCAGGCCGAAAACTTATCGAACCATCTCGTATATATAATTTAATTCAATTCTAATACATTGTGATTCAAATGCCAATATAATAACATATCAGTTAAGCTTCTGAACTAAATTAAAATTAATTAATTTGTTTATAATTCATTAATTTGTTGGTTGATTTTATAATCATTTATTAATTTGTTATTAAATTTATAAAAACATCTATCTAATTTAATAAACTTTATTCCCTTCAAAAATATTATAATTTTTATTAAAATATTTTAATCTGAAGTATAAATATTTAAACAATTGTTTAAGTTTTAACAAATAATAATTTATTAGACTTTAAATATTTTTACAAGACTATATATGATTGGGAATCCAAATCACAAAAAAATAAAGTTAGAATAGTGTAATAAAACTTTTGAAAATGTCGGGGGTTTTATCATTCTTAAAGTACTGGTCCTTCATCTGATTACTGAAGTCAAACAGCGTCGAATATGGTAGTACTTGGGAGGGTGACCACCTGGGTTCTATATAAAATTCTATACATATTTTTATAGAAGATCTATATTTTTTCTATATATATTTTTATAGAAGCTCTACAGACATTTTTATTGACTTTCTGCAGACATTTCTATTAAACTTCTACAGACATTTCTATTGAACGTCTACAGATATTTCTATAGCTTTTGGTTAGAAACAAGCTTACAGAAAAACAGGCCATAATTTTATAGGATTCTATAATGCGTTTTCTATAAATATTTTTTTATAGAATTCCATAAAAGTTTTTTTGTACGGGGTTTGTCATTAAATGAAGCGAAAATTACTATGTCAGGCATATTAAATTAAAATTCTTCTAAATTCACAGTAAAAACACAGATTCAAATTCTAGTTTTCTATACAAAAATTGTGTGTGCGTATCATGTGCAGGGGTGCAAAAATCTAGGCACCAATGGTCTGATTCCCACCACTAAATTTTATTAGTATTCTTCGTCAAGTTTTATTAGTATATTTTGCCTAAATTTGATCAGTATTCTTATTAGGCAAATAATACTAAAAATTTAGTGGTGTGAATCTGTCCATTGGCGCCTAGATTTTTGCACACCTGATCATGTGTATTATAAAAGTTCTCAATTTGTCACCACATTGACTGAACGTCCAGTCTATATTAGGATATTGTTGAAAACGAAAATAAAGATCTAGAATTAGAATATCTTCCATTTTTACGAAACATTCTCATTTCGTTAAAAAATAAAAACATGTTTGATACTATTTCTAATGGTTTGTACTTCTTAACACCTTATTTTTTTAGTAGTAGTAGCTTTTTACATGTCGCTTATAAGTCTTAGTTGCGACATAATTTTCCTTTGACTAATCATTTTTAAAATATCATTCATTTAGGGAATTTAAACTTAATTAAGATAAAAATTGTAATGTTTTAGCATTGTACTTTTCGTTTTTAATTTTTTATGTAAATGTATATTGTTTATTACAAAAATTATATTTATCGACTATTTTAAAAGATTTTTTTTTTAAACTTTTAAGTTGAATAGTATTAAAGGGCTAGGATAAGATTTTTAAATGGAAATTTTAATAAAAGTTTTGTATATTCAGGTTTTTTAATAAATTTAATATACTGTTAAACATTCTTTCTGGAGGAGAATATAAAAAAAATGAGGATCTAAAATTTACTGGACTCCTGTCGCATGGATAAAATAAAGTATACATTCTATACTGTATTAGAGTATAACTGTTTTGTGATTAATGTACACCCAAAATTCATCTTTTGATCTGAAATTGCATTTCTATTTCTAAGGTGGGCATTTCCATATGATGTGATACATTAGAAAATAAGTGTTTACCAAGAACTCCAAATGTTTTTCGTGGAATTAGGATTAGTACATTGAAACTAGATAAGCTCTTAGCTAACAGGCTGCACTGCGCTGCAAGCATGAACATTCAATTTGACGCTTAAAAATGGATTAAATTTAACTCAGTTTTCTGTTTTCGTTGTTCGTAAGTGTTAGAAAAATAATTTCCACCTGCAACATTTGAAGATAATAAATAACAACAGGGCGTAATAAAGAATGCATTTAAGTAGGGAGGCACCACATTAAGTATGGAGATGAAAAAATAGCTTAGAGGTAATTTAGACATTGCAAAGTGTTTATTAGTCAGAGCGCTCTCTGAAGTCTAAATTAAATCAGTAAATAAGGCAAGATTTCTTTCAAATACGAGGTGTTTTCGAAAAATTAAAGATACACCCCAGACAGCAAAAAAGAAATAGTTTTAATAAGCACGTAGGAAACACATATTGTAACCTTGAACATTTGATCTTTCTCTGGCAGTCATTTGTTATTTGTACGGTAAGTTTGTTTCGTGTAGCACGTGTTTATAATGGCTGCGTAAATTCAGAATCCCGCCAAATGTGAAGCACGTTCCAACATACGTTTCTTCCTACAAAAGGTGAGCCTCCAGCGAACATTCACAAATAAATTGTTTCCGTCTTAGGACCTTTACTTTTCGTAAACCCCACGCATATGTAAATCCATAGCCAATTTAATTCGTTAAAAAGAGCGTAGTTTTACTAATCCACTGAATCTAACCATTTATTGGAGCGTTTCCTTCTGTCCATATCTATACTATTTTACAAAGAGAGAATGCCTGACTGACTGAATGAGTGACTCATCAATGCCCAGCTGAAATGACTGAAGTTAGGATCACGAAGTTTGGACAGTAGATCGCTGTTATGACCTAGGCAAGCAATAAGAAAGGATTTTTGAACACCCCTCCCCCCCCCCCCGAAGGAGGTTATAGGGGTGGTCGAACATTTTAGGTCATTTCGCCCTATCTCAGCAGCAGTTTTAGGTAGGAGCATGACATTCAGGATAACAGACCTACTAAAAAATGGTTAAATGCTTATTTCAGCGATTTAAAGAAATTCACTCCCTAAGGGGGTTAGATGGGGGGGGGCGGGGGGTTGAACGTTCTAAGTCATTTCGCCATATCTCAACAGCAGTTTTAGGTACGAGCATGAAATTCAGAATAACAAATCTACTAAAAAAATAGTTAAACATGTATTTCAGCGATTTCAGAAATTCACTCCCTAAGAGTAACAAATGGGGTGTTCGAACGTTTTAGTTAATTTTGTTATATCTCAGCAGCAGTTTCAGGTAGGAGCATGACATTCAGGATAACAAATCTACTAAAAAATATAGTTAACCCCTTAACTGTGTAGCCCGAACTCAGATCGGGCAAGAACAGTTTGCTTGTTTTGTTACTAAAAGCTTTGCACACCAGTAATTATTTAACGCAACGTTCGCTTTATTAATCGGCAGACCATTTTCGATTACACAAAACAAATATTTTAGTACAGAAAAAGTGGTGTATTGTGCCTATTTTTAGTTTATGGTGCCAAAATACCTCCCACAGTGAGGGGTTAAACATTTATTTCAGTGATTTTAGAAATTCACCCACTAAATGGGTTAAAAGGGGGAGAACGAACGTTTTAGGTCATTTCGCCATATCTCAGCAGCAGTTTTAGGTAGGCGCATGAAATTCAGGATAACGAATTTACTAAAAAATGGTTAAACACGTATTTCAGCGATTTTAGAAATTTACCCCCTAAGCGAGTCAAATGGGTGTTTGAACGTTTTAGGTCATATTGCCGCCAAATATTAGCAGCAGTTTTAGTTAGGAGCATGAAATTCAGGATAACAAATCTACTAAAAAACAGTTAAGCACGTATTTCAGCGATTTCAGAAATTGACCAATCGTGTTAAACATCGGATATGAACCCGATTATGGAACATTAAACGAATAAGAAAAGTGTAGCTGTTTTTGACTACATATTTTGCGTAAGACATTTTTAAACAGAAAATATACATTGTAGTCGACACATTGTCCACCTACGCGAAGCCGGGACGTGCCGCTAGTTTTTTCATATAGTGAGTTTGCAATGTTAAAAAATTTCGGGAAACTCATAAATTGAAAAAACTTTTGTTATTTTTAGTGTATAGCCTTTTTACAAAAATACTAAAGAGTTTCTTTTTCAAAGTGAACTACATGAGAATAATACCATATAATAAAAACGCTTTAAACATTTTATACTTTATCTTTCAAAAGAAAAATAAACTTTTGTTTAACAGTTTATTTTCACTTGGGAGAATTTCGTTACCTATTTCTCTAGATATTCAAAAGGATATTCACACTGTGAAATGAATAAAATAGTAGTAAAATAGTAACAATATTAAATTTAATATTAACGTTTATGTTGATACGTCATCCTTTTTCTTAGCAAAACACGCTTATTGAACATGAAAATGTTTATTTCAGAATTGCTAACATCCGAAAAGCCTGTATTCCAGTTTGAGAAAACTGATTATTACACGATGAAAACTACTCGGAAACGTTTTCAAAAAACTGCGGCAGCAAAAGAAGCTTTATTTTTATAAATGTTTCCTTAAATCTCGAAAATATTTTGTTTTCTGAGGTTTCGAAAGACAGAAAATGCTTCTCGGAATAATGAGTATCTTTGAAAAGGTTATTATATAGAAAATATGTTCCTAGATTAAGAAACATTATCTTTCTTTGCAGTGTACGTTTGACACATTTTTAAAATTTTCAAAGCGAAGAAGAGTATAATACTAATTGTTTCAAATAAACTAGTGTATGAAAAGACAATTTCATTTGTTACATTAATTATTTTGAACTATTTCTTTTTAATATGTAATTCTAACAGTCGATACTTACCTAAAATTTCCCCAGGACAAAATTAATGACTATAATAATGAAAATAATGAATATTTTTTTCACAAAATATACTATTTGATATACTAAAAATGTAATGAATTACAATCTAATCCACAAAATAAAATATATTATAGATATATCGATTTATATTATAACATGGACGATTTTTAATATATTTTCTGCATGTAATTTTTTAAAAATAGCAATTGAATTTCAGGAAGTTGTGAGATATTTTAACTATTAGTCCATCACACTTACAAAATCACATAAATTATTGGACATATTTTTTCCAGGAGAGTTTTTTGAGATAAACTGTTATTTGAAACTGATTGTTCATGAAGTTCATATTTTCTTTTTAGACAACGGATTGAACGTTTTGTTTTCCTGAAATATAGCAAAACTTGTCACCGCAATTTTTATTCTTATTTCATGTTACACACGGTTCATATACCTCAGAGGATTTGAATGCCAGATTTCGTGATGTATTTATTTACATTATTTAACGAAAAAATTATGTGTATAAATATCGTGACCATTACATTACGAAAAATCTGGTATTCAAATCTCCTGAATCACCTGTGGCGTATGATCCCTGTTGTACCTTCCTTGATATCAATATAAGTTTCTTCTTTCTTCAGGTTCTTGACATTAAATATGCGAGGGCGGTTTATTTTCAACCTCCTATGCGCTATAAAAAAATACAACTTTACACAACATAATAATTTTATTACCAAAAGTACAGCAGGGTCTTACGTATTTTTCTACATAATCGCTAAAACAAATGAGGCATTTGTTATATCCTGACGTGTAACTGAACGTGGCCGCTACGATAGATGATCCCACCAAATGTGTGATACAAGTGTGAGTAATCCGTTTTCTGGAAGCAGAAGGACGTAGTACTGTACCGTAGTACTGTCCGTAGTAAACTGTCCGTAAAACAGTAAACTGTCCGTAAACAGTAATAACTGTCCGTAGTAAATCCATCGCAGAATGAACAAAGGGCATGGTGAAAACCTTATGAGTGATGGTAGTGTAAGTGAATGGTGAAGAAAATTTAAAGAAGTGCGAATCGACGTCCATGATGATGGTGGACAAGAGTGCAAGTCTGTCGCTACTGTAGGCCTCGCTCAGAGAGTTGATCAGGTGGTCAGTATGGTTTACAATCAGTGAACTTTCTAAAGAATTTCCAGAAATTTCAAGTTTTGCTTTGTACACAATCGTACGAGACGTATCTCTTCTCACTGGCGGCTGACTTCTTTGAAGACGATATCGAGAAGCTTGTGTCGCGATATGACAAATGCCTCAAATGTTTTGGCGATTATATAGAAAATAAGCAAGACACTGATGTAATTTTGGTAATAAAATTATTATGTTATGTAAAGAAAACTATAAAAAAAAGCAAAGTTTTCAGATCTTTTTTTATAGCCTATCGCAGGTTGAAAATAAAAAAAACAGCTCTTGTAGCAACCGATTATTATTTGACCGGTTCCAAATGAAAATATTTGGATTGTGGCCAGAAATTTCTTCAGGAAATACGTCTATACTAATAAAATAAAGTTTCGTTCTCTCTCTGTGTGTGTGTTTGTTTACCTGCGATGGCTAGCAAAATCTAGCCCACCTAGTGAATCTGAAAATTTAGATGTGGATAGTCCAAGGTCTGACCATGTGCACCTGAGTCTCAGAATTTTAATATTTTGATAATTACCCAACATATTAATTATAATTTCATTAAACATCGTATCGAAAATGCCATAGTTTTAATCAAAATGGCTAAAGAAAGGAACTGCTGTTCTGAATTTGCAAGCTGAAATGAATAAAATTCGAAATTATTTTGCTAATTAGCGAATTTTAAGAAAACTAATTAAAATATCTATTTGAAAATTTCTGAGCATATGTAAAAAAAAAAAATTCTGCATCCAACTACACAATTTTTGAAAAATTTGGCCGGTAATTTTTCGTAATTTATGCAAAAAATCTGCCGGCGCCAGTGGAAAAAATCCGAGAAAGTTTCAGACAGGGATCTGCTTTCATTAAAAACTGAACTACAAAGAGATCTGTTTCTCTGGCCGATCCACCATTTAGTTTACAAAAATGAAAGAAAATAATTGCCAATTTTTACTAATGAACAAAAATTTAGATAACAAATTAAGATATAGATTTGAAATTGAGGTTGGGAAGGGATATCATCTGCCGGCTATTTTAGTGTAAGCATCTTCGTTATGTTCTAATTATGAGAAATGTTTAATTCTTTTTTTAATGATCGCGTTAATGTAGGTGAAGGTGGTTTTCTTGAACAAATTATTCGTTATATTTGCGGGTATGGGGAGGGGGGTTAACGCCTTGCTCTGATTTGAATAAAACAAGATCCATTTAAGACATAGAAATACTAATAACCAAGAAGGAAGATGTAGGGTGTTTTCGTCCGTCAATTGTTACGGGGATTATGGGAAGGTGTTCAAACAGAATTCTCGCAACCCTCCCGATATTGGCGAAATTTTGGCTTTTATCTTGGCGTAGACGTTGGTTGTAAAATCATATTCACATTCTTTTGCAGATATTTGATGGTTAACCACCGCAAGTCCATGGCGTAATGATGACAGCATTATGTAGATGTGTGAGAATAAACTCCCTTTAATCTATACATACTTTGATGTAAACAATGAAATATGTAGTTAATATTTCACTAAATGTCTGTTGTGACAATTATGATTCTTCATTACTTTAATCAAATTTTAAGTCCAAATGCGCCCGTATCGGCAGGAAGTGGAAATAAAGGATTTTCAGTCGCCATGCAAAGCACTTTTAAATAAATAATTTTATACAATAAGATAAAGATATAAAGTTAAAGATATAAAATTCTACAAACTTTAGGTTTGTTTAATTTTATTATCACGGGCCTGAGCAACGCCGGGCGGGTCATCTAAGAAAATATAAATCAAGTGGTAATAAGTTAAATATAAGAACTGAGTACTTTAAATAGAAATTCAGTAAAATTACCGGTATGTTTTGTCTAAAAAGACATTTTTCATTTAATTCCCATCATTCGCCGCTACCATGTCAAACTATCGAAAGTGAAAAAATGCATTTTTCATTACTTTTAAAAATGGGACGATTCTCGCCACTAAATTTTATTAGAATTATTCGCCTAGTAAGAATACTAATAAAATATCTGTGAAGAGAGAACGGGGTTTCAAGTTTAACTTTATTTTTTATTTAGAGATACCGAATTCATACCGGAAATTTTCAGAGAAAAAATTTTGCTTTAACCGCTTCAAGGGCAAAGTACTTCGTTTACTAAAATGTTGAAATATTTGAATGACACCAGAATTAAAGATCAAATCTATCTGAAAATAACTAAAAGATTTTCTTTGCGTATATTATAAAAGCAAAATTTTATTAAAAATTTCTGGGTGTCACTTAGCAGTTTGGAATTAAAATTAAGCGTTCGCGCCTTACAAACACCGCCCTTTAAAGGGTTAAGTGATCACGAAATGTCCGTCATTAAATAAATAAAACATTCTGTTTGAAATTTCTGGTGTGAATTCTGAATTTCTGAATAGGAAAAAAGGTTCCCCAAAAAAATTTTCCTCATGCTCTGACAAACAAAATAGTACAGATTACATTCTTTTACGGCCAAAACTCACTGAGTGTGTTACTTGAAATTTTGGAGTCTTCTTACAATAAAAAAATCTTCTGAAAATTTTTCGTCCAAAATTATTTGGCAACCCTGGCAACCCTGGATACAAAAAAATACTTTTAAAATTTAGTGGTGACAATCGGCCCATTTTTAAAAGTAATGAAAAATGCATTTTCTCACATTCGATAGTTTGACATGGTTGCGACGATATCACATTTCTCTGTTTTCCCTCTCTCATTATCGTCAGTTGAGTGATATACAGTGTCTCACATAAGTGATGGGACACTTGTGCTTTACAAAAGGAAACTAATCAAATAAATTAAAAAAACATGTACACATTTTTTTGTGGGTGTGTTTCATACTTAAATTTAGTAAAGATTATTACATAACTTACATTTTGTCAAAATATTAAAATATTAATTTAATAAAAATACAAATGTTTAGAACGGAGCAAAAAATAGCTCACATAAGTGATGGGACACCATTATATATGCAACAAAAATCGTCTGAAATAAGCAATAAAAATATTTTTTGGGGTTTTATTTTTACTTAAAAGCAATTGGCAATAATTTATAAAATCGTCTGCAGTATTTCTCTCCAGTTTGTTTTGGAATTTTTGTGTTTTTTAGCTCTGTGTAGCCATGAATGCTAAACGAAAAGAAACTTCGCTTGAAATTCGAAAATTAGTTATTAATTTGCATATTGAACGTGGAAAATCTATTAGAAAAACTGCTGAAACAGTTAACTTGAGTCGTTCAACAGTTTTCAATATCATTAAACGATATAAAAAGAATCATATGATTCAGGATAAAAGAAGACCTGGCCGACCATCAAAGCTATCCAATAGAATAAAGCGAATTATCGTTCGAAATATTAAAAAAAATCCAAGAATTAGTGCTTCAAAAGTTGCTGCTGATTTACAAGCATTATATGGAATAATTGTTAATCCTGAGACTATTAGAAGGGTAATTCGATCTGCTGGATATCACGGTAGAGTAGCCAGGAAAAAATTCTTCGTAAGTGAAAAGAATAGAAAACTCAGACTAGCTTTCGCAAAATCCAACATAAATAAGAATTCTGATTACTGGAATAAAGTTATATTTGCTGATGAGAGTAAATTTAATATATTTGGTTCTGACGGTAGAATCTTGGTGTGGAGAAAACCCAGGGAAGAATTTCGCAAACAGAACTTGGTACCAACAGTAAAACATGGTGGAGGAGGAGTTATGGTATGGGGGTGTATGTCGTCCGCTGGAGTTGGTAATCTTGTTTTTATTGACAGTATAATGGATCAGTACAAGTATATTGATATTTTAAAGCAAAATTTGAAATCTTCAGCACGAAAATTGAACCTTCATAACGATTTTAAATTCTACCAGGACAATGACCCCCAAGCGCACTGCTCTGAACGTTAGACTCTGGCTGTCCTGAAATAATAAAAACACCACCACAATCTGCAGACTTAAATCCCATAGAGAATATTTGACAAGAATTGGAATCAAGAATTCGCAAACACACCATTTCTTCAAAACAACAACTAAAATCGGTGCTTCAAGAAGAATGGAGTAAAATCACTCCAGAAATCACAAAAAAAATTAGTCGAATCCATCCCAAAAAGATTAAATCATGTTTTAAAAGTAAAAGGAAATCCAACAAAATATTAAAACCTTTTAAAAAGTAAAATTTTTGGATAAATATTTGATGGAAAAGTAAGTGTCCCATCACTTATGTGAGCCATTTTTTGCTCCGTTCTGAACAATTGTATTTTTACTAAATTAATATTTTAATATTTTGACAAAATGTATGTTATGTAATAATTGTTACTAACTTTAAATATGAAACACACCCAAAAAATTTTTGCACATGTTTGTTTATTTATTTTATTGCAGTTTCTTTTTATAAAGCACAAGTGTCCCATCACTTTTGTGAGACACTGTATATTATACGATTTTAAAATAAAAATGTATCTGTCATGGTGTATGTTTATTTACTGTGTGTATATTTATTTACTGTGTGTGCGCTAAAGCCATAGATGTTTACTATTGACCCATTTCCTTTTCTATTGCCCATTTGGGATTTATTAACTTTATAAAGGTGATAGTTTTCTCTTTAGATATTTAAAATATCTTCTTGGATTAATATGTTCAAGACAGTCAGTTTTAGATATAGCGGTAAGTATTTTCACATGTAAAAATTTCTTCGTCGGACATATTATTACAAAGCGTATAGAACTGCAAGAATCATTCTATAAATAAAAAGTTGTAAAACGCAAACAAAAAAGTTTTAGAAATTTTGTAATATAAAAAATGGTGTCAAATAATTTTAAAGACTGGTTATATAATTATTCATGCTTTAAATTTTATATTAAACTTTTGATTGGAGACTTTTTAAAATTCAACAAAAACTTATTTATTATTTTTAATGTATTTTTTAATTTAGCATATATTACTTTATTTTCAGTCCACAACCTTACTTTTCCGTTAAACCGACAAAATAAAACTGACAGCAAATGGCTTAGTATCAAATTAAATTGTCCCGTGGGGCGTACGTCCCACTTTCGGAATCACTGAGATAAGCTGCTACACAAAATGATATGTACAAATGATATATTTTATACAGAAAAAAGTAATATTTAGATTTCTTGTGAATAGTTCTCTTAATAAATAAACAAATTCTTTTCAACCCGTTTCAACATAGTTGAAAAGTGTTTATAAATTTGGTTTGTTTGTATGTCTGTCTTCCGTCTGTCTGTCTGTCCGCGTTCTAACTCGCGGCCACCAGGAAAATAGAAAGGGGGAGGTGCATAAAAACGTATCTCCGCATTTATCAAGGTTTTAGAGATGAAATTTAGAAAGCGGATGAATTGCAAAATATAAACAGCAGATACGAAGAATTATTTCGTTATTTCGTTTGCTTGTGAACTCCGGGGAGAGGGCAAAAACTTTTTATAATTTCAATTTTAATCATTTACAGTTTTTATCCTACATTCTTATGTATTCACTAAATTATATTCATTCATAAATGCAGATATTTTATTTAGCACATCAAAGGGCGTTTTTCATTTTTCCATAAAAGCAATGCATCTAAAAATAAAGTAAAACTAAATAAATAACAGACAGCCACCAATTGATGTTTAAACCTAATTTTTAGGTCACGACAATCACAATAAAGTGATTACAAGATAACAATCGACAAAAATGAAATATCTATCACATTTATTAGAAAATAAAATATATTATTAGAATTTTTATTGGTGCACTGAGAATATTTGAAATTTTATGGAATGTGGGAAAGAATTTTATCTTTCAAACGCATCAGAAAAATTCGCAATAACGATCAGAGGATTTTTTCAATTTTTTCTGTACATATTTTTTTGGAACAGTTTTTAGTTCTATTTATGGAATGTCACAACAATCCTTCCAACGAGAATTTATTTGCGAATCACTGTTTTAAAAAAACATGGTCTGTACATAATTCATTTATGTTAATTGTGAGGAAAGAGGTGTTTGCTACTTTTTATTGGTTGCGGTAATTATTGCTCCATGATAAATATTATTTTGAATTATTTTCAAACCAACCAACCCTACTTCTTCAGGTTTGTCGAGAGTCCACTCATTGTATTAACTCATCAAGCAACGGAGTAGGTTTAGACTTGACTCTGCAAAGTTTGTCGAAATGCCAATTCCTACTGTAGTAAGCAAATTGTGCTAGAGAAATATTTTATGAGGCACAGGCCTTCCAAGCCGAAGAATGTTAAACTCCATATCTATATTCTTTGTTCAAGCCTAGACGGCTTGACTTCGAGAAAGGAAGATGTTATAACTTCACCTTATACAATTTTCTTTCTTATCGCTTTTATATATAAAATTATTCCACAAAATAAATGCGGTGTGAAACTTTGTTTTTTATTCTCACATTTTAATTGAATATTATTTCGTGTTCTTATTGTTTCTTGTCGATATTTCATTCTGCGTTACAAATAATTAGACTAAACAGATTAAATTGTTATATCAAAAAATAAATAAACTGATGTTCTTGTTTTTATATTGTCTAATATTTCTGTACTTTATATATAAAGCGTAAGAGAATAATGCAATTTTTAAATAGCTTTTATAAGCTATCTTTCGAATTTTTGAACAACAGCAAAAAAATAAAGGTGAAGACATAATAGTTACAGTAAAAAGACCGTTGTTAGTTACAGTAACAATAAATTGAAGAATGAAATTATTTGCACTGCAGGCAATTTTCATCAGATTAAAAAAAAAAAAAATCATCTTTGGTTTCCATTTTCGCAGGTTTGACTGTATTTTTAATCTTCTATTTCTGGAAAATGTGAATTAATTATAAGGAAATACGTTAGTTGTTATTTTGGGGCTGTGTTTTCTTTGAATGCATACCTTATGTTATTTAAATCAATATGAATGCCCTACTTACAAGAAAGGTCTCCATAAGCGCTTACTAAGAAAAAGTTGAAAAAATTACAGAATGTTCTTCTCATGAGGTTATATATATGTCTATAACAAAGTATTCTGCGGAACCTGGAAATATAGCGTCCATAAAAAAATTATGAAATTTTCATTTTTTGGCGATTAGGTTGGCGACACAATGAAGTTTTAAAAAATACGCTTTTATGATAAATACTCTCTAAAGTAAATATTTTTTTAATCTTCATACTGAACTAGTTTAAGTAAGTTTAACTAAAATAAATACACTTTTATAACGACACTTTTTCATATAGTACATTTACATGTATATATTATGAAATTTAGCCATCGTATTATAAGGTTTAGAAGAAAATTTAAATAGATTACACTTGTTTCGAGCTTATAACTAATTGAGCACTTTCAAATCGGCTTCGATATTATTATTTTAGGAGACAAGAGAACAGTATTGTTGCCATGTGCATGTCGAAATTTAAAAAGTCAGCATTCTTAATCAGGCAGTTACTTTTAAATTAAACTTAAAACTTATCCAGCCGGTGTAGCCGTGTACAATTGAAAACTGCATCCATACTTAACTTATTATATTATAGAAACTTATAGAAATAATAATAAACTATTTCATCGTTAAGTTTGAATTCATTAAAATGAGCATTTAAACACTCATTTAACGAGCAGTTTCAAAATGCAATAAAATCGTCTGCGTTTGGCGGGGAAAACGTGTTGCTCGCCATATCGGGTCTTTTTGCGCCAAGTACTTGAAAGTATTTTATTTGTTTTCAGATTTTCTACTTGGATTCCGCATCTAAATTTGACTGATACTTTATAACGTACATGAGAAGTTTCATTAGCATTTTTTAGCTCATAGGCTATCAAAGCCTAAAGAGCTAATGTGCCCGCAGATTCTGTATGTATGTATGTACGTATGTATGTAACGCGATAACTATTGCTAGAAAGACCCGTTTTGCTTAAAATTTTGTTTATCGGTTCATTGTGATAAGGCGCTTCCCTGATAGTTTTGGGGATCATTAGTTAAGATAAAGTAGGGGGGGGGGTAATCTTTCCTATGTTCCTTCAGTCTATCTCGAAAATTCCTTATTGTAATTTCTGTATAAAGTAATTCTTTATTATCATTTCTAAACGGTACTATGTGTACTCTTGATCTATTGAGAGGTTGAACTGGATCATTTTTTGCATTCGAAAGACCTTTTAACTTTGGGGGGAGGGATTGCGATTAATTTTATATCATATTTAAACAAGAACTGAAAATCATGCGTCAAGCATAGATTATGAAACACTTTCCAACACATCCAGAAAACTGTAACGGTACTTCTCCAAGATATGTAGTAAACAGTTTAGGAAACATATAACACATTTATAAATCCAGTTTTAGCATTTAACTTTCATTCTAAAAAAAGTAGTCAAATTATTTTGTGCAGTCCTGTGTATGATTTTTAGATTAAGATATATACTACATAGCAAGATAAAATTTAGTTTAGTTAGAAAATGCACCTTTAGCAATTTTCGACAATCTATGGAAATGCACACGAAATCTTTTGTACAGCCCTGTATATTATATTAAGACTTTTAGACACACCACATATTAAGCTAAAATTTAAATAAGATACCAAACGCTTAAGACAACTTAAAACTCACTTCCAGCAATTACCAACCATATACGACAATGTAACTTGTTCTTTGCGTAGGCCTGTCTATGAATTTATTTATATTCCACAAACTTCTAGTATTCTAATAAGTATAATTCAGCAAGAAAATGAGTAACACAGTTAAAAATTACCCTAAAGGCTGCTCGTCAGTAAACTTCCCGATTCCCCTCGCTAATGTTATTCCTATGGGCGTAGGATGCATTCGTATTTTTAAAATATCTCCTCGTAAAATTAATATTTTTAACTTCTGTTTTCTTTGTATTGTTCTTAAAGAATGTCTCTTTTTTTCTTAGTTGTCAATTTTTTTCTAAAATATATACTTAATTTTATATGAAATGTTAAAATCGTATTCAGTTTCGCTAAGATTTTAACACATAAAAATATAAATTAAGCATATAGTTTAGAAATATTTTGATAACTAAGAAAATAAGATTCTTTAGGAAGAGTACACAGGAAATAGTCCAGTAGAAATAGCACTTTACCTTACAAAAATTCGTGTAGTTCTGATTTTTGCATATGTTGTAAAGGTTGACCCTCTAATAAAAAAAAAACAAGTTTTCGACCTTCTAAACCGTTTTTCACAATATTGAGAAAAAACAATATTTTTCGGCACTGTTTTTTTATTTTTCTTAAATAACTCAATTTTAGTGCATTTTACAGGAAAAACACTTTCATCATTTTATAGAGCATAAAATGCTCTACAACATGCAGTATTCATGTTTGTAAATTGTCCAAATAGGGGGTAAGATACGGAGCCGGGAAAATAGGGTAAAATTTGCAAAATGTGCAAAAATCCACAAATGACGTTAGTTGTTGCTTAATAACCTACTTTTAGTGCGATTTAGAGACAAAAGTGTCAATATAAAGTTTGTAAAGCATGAAGTAGTCTACAAGTTTCATTTATTAGATCATTAAATATCTATAATAGACCCTAAAAATCAGAATAATACAATTTATGGTTAAAACAAAAAAGTACCACCTGACAAGTCATTAATTTAAAAATAAAGCTTTTATTTCTGATATTGCTTAAATGATGCAACTAATGCATCGTATATATATATAATGCAGATTTATGTACAATAATATGTTACTGTTGAATAGTTGAGGGGGGGGGGCGAAATTAACCAAAAAACCTAGTCGGTAGACATAGGTGCAGGGATAAGAATTCAAAGTCGAAAGTAAAATTAATAGCTGGGAATAATGTAAAAAAAAATACTTGAAAGATAAATAAGTTATAATTTAGAAATTTTAAAAGGAAAAGGAGTATCTAAGGCCGAAACTAAGGGAGGTGGGAGCAAAAGGAGAATGTTGCCGCGGCGCTAGAATGGAATCGATTTCTCTTAAATAACTCAATTTCAGTGCATTTTACAGAAAAGCATTTTCACCATTTTGTAGAAGATAAAATTATCTACAACATGCAGTATTCATGTTTGTAAATTGTCCAAATAGGGGGATGAGATACGGAGCTGGAAAAATGGGGTTAAATTTGGAAAAAATGCAAAAATCCACAAATGACGTTATTTTTTGTCAATAACCCACTTTTAGTGCATTTTAGAAACAAAACTGTCTTAATCAACTTTTTAAAGCATGAGATAGTCTATAGTTTCATTTATTAGATAATTAAATATTGGTAATAAACCTTAAAAATCATAGCAAAAAGATTTTTGGTGAAAACAGGAAAATACCGCCTGACAAGTTATTAATTTAAAAAACGAGCTTTTATTTTTGATATTGAAAACACGATGTGGTTAATTAATTATAGAATGCACAATGAATTAATCAACAAATATATAGTAAGTATTGTATAGTCGCTTTGTCATATATGTTTCCTTTTTCTGCTGCTTGGCCCTGGTAATGATACCATCGTCTCAGATACTTCATCGTCCGTCTCTGTACTTGACTCGATTGGTTGCTTTAGGTAATCAAAGTCCTCGAGGTCCAGTATAATATCAGGAGCGTTGCCACATACAGTCCCTGGCCAAATTATTAGACGCAGTTGTTTTTATTATAATTTGTTAAATATCTGGAAAGATACATCAGGAATTATCCTGAAACTTCAGGATTGTAAACAACATGATAGGCGTCGTATATTTCCGTGAAGATTTTTTCTCGAAACCCCATAAGGGGCCGTCAACAAATTAAAGAAAAACGAATATATTTTGGATAACCCTGTAAAAACTAATATTGCAAAAGCATTCAAACTGTAGATTTTGATTAAGTGCATTATTGTAATAATTTGGGTTCATTTTAATGAAGATACCATTTATACTCGAAGAGAAATTCAGGTTTTTATAAAAACAGTCCCTAATGTTATCAAGTTTTTTGCTTATAATTTGCAGAGTTTTTAATATAAAAACAAGTTATTTTTAGAAAATATGACAAACAAAATTTTACACAACATCCTGCAATCAGAATTAAAAAATAATAAAAATTGTATGAAAAATGAGCAGGTTCACTAAATATTGTTTCACTGCGCATGCGCAAATTCAATCAAAATACACTGTGCATAATATATTAGCTACATATATAGACCAACTTTTACGAAAGTCTCAAAAACATAGCTTGAAAATTATGATAGTAATCGTCGATAGAATAAGCTCGAAATTCGCTGTTCCCAAAAGGAAGCAAAAAGATGAGGGGTTGTATCCAAATATAGTAGTACGTGCTATATTGTGTACGCTATCTTGGCACTAATCAACAGATATTTGATACAACCCCTTATCTTTTTGCTTCTTATTGGGAACAACGGATTTCAAGCTTATTCTATCGACGATAATTTTCAGAATTTTCAAGATATGATTTTGAGACTTTCACAAAAGTTGCTCTATATACTTAGCTAATACAGTATGCATATTATATTTTTATTGCATTCGCTCATGCGCAGTGAAACATTTTTTAGTAAACCTGCTCATTTTTCATCCAATTTTTATCATTTTTTAATTCTGATTGCAGAGTATTATGTACATTGTTGTTTGTCATATTTTGTGAAAATAACTTTTTTTTATAATAAGAAATCTGCAAATTATAAGCAAAAAACTTGGCGAAATTTGGGACTGTTTTTATAAAAACCTTAATTTCTCTACGAGTATACATGCTATCCTCATAAAAATGAACACAGTATATTACAATAAGCCACTTATTAATAATCTTGAGTTTGAACGCTTTTGCTACATTAGTTTTTACAGGGTAATCCAAAAGATATTCGTTCTTTTTCAATTTGTTGACAGTCCCCTATGGGGTTTCTTGAAAAAATCTTCACGGAAATATATGACATCTATCATGTTGTTTACACTCCTGAAGTTTCAGGATAATTCCTGATGTATCTTTCCAGATATTTAACAAATTATAATAAAAACAACTGCGTCTAATAATTTGGCCAGGGACTGTAGTTGGTTGTGGCACTTCACACAGATAACTGAGCACTTCCAAAACGAGCTTTTATTTTTGATATTGAAAACACGATGTGGTTAATTAATTATAGAATGCACAATGAATTAATCAACAAATACATAGTAAGTTTTGTATAGTCGCTTTGTCATATATGTTTCCTTTTTCTGCTGCTTGGCCCTGGTAATGATACCATCGTCTCAGATACTTCATCGTCCGTCTCTGTACTTGGCTCGATTGGTTGCTCTAGGTCATCAAAGTCCTCAAGGTCCAGTATAATATCAGGAGCGTTGCCACATAGTTGGTTGTGGCACTTCACACAGATAACTGAGCACTTCAAGCCTGCCTTTCTAGACCTGCAATTTGTACTACAATTTTTTCATTTTTTTTTTTTTTTTTTTTTTGCATTGGCAAGATATGAAATCGAGTAGAGTTTGAGGAGCTGGTCCATTCATCATGGTGACTGGAATGAGCCCATGACCACCCCACTTCCAGCCGCATTCGAGAGGATCCTTTTCGTTTCCCAGCCATGGCTGAATGCATGATATTCAGCAGCATAATGAGTAGGTGGTAGTCTAGCTAAATTTAATTTAATATTGTTAGCTGCTCTAGCGAAGCTGACATACCGCAATACATTCAAGTTTTGGTTAGGATCACCTCCATACAGGGCAAGAAGTACACCTTCTGTGGCTTCAACAAGTTTGTGCCTCTCTGCATTTGAGTCTTTGAACTGTTTGGTTCAAGGATGGGTTCTGAAGAATTCTGCAATATTTCATTTTCCCATGGCTGTAGAGCACAGAAGTGGTGTCACAACCACTTACTGCATGAAGAAAAAGAATATTTTGTGCAACTTCCTTAAATTTGAAACACTCTTTGGAGTAGAGATCATCATGCAGTTTCCCTCTCCTGGCCCTTCGAAAATAAACATTGTCTGCAGCTAGAGAAGCCACAAGAACAAGAATGTCCATGTCTTCACCATTGACAATGACAGCATCGTAATCACGGGCTTAGGAAATAGCTGTGTTCACTATTAGCACATCTGCATCTTCAGTGGCCTGCGTAGTGATCATTTGTGCTTTTTCAAATTCATTTCGAAGCATATAAATGAAAAGTTCTTTATTATTTTTTCATTCCCCAACAATTTTTCTTGTGGCATCTGTGAAAACACAGTCTCATTGAACTTAACCTCAGCAGAAGTATCTTCAAGCGACGAGCACTTTCTGCACTTTTTATACTTTTTTGATTATGTTCAGGATAAGTTTCTAATATTTTCTTTATTTTAAAATTTAAAACTGAATTCAAAACACCGGAAAACAATTCTCCTTTTATACATGTTTCCATCTTATCAGGTATAATTGTTGTTATTATTTCTGTTGGGACTAACATTCTCAAACTGAGATACATTTACCATCAGTGCAAAGTTTGACTAACAAAAATATGTGGGACAAATGAATGCAAACACGACAAACCAAATCTTCATTGTGCGCCCTCTTCTCCTTCCATTCTAGCGCCCGGGCCACATGCTCCTTTTGATCCCACCTCCTTTATTTTCGGCCTTAGATACTGCATTTCCTTTTTAAAATTTCTAAATTATAACTTATTTATCTTTCAAGTATTTTTTTAAATTATTCCCAGCTATTAATTTTACTTTCGATTTTGAATTCTTGGCCCTGCACCTATGTCTACCGACTAGGTTTTGTGGTTAACTTCGCTCCCCCCCCCTCACTCAACTATTCAACAGTTACCTATTATTGTACATACTATAATTAATTAATTGCATCGTTTAATCAATATCAAAAATAAAAGCTCGTCTTTAAATTAATGACTTGTCAGGTGATATTTTTTTGTTTTAACCATAAATTGTATTATTTTGATTTTTAAAGTCTATTATAGATATTTAATGATCTAATAAATGAAACTTATAGACTACTTCATGCTTTACAAACTTTATAATGACACTTTTGTCTCTAAAACGCACTAAAAGTAGGTTATTAAGCAAAAACTAACGTCATTTGTGGATTTTTGCAGTTTTTGCAAATTTCACCCTATTTTCCCGGCTCCGTATCTCACCCCCTATTTGGACAATTTACAAACATGAATACTGCATGTTGTAGAGTGCTTTTCCTGTAAAATGCACTGAAATTGAGTTATTTAAGAAAAATCTAAAAAAGGGCCAAAAAATATTGGTTTTTTGAATATTGTGAAAAACGCACAAGGTCTAGAAGGTCGAAAACTTGGTTTTTTTATTAGAGGGTCAACCTTTACAACATATCCAAAAATCATAACTACCCGAATTTTTGCAAGGCAAGGCCCTTTTTTACACTATTTCTACTGGACTAAAACAGAAGTTAAAAATATTAATTTCCCGAGGAGATATTTTAAAAATACGAATGCATCTTACGCCCATAGCAATAACATTACCGAGGGGAATCGGGAAGTTTACTGACGAGCAGCCTTAAGGAATGTACTGCCATAGTAAATAATACTTACGAATTCCTTTGTGTACCCCTGTATATGATCAAATTAATTTATACACATCACGTACTATGCAAAAATTTAGTTGAACTTAAAAACTTAATTAAAGTTGAAAACGCACTTATCACATTTATCCTGTAATTATCGCACTGAAACTGCAATCGAATTATTTTGTGTATTCCTGTAATTGAACAAGAAACGCAATACACACCATACTTTTCGGTGACCAATTTATACTGCGCCTCAGTAATACATATAAATTTGAATATGTTTGAAATAGTGAAACATCATTTAAATTACACTGCAAACGATTTTTCCGCGTAGAACATTGTGTAACAGAATTTTATTTGTGTGACCCTGTAAATGAATAGTAAATGCTTTGTACACCATATTTTATAAAAAAGTATGTTTTAATGCGCTTCATAATCGTATACCAATTTTATCGTGTTTCAAATGGCGTAACATCATCAAAATGTACTTGAAACGATTTTTTACCCATTAAGTGTAATGTAACGGAATAATTTCGATTATCCCTGTAAAAAAACTATTAATATTTCACTTTAAATAGGGATCATTCTATAGTTGTTGACGATAACATACAAGAATTTTAGAGCAATCCGAGTATATTTACGAGTTACATTAGATCCCGGTCGGACGGTAGGCGGCCAGACAAACCAAAATCATAAACACTTTCCAACTAGGTTGTAAAGTGTTAAAAAGATATGTCTCATAGTGTCAAAAAGTCTTGGAATATAATTAACTTTACAAAATTTTAATTTCTTATACAGAGTTTCCATAATTTTAAATCTGTCTATGATATTTTCAATAAAACGTGTTTGGAATGGAATTCTCTGTTGCTACATTTCTGATTATATCTAATTTATATATTATTAGATGGCTTGAACAAACTTCAAACACTCTTTTTACACAATAATTATATGGTGCGAATTTGCATTTTAACCCCTTGAAGGGCACAGGTATATTATATATACCACTTAATTTTAATCCCAAAATGCCACAATGACACCAGAATTTTATAATCAAATTTCGAATTTATAAGGTACATGAGGAAAAGCTTTTACTTATTTTAAAATAAATTCGTTAGTGAATCCTGTTGTCAATCAATCATTTCAATATTTTAACTACAAAAGTACTTTGCCCATGAAGGAGTTAAAGAAGGAACTGCAACCAAAAGGGATAGTGACATTTGATCTGTTAGCTTTTCTAAAAATTGTGCGATCTCGACACTTTTTAAACATATTTCCAAATAACTGGACATACAAGAAAGCTAATTTTTGGTCTTGTTCTATTTCAAGTGTGAAATTGATTCTCTCATCTAACATATTAATTTTATACAGAAAAATGTGCAATTCATCTATGCCGTATCTCCATATAATGAAAACATCACCCTCATATCAAAACCAGCACTCTGGATCCGGTCTTAATTTCTCCATGATCATACTCTCAAACGGATTAACATAATTTCTTTTGTAAACTTGCATAAGCAGTGTACAGAAGGCAATAGGAGAATTGCAAAGTGGGAATTAGACAATTACTAAATATTGCGAAACATTGGACAATTGTCAAATCGTTTTTTGTTTTAGCCTATTTTGATAATTTTATTTTTAAAATTTTCTTTCAAACCTAAACATTGTAACGACATTTTAATGAATATATAATTGAAATTTTTGTACAGAGTGTTATAAAATTTTCTCTCATAGAACTTAAGGTAAATCAATTTGAATACGACTCAACTCGGAAACATGTGTTATAAATGTATTTTACAGTTCAAGTATTTACATCTTATACAGCCACAGACAGAGTTACCAAATAAAGGTTATACCAAGTGTTGTATTTTCTGTTTGCGTCATTTTTATTCTGAAAATTTTGAAGTATTTTTTAAACAGAAAAAGTAAACAAGAACGAAAAATCATGCATCCGGCATAGATTCTGAAACACTTTCCAGCAAAGTGGGAATTGGACAATTACTAAATATTGTGAAATATTGGACAATTGTCAAATCTTTTTTTTGTACCCTATTTTATTAATTTTATTTTTAAAATTTTCATTCAAACCTAAACATTGTAACGACATTTTAATGAATATATAACTGAAATTATTGTACAGAGTGTTATAACATTTTCTTTCATAGAACTTAAGGTAAATCAATTTGAATACGACTCAACTCGGAAACATGTGTTATAAATGTATTTTACGGTTCAAGTATTTACATCTTGTAAGGTATTGACTACTCCGTGAGTAGGCAATGCGTGAAAGAGATCGTTTTGTCCATTAACCGACTATGTGCGTACAAGTTATAAAGGCTCTCTATCTTTCTTTAACTTTCAATGGACAGCTGAATCCCTGAAATTGTGAGTCGCCGTGTAATTTCAATTATGCAAATTTTCTGGAGCTGGTCGATCGACACTGAAGTATATAAGCAGCGAATTTTGACTTGAGTTCAGAGCTCAGGGGAGCTAGAATAGACTTGGCCTGGGAAGTTTAATGTTGGGACTTAGATTGAGATTTCGATTTAGCCTTGAGAACTCGCATCGAGTCTCAGGATTAAGAATAGGCCTTAGTATTTTTATACGGGAGTTTTATGCTGTTGTAGATTGATTTTTCAAGACTGTATCAGCGTTCAGTAAAAGCTGGAGGATAAGAGTATTGGATCGTGATTATATATTTGAAAGGTTAAGGTTTAATTATATTGTTTCAGTTTTGTTAAAGCTACAAGTTGTTAGCAGGAACTCTTTAGTTAATTTAAACTTTTAGGAAAATTTCGTGGAGCTCGCTCAAACCCCCTGCTAATTGTGTTAATAAACCAGTTTTTGGTTTTAAAACAGTTGTACTTATTTCCTCGTGCTCTACCACACCAGCGGACATTTTAATATGGCCGCTACAAATGGCGCCCAACTTCACGGGTTAGACGATGGCCCACATCCACGAGAGATAGTCCCCAGAGTATATTTTGCCGGAAACTCGGATGTTAAGCAATTCCTAACCGACCTAAATAATTATATGATATTTAACAATATACCGGAGAAAAATAAATATTTAGTCTTAAAGTGCTCCCTCAGAGATGAAGCCCTGCTTTGGCTCGAAAACATTGGAAGATTTTTAGTCACGGATGATTCGAAAAGATTCGAACAAACGTGTGTAGAGTTATCCAAAGCTTTTTTAAATAAATGTAATACTACTGCACTCAGGCGGGTATTCTACTGCAAAAGACAATCTGTTCATGAAAAAGCATCAGCTTTGTTTTTGCGGAAATTATAGGTTAAAAATAAATTGGCTCTGGATTTAAACCATACGGAGCTGATGGATATTCTGCTTCCTCTTTTCTCAGTATCAATCCAGGACTATATTGAACTGCGTGCCCCAGCGAATACAGCTGAACTTTATCAACTCTTAATCAAATATGAAGCACGGCATGAGGCGGATCACCAAAGACTGAGAACCACGCAAGAATTCAATGAGGGGGATAGGTTTAGGAATAATGGTTATAATGGTCGTAATGTTCGTGGTCCAGTTAATTATGGGGAGAGGCAGAATTTGCAGAAGAGGTAATGGTGGATTCAGAAATTATGGTCAGAATTATAATAACGTGTCAAGAAGAAATGAGGGGGTGAATGGTCGAAATAAAATGGTTTGGATAGGAGGAGTGATGTTAATCAGAGGCAGACTAGTTCGTCCAGGGTTAGACAGTTGATGGTTGAAGAAAAGGTCGTTCAGCGAAAAGAGAGACAGTCGTTTGGTGGTAAAAATCGTCAGCAGGGGTTAAACTGGTAGGTGGCTGTTGTGCGGAAGGTCAGCAGTCACGGGTTAATTCTTCAAAGCCTTCTGTGATTGATTTAAACGCAATAGTAGTTAACCCAGTGGAATTACCTGAGTTGCTAATAGTTTTGAGTGGTATAGTGGTAAAAAGTGTTCTG
The DNA here is from genome assembly GCA_963931845.1 of Maratus michaelseni. Taxonomy (NCBI): domain Eukaryota; kingdom Metazoa; phylum Arthropoda; class Arachnida; order Araneae; family Salticidae; genus Maratus; species Maratus michaelseni. Next base: position 66,936,095 of record OZ007594.1, read on the forward strand.
GATACGGGTGCGGACAAAAGTTTTATATCATTTGAGGTGTATAAGAAATATTTTTCATATAAAAGGTTGCAACATGTTAATTTAGTGGTTCAGTCGGCGCAAGGAATACAATGTAGTATAAAAGGTTTGGTAGATTTGGAGGTAGAAATACGGTCGGTTAAAGCGCGGTGGCAATTTTTGGTATTAGATGGATTGAAGGCACATTGTATTATTGGAGTTGACTTTATGAAGGATAGAGGGATGAGCTTAGATTTCTTTACACGTACGTTAGAAGTAAATAATGATGAGAAAACTTGTTCAAACGAGTCCTCATCACTCTCAATTGATTTGTCGGAATCTGGGTTAACAAAGGGAGAGATAAGTAAATTCAATAAATTTTTAGAGGATTTTCGAGAAGTATTTTCAGATAAACCTGGACTAACACACGTTTCATGGCATGAAATTAATACCGGTTCACATGCACCAATGGCAAGCAAACCATATCGTTATGATAAAATTAAACAACAAATCATTAACTATCACATTGAGAAAATGCTCCGCGACTATATTATTATGCCTATCGAGTCTCCATATGCATCACCAGTAGTATTGTGTCGAAAAATCAATGGGAAAAGCATTGAAGATCCTGAGGCGTGGCGATTCGCGATAGATTACCGGAAATTAAATTCGATCACCCCATATCCGCAATATCCAATTCCTGTTATAGATGACATTTTAGCTAATATTCAAAGTACCAAATTCATGTCGACACTTTATTTAACGTCCGGTTACTTCCAAATAGGCATGAAGCCGGAAGATATACCTAAAACAGCGTTCATAACAAATAATGGGTGTTTTGCATTTAACCGAATGAGTTTTGGATTATCGGGGGCACCAGCCACATTTCAGAAGGCGATGGACACCATTTTGAAACCTCTTCTTTGTTTCGGAGTTCTGGTATACCTCGACGATATTATAATCATGTCTGAAACATTTGAGGAACATATAAATTTATTACGTAAAGTTTTCACATTGCTTAGAAACGCGGGTCTCACAGTTAAATTAGAAAAGTGCAAATTTCTCCGAAAAGAATTGAAATATCTCGGCTTTCGAATAACACAAGAAGGAATACAAACCCACAAACAAAATACGGATGCGATTGCAACAATGGAACCTCCGAAGAATGCGAAACAAGTAGCAACATTTTTGGGTATGGTAGCGTGGTTCCAAAAGTTCACACCGCATTTTTCAGAGATTTGCGAACCTCTATATGCTTTAAAGCGCAAAATGGTGAAATTTGTTTGGTCGAAAGCGGCGCAAAGCGCTTTTGAACATTTAAAAATGGTCTAATTTCTTCACCGGTTTTGTCTCATCCCGATTACTCTTCACAATTTGAATTATACTGTGACGCTAGCGCAGTCGGAATTGGTGCGATGTTAGCTCAGAAAGGTCGCCCCATAGCTTTTGCGTCCCGAATTTTAAATGCAGCGGAGCGTAACTATTCCATTACTGAACGCGAATGTCTTGCTGTAATTTGGGCTTAGAACAAATTTAGATGTTTCTTCTGTGATATCCCGGTCAAAGTTGTCACGGATCACTCTGCTTTAACAAAGTTAACGCACGGTAAAGGTTTATCTTCGAGAATGGTGCGATGGTGTCTAAAGTTAGCTGAGTTTAATATTGAAATTGAGCATAGGGCAGGAAAGGAAAACGCAGTAGCAGATGCGTTATCGAGGAATCCCCAGGAAGGTGCTGAAATAGCTGAGGAGGTTAAGGTTTGTGTTTTGTCGTCGTTGGTGTTGAAATCGAGAGAGCAACTTGTAGAGGAACAGAAAAAGGATGAGGAATTCGGTCAATTATATAGATATGTAGTAGATGCTGACATGGTACAAAGCGCGGACGCGCATATGTTCCAAAATTGCTCCCAGAATTTCAAAATTATCGATGGTCTTCTGTTTTATTCAAAAACTGTAAATTCTCGTGGTGAATTAAGAGTTTAAATTTCAGCTTCTCTTCGTAAGGCCATCTTGCACGAATTCCTTGACAATCCTTTAGCAGGTCACCTAGGTGTCAGGAAAACGTACGCTAGATTATGTGACTCCTGCTACTTCCCTAAAATGCGGGAAGCAGTGCGCGCTTATGTCTCCAGCTGCGACACATGCCAAAAATATAATTACAACAATATAAGACCAGCTGGCAAACTAATTTCAATTAAAAAGTCCTTTCCCCTAGAATGTATCGGAGTTGATTTAATTGGTCCTTATCCCTTAACCGGAAATAGATATAGATTTGTAATTGTAGATTTTTTAGTAATTGTAGATTATTTTAGTAAATGGGTTGAGTTTGTCCCCCTCAGAAAAGCTTCAGGGAAAAATGTAGCTAACGCTTTATTTAAATGTTTTATTTCGAAATATGGTGCACCATCCCAGGTAATTAGTGATCACGGTCCCTGTTTTATATCCGAATTTTTTAAAGAATTGTGCACACAGCTGGAGATATCTCATTCTTTTACAGTTCCATACCGGCCACAGTCCAATATGGCTGAGAGGGTCAATAGAACCCTCATTCAAATGATTTCTTCCTTTATTGGAACTCATCATTCAAACTGAGACCAATTCTTGCAGCATTTTGCCTATGCTTTGCGTACGGCAGTTCACGAATCCACTGGTAAAACCCCTGCAAAGTTGTTTTTGGGGCGGAAAATCATTACTCCTTTTCAACAATTGATTAAAATTTCGGGAAATGAAAATGAATATATGATTCAGGACATCGATAAGTTGGTTAAGGAAGCACAGGTAAAAATGGGAAAGGCTCAGAAACAGCAAGCTTTGTGTATTATAATATGCGTCGGAGGGAGTTAGAAATTAAAGTTGGTGATTTTGTGTTGTTAGAAAAACATTGGTTGAGTTCTAGTCGGCAAAAACGAGTCGCTAAGTTTGGACCGAAGTTTGAGGTACCGTACAAAGTATTGGAAGTCAGAGGTAATAATTTGGTTATTAATTTGGACGGTTGTCATACCACGGTAAACTTGGATCAGGTTAGAATTTATAAATTTAGGGACACGAGCTCAAATGGTTCTCATACGTCGGACGGTGAGTCCCTTATGCCTCCATCAAACGCCACTAATTCTTCTGACATAATTTAATCTTCTTCTGCAAGGAACTCTTCTAATGAGAATAGTGACCACATACGCACGGAAATGAAAGAGAAATTTCCTCAAGTCAACCGAGACAAGGTTAACCAAGTAGCTGGACAAACGCTGCCGAAAGTGATCCATAAATACGGAAAGAGACAGCATCCTCATACAATTTCAACTGGTAGTTCTAATCCTCCAAACAAAAAAGTCATGCAGCATCCGCCTACGTCACATCGACCGCAACAAAAGAGACTGTTATCAAAGTCTTCGACAGACAGTCCTGCTAAGAGAGAACGGCAAAGCAATCGATCAATAGATTTCCACCAATCCCATAGCCAGGCACCTCAGACGTCATCACATCATCAGTGCCGAGGTAATGCAAAAAAACGAAGCACGGACACTCTCTTCCCAACAACGAAACGATATCGAAGAATTGGTAAAAAGCGAACGCTAATTTCGACGTCAGTGTCGGGAGCGCCAAGAAAGAGAACGCCGAACTATCCACGAGACCTGCCTAGTAATTATCGAATGGACTCGCCGAGCACTCATCGAAGAGACAATCCAGTCAGCCCGCCTAGAAGTCATCGAATAGAACCGCCGAGAAATCATCGAAGCTACACTCCAGTAAGCCCGCCGAGACATCGTCGAGTGGAACCTACAAGAAGTCGTCGAGTGGAAACTACACGAGCTCCTCCCAACGGACGTCGCCATGGATACAATACACGGCTGCAAGCAAGACAACCAACAGTGGCCTCTCCTTACCGGTCTGAATCAGAACGGAGTTTCATCCAAGGTTTTTGCGAACGCCGACAGTGTTCCTCTATGAGCCTACAAGCTTCCAGTTCATCTTCACTATAAAATCAGATGACGACGTTCCATTTTTATTACTTTCATTATAAAGTACCTTTATTAATGTCAACAAGTTCATTGGACGGTGCAAAGCAGCTGAACTGTTTATAGTTACCTTTTGACCATTGTTTGGATTTTTGTGTCTCGGCTTCACAAGTTGTGCATTTAACTTCTGTTCAAAATTTTTTGCTAAAATTTAAGTTATGATGTCAGAGAACATCTTTTGGGATTCACTGCTTTCATGTTCAAGAGATTGTTAAATTGCTTGTATAATTGTTCTATAAGTGTTCTGTGAATATTCTATGTATAAATTATGTATATATTATGTGTATGATTGTTCTATATGTTGAATTTGAAAAATGAATTTAGTATTATGGGTTTTTTACACGCGCGGCGGATAGGCGTGCACGTGTTTTGCGGTCAGGAGTTCCCCTTGACACGCGTGTTCTATTTCACTTTACTAACATTGTTACCAAATCTAACTTTCTCCCTTCGGTCGTGTTCGTGGTCGTTATCTCTTTAGTGTTGCATGTTGGGTTTTCGCAAGTTATGAAGTTAAGTTTTGTTCGTTATACATTAGTTATGAAGTTACTTATTAGTTCTGTTGTTGTTAATTATGAATATTGTTAATGTATTTCATAGTTATGACGTAAAATTGTATGTATGTAGATAATTAAGTTAGTTCCAGGAAATAAACCATCTTTAAGCAGATAATCTATTTATAAAAGTTTTCTTATATTTTAGTTCTCAAGAAGAAGAATTGTGTCTTGAAGAAATTTGTAATGTATATTTATACCTTTATATTTTATAAAAGAAAATTGTTTCACTTTCACAGCTCTGATAGCTGTTAGTTTGTGACCATTGTAAATGAGCGTGTCATCTACATTGAATTTCGGGGATGTGAGTTTTTGGCAATTTGGGAATTTTTAGGAAAGCTACTTTATTTCTTTGACAAATAGTTTTGGAGTGACGTTCTACTTTGCATTTTGTTTCGGCACTTCATGGAATTTTGAAGGTAAAGTTGCGTTTTTTTTTTTTTTTTTTTTGGCAAGCTGTGAATTTTGTGAGGAAAATTTTGTGAGATTCTTCTGCATGATACTGCACATTTACAGGAGGTTATGATGAAAGTGTCGTCGATCTGACCAGTTTTTGCGTGATGGGTTAAAAGTACAAAATTTACATTTGGATTCAAAATTTAAATTTACCCGTCACATGTTGTGTTCATTTTTTGACTCGAAAGTTTTAAAAGAAAAAGACGATGGTCTGCATTCAACCACCGCTTTTTCTTTCACAATTTCCGGGAAGGGTTGTAAGGTATTGACTACTCCGTGAGTAGGCAATGTGTGAATGAGATCGTTTTGTCCATTAACCGACTATGTGCGTACAAGTTATAAAGGCTCTCTATCTTTCTTTAACTTTCGATGGACAGCTGAATCCCTGAAATTGTGAGTTGCCGTGTAATTTCAATTATGCAAATTTTCTGGAGCTGGTCGATCGACACTGAAGTATATAAGCAGCGAATTTTGACTTGAGTTCAGAGCTCAGGGGAGCTAGAGTAGACTTGGCCTGGGAAGTTTAGTATTGCGACTTAGACTTAGATTGAGATTTAGCCTTGAGAACTCGCAGCGAGTCTCAGGATTAAGAATAGGCCTTAGTATTTTTATACGGGAGTTTTATGCTGTTGTAGATTGATTTTTCAAGACTGTATCAGCGTTCAGTAAAAGCTGGAGGATAAGAGTATTGGATCGTGATTATATATTTGAAAGGTTAAGGTTTAATTATATTGTTTCAGTTTTGTTAAAGCTACAAGTTGTTAGCAGGAACTCCTTAGTTAATTTAAACTTTTAGGAAAATTTCGTGGAGCTCGCTCAAACCCCCTGCTAATTGTGTTTATAAACCAGTTTTTGGTTTTAAAACAATTGTACTAATTTCCTCGTGCTCTACCACAACAGCGGACATTTTAATATGGCCGCTACAATCTTATACAGCCACAGTCAGAGTTACCAAATAAAGGTTACACCAAGTGTTGTATTTTCTGTTTGCGTCATTTTTATTCTAAAAGTTTTGAAGTATTTTTTAAACAGAAAAAGTAAACAAGAACGAAAAATCATGCATCCGGCATAGATTCTGAAACACTTTCCAGCAAAGTGGGAATTGGACAATTACTAAATATTGCGAAATATTGGACAATTGTCAAATCGTTTTTTTTTTACCCTATTTTGTTAATTTTATTTTTTAAATTTTCATTCAAACCTAAACATTGTAACGACATTTTAATGAATATATAACTGAAATTATTGTACAGAGTGTTATAACATTTTCTTTCATAGAACTTAAGGTAAATCAATTTGAATACGACTCAACTCGGAAACATGTGTTATAAATGTATTTTACAGTTCAAGTATTTACATTTTATACAGCCACAGACAGAGTTACCAAATAAAGGTTATACCAAGTGTTGTATTTTCTGTTTGCGTCATTTTTATTCTGAAAATTTTGAAGTATTTTTTAAACAGAAAAAGTAAACAAGAACGAAAAATCAAGCATCCGGCATAGATTCTGAAACACTTTCCAGCAAAGTGGGAATTGGACAATTACTAAATATTGTGAAATATTGGACAATTGTCAAATCGTTTTTTTTGGTACCCAATTTTGTTAATTTTATTTTTAAATTTTTCATTCAAACCTAAACATTGTAACGACATTTTAATGAATATATAACTGAAATTATTGTACAGAGTGTTATAACATTTTCTTTCATAGAACTTAAGGTAAATCAATTTGAATACGACTCAACTCGGAAACATGTATTATAAATGTATTTTACGGTTCAAGTTTTTACATCTTATACAGCCACAGACAGAGTTACGAAATAAAGGTTATACCAAGTGTTGTATTTTCTGTTTGCGTCATTTTTATTCTGAAAATTTTGAAGTATTTTTTAAACAGAAAAAGTAAACAAGAACGAAAAATCATGCATCAGGCATAGATTCTGAAACACTTTCCAGCAAAGTGGGAATTGGACAATTACTAAATATTGTGAAATATTGGACAATTGTCAAATCGTTTTTTTTTTACCTTATTTTGTATATTTTATTTTTAAATTTTTCATTCAAACCATACATTGTAACGACATTTTAATGAATATATAACTGAAATTATTGTACAGAGTGTTATAACATTTTCTTTCATAGAACTTAAGGTAAATCAATTTGAATACGACTCAACTCGGAAACATGTGTTATAAATGTATTTTACGGTTCAAGTATTTACATCTTATACAGCCGCAGACAGAGTTACCAAATAAAGGTTACACCAAGTGTTGTATTTTCTGTTTGCGTCATTTTTATTCTGAAAACATAAAAAGTAAACAACAACGAAAAATCATGCATCCGGCATAGATTCTGAAGCACTTTCCAGCACTAACAGAATATTTTAAGAAATTTAATTTTTTCATACGATAAAATGAGATATCTAAATAAGGAATTTAAAAAAAATACATAACTCAGTAAAAATCTATTTTAAGCAATCGCTGCTCATTTTCGAAATCTTTCGTGCAGTCCTGTATCTGAGCTCGAGAATTTGTTAACAACACATAATGCACTAAAAATTACATAAAATCGTATATCACAGCGGAAATATCACTTTTAGCAATTACCGATCATAGTCAGTCTTTTAACAGAATTCTCTGGTGCGTCTCTGTACATGAACGATATATTTTAAACACTCCATAAGCACCACAAACGTTTTTTCGTCATAGATTATAAAGCAAAGGTATTATTTTGTACGGCCCTGTAATTGAACTATAAATTCTACTAATTATGTACTCCGGTAAAAGCATGCTTATTATGTTTGAAATATCGTAACATCAATAAAATGTGCCGCAAACGATTTTTTCCCCCATAGAACATCAGGGTGGCTAGTGGTCAGGGAAAAATACAGTAAAAAAATGATAATTACCAGTATATTCTTATAGAAAAATTCAAATTGATTGTTTGATCGAATAATCAAAATGAATTTTTATATAAGAATATACTGGTGTTCATCACTTTTTTTGACTGTATTTTTCCCTGACCACTAGCCACCATGAACATAATGTAATCTAATTCTTTTGTGTATCTCTGTAAATAAGCTATTAATGATGTACACTTCATTTTCACTACCGAACATTCTATATTTAAATTTAATAATGTATAAAAAGTTCATGACAATCCGAGTATATTCTCGATAGTTAGAGCTCAGACATACAGACAAACCGAATTCATAAATACTTTTCAACTATGTTGTAAAGTCTAAAATGTAAAGTGTTAAGAAAATCATATTTTCGAAACTTAGCTGTAATGAGGATATTTTAACGACTTTCATCATTCTTTATCACACAAGTTCTATTTACACAAATGGAAGTATGTCACTTGAATATTGCTGCAAAATATCTTTATTTTAGCTAGCGTTATGAACGATAGATGTGTAGGAGTTGGAGTGTGAGGGAAAAATCGGATTCAGACCCTGTTTCTTTTACAAAAACAGTTTTTGCCTTTGTGTGTGTGTGTGTGTGTGTGTGCAGTGCAACTTTTTAAATTTCTTTTTTGATCATCCTATATTTGATAAAGTAATTATGTTATAATTTGATTCAATTTTGAATTTTTAGTTTAGAGTGGCAAAAGGAAAAAAAACTACCACGCATTTTGTAATAACACTGTTTATGACAAACATTTATTTTTATTACAAAACATTATAATCTTGAACAAAACAACGATCTAAAGGTTTCAACAGATCCATTCCGTACAAGGTTGTAAAATGTCCTCTACACTTGATACCTTTAAGTCTAAGACAATTCATTGTCACATGGCTTCAACATCATATCCTTGATTACATGGACTGCTTTTATAGTTCAAATAGTTACAATTCAACATAAAAAACACCTAGAAACATAAACAGAATAGAAATATGAAAACTAGCTGCAGAGTTTTAATATATTAAGACTAAATATTGTAAAAAGCATTCATTTGAAAAGCAGTTTAGACATAATATGAATGAACTGGCTTTCACAAACATAAAAATGTCACTATGATATTCTTTTCAATAAGGGTTTATGAGAGTTATCCGATTTCAAAACACGTTTTTTTCGTTACAACCACGATTGACAGTTGCACACTCGGTTCAACTTTTATGTATTAATCGAGGCGACATTTTGCATACGCGTTTTTCTCCTTCCCCATATCATATTTGCATGATCGTTCTTTTCCCGATAACTCGCAACAGGAATGGAGCTTTAACGCTTGCATGGACCAAGTTTCCAAATGCGCCAGCACCTCTGTGTTTCATTCCGACCATGCATTATTTGATAAAACTTGCTTGTTTGGATGTGTACTATCACCTCTTAAAGTTTTGCCCATCTTTTATAAAACACCCTGTATATTATTTATTTTACAAAATTTTCAGAAAGTTACGTATGTGTTTTTATTTCAATGTTAGAAAAGTATAATTTATCCAAAATCAAATTGATCACAAAATTCTAATAAAATCGTTTGTCACAATCACTGTTATCTGATTATGCAACACCAAGAATCTTTTTACAGTAAGAAGTTATTTATAAAAGATTTATATTTTACGAATGTGTATATTCATTATATCATATGAAAACAGTGACAGTAAAATATTAACCTCTTAACTTCCACGGACGTATATATACGCTTTGCATAGTTGATGCATTAACTGCCACTTGCCATTTTCACAAAACACTTGTCACTGTAATTTTTTGATAGCCGTATAACTACGCCCACTGCTTTGGAATGCAAAATATTGACCTTAAAGGGTTTTCTGCCCCCGACCTACACATTTTTCCAACGGGTAGGTTTCTGAAGAAGTGAAATTTGAAGGTGGAAGTTTATCTGAGAACGTGTTTGAATAGGTTGTGTGTTTTTTGTTCTGCTTTCGTGTGGCGTTGTGAAATAAGATTAATTTTCAATATTTTGAAGAAATGTGTTTGACAGTAAATTAGATGACTACTTTTGTCATTTTCTGGATCAGATTTATCCGCATATAATATTTCATTTTATGAAGAGGATTCCAATCAGGCAGTTGTTTGTTACCCAACAACCCGAAAAAAAAAGAAGCAATATAAAAAAAAAAAATCGCCACCTTCTGGACATGTCAATTTGGAATGCATTTATTCTGAAAAGAAAACATTTCAAAAACACTGACAATTATTAGTTCCGCATGAAATTGGTGGAAAGAATTATTCAGAAATTTTACGTTACTTCTGGGACACGCCCCACCAAAAAACAAAAACTACATGACCATCATTTACGTCTTACAGCTAAACACTTCCTACTATTGTACCATCAACTTCCTCAAATAAAAATCTATCAAGGAAATGTGTAGTGTGTTCCATAAAGAAAATTTGCCGTGAGTCCCATTACCATTGTGGAAAATGTGATATTGATTTATGTATTCAGCCATGTCTCAGGATAAATCACACAAAAGTAAAGTACTAACTCTTATATTTTATTATAATATGTAATTTAAATTTTGACCTTTTTATTTTTTCATTGCAACAATGGATATTATTTAGATGCAATGTGCGCGGCTGTTTTCGTAACAAAACACAATGTCGCTAAGCACCTGTGCAGAAAATGCTGGCACTGGGGAGCGAGTCACGCAAGATTTCTATGGCAGTTAAGGGGTTAAGTAGAACTAATTATACCTGTGTTACCATAAAATCAAAGCTTTATAACAACATAATTTTGTTCTAGCATTAAATAAATATATATACAGGAATATGAATAGTTTAAAAGGACTCACTTCTAAATTTAACTTATTTTTTCTTGTGTCGTACCAAACCAGTGAAAAATCTTGTGAAGGATTTCTTCTTTCTTTTAATCCACGCCCTAATTCCTCCTTTATGGGTCTCAGGCTTCTTAGTGATTTGAAATGACTTGGACTGTCCATCTCCATCATCCTTATCCATGGGAAATTCGTTTAAGGGAGTTTTATTTGAACTTTGAATTTCCTTCTCACATTTAAGTTCATCTGGGAGAGACGTTTTAAATGATTCAGAATTATAATCTTTATCGTTTTTGATGATAAGCTGTTCAACTTGAGTAGTCAAAATTTTCACTGATTCACATTTATGTTCTTCATAATTTTGCACACTTTTTAGTTCATCTTCGAAATTTTTAAGTGACTTTACAACTGCTTCAGCAGTGATACTTTCTTCTTTTGTCGTACTTATAGGTTGTTTTTCAGGAGTCACCAATGGTGTTATAACACAAATTCCCTCTTTCTTCATGTCTTTTGATTCATTTTCAGGAGTTTTTAACGACTGTGCAATTATTTTAACGTTAACATCATTATCTTTCTTGACGCTAATTAGTTCATTTGAAAGAGATTTCATTGATGTTTTATCTCCGTTGTTGTCATCTATATCTTTACAGATTTTTACTGCCTCGAAAATATTTACACCATCATTTTTCGCTCTTTTTACATCACTTCCAGGTGTTTCAAGCGACTCCATTGCATTTATAACGGAGATTTCATCTTTTTTTGTAATCTTTGATTCATCATCATATGCTTTTATTGATTTTGCAATTTGTTTAGCATTAACATCTTTATCATTTATGACACTAATTTGTTGACTTGGAGCAGCTTCCATTGATTTTTTAACTTCATTATCAACACCCGAGTCTTTGAATTTCATGCATCTTTCATCTTCGTACACCGGAATAACATTTTTCTTTTTCGTAGATTCGATTTCTGAATTTACCAGAACAGAGTTCTTTAATTCACTTTTCAAAACTTCATTTCCAAACCCGATGTCTGTAATCCTCTTATCAGACTTTTTCAAGCCACACTTTTTAATTTTCTTGCGTCTCTTAGCTTCTTCTTTACTAAAATGCTTCATGAGTTTATGCAAATCATGTAAATTAGCTGCAAAGAGAAAAACATACATTTAACATTTTAGAAAATATCCTTCATAATTTGACTACAGATAAATTGGTCATTAGAATTCACAGTCGTATGTTTTGTACAGAGTGCTTAGAGGTGCTTTATTTGATTATTACTATATCTATTGGTAATCATCGCCTCATTCATTCGCAGAATTTTAGAATTAGATATTTTAAAAATTACTATTAGGAAATAATGGTACTAAAAATAAGCACCTATAGGCATGCAGTTCAGAGGACAGACAAATATGATTACAGAAAAAAGGAAATTAAACAATAAATCGGGGAATTAAAATTTTATTTCAAATACGTTAGCGCAAGAAACAATTTTTTTCGTGTGTTGCAAAATTGTTGAATCAATTCAAAAAATAATAACAATAACAATTCATGTGGAGATCAAGCATGGAAAGATTTTAATAGCAAGTGAAATGCTCAAAAAAAAAAAAAAAAAAAAAAAAAAAAGAAAAAGAAAAGAAAAGAAAAGAAAAGAAAACTGTAAAGGGATTATAGTAATGTTCTTAAATAAATGAAGAACAAGTAAAAAAAAAACTTCAGGAAAAAAGCTAGAACTATAAACAGCAAAAAAATGTATAACAATGAAAATACTTTTTAATTACGAAAAATATGGTTAGGATATTTATTAGAAAAGGTAAAAATACAGAGTAAAAACAGAATTTCAACAATACAGCCAAAAAGTTAAAAAAGCTAAATAATAGTTAAATTAATCAATATAAACTAGGGGGCTCAGTCCTCTACTCCCTAACGCTCGCCAACCCCTGTGAATTAAAAAGCAATTCACATTGAGACCGCTACGCGGCCCCAGTTCGCTTCGTTCGCTCGCCCCTTTTTATTTTTGCAGCAATTCTAGCCGAATAAGATACTGCCATAAATCCATCATAAACCACCATAAAATTGACAATTTTTTAATGTAAACAAAATAATTGAAAACTTCATTGAAAACACAGTTAAAAATGCATTTAGTTGGTGCTACCAATGGGCATAAATCATTTAAATACTATGAAAAAAGATCTTGAAAACACAATTAGTTTAAAACTCATTGCACCTATAATATTGTAAAGCACGGCTTATATTCAATAAAAAAACACTACGTGGTAGGAAGATAGTTTATATCATCAATCATTGCTTACATTTCGAAAAACTGTTCTAATTGCTAATTATAGATATTTGCAAAATAAATTATTTTTTACTTCAATAATTTGCATCTACAGCAATAGATGGCAGCAGGTACAGTCTAGACAGTTGATATTTGCATTCTCTCTGATTTCGTGTGAGTGAAATTCATAAATAAATTATAAATAAGAGTTGAGAATTAATTTGAAATTAACGATATTACTCATAATTAAATTGAGGAATCATCCAGGGATGAGATTTCTCCGCTTTTTTGCATACCAGTATAATCTTACAGAAAATGTTTTTTTGTTCCAAAAAGCGGAGAAATCTCATCCCTGGAAACATCTCAAACGCTTTGGATTACGCACATGTTATTTTATTTTTAATAGTTGCTAGTTGGAGTTTCACTGCTCTTTCGCTGGTCACCATATTGGAGATTCGGGAAACTACGGTTGTTGCCAAACGATAATCTAGAAATTCAGCACTTTTTCCACGTCACGTAAGAGAAATATATATATAGATATTGATTTCAGATTTTTATTTTTTACAAATGAAATATATCATATTATTATGCTTTGATAAAGGGTTTTATGAAATAATTTGGTGATCGATTAAAATAATCTTTATAGCGATGTTAGAAAAAAGTATGTGAATGAGTTAGAAATTCACAGTAATGAGCAATAGTACAGGGTGTCCCACAAGGTACGCAGCGTCTAATATGTACAGATTCGGATAGAGCACGTCAATATGAGTATTTTGAATGGTAACAAGTGGGGTCCCCGAATATAGCGTGATAGTCTAATTACAGGATGAACATTATCATAGCTGCGAACTTTTAAGCTTTTTCCTACCACTAAAATTTTATAGTAAATTTTAGCTTACTGAATCTCCGAAATCACGGGATTCAATAAGGCAAAATTTTCTATAAATTTTTAGTGGTATCAAAAAAGCGTAAAAGTTGGCAGCTATGACGTTATTGACGAATCCGATAGTGGGTATTCCAAATGACGATGTGTACAACATGAAAGATTCCCCAGATGATCATGTAAATTTGTGGTAACCACTACAAATTTATATAAATTTTTGCCATATTGAATCCCGTGATTTCGGAGATTTAATAAGGTAAAATTTACTATAAAATTTTAGTGGTAGGAAAAAAGCTTAAAATTTTGCAGCTATGATAATGTTCATCCTGTAATTAGACTATCACGCTATAGTCGGGGACCCCACTTGTTACCATTCAAAATACTCATATTGACGTGCTCTAACCGATTCTGTACATATTAGACGCTGCGTACCTTGTGGAACGCCCTGTATATATAAAACATACGGTTAAACAAATAAAATAAATAACTTCACATCTTTCATAACTCAGTAATTAAAAATTTATAACGATTTAACTTTGTACTTTTTTAACTGAAAAGAGTCATAAAAATTTTAAAAAGTAAGTTAACCCCTACTTTTTAAATAAATAAACCTAAGACTGAACCTTTAAACGTTTACTGCATCTTTGAAGTTCGTCGAAGTTCGTCAGCCTTACAAAAACGACAGGTAACACTCTTGAACTTTATTGTTACTACAAAATATTTCATAACCTGTGTAGAAAAGAATACAGTCTAAGGCAGGATTTCCTCACAATAGCACTCATAATATTTCTCACAACAGCACTTCAGGTTATGTGAAAAATGTCTAGATGGCACTTGACGAGACATTCAACGCGATAGAACTATTTGATTTAGTTAAAATTAGCAGCGCAACTAAATCAGTTAGTTTTGACTAGATTAATTTTAACACAATTATTCTAATTGGTAAATAAATCATATATCAGACAAAATGATACGATCAATAATGTTGGCTTGGGGAATTAGTTTTTCAGATTTATCCGGGATGGCTCAGTTGGCACATCATTGGCAGCTTCAGCCAAGAGATCAACCCTGGTTCAAATCGTGGCCTAGACATATTTCACCCAGTTCGAAAAATTATAATAGTTAGTTTAAGTTTTTGTAATTCTTTGCTGCTTTAAAAACAAAATCTGAAGATTTAGAGGTTAACTATCATTTCCGACTCTACTCAACAAACTAACACCAAACATCCTGTATACATAACAGTGTATAATAAATGCACACATCACATTAAAAATCTGCTAACAATAGAGTTTGTATTAAATAAAAAAATAAAAAAAAGAAGAAGTAGAAAGAAAGAAACTTATATTTATTTGTAAACATTTGTTGTATTCTCTGTTTTCATTTTTCTATTCTTGGATCATTTATGAAAACAAAATTGAGGTACGCTAGACACAACTGATTCTTTAAGGAGTAAGCGATACATAAAAGTTTGAGAACCACTAGTGTAAAGAAAAACAAAAGAAAATCTGAAACACTTACTTTCGTTATTCCATATGTTGTTCAATGTCCAGAACTTGGACCCTCCAAATAATTTTGACTGAAGAAGCTCTTCGGCTGCAGGTCGTTGAGCCGGATTCAGATCAAGGCAGGACAGGATAATGTTTATTACGTCATCGATCATATCATAACTGTGTGGAAATAACGGAAATGCTGACTGCATACGATACGTAAAATTATGAATCTAAGGAAGAGGAAAGAAATTTGATTAGAGTGGTAAAATGCAAATGTTGAACAAAAGTTTATTTTTTACAACTTAAAAAATAAAGTTTCTCAGAAATAGCCAAAAATGTCTATAATAAAATCAAATTTATGTGATGTTAAATGATGGATCAGGAAATATTAATTTTAGTTATTTGTAGAGGCTGTAAAAAAACTTGTTTACTTCAATATAACTAACGTTACGTCTGATTATTAATTAGATTAGATTTATAAACAGTAAGGTTTTGTAACGTCATATGCAAAAATGATAAAACTGCTCTAATTAGAGCAGTACTACTGATATTTAAATGCACTTTTTAAATGACAGATGGGTAAGTGTATTTTGTGATCCATTCTTATTAATTGCTCAAAAATTTTATTTTGAGTTGGGTCACTTTTGAAATAAGTGTTTGGTGCAATCGAGAACATTTTCAGGTGTTTTCTGGTAAAATAGAATACAGTAAAACTTGGGTAAATGAAAACGCTAGGTACCAAAATTAGGATTAGACAGGTTTCCGTTTTACCAGGGTATTGTAATCCATTCAACGAGGTTGTGAAATTTTCGTTTAAGACAGGATTTCTTTATACACAGGTTCTATTAACGGAAATTTTACTGCTTTTAAAATTTTGGAAGTTATCCTTATAAAATTATTTCCTTTCATTACATTAAAAAGAAGTATGCTGAAACTAAATATATGAGACAAGTATCAAATAATACTTGCAGCTTTTGCAGTAACCATGTACAAAAACCTATATATTTCTTGTAGCGACGAATAACCAATTTATTTTTTATAGATAGATTTCGTGATAGATTATGTGGATAGTTTCTGGATAGATTATGTGAGAAAATTCATGATGTTGAAAGTAAAAAAAAAATAGAACATTTCATATTATTTATTGTATTAAATGATCCACTCTTTAGAGTTCGAATGTAGAAAGTGTAAGATTAATTTAAACATGAGGTATTGTGTAAACATGAATCCCGGCTAGAATATTTCGGTTTCAACTAAAGAGAGTAAAGAACCACAAGAATGACATTATGCCTACTAAAAGCACGGTTTTCCGTTTTTTATGAAACGAAAAGCCAAACGAAAAATTCATAATAATTCATATGAAACGAAAAATTCATAAAATTCAAAGTATCTTACATTGCTAAGTTTGGATGGAAGAATAATGGAATGTTTACTGTTTGAAAATTGGTAGAGCACAGAAACCGTTTTTCTAAATATAAGTTATAGGAACTAGGAACAAGATGAATGTTTAAATATTCCAAATTTTTAATATATATGTATGAAATGTATTCGGCATTCTGCCGAATACATTTCCGAATGCACATATATATATATATATATATATATATGCCGAATGCGCATATGTATTTAATTTGCTATATTTAATCTGTGTGGTTATTTGCAGCTATAGCGCTTATCGCATGGATTTTATTTTTATTTTCATTATTTTTATTTTTACTTTTTATTTTTATTTTTATTATTTATATTTATATTTATATTTATATTTATATTTATATTTATATTTATATTAATGTGCTATATTTAACCTGTGCGGTAATTTACAGCTATAGCGCTTATCGCATGGATTTTAATTTTATTCTTATTATTTAAATTTAAATTTAAATTTAAATTTAAATTTTTAGTTGAATTTTTATTTTTTTTTGAGCTTATATATATATATATATATGTTAAAAACGGATATATTTATCACAGATTTTCAAATTGTGAACAAAAACATTTGATATATATTTTTATTTAGTACTTTAACCCACATTCTAGCAGTTAAGGAACTAACAATTAAGTAGGGACATCTTGCATATATATAATGTGTTTTGCCTGCACTTACTTATGGAACATAAACAAGGACGCTAACAAAACAGATAGTACAAAGATTACAAACAACACAGCGAAGTATAGAAAGATGTATGCTAGGCATGACTATAAGAGACAGTCAGACGAAAGTGTTTGACAACATTGAGAGAATTAAACGACTAAAATGGAAATGGGCTGGGCAGATTGCAAGAAGATGAGACAATAAATTGAACACAAACACCCTACAGTGGTATCCCAGAGATGTAAAACGACCACGATGACGATCTCAAATAAGATGGAGTGACGAAATCAGAAAAGTTGCCGGCATTAAATAGATGACTAAAGCACTAGACGGGAAACAATGGAAAAATCTGGGGAAATCAACATCCAGCAGTGGATTGAAAAGTTTGATGATGATAATCATATATATGTTATATAAATTTATTTCCTTCGCAAATCCTTCGCATTTATTTCGCATTAGTCCTTTAAATTAATCTAATTTCTGACATAGTCAGTATTTTCTTAATTCTTAATAACATTTATTCTTATTTAATGTCCTTTTAAAAGTATTAACCCGTATATTAATAATTATCTTATTCCAAATCTTAATCTAAAATTTTAAGTTCATTCGTAACTTTTATCAGCTCCCCAATCTATAAAATTCGCCTTCGTCATTTCGAATGTTTTCAAAAGCCAATTTTTTATTCCATGCTCTGCTTTCGCGCTGGGTATTTTTCACTTCAAAATTAATGCGCGGCTACGAGAGGAATTCTTTCGGGTTAGAGCTTCTCCCTCGCGCCTCATTCACTTGGCTGGAGCTCGCCTCACACTCATTGGTTTATGGGCTCGTGACGTCGTATTCTGTATCTCTACGCTCCGTGAACAAAACTCGCTTGCACGCTTTTTGAGAGGAGATTTTTGACGTGTTTGGAAGTGTAACCAAATGGTTATATTGGTGTTAAAGTCACGTAGAGTTTTCATACAGCTCTTTAAGATCTTTTAAACGATGTAGTGAGCCATCGTGAAGCCTGAGGGCTATACGTTTACACCTAATACTGTGGGAACTGTTACTTGCATCGCTCTTGTTCATAAATAAACGATTTGTCTGGAAATTGGCTGGTCTTTATTGACGAAACTCTTGTGGTAGCCCATCCTTGCCTAAATTCCTCGCCATGATTATTGATTACGACTGCAATCATTCACTTTCTTGAACAAACTGCAATTTTTTCATGGAGTAAAAAACCATCTTCGTAAAAACACCACACATACACACACACACACACACATATATATATATATATGTAGGTAGATAGATAGGTAGATACGTGTGTGTAAATGTTTACGCCATATAATATTTGTTAATGCATATATATTTTTTATATAAATTTATATAAAGGAAATTTTTTACACCTTAAAATACTTGTATGTTGTATGTACATATTTTAAAAGTTACTTAATTTTTTTTTTTTTTAAATAACATACTTAACTCTCAGAAAAATTATAACATTCTGATACATTTATATGCAAAATATGTAAATCAAAAATACAGTAGATTCCAGTTAGTTGGAAGACGTCGCTTCTAGTACGATTTGTCCCTATGAAGAGGGGTATTATCACAATTATCAGAAGTACATTCATAAGCAGATCTTGATAAATGTAGTCGCCAGGTCGCCACTGGCGACTAAGTTTTTTTATCTAGCGACCAAGTTATTTTATCTGGCGAGTTTTTTTCCTTTTTTTGGTGCAAAACTTTGCCTAAGAAATTATCACAGACGGCATTTGTTCCCTCTCCTACCCCTATTCGTACTTTTAACGGAAGAACCAAGTTTACAAGGCATTTTCCATCTCATGCACAGAAAACGGCATTGATTTTCGCGACAACATTGATTATTTATTTATATAAGTTTGATAAGTTTCATTATAAAACTTAGTTAATATTCTCTATGTAACAAATACTTCTACACAATGCTAATTATTTTTTTTCTCAAATAATTCATAAAAAGACTTTTGTGATTTCTGAAAATCAATGACGGAAATTACGTGGGTGGTTAAACATTTTTTTTTTCTTTTTACTGGCGTTTTTTTTTTAATAAATTGGCGACAAGAATTTTTTGCTAGCTACCAGATTTTATCAAATTTGTAAAACCCTGTTTATAAGCATTAGTTTATTCTGTGTTTTACATTTTCTCTCAGTTAAACGGTGTTGCAAATAACCGGAATCTAGATTTATGCATGAGAAACATTATTATTGCTTAATTATTTCAGTCCGAATCTAGACGTTTAGAAATTAATAATAACATAAAATGTTTTGTTAATATTTTTACTTACTTGCAGTAATCCAAAAAGACACGGATATATAATCTTATTCCAATAGTCCTCTTTACAGTTCTTGAAATCTTGTTTTGATACTTCTTTATAAAAACTCATCTCCGTAAACATATCTAATGCCAGTAATCCAAGCGTATAAACGTCATATTTGCTGCCATCCACTGCAACGTGCCGCTTTGAGTTGATGGTTTGAGTTTCTGGCGGCTTGAATATCATAGGAGAACCATATCTAAATGAAAATGAAATGAATAAGTTAAGTACTATATTTATTAATACCGCTTGCGCCATGAGTTCAATAAATCTTTAAAAAAAATCATTAAAAAGGAATAAATGATGCTAAAAAATCGCGGGTCGCAAGAATGGGATTAGAGAACGAATTTTTTTGTGATAACAACAACAAAAACAAGTTGGAAATTGTACGTCAAACGTGACAAATGAGCTGCGTTCGTACTATAGCTAGTTATATAAATATTCAGATCTTGATGATTTTTAAATCTGTGAAATGAATTATATCGTCTGCAGATTCATTTCTGTCATAAAATAAGTATCTCGGTCGCTTGACGATTAAACCTCGGAAGCTCCTATAATAGGAAAGCACCGAATATATTTTTTTTTAAATTCACATTTCTTAGTAAATGGTTTTATTAATATATTCTAAAGTTTTGTTTCGATTTTCATAAAATTTGAAATGTCTCGACAAAATTCTGCAAACATAATGTATCTTAAATTTCAAACGATTCGTTTGGGTTGTTTTTACGCTGTTATATGCGGACAGACGGACAGACAGACAGACGGACATACTAGACGACGACTAGTACGCATTTATATAATTAGGAACGCACCTAAAAATGGTTCCAAAATTACCGATAGATAGCGCTGCACGCATAAGATGTATTAGATTTATGGAAATCAGGCTGTGAATACCTTATTACAGCCAATGCACACAGATTCTTCACTAGAAGTTAGCCGTAATGCTGTCGTTACCAGATCAAGCGCTTTTGGTTAAACTCTTTTACAAGAACAGGGAATCAGCAACTGGCGCATTGTGAAAGTTCTGCTCGGCACAATGACTGAAGACGGGAAAAGAGCCTATGTCATTGTGCAGGGATACTGAAATTTGTCAGACGCTTAGCTGAAATAGGTGGCTTACTATATGCCTAATTTGCATTCACCTGTTTCATATTAGTCATGCTAGCATCTATCGGTATATTTTTTTTTAACCACAACTTTTTTAGTTATTATAAAGAGATACGATCTACCTTTAATACCATTCCTGCAAAGCGCAATTTTTTTGGCCTCATTTATTTCTTTTTAATGATTTTTTAAAGCTTTAATGAACTTATGTCACATCAGCTATTATTAAACACCACGTATTGTTTTATGCTAAAATATCATCATTATTGTAAAGTTATAAACACAAATTCGACTATGGAGTGGGTTACTTTAACTTTTGAATAAATAAGTGAACTGAGACACTTGTTTGCTGTACAAAAATTGTTTGTCTTATCGCACAATAGAACCAGGGCCTGATTACTGAAAATGCACATGAATTTCCAAACTAAAATTTAAGAGAATCCCCAAAATGACTGAAAAGGAGTCTCCAATTTTCATCAATATTGTTCTACGCTGCATTTAAAAAAATAGTTTAAGTACGTTTGCCTAATGCAATAGAAATCGACAAATATTACAAACAATTGTGTTGTCTGAATATAATGCATAGGTTGTTAACCAATCATATAGCATTCTGAGGGGCTTGTTAGAAACCGATCACGTAATTGAACAAAAACAAACAAACATACAAAAAACAAAACAATTATATATACCGCAAAAATATTCAGTCGCATTTTTATGCAGTGAACGTAAAAAAAAAGGTTCAGACAATGAAATGTGTCCTTGAAGTGTGTTCTTTTAAGCCATCCTCAAGATAATATTTGCACCATTGATGAATTTTCATGGATGTAGAATTTAGAAAACCCTACTCGAAACGGAACACGATTCGATTATGTGCTTCTTTTAATTTCAAAGTTTAATCGGGCCCTGATAATAAAATTTTAAATTCATGATAGTATCACATATTAAATTCATGTGTTTATAATTTGGAAAATAATACTCGAATAAAATGGGATACGAATAGATAATGTTTTTTTTTTTTTTAATTTCAGAGTTTAATTGGGCCATGATTATAACATATGAAATTCGCAACCATATGTTCTATTATCTTTAGCATACAGATTTTGGATAGATATAGGTCTGGAATTTTAAAACAAATCAAATATGAAAACAAGCTGGAAATTGTACGTCAAACGTGAAAAATGAGGTGCGTTCGTACTGTAGCTAGCTATATAAATATTTAGATCTTGATGATTTTTAATTCTGTGAAATGAATGATATCGTCTGCAGATTAATTTCTGTAATAGAATAAGTATCTCGGTCGCTTGACGATTAAACTTCGGAAGCTCCTATAACAAGAAAGCACCGATTTAAAAAAAAAAAATCAAATTTCTTAATAAATATTTTTATTAATATCTCCTAAAGTTTTGATTCGATTGTAATAAAATTTGAAACGACTCCACAAAATTCTGCAAAGATAATATATCTTAAATTTCAAACCATTCGGTTGGGTAGTTTTTGCGTTGTTAAATGCGGACGGATGGACAGACAGACGGACGGATCAAGCGACGACAATAGGTGCTACGTATTTATATAATTACGAACGCACCTAAAAAGGAAAAAATATTCTAAAAGTCAGTGCGACTGAGCTTTCGTCAGTGCGAGCGAGGCAATATTTTTCTCACAAGCTCTTTCATCTTCAGCAAAATATAGTACAGGGAGATCATGTATTTATTTTGTACAGGTACCAATACATACTAGATATTTCCAGGAGTACAAACTGTGAATTTCATAAAACACCCGGTGATTCGAAATAGGGGTCTAGCGCAGGGCTGTCCAACCTGGTGCCCGCTATTCACCAGCAAATTCTTACAGAATTTTTTTTTTTATTCAATATCCGAATATATAAGGAAAATGTTCCTGTAAGAATTCTCCGGCGAATAGCGGACGCCCTTGTCTAGCGGATTATATCTGAAAAGGCTGATGATAGAAACATACTTCGAATTACAAAATTGTACCAGTTAAGTACAAATTTTAGATATGAAATTTATTTACAGGGACAGCTTGCACTAAAAATGTAAAAATGCGCTTTTATTGCCAGAAAATACAGAAGTTTCATAAAGTATACGACATCACTGTTCTGTCAGTCTTAGTCGTAATCAATGTGATTTTTTAATGTACTTAGACATAGTAATTTTGTTTTCTAAATGCAGTTTATAGGAAATGGGTCTTTATCAATTTTATTGAATATGTATACAGCCCCTTATAAACTTAATTCCATAATTAAAACCCTCACTTCATTTCTATACTTCTATTTCTATTAAGTTACACCGATTGTCATCATCCAAATATCATTCAAATTATTATTATATTCAAATTGTATTATTGCCAGAAAATACAGAAGTTTCATAAAGTATACGACATCACTGTTCTGTCAGTCTTAGTCGTAATCAATGTGATTTTTTAATGTACTTAGACATAGTAATTTTGTTTTCTAAATGCAGTTTATAGGAAATGGGTCTTTATCAATTTTATTGAATATGTATGCAGCCCCTTATAAACTTAATTCCATAATTAAAACCCTCACTTCATTTCTATACTTCTATTTCTATTAAGTTACACCGATTGTCATCATCAGTGGTTTAAGACGGTAAGCGACAAGACAACTATTTTGAATAACCTGTTATATATACATTTTACCGTTTTATTGTTGCAAGCAAATTTTTCGGTGGACGCGAATGGACAACCGAAGCCCTGTTGATGACCCTTAGTTGCTTCAATACTTATTATACGAGGGGCATTCAACTGAAACTAGGTCAGTGCGTGTAACTTTTCATTAGACGTAAGGGGTCGCCACGTAACTGCGTGTATGGCGGCACCATCTATTGGTAGAGAGACAGACGCATGCACAACGTTTCACGTTGCATAGCGGCAGTGTGGTTGCACGCCGAAGAGAAGGTAGTCACACAAGTTATCGTCCACTCCTGAATATGCAGGCGAGTAAGCAGGAACAACGAGGAGTGATTCGATTTTTAGCGGCGGAGGGAGTTGGAGACCGTTAACTGTATCAACGGATGAAAGCTGTGTACGGTGAGTACAGTCTGAGTCGTTCAACTGTTGTGGAATGGCAGCAGCCTACTAGCTTCTTCAAAGCAGCCGACAAAGTCCAACAGCAGGCTACTACCTTCTTCAAAAATGGAATCGACCGGCTAGTGTCGCAATGGGATAAATATGCCAACAGTTTTGGCGACTATTTTTGAGTTTGTGTACTGTGTATAACTATATTTGTGTGTGTTAATAAAATCGTTACTTTACAGTAGTGACCGGGTTTCATTTGAATGTCCCTTATATTTATGCAAAATTTCATGTCAATTTATGCATAAAGTGTTTAAATTAATATTATAATTGTGTAGTAAAGAATCTTAAAACACCTTATCTCGATTATTAACCCTGAAGAGCGAGCTAGTGATAAGGAATATTAGAATTGGAAAAAATATTAAAAGAAAAATAGACAGCGTTGTCAAACTGTAGGTCACCTGATACCACTAATTTTTTAAAGAAGTAGTCGACTTCTTCAATCGCCGAGATTCGATGATGAGATAAGGAAAAGATTACTATAAATTTCAGTTGTATCCGGCAGGCCACAGTTTGACACTCCTGGCTTAAAGGATGATGGTTAGTTACGTGTTAATGGAGAACGGGTAAAAGTTTATATTTTCGGCAGATAGACATTTTGAGATTATTTGCACTGTTAAAAATTTGCAGTAAACTGTCCAGTCTTTTGACAGTTTTTGTAGAAAACGTTTACATAACTGTAAATTAACTATATTCTGACCATAATATGGGCAATACTGTGGTCAGAATAGAGTTAAATTATGGTTATGAAATCGTTTTCTATAAAAACTATCGAATGATTGGACAGATTGCTGCAAATTTTTAACAGTGTAGATTATCTTTTATTTCAATATACCACTTAATATGTTTATCTATTTTTTGTTATATGAAATGTTTGTAATCATTAAACGGTCAGAGTCAATAATACACAGTGTAATCACACTAATAACATCCCAGAGTGTTTCATTATTCATCTTAAATCTAGCATTAAGGAAAGAAATGAGAGAAAACTCTAAAATTAGTTTTCCAGAAAGCACTACAATTAATATTTAATACTAATGTCAAATGTAACGACATTTAAATTTTAAACATCAAATTAATTCAAAAGTGTCCAGTTACTAATAGATTATAAGGAAAAATACTGAAATTACAAACACGTTGAAAACGTTTCCCTTCAGTTTTTTTTCTACTCCAAATGAATTAACGCTATAATTTTGTAAACTTTCATTCACATTTCTAATATAAAATACCATATATTAATACATTTCTTCAATTAATAAAGAAACCCTTAAAAATCTAATATAAAGATGAATGAATGACTTCGATTAGTAAATGATTTTGTGAAAGATTTTGCAAAATACTTAATTTATGTATCTAAATTATGAGACAAAAGAATATTCAGGGAGTTAGTTGCAAAAAGAAATTCTGTTGAAATATGATAATTTCGAAGAAAAGAGAAAATGCTTTTACTTTTTAACAGATAAAACTTAAAAGAGAAAACATCCAAGTTTAACAGTGACTTATTTGATTATTTTTCACACGTTATGATAATTTATGTTGTTAGATATTTATGCATAAAGTTTTTTAATTATTATTATTATAGCTGTGTAGCCAAGAATCTAAAAAATCTACCCAAGAATCACTTACCCTGTTACAAAATCATCAGTCTGCGTCAAAAAAGTAAAGTCACATATAAGAGCTCTATTTTGAGCTGATATCAATACATTGTTATACTTCAGGTCCAAGTGATAACAGTTATTTTTATGTAGATATGAAAGTCCGCTTATTACATCTTTTAGCCAAAACATGACAGTGTCTAAGGCCATACGATTATTCAGGAAATTTCGATTTGAAAGGAGGTGGTGCAATGTGTAGGGTTGTGCTGGAGTGGTAAAGACGTACGTACGAGCTGATTCAACTGACTGTACAGACAGGAGTTTAAGAATATTATCATTGTGAAGACCTGGCCAAATCTTCTGTTCTCCATCAGAAACCTCTTCTTTCAATACTATTTTCATAGCAAAACTTGATTTTTCTCTTTGATTTTTAAATTCTACTACAGTTCCATAACCACCAGAGCCTAATGATCTAATAAAAGTATAATCAGAATTTTGGAGATGTTGAATAGTTTTTTCTATGGCCGAATTTTTGTACAATTGTTTATTGATAACACCATTTCTATATTTCACATATAGATCATCCATTTTCTTATTTAAAAGAAGTCACTTTTAAAAGTTTTAATCGCTTTTTAATAAAATTCGCTAAATCGCAAAAATCACAATTCGCTTTTTTATCAAAAGTGATTATCTTAAGATTTAATTGTTTTAAATAAATGTATATTACATTGTTGAAAAAAGAATAAATTTATTGCAATTGTTGCAAATGCATTGTACGCATTGCATTGTTGCAAATGCATATTATGGAGTTTTCATTGTTGTATTTTAAAACGTTATTAAATCTGCGATTGTTGTGCCCTGCTGTCATCAGATTAATAGTGTTGAATTGATATTAAAAAGCCGAAAGGTATGCAACAGCAACGCTTGCGTCACCACAATACTGACAACAACGTGGTTACAATTATATGAGAATTATAAAAATGAAGTAAATTATTAGTCAAAACGTACTCTCTTATGCCAGTTGAACATTTATCCCATTGAGGGACTTTTCCGTATCTGCATGCATGATGATATATATTTACACACACACATACACGTGCTCACACACGCATGTATACACTGATGTGCCTTTTTTGCTTTAAAGAAGGTGGACTTTTTCCTAACTGACCCCTTTTTTAGAATACTAACTGTATTATAGCAGTTTGGCAAATCCTTGAGTTTAATTCATTAAAAAATATATATTCGCGCGATTTATCGCTCATGCATGGCGAGGTCAACTTTTTAATTAGGACCTAACTAGGAATTGACTTTATTTATTTTTTTTATATTACTTGTTTTATTGACAGAATCTTTGACAATCTTGGCTTTGATATGAAATACTACTGAAATTTTGGTGTACTTGTATTTAGAAATTATTGCATTAATACTAGTGAAAGATGTTTCTCCATTTAATTCCCAATATTTATGAAATATTTCTATTTGAGTGCAAATATTTTCAATGTAAAGTCAATATTTCTCTTATAGTGAAGCACCCATATTCCTGAGTTTTAGTGTGTTTTCTAAAGTTGTGTGATATTATTTACTTTACCGGGTATTGAATCAAGTATGACATTTTGAGCGCTTATTAAAAAAAACATGCAAAATATATTTGTCAGTTGAAATAATGTAAAACACACTGACTTTTAAAATTAAAAATATATTTGAAAGAATAGTTATAAGACTTTAAATGGATAATACAATACATTCCAGTTAATAATACTTTTTGTTTGTTAAGGAGTTGCAAGTACAATTCTAATAAGCAAATTGAATGAAATGGAATTGAATTGTACGTTTGAGAAAACAAAATTCATCCATAAGTATTAAAGTTAAGGCTCCCGTTGAGCAAGCGCTCGGGAATACGGTGCCAACTTTAATCCAATGGGGCATTATTTTGCTAATATCTTGCTTGCATTTGAATATTTTTAAACGATTTTTTTTGCACTGGATAGCAAAGATCAATCTCTATTTCCGCCGTTGATTACTTTTTCGATTTTCTTTGCGTATTTTTTTTACTTTCACTTTCGAAACCGGTTCCGAAAGTGAAAGTAAAGTCTTCGTAAAAAAAAAATAGGCAAAGAAAATCGAAAGAGTAATCAACGGCGGAAATAGAGATTGATCTCTGCTATCCAGTGCAAAAAAATCGTTTAAAAATATTCAAATGCAAGCGAGATTTTAGCAAAATAATGCCCCATTGGATTAACATTAGCACCGTATTCCCGAGCGCTTGCTCAACGGGAGCCTTAACACAATAATAATCGGTCATGCGCACAAAGTTTCCGTACAATAGATTCATTAATTACTAACTGTAATATTACAAAAAATAGTTGCTAAAAGAATAATAAGACTTTGGAAATAACTTTGAATTAATCTATGATATATTTTTCAATAACGCTTTCAGTAACTGAATTCAATTGGAATGAAAAACGTTCACTATTTTCCCGATGATTCGCCTTACCTAAAAGAAAGACCTTGTACAAAGTTTAAACGTGGCATTATGCTGAGCTCTCATCGAAAGGAGGACGCAAAGTTGCAACGCCACCTTTGACTGTGCCGTGTTTTTAAATATAGGTTTTTAGTTAATATCTCAGCTAATTACCGACACATTTTCCCGACAATTATTATCAACAATACTTGGATGATTCCATGTCGATAGGTTACTTAAGCGCCCTTCATCTCCCACGCTGAGCGCTTGCAAAAGAATGTTTGTGTGTGATGGCTAAATGCGGTTTTCTTAAAAACTTTATGACCCAGGGTAATCGCTATACTACATCCAGGGTTTTACGTGCAAGGTTAAAATATACTCCTACTATCCCTAATTTTTTCAAATTTTAATTTTAGTAGATTCGGAAATAGGGGGGGGATATATTTTTACAGTACATTTTCGAAGATATCTCTGAAAATATAATACCTAAATTTAAATAAATATATTTTTGAGTTAGGTGTTACGAGTTCTTTCAAAGGACACTCCACACGATATACAAAAGAAATTTTTTTTTCAAGTAACTTAATTAGCCCTCCTATTTTTTTCTAAAATTACTTGTGAGTGGCTAATAATCTATAAATATGTGGGTCAATAGCTTTTATAACTCTGCCAGGTTTGAACTTTCAGCGTTCCCCAGTTTTCAAGAAAGGCGGCTGTGATAAAAGGATAGAAAGACACAAGAGTGATCTTATAATGATTTCGTTTTTACTTTTTAAGTAAAAACCTAAAAATAAGTAATACTCATCACTGATAGAAACATAAAAATATGCTCGCAATAATCCGGATAAATCCGGTAATTATTCATACTAACCGGTTATTATTAATAATTACCAGATTTATTATATCGACCGTAACACACAAATTCACATATATATATTATTTATTTGTTCATTTGTTCATTTTGTTAAAAGGAGCATTCGATTTTTTCACTTTCTTTCTTGCCGTCAGCCCTAGATTTTTTTTTTTCATTTGCTGATTTGCGTATCTTTTGAAAATTTTAATCACGAATTTTTTCCTTCACACATTAATCCAATCAAATTTCAATATTCACAAACTTACATAAAAGATGTTAGTGGATTGATTGAGAACACGGAATTTTATAGTTCGATATTTCAAACTCGAATCTCTTCATGTTTCGCTCTAGAATAATAATAAGGTCGATGTGTTAGATCCTAACTAAAACATTGTATGAGATGTTCAAAAACAAAAGTTATTTGAAGTAAGATACCTAAAAATATTGCGCCAATCCCGAAATCTCACGCCTCCGCGCAAACACAACACTTCTGTATCTTGAAAAGAAAAGAAACATCCTGATCGTTCATTGTTAAAGCATTGTATTTTCACGTAACTATTTTAATGAAGTTTCTCTGAATTACTTCCTATTTTGAACTTCTGATTTTTATGTCACACTAAGAAAAAACAGCTATGAGCTACTCTATTTGAAACGGAAAAAAGACAATGAAGAAGTTATTTTGAAAGGAATTATATGGAAGATTTAATAATTACAGTTGAGCCTTTATCCAGGGTTCGTACGGATCAGTGAATTTTCCAGGAGACTTACCAGTATTTTTTTTTATAGAAAAAGGAATCTAGGTTACACCCCAGAAACTTCGCTTTCTTTTAAACAGATATTTTCTGTAAGAATATACTGGTACCGAAGAATTTCCTGGTCACAAAATTCCAGGAGTAGTTCGAATCCTGTTTATCCTTTTTAATCTAAATTCGTATACTGGTTGTTTCAAAATTCCAGAACAAAAGTAAAAGCCGATTAAAAAGAAATTTTAAGGAATTTTCCAGGAGTCTTACCAGTATTTTTTTTTATCTAGGTTGAACTCCAGAAACTTCGCCTTCGTTTAACCCCTTCGCGACGACCGTCTTTTACAGAATTCTTATTCTATTACCAACGGTTTTTCAAAACAGAATTTTTCGCCTAATTGAATCGCAGAAATGCTATCATTAAATAAGGCAAAGCTTACAATAAAAATTAACTGGTGAGAATAATCGAGGATTCTGAGCATCTTATGCGTCACGTATACGTGTCACTTGTCCCCAAGGGATTAAGTAGATGTTTTCTGTAAGAAAATACTGGTACTAAAGAATTTCCTGGTCACAAAATTCCAGGATGCGTACGAACCCTGTTTATCCTTTTTAATCTAAATTCGTATACTGGTTGTTTCAAAATTCCAGAACAAAAGTAAAAAACAATTGAAAAGAAACAATGTACTATTCGTCGAAGAGGCTTGTGCTTAGAAGATTAATATTCCCGAACTAATGGATTGCGTCGCGCGAAAACTAGTAGTTTAAAATATCGACATTAGAGAGCAAGGGTTCTGCTTCATATAGTAACGCGGATGTTTTTATATGCCTATAACTTATATAATGCAAAATCAGAATCATGCCAAAATCACCGTATGATGTCTGGGTAGTGAGGCTGTCTCAAATCATGTGTTTATAGAAGAAATCCTCGATGGTCACGCTAAGAACATGCCCCTATAATGCATTTTGAAAAAATAGCTATTATTTCACAATTATCATCTGCCTTTGTTCTGTTTCCAGATGCGCCTTATACCACTAAGATTCTCAATTCTCTCTCGCTCTTTTTTTTTTTGACGATTAAAGAAAATATTAATCCTCTTTAATAAAAAGCTATGTGTTGCTGATGACTGGGTTTTTTGCCAATCGTTGCCACAGATTAATCTCGGAAAATGAAACATTTGAAGTAAATGAAAAAATTAATAGCTCGAAAAGTATCTATCAGAAAATTGTTAGACAAACTGCTTTAGAAAGGTAAAAAATTGTATTTTTCTTGATATTAATTTCAAATCTAATGATTATGCCGTTTTTCAAATATTGAATTTCAAAAATTACCAAACTTCACAATGGAGTATCGTAGCGAAACCTTCACGCGTAAGAAGGTAATGATATACTGGCTATAGCACGAGACAAATTATAGTAACCTTCTTATTCTGTTAAAATATATAACTGAATATATATATATATATATATATATATATATATGTATACACACTAAAAAGAAATAGCGCATCTAGTATTTGTCGAGAATTGAATAAAAATCATGCACTCGTGACATAATTCAGTTAGATATTTTATATCAGTTATATATTTTAAATAAAAAAATAGTTTTCAGCGACGTTCTGTAACTAGTAAGAGAATATTTTTCTACAAACAAAAAGTCTTTCCGACAGTTAGAATTTTTTTGTTTCGGATTTCACTTTCGCTTTGACATTTGAAACACCTTGTACTATTACGTTCTTGTTAGATGACAATAACGGAACAAAATTACAGAGAGATATTAAAATAATCGGTCACGTGTGAGTATGACCGCGACCTGCGTTATACACGGCCGGTGCATGACGTTTAAAACGTCACATGGAGTGGATCATTTTTATAAGGCGATTGGTGCAAAACGGGGTTTTGCCCTGTATAAAAATGATCCACTGCATGTGACGTTTTAAACGTCATGCATCGGCCATGTATAACGTAGGTCACGGTATAACTCGCGCGCAAAGGGTTCCGTACATTAAATGTGTATACACAATTCCGGTTTGAGGACCTAAACAAAAACAGCCATAAAAACTAAAACCATAAACTAAAGCCATAAATTATAGACATAATCTGCACTAAAAACATTTGAAAAAAAAACGGAAACTGAAACTGCTTTGTAAAAAAACAATGAAAATTAATTTTGACTAGATGGTACCCTTCAAAACTTGACGGAAAAAATTACAATAACAATATTAGTAAATTCTTCTTTAATACATAAGTAGGGGTGCTTATGAAACAATCTTTCAAATATTTTATTTAAAAAAAAATTCCCCCAGTGATATACGTTATTATTTCCGATGCATACTCCAAACAAACAATCCGTAAACAAAATGGAAATCAGTTTGACATTACCGCCCTATTCCTCACGGCAAGAAAGAAAATTTCCTGAACCTATATGAAGTATCATACAAATAGCATATCCCTACGTTCATCTCATATTCAGTCAATAAAAGAACATATCAAATAAGGCAAACATGCCCCCCCCCCTTGTGATAATGCAACCGAATGAGCTCCTATGCGCATGTGCATTGCATCTCCCCAAACGCACCGTCGAAATTCGACGTTAAAAAAAAGTTTTAAAATATTTTTAAAGTGTCTTCTTTAATCATTGTTCGTTTCAAATCCATATCTTCTGAAACGCATCCATTGTTTTAAGCTAATCAATTTTTATGTAAAGATGAAGAATTTTTTTTACAATAATAAATCAATCTGCAGATAAAGGAGATTTTTAATGTTTTCAAGTGTAATTTATTTGTATGGTTTCTTCATTCCTTTACATAATCAGGATGATAATTCCTTTTCCATAATTAAGAGAAATAATATAAATAAATAAATATCCAAGATTATTTTTGATTCTGTTTTCATTAATATATTGTAAATTTTATTGTTAAAAGTTACTGATAAATGATACTTTAGTAAATGGGGCTTTTCTTAATTATTTCTTTTATTATTATTATTTTTCTTTTTTTGAGATTTAATGGAAACATTCTTCCGTTTGTTTATTGGGCGCTACAGTTTGGCGAATTATTTGAGGTACTTTTCGGTTAGCAGGGCGCCAATGAAGTATATATATATATATATATATATATATATATAGTATATACATACATATATACAAATATATATAATGTATATAGTTTTGTTTTTCTAGTATTGAATTTATGTGGTTTATAGATTTTGGCTGGCTTTTGTGATAATGATTCTGCAAGTAATTTTCCATTGGAGTTGATTATTATGTATATACCAGGTGTCCCAAAAATGACTGATGGATTTTAAAATTCAATAACTTGCAAACGGTGACAGATATTTAAAAAATTCTTGCAGGAGGGTTATGTATGATGTCGGGAGTTTTTTTACTGTGATTCTTGATTTTAGTTCGAATTTCAAACAATAGATGGCGCTGATAGCGGTTGGCGCTGATAGCGGTTGGCGCTCATTCGAGGCCGAAACTGACGTCACTCAGCATTGATGCGAAGAAAGGAGATTAAGGCTATGGAGTGGGTCTCATTCGCCAGTACAATCTTGCTCTTTGCCCCGATTCTGAACTCATTCGATATGATTTCAATGGAATGCGTTGTTGCCATGGAAACAACAAATTCTTCGATAGTAGAATACAGCGTTCAGATCAAGGCATAAATTTAACAAGCAGTATTCGAGCTGCAGGCGATTTTATATTTATGAAGTTTTATTTTCCCGGTTTAATTACTTTTTATAGCCTGATTTAAAGAATATTTTATTCATCGTATTTTAAAACTACTAGGTGAAATAAACCATTTTCAATAAATAGTGTACACTCTTTTAAAAGTACTCACTAGCTGATTGCATAGCAAAATAACGAATGAAGATGTGACGGATTTGATTTATGTGCAGCTCTCACATACCTGCATTGCCGTCATTTCGCGAAACTAAGTTTTCATATTGGTTAGATAAAATTCCTATAAACAGTCATAAATGTAAAATCGCCTGCAAACTCGAATACTGCTTGTTAAATTCATGCCCTGATCTAAACGCTGTATTTATCGAAGAATTTGTTGTTTCCATGGCAACAACTCATTCCATTGAAATCATATCGAATGCGTTCAGAATCGGCGCCTAAGAGCAAGATTGAACTGTAGAATGAGACCCACTCCATAGCCTTAATCTCCTTTCTTCGCATCAATGCTGAGTGACGTCAATTTCGGCCTTGAATGAGCGCCAACTGCTGTCAGCGCCATCTATTGTTTGAAATTCGAACTAAAATCAAGAATCACAGTAAAAAAACTCCCAACATGATACATAACCCTCCTGCAAGAATTTTTTTAATATCTGTCAGCGTTTGCTAGTTATTGAATTTTTAAATCCATCAGTCATTTTTGGGACACCCGGTATATATATATATATATATATATATATATATATATATATATATATATATGTTATATAAAAATTTATTTCCTTCGTATCCTTCCATTTTATTCGCATTAATCTTTTAAAATTAATCTAACTTCTTTCATAGTCAGTATTTCCTTAATTCTTAATAATATCTATTCCTATTTAAAGTCCTTTTAAAAGTAAATATCCGTATATTAATAATTATTTTATTCCAAATCTTAATCTAAAATTTAAGATCATTCGTAACTTTTATCAGTTCCCCAATCTATAAAATTCTGAGACGCGTTCTCATTTCGAATGTTTTTAAAGTCATTTTCTTTTTATTATTATTTTTATTATTGCTCTGATTCTTTCGCGCGCTTGGGATTTTAACTTCTAAATTGGTCCGCACCAAAGTAAGGGATTCTTTAATGTTTTAGCCTCGCCCTCTAGCCTCATTCGTTGGGCTGGAGCTAGCTTCTCACTCATTGGGTTGTGCGCTCGTGACGTAATTCTGTGTATGTTTCCGCGGAGAGATCAAAACTCGCCTGCACCGGTCGGAACGAGGGATTTTTGACGTTTTCGGAAGCTAAACAAATATGTGTCTGGTATTTGTATGACCGTAGAATATTCATCTGGCCCAGGAACATCTTAATTCAATGAAGTGAAGCAACGTTAGCCCGAGGGCTATAAGTTTTCGACCTTTTGGGAATTGTTCTGTGTTGTTCGTCTTCTAATAAAATTATTCGTCTGGAGATTGGCTGGATTTATTGGAAAACTTTGGTGGAATCATTTCATTGCCTTCTACTTCGCCATACTTGCTAATATCGACTGCAACTTGCTATATCGTTGAAGGAATGCCATCTTTTCATCGAATATTATATCTCAACCTCGTCAAAATGCTACACACACACAGATATATATATATATATATATATTACTGGCGCCTGCTAACCGAAAAGTACCTAATTTGCATATACACTGCTCAAAACAATTAAAGGATATTGCAGTTTTAGGTGGATTTTGTATCTGGGAAACTTTTTAGCTGATTGATACATGGTCGACAGACATAGTAGGTTATATGAGAATAAATTACACATGTTTGGCAGAAAAAAATGCATTTTATTGCGCATTTGTGTACAAAAGGAAAAAAACACAATTTGTGCATATGAGAAAAAAAGAATAAGAAAAGGTGTTTTCTTCAAAGAAAATCATTTTCAGTAGGGGGTATGGTTTCCACGGGCGGCCAGCAACGTTGAACACCTTTGAGGCATGGACTCAATGAGGCTATTAATGACAAGTTGGGGTATTCTGCCCCACTCTTCCAGAAGAGCTCTTTCCAGTTCTTGGAGAGTTTGTGGGGGTTGTTGGCGGCCAGAAACTCGTCTTCCTAGAGCGTCCCAAACGTGCTCGATTGGATTCATGTCTGGAGAACACGCTGGCCATTCCATTCGAACGATTCCTTCCTCGAAAAGGAAATCCTCCACCAGGTTTGCACGATGTGGCCTGTAGTTATCGTCCATTAAAATGAAGTTATCTCCGATTGCTGCAGCGTAAGGGACTACAATAGGTCTGAGGATCTCATCCCTATATCGGCGACCAGTCAGAGCTCCATCTCGAATGATGTAGAGGTCAGTGCGCCCGTCAATGGAGATGCCACCATACACCAACACTCCTCCACCACCAAATCTGACACTTTCGTGCACGAACGCAGGATTATTCCTACTGCCACGGTCCCTCCAGATGAAAATACGCCTATTATCCGGATGCACAGAAAACGGGACTCGTCAGAAAACAGAATATTGCTCCATTCATTTCTCCTCCAGTTGACATGCTCGGTTGCCCACTCCCTGCGGTCGCGACGATGCCTTGATGTTAATCTAACACATACCATCGGTCGGCGAGCATACAGACCTACAGCATGGAGCCGGTTTCGGACAGTCTGATTTGAAATCGTGGTGCCTGTAGCCGAGCGAAGGTGTTGTTGGAGAAGAGTAGCGTTCATGTTTCGGTGTATCCGAGCTGTTAACGCTAAATACCGATCTTCATTAGGCGTTGTTGCCCGTCTACGACCTTGCCCTGGTCTTCGGCCTGCACATCCACTCTCCAAAAAACGGTTCCAGATCCTGGAAATGACACTTTGTGACACTCCAATGGCTTGCGCTACTTCGGCTTGAGTTTGGCCCCCTTCTAACCTACCAACCTTTCTCCAAGCTTCTGAATCTGTCAAATGACTTCGCTGAGACATCGTACTCATCGAAACAAAGCAATCACTGAATGCCGATCATCCTTGTCTTCATTCTCTTTTATCCAGTTGAAAGTCAAATTTCATTCGCTGCCGCTGAAGCGATGTTTTTGACGTCGAACTCAAAATTTGCATACTCCACAGTTTGAAAACCAGAAAAATTTGCATTTGTGATTCTCTTCTTCTATTTTCGGCAAAAAAAAATTCGTTTATATCTTTATTTTATATAAAACTTCAAATATCCTTTAATTGTTTTGAGCAGTGTAGTTTTTTTTTTAATGGGACGACGGGATAATGCACGGAATTTCGACGGGATAATGAATATTTTTGATGGCACCAGAATATTTTTCTGCATTTTATAGTTATATTAAGAAATACATATTTTTATGATTTGCTGAATCACTTATTTGTTTACTTTTTCATGCATTATATTATTGAAGGTTGTTAGTTCTCTTATTATATGTTGTTAGTTCTCGTTTAAATATACCCTACTTATATAAAAAAAAACGTGTGTTCTCTGTGGTGTTTCGCATAAACGTTGTAAAATTCAGGTTATTAGACTTTATCCAACTTTGCTGTTTAACAGTTGATGAAGCAGCCATTTTCGGCGACTTTTTTGTTACCTGTAAAATGTTTGTTTTTGGTATAGCCCGAACCATGGCCGACTATAATATATACGGCCAGCTCATTTCGCCAAAAACCGCCGAAAATGTGAAGCCGGATTCACTCAGGGCTACACTACATACCGGGCTTGCTCATTCATTATGATGACGTCACAAAAGGTGGCTGACTAGGAGGAAAGACACACAGCGATTGGCACAAAACGATGGACGCGTTGCTTTGGACCAATCGCTGGTCGCGGTTAGCCACCATTTGTGACGTTTTGAGAGTGAATGAGCAAGCCCGGTATCTAGTGTTGCCTTGATTCACTTCAAACCCTGAACCATTTCATTGGACCACGTGGTCTTTGTTTACATTTAAACCCTGCCCAGATAACGGCTTTTATTTCGATCATTATCGAAGTTTGAGATACATTAATCGTATTTTCAAATAAACGAATTAAATAGTTATACCATTCAATTATCACTATTTATAAACATATTTTTGTTAATATTGTTGCATTTTATAGCTACTAACAAATGTGAATTTTTTAGGTTTGCTAGATTCTTATTTGTTTATAATTGCATGCGATACTTTAACACTATTTCTACCGTTGTGAAATGTCACCTTTTTAAAGTTTTTATTTGTGTTTATTTTGCTTGTAGTTTTTGAAAAATCTTTAAAAAAAGGGGGCTGTTCAATGTATTAAAAATTATTTGTAATTGTTCCAATGAAAAATCATAAATCGAAATCTTTTAAAATGTGCCATTTGACACCGGTAGTGTGTGAGATTATTTTGCAGTATAAAAATTAAAACACACCTCAAACATTTGTTTTTCTGTAAGAAAAATATCTAAAAAAAAAAAATCATCAGGAACATTATGCAAATTCTGAGTCTCAAACTGTTACGGAGCTACACGAATACATTTTAAAGCAATAGTTTGCTGTTTTAAGCAGATCATTCTACAATGTTCTTAAAATAAGTAATAATAAAATTGATTGTATTTTGGTATTAATATTTCTTTCTATGTTTTAAAAAAAATTTATAGATATTGGTTTTGCCTATAATTAAACCAGATTGTTCTTCAGAAAAATAATTATTACGCAAAATTACGATAATATATTAAGAATTTAACCCATAAAAATGTTATCATTTATTCGTAAATATTGTATGTTATTAAAAGCTTAAAACTAATAATAAATTTTAAATTAAAATAATGCACAAAACTTAAAAAAATTATTAAATTTGGGTGACATGATTTTATAGAATCTTCTCACTATTATTGTATACAGTTTATATAAATAAATTTTTTTAATGTAAGGTCTGAACATTTTATGAATAAACTGTTCTCTAACTTTTTTGTTTGACAGATAAACTTTTCCCCTGTATTTTTCAGCATTTCCATAAAAATATATGTCTATAAAATATATATGTAAAATATTTATTTTCTTTCAGGTTTTAGATTTTAATAAAATTTAGGTTTCAATGTAGAAAAAAAGATATTTGCGGCTTTTTGGTTAATTACAGCCAATAACTTTTAGCCAAATAAAAATAGCATTAGCCAAGAAAAAACTTATTTATACAAAATTTCTGTAACGTGAGTATTATTTTTAATTATGCAATATACAGACAATACATCACTCTGAAAAATTGACCCTTCAAGATTTGACCCTACAGTACATATCAATTTTTTTAAGTGAAATTTTTTTTGAATTTCGCCTTCCAAATTAACCATCATTAAGTTACTTAAATTCTTGATTATCAGTAGGGATGTAATGAATAGTGATTTGGCCGAATACCGAATATTCGGCCAAGTTTTAGGCCGAATACTGACTTTTAAAAAAATATTTTAACTGTTTATTTATTTATTTTTTTCAATTTTAAAATCAAAAAGTAAGTACTAATTGAAATTAATTTTTTGTTTGAA
This sequence comes from Maratus michaelseni, assembly GCA_963931845.1. Taxonomy (NCBI): domain Eukaryota; kingdom Metazoa; phylum Arthropoda; class Arachnida; order Araneae; family Salticidae; genus Maratus; species Maratus michaelseni. The sequence goes on from OZ007594.1 coordinate 66,974,940, forward strand.
TGTTCAAAAATCATAACAGCTGAATGTATGCAAGCACAGTATATAGTGAACGTTTTTTTTCTGAAGCTGGTAATATATATGAAACCAAACGAAACAGACTTCTTCCTGAAAATGCTGAAAAGTTATTATTTTTGCATCACAATTTCAGGCTTTACAGTGCAAGTGATAAATAATTTTGTTACCCCTGTATGTTATTTTGAAGTAACTCATTAAATGTTTTTTCAGTATAGGTAATAGTTTTTTTCTTTTCAATGTATCAAGGTCATTAGTTCGTTTAATCAACATCTAATGTTTAATTTTTAATTAGTAAAGTACTTATATAGTCATATATTTATTCTAATTTTTTTATTTAAAAGTAAAAGTAAAGACTAAAAAATTGATTTAATTTGTGAAAGATTAAGGATTTTTACAAGACAGTAAAATATTTGTTTTTAATATTTATGAATTTTATTGTTTAAGAAACTTATCATCATTATAAATCAGATTCGGCGAGCATACAGACCTACAGCATGGAGCCGGTTTCGGACAGTCTGAGTTGAAATCGTGGTGCCTGTAGCCGAGCGAAGGTGTTGTTGGAGAAGAGTAGCGTTCATGTTTCGGTGTCTCCGAGCTGTTAACGCTAAATACCGATCTTCATTAGGCGTTGTTGCCCGTCTACGACCTTGCCCTGGTCTTCGGCCTGCACATCCACTCTCCAAAAAACGGTTCCAGATCCTGGAAATGACACTTTGTGACACTCCAATGGCTTGCGCTACTTCGGCTTGAGTTTGGCCCCCTTCTAACCTACCAACCTTTCTCCAATCTTCTGAATCTGTCAAATGACTTCGCTGAGACATCGTACTCATCGAAACAAAGCAATCACTGAATGCCGATCATCCTTGTCTTCATTCTCTTTTATCCAGTTGAAAGTCAAATTTCATTCACTGCCGCTGAAGCGATGTTTTTGACGTCGAACTCAAAATTTGCATACTCCACAGTTTGAAAACCAGAAAAATTTGCATTTGTGATTCTCTTCTTCTATTTTCGGCAAAAAAAATTTCGTTTATATCTTTATTTTATATAAAACTTCAAATATCCTTTAATTGTTTTGAGCAGTGTAGTTTTTTTTTTTAATGGGACGACGGGATAATGCACGGAATTTCGACGGGATAATGAATATTTTTGATGGCACCAGAATATTTTTCTGCATTTTATAGTTATATTAAGAAATACATATTTTTATGATTTGCTGAATCACTTATTTGTTTACTTTTTCATGCATTATATTATTGAAGGTTGTTAGTTCTCTTATTATATGTTGTTAGTTCTCGTTTAAATATACCCTACTTATATAAAAAAAAACGTGTGTTCTCTGTGGTGTTTCGCATAAACGTTGTAAAATTCAGGTTATTAGACTTTATCCAACTTTGCTGTTTAACAGTTGTTGAAGCAGCCATTTTCGGCGACTTTTTTGTTACCTGTAAAATGTTTGTTTTTGGTATAGCCCGAACTAAGAAAAAGTTGAGTACTTTTCCATTATACGGACACCATTGTCGCCAAGCATATATTTACATGTATGGCATGGTGTCGGTATAACGGAAAAGAACCAAAATTTGCGATCGATCAAATAATTGAATTTCGTTAAACATTAAATTTTCTGGTACTTTTCTATTATCCGGTCAACCACTTTTCATAACAAAAAACTATCGCCAAACTGTAAAATTAAACGCCGAAAATGATGTGCGATTTTCTTGATGTCACAAGCATTATACGTGTTTGTTACGTCATCAAGTGGTTTTTAATTCGAGATTTGCGTCTATTTTCCTTATGTTTTACTGATTTATTAGTTATTTCATTAATTAAAATAACAATTGTGTCCATAAATTCATGTATTTTATTTATTAATTTATTTTGATATTTCAATGGCAACGTTCTCCCGTTTATTTGGCGTTACAGTTTGGCGATAGTTTTTTGTTATGAAAAGTGGTCGACGGGATAATAGAGAAGTACCAATTTTCTTATTTTTAATCTGAGAAAGAAGCAATAATCATGCATTTAATTAATTTTGCAATATGCGGTGCAACCAAAATAATTTTGATTAAATCAGTACGTATATCGCAGACGCACATGGGTTATTTTTTGGCGCCTAAATGACGATTTTTGCTTTGTATGGCAACCTGGTGTTTTATAATAAATTTGAATATGTGTGTAAATAAATAAAATAAAATAGGTACTTTTATGTTAGCTGGGCGTCAAGGATAACTCTCCAAATCTTGTTTCAATTGGAATCATTTAAATTGCAGCAGTTTACGTGAAATTTGTTATTCATATTGATATGTTTACGTTTAGATATTTTATTATAATTATATTCTAGCTAATTAAGTTTTTTTTTAAAGATTTTATACTACAATGTTAAAATATTACCTAGTTGATATTAGCTAATGTCAAAAGTTTGCCGAACCACAGAGTTCAGGGAATAAACTCTATGCCCTCAAAAGTGGGAGTTTATGACGTCATAAGCAGAAGTAAATGTTTAATTGAAAATTACAGCTAATTAATTAAATTTTCGAACAAACGAATGCACGATAACAAATCTGTGTCCAAATAACTTTCATTTAAAAAAAAATGGTGTAATTTGATGCAGTAGTTTGTTCTGACGGATTGTCGAAAGAAATCGCTTAGCGTTTTAAATATATAGATACCTCCCATAATTTCAACATTCAAACATTGTGAAATAACTTAAAAAGCACGATTTGAGGAACATGATTTTTTTCTTTACCTTCAGAGAATTTATTGAGGAAATGTAATCTTAGAAAGTCAAAAAAAAAATTCCTTCTTAAAAAAAAGGAAAAAAAAAAGCTTTCACCCATAAACTTAATCTGTTAAAGAAAATGTTGAAGTGTTGCTCTTTGAGATTTGTGTTATTTATGCGTTTTTTCTTTCTCAGGCAAGACTCTTTCAAGAGAAAATATAATAAAGCGATCCATAGGGCGAAATGTATCCATCTTAAAAAAAAAGTCCTACAATTTCCAGTAAAATGATATATGACATTTGACATTATAAAATTAAAAAAAAATTGAGAGACGTACTAGAAATTGTAACAAACTAGATTAATACCAGTTAAAACATGACCATAAATAACATAAAGATTGCACAAAAAATATACTTAAATCAAATGTATAGTCTCTGTAAAGAGTCGTTTTATTTTATGAGATGGGTTCCACCTTCGTCAAGTTTCGTCTCACATTTTCTTGGATCTACTGGAAATTTCTACTTCTTTCTTCTTAAGCTTTTATTTTTCTAAACAATGTTAAATACTTTCATTACTTTTATTTTTTATGTAGTTTTACTACATATTACTATGTATTTTGTCGCGGCCCCTTATTTGCTTCGCAAGTCCCTACGCAGCTAGGTATTCCAATCATCTATCTACGTTGTTCTCTTGTTCATACCATCATTAAAATTTCAGAATTTTTTATAGAATATTTGTTAGCAATAGTTAAAATTTTTAAAAAAATCTCCGTTTTTTAACTGGGCAGGGGACAGACTGCATATTAACAATCTTTATACAGATACAGATAACACAAATTTTCAGGATAATTAAGTTTTCAGATCCAAAAAAGAGGAAATACAAGTTTTTTTCTTCTTAAAATAGTTTCAATTAACAAAATTTTCGTACTCAAATATTATATTAAATATAAAGAAAAAGTCTTAATTTACGTCCACAACACCATAAAATATATTCTAAAATACTTTAAAGTATATACTAAAACGCTTTAATTGCTTTAACCCCTTGAGGGGCGGTGGTATATATTATATACCACCTAATTTTAATCCGATTCAAACCAGAAACTTTTAATTAAATTTTACTTTTATTAGCTTTGTTGGGGAAAAGTTGAAAACTTGATTTTCCTTATTTTGAACTAAATTCTTTAGTAAATTCCGGTGGGAATTCGCGGTTACACGAACACAATTGCCTGCCCCTGAAGGGGATAAAGGCGTCAAATATCAATAAAAAACATTAGAATATTGACATGTTTCGATAGAATCACTCAATCATAATCAGAACACATATGAACCACAAATACAATGTACACAAAAATTGCAATGGAAGATCAGTCCCTCTAAGTATACAATGCCCTCTATAATTTTAACGCCGCTCGTTGCTCCATCTGTAATCCGCTTCCCAATATTATTCAACCATTCTACCCAAATATTTGGAATATGAGTATATAAATATAGAAAAGAGGTTCAAGAGCGTGTAATGATAGCTGTCATTTATATTACAAATATTTGGGTAGAACGGTTCTCATTTCCTTGGATAGAAGTTCCACAGTTAAAAAAAACTTTAAAATGAAAGTATCATGATTTTTATTTGGATATTTGATTCACTGAGACTACTAATAAAACTCTGTGTAATTTGTGGCAAAGTCTTGACAAACACTGCAATGTTTCCACCAAAAATGCGCTGTCATTTTGAGGGGTCCACGCAGATCGCAACGATATGCCACCTGATTTTTTCAGAAGGAAGTATAAAATACTCAGGAAAGTCCAAAAATGTGTATCGTATCATTCAAAAGCTGTGAACGAAAGGATCTGATGGCATCTTACTCAGCCAGTTACCGAATTGCTCAAGCGGGCGAAGTCCATACTGTAGCTTACAGGGGTGATTGTGTTCCAGTATTTTGTACACCAGTCAATTTATATAGCAATCTGTTTCATCTTTAATCGACAACTTCTGCGATGACATACTATGATTATTGCTATATAATTTTAGTGGTGTTCAAAATAACGGAACACAATCACCCCTGAACGTAAAACCTTATCAAGCCTTGTGTAAAAATCATTATCGAATGCATGTTTTACGAAAAGGCTGCAAAATTGATAGACAAAATTTCTTTGTCAAATGACACAATCTCGCGACGAATCGGGGAATTAGCAGAGAATGTGAAATCTACTTTAATTTCTCGTATAAAATCCACCAAATTTTCGCTTCAAATGGATGAATCAACCGACGTTGCTGGTTTGGCAATATTAATGGTATTTGTGCGCTATCCATATTTGGATTGTTTTCAAGAGGATTTATTTTTCTGCAAGCCATTACCGGCTACCACATGTTGCACTGAAATATTTAAATTATTATATGATTTTTTCGTGGATAATAGAATCCTATGGGATAACTGTGTTGATATGTGCACAGATGGTGCACAGATGATATATGCACTTATGGAGCGAAAGCTGCGACTGATAAGATGTCTGGTGAAATCGAAAAAATAAAAGAAAATGCTAAGCGATGCAGAAGTAGTCACTGCATATTTCACCTACATGGTCTTGCAATAAAGAAAATGGTCTTTTATAAAAGAAGTGCTGGATGAAACTGTTAAAATAATAAATTTTATAAAATCACCACCTAAAAATACCAGGCTGTTTAAAAACTTATGTGATGACATGGGGAGCCTGCGTACATGTTTACTTCTTCACACATAAATAAGCTGGCTTTTCCGTGGAAAAAAAATTAATGCGCTTCTGTTAACTAAGAAATAAAATCAGAATCTTCATGAGTGAGAATGAGTTTGAGAGAGAAGCTGCTTTGAGAGAGAAGTTGTGTGATGATGCTAATGAAATTGGCGTATTTGGCAGATATTTTTACAAAAGTTAATGATTTATGTATCTCATTTCAAGTAAAAGCAGTAACTGTTTTTGAAGCTACAGATAATCAGTGGCGTAGCGTCAGGGGGGGGGGGCACGATCATTTTACTACCAGTATAATTATATACTACATTTAGTCTTATTTAATCTTTGGACGGTATTAATTAAATAAGGCCAAATATAGTATATAAAAATACTGGTAGTAAAGTGTTCCGTGCCCCCCTTGACGCTACGCCTCTGCAGATAATGGGGATGGATTTAAAAAGAAATTTAAGTAATGGGTAGAGTCAATCAAAAACGGAAGCCTGGGTTATTTTCCAGTCACAAAAGGATTTGGCGAAGAACTCGAAACAGACATTTCTGCGAATATCTTAAACGAGTTTGAAATTCATTTCTTGTGTTTGGTTGATACTTTGAACTCTTATTTTCCAAAAGGACTATATGAAAACATAAAAGAAAACGTTGGGATGTAACACCATAATCTGTAGCCAAAAAACCGTCCTCTCTGACATGACAGATATATGAATGCTTGGTTGATTTGAAATCAGATACAGCGATAAGATCGAACTTTGAAACTGAGAAATTAATCTCAGATTTTTGCTGTACACTAAACGATGAATTTAAATCCTATCAGATAGAGCGAAACTTATCCTCCTGCACTTCACAACCCCTTATTTATACGAAACAGGATTCTCCGCATACGCCGCTACTAAAACAAAATGCAGATCACGCATCAAAGCAGAGCAGAATATGCATTTACAAATATCTGAAATTCAGCTAGATATAATCTCATTGCGCCAATCATAGCAGCCTCATACTTCTTACTAAATTTATTTTTCCCGAAATCAAGTAAAATTTTGTAACAAACGTAATAATGCCAAATTAATAAAATAACAAATTGTGCATCTGCAATACTTGCCCTAAATTTAATTTCAATTATTATTTTTTTTTTAATGTGTGTGCTTTTTGTGTTCAGTGACAAAATAGTGCAGAGAAACAAATAAACAGTGAAATCTAATGTCTTGCAAGCTTAATTGACGAAACTACCTCGTATCGTCAATGTTATTTTGTCGTTCTGTTTACTAAAAACAGTATGTAGTAGCTCCGAGATAAATTTTAGTGCGTCGCGTTGAATTTCTAATTTCAAAGGTAACTGAAAAAGTTTGAGAACCTCTGCTATAGAGTATTAAACATAAATCAGTTGAAAATGCACAATTAAAAACCACCATTACACAATTCACGCCTATTGACAGTAATGCATTCGAATTATTGTATGTAGCCCTTCATACACTATATTGCCAAAGGTGACCGGTCACTTGCGATTTTAGACGTTTTGTTAACTATCTAGAAAAATACATGAGGAATTAACCTGAAACTGCAGGTGTGTAAACAGTATAGTATAGTTTATATATTTCCGCGAAGATTTTTTTCATGAAACCCCATAGGGGACAGTAAACAAATAGAAAAAGAACGAATATCTTTTGCATAACCCTGTAAAAACTAATGTAGCAAAGGCGTTCAAACTCGAGATTATTAATAAGTGGCTTATTGTAATATACTGTGTTCATTTTTATGAGGATAGCATGTATACCCGTAGAGAAATTAAGTTTTTTATAAAAACAGTCCCAAATTTCGCTTAGTTTTTTGCTTATAATTTGCAGAGTTCTTAATATAAAAAAAAGTTCTTTTCAGAAAATATGAGAAACAATATTGTACATAATACTCCGCAATCAGAATTAAAAAATAATAAAAGTTGGATGAAAAATGAGCAGGTTTATTAAAAAATGTTTCATTGCGCATGCGCGAATGCAATCAAAATATAATATGCATAATGTATTAGCTATGTATATAGAGCAACATTTGTGAAAGTCTCAAAATCGTAGCTTGAAAATTCTGAAAATTATCGTCGATAGAATAAGCTCGAAATCCGTTGTTCCCAAAAAGAAGCAAAAAGATGAGGGGTTGTATCAAATATCTGTTGATTAGTGCCAAGATAGCGTACACAATATTGCACGTACTACTATATTTGGATACAACCCCTCATATTTTTGCTTCCTTTTGGGAACAACGGATTTCGAGCTTATTCTATCAACGATAATTTTCAGAATTTTCAAGCTATGATATTGAGACTTTTACAAAAGTTGCTCTATATACTTAGCTAATACATTATGATATTATATTTTGATTGCATTCGCGCATGAGCAGTGAAACATTTTTTAGTAAACCTGCTCATTTTTCATCCAATTTTTATTAATTTTTAATTCTGATTGCAGAGTATTATGTACAATGTTGTTTGTCATATTTTCTGAAAATAACTTTTTTTTATATTAAGAACTCTGCAAATTATAAGCAAAAAACTAGGCGAAATTTGGGACTGTTTTTATAAAAACCTTAATTTCTCTACGAGTACACATGCTATCCTTATAAAAATGAACACAGTATATTATAATAAACCACTTATTAATAGTCTCGAGTTTGAACGCCTTTGCTACATTAGTTTTTACAGGAATATCCAAAATATATTCGTTCTTTTTCTACTTGTTGACAGTCCCCTATAGGGTTTCGTGAAAAAATCTTCGCGGAAATATATAACCTATACTATACTGTTTACATACCTGCAGTTTCAGGTTAATTCCTCATGTATTTTTCTAGATAGTTAACAAAACGTCTAAGATCGCAAGTGACCGGTCATCTTTGGCAATATAGTGTGTGATGTATAGAAATCCTATACACCACGTAATGTGATTCGGTAAACTTTACATTGGGATACCAAACGAGAAGTCATTCGGTCAAGTAGTTTAGGATTTACAAATGATTAAAGTTTCGAACTTCTGATGTTCAATTCATTTTTATTCGTTTTAAAACGTATTAGAATGCGGTGAGGTTTTTAAGCAAAAACGACTGAGTAATTTTGAATACGCATGTATGAAACTTCTAGAGATCTATTTCTTGTAAAAATAAATTATTGGTTACAGTTCATAATTGCTCCTAAAATAATTTTCGAAACAAAAATATGAATTGTATCACATGATTTTTTTAATAAATCAATTTCTTGAGGCCTTAAATATGGGAATCCCAAATCACAGCTCATTCCTCCAAGTATTTCTTAACCTTCTCAGAGCCGGCCCTGAACTGATATATCTGTTCACTAATGCTCGTATTCACTAACTACCTCAAACTAGAAAACCTGGGAGGAACACCCAAATGAAATTCCCGATTAATCTGATTGGATCTGATCAAGGCCGAAATCCAATCACATTAATGATGAATACTATTTGATCATTCGATTCAAGTTTTCTAGGTTGAGGTTGATGGTGAATACGAACATAAGAAGCTGTAGGTTTTACTGCGATAAAAGCACTTTTTAAATTAATATAATTCAACAGATAGAATGCTATTTTGAAACATTGAGTAATGATTAATACTCTCAAGTATTATATTTATATACGTAATCAAGTTTTTTCATATCATGTTGGAAAAACCAGCTTTATATAGCATTTATACAAAATTACAGAAAAAGTAACATTACAATTTTAACCTTTTGCTCAGCACTCAGAGGGTTAAATTATGATTAAAAAACGAACCATATTACAACCTGTTTTGTAACGAAGACAAATGAATTTAGTATTAAAAGTTTTAAACTTTAAACCTACATAAATTATAAACTATTTGATCAAGTGATTTCCCGTTTGGTATCCTATGGTAAAATTTACCAAAACAACAACCCAGAAAATTGATGTCACAGTTATGTGTTCGTATTGCAAATATATAAAATATGAAGCATTTGAAAAAAAAAAAAGAAATATAACCTATAAAAGGTTTAACAAAAATCGATTTACGTATGAAGAGCTCTACAGGTATTATTATGAAATCTATCTGCGAAATATCTTAGAAAGAAAATACCAGGGATTTTATTGTTGTTTATGGATCTGCTTATGAATTTATAAAATAAATCCAATGAGTACTTCCGAGGGGTGATACGAAAGGTATTTTAATTCTGTGATGTATTTGTTAATTGTTGAATGGAAACTGGGAAATACTGACGTTTAACATGTTGCTTTTGTACTATTTGGTTGCTTAAGCATGAACAAATGTTATTAAACACCTGTGATAGATGATACAAATGGATTTGAATTTGGACGAATATTTGACATACTGTTAAATGTGAATTGAAAAATATGGACAGGAATTTTCTCCTCACGAATATCTCGACATTTCAGCTATCTTATTCAAGAGCGGTATTACATTTACAAAGCTGCACTACTTTTACGCTTTTTTCCTACCACTAAAATTTTATAGTAAAATTTACATTATTAAACCGCCGAAATTATGTGATTCAACAAGCTAAAAATTTCTATTAATTTTTAGTGGTAGCAAAAAAGCGTAAAAGTTGGCAGCTATGCATTTTAAATGAAAGAAAAATGTATTGCATATCGTTTCACGCGAAAATAAATTTATCACAGCCACTTTCCAAAATATTTTTTTACGAAAAATATTACTTTATATTTTTTTCTAGGCTTTAAAATTTATATTTCGATTTATCAGTGCAAAAGTTAATTTCCTAAAACGGCTAAATATATATATATATATATATATATATATTAATGTCCTCTTTTTTAAATTCAAAAACGTATAAATAAATGATAAGGGTTTTCATTTTTTGAAAAATCGTTTGTTTTCTTTAATATTTATTATTTTAAATATACATTTTTTTAATCAGTAGAATCTACATACACTAAAAAATGCTCTTATATTTGTAAGCCTATTTGCAACACAAACATTATAAAATTAAACATATGTAGAAACAGTAGTAAAAAATAGCAGGTTGGCTCTACATTATATAAAATACCCATAAATCAAAAAAACAATTCATTTAAAATTATCCAATATTTTATTTAGTTATTTTATAGTCCTTTTAATAATTTTAAAAATGGTAATTCATACTAATGGTAAAGCGATAAAAAAAATGTAGCGTGAAGGTGTGTTCCAAAATACTAAATAAGAACATTGGGAACTTATATTTTTAGTAATCTGTCACCGGAAAAAAATCGAAAGATTAATTTCATTTTGTTTTTACCTTTAACCCTTAAATGCGTAGTATTGAATATATGCAAAACTTTTTATTTAACTTTTAATAAATAAATCAAGTTATTTGCAACCTCTATATTGGTAAAGAAATATTAATCCTACAAAACTCACTTTAATATGCTCCTAAATAATACACTGCTCAAAACAATTAAAGGATATTGCAGTTTTAGGTGGATTTTGTATCTGGGAAACTTTTTAGCTGATTGATACATGGATGACAGACATAGTAGGTTATATAAGAATAAATTACACATGTTTGGTAGAAAAAAATGCATTTTATTGCGCATTTGTGTACAAAAGGAAAAAAACACAATTTGTGCATATGAGAAAAAAAGAATAAGAAAAGGTGTTTTCTTCAAAGAAAATCATTTTCAGTAGGGGGTATGGTTTCCACGCAACGTTGAACACCTTTGAGGCATGGACTCAATGAGGCTATTAATGACGAGTTGGGGTATTCTGCTCCACTCTTCCAGAAGAGCTCTTTCCTGTTCTTGGAGAGTTTGTGGGGGTTGTTGGCGGCCAGAAACTCGTCTTCCTAGAGCGTCCCAAACGTGCTCGATTGGATTCATGTCTGGAGAACACGCTGACCATTCCATTCGAACGATTCCTTCCTCGAAAAGGAAATCCTCCACCAGGTTTGCACGATGTGGCCTGCAGTTATCGTCCATTAAAATGAAGTTATCTCCGATTGCTGCAGCGTAAGGGACTACAATAGGTCTGAGGATCTCATCCCTATATCGGCGACAAGTCAGAGCTCCATCTCGAATGATGTAGAGGTTCTGCGCCCGTCAATGGAGATGCTACCATACACCAACACTCCTCCACCGCCAAATCTGACACTTTCGTGCACGAACGCAGGATTATTCCTACTGCCACGGTCCCTCCAGATGAAAATACGCCTATTATCCGGATGCACAGAAAAACGGGACTCGTCAGAAACAGAATATTGCTCCATTCATTTCTCCTCCAGTTGACATGCTCGGTTGCCCACTCCCTGCGGTCGCGACGATGCCTTGATGTTAATCTAACACATACCATCGGTCGGCGAGCATACAGACCTACAGCATGGAGCCGGTTTCGGACAGTCTGAGTTGAAATCGTGGTGCCTGTAGCCGAGCGAAGGTGCTGTTGGAGAAGAGTAGCGTTCATGTTTCGGTGTATCCGAGCTGTTAACGCTAAATACCGATCTTCATTGGGCGTTGTTGCCCGTCTACGACCTTGCCCTGGTCTTCGGCCTGCACATCCACTCCCCAAAAAACTGTTCCATATCCTGGAAATGACACTTTGTGACACTCCAATGGCTTGCGCTACTTCGGCTTGAGTTTGGCCCCCTTCTAACCTACCAACAATTCTCCAAACTTCTGAATCTGTCAAATGACTTCGCTGAGACATCGTACTCATCGAAACAAAGCAATCACTGAATGCCGATCATCCTTGTATTCATTCTCTTTTATCCAGTTGAAAATCAAATTTCATTCGCTGCCGCTGAAGCGACGTTTTTGACGTCGAACTCAAAATTTGCATACTCCACAGTTTGAAAACCAGAAAAATTTGCATTTGTGATTCTCTTCTTCTATTTTCGGCAAAAAAAAAATTCGTTTATATCTTTATTTTATATAAAACTTCAAATATCCTTTAATTGTTTTGAGCAGTGTATTTAAAATATGTCTTAAAGTTTCTGGTGCAAACACCTTAATATAAGTATTAAAAAACGCAATTCTAAAAGAAAAGTTCGCGCATTTAAGGGTTAATATTTCACTTTCTACTTTTTCATTGTGTAAATTTTTCACTGTTATTTAAATATGGTGTTAGAGTATATATCAAAAATTATGTCAAAGATGAAAGCAAACCAGTTAATTATCATAAGTTATTTATATCAAAACATATATATATATATATATATATATATATATATATTTGCATTTGTGTTTAGATCTTTAATTTAATTTAATTTCTACATCGAAAATGGCTTCTTATTAATTATGAGGGCATTTAATTATGAGGGCAATCCAGTAAGTAAGTTTCGTTTTCAATTTTTGTCGCGGAAGCGCTGCGGTCGTAATTTCACTCATGTGCGTCCACTTTGCTGACTCATTGGCAAACAATTGAAGTTATTGGGTTGTCCGGAAAGTTCGTGCCGGTTGGGAAAATCAATTCGTACCACAAAATTCTATCATTTAATTATTAGACATTGATTCCGATATCTGATGTATAGCATCTAGCCCCTGCCCTTGGCTACGATTTCAAAAAACGGATCACTCTGCGCGCATGTCTTGTCTGATACTTTAAAATTTTGTTCTAAGCCATTTCAAAATGAGTGCGTATAGCTCTGTGGTATGTCATTTCTCTTCCGTTCTGTGGTCTTGAGTTCGAATCCCAGCAGCGGAAAGTTTTATTTTTCAGTATTTATTTGAGTTATAAAAAATAATTTGAATAAAAAAATGTAAAGTTTCCATTTTTCAACATATAAGCGATGGAAAGTTTGAAACAAAATGGAAATAAATATGAAATTTTGTTATAAATGGTTTTCGTACATTCTAGAGAATGCTGTACAGCGAGTTTCATGCGTCCAGTGATGTTTTTTGACAAGTTATTGACCGCGGCTTGAATGAATTTCGTGCATTCTACAGATTGCTACAAAGCGAGTTTCGTGTGTCCAGTGATGTTTTTTTTAATGTTAAACATTCGCTTTAAAACGCTATAAAATCGTTAAAAATCCTTAAAAATTGAAAAATCTGGAGGGAAAAAAATGTATTTTAGTAATAGTCTAAAATTGAATTTCTTTAAGAATGTTAAAAAAAAATAATAATGAAAATTGTGAAAGAAAATATTTAGTTATATTACGCTAAATGTTTTAAATCAAAATCCTTTTACGAATTTAAAAAAACTGCCACGGAATGGAATAAAATTAATATGGTTCTTGTTGAAACTGTCTAGAGCAATGCGCATGCACGCAGCACGATCCATTTTTTGAAATTGTAGCCAAAGTGCAGGGACTAGACGCTTGTTATCTGATTTCTAATAATTAACGGACAGAATTAGACGGTACGACTTAATTTTCCCAACCGGCTTGAACTTTCCGGACAACCCAATATTTTTAGATCACTGAGTGTAGCGTCGGCTGCATGTTGAGAATTTATAATGTTTAAAATATTGAACATTCCGCCCCATGAGAGTTACAGTCTATCATCAGGTTTCTGAATGCGAGGAACAATAAACTAATTGACATCTACAGACAAATTTATGAAGTAAAAAAAAATCCGGTATATATTTTAAATACAAAAATACGTTTAATTTTCAACACTGATCGCTATCGCTGATATTCGAGCAGAAATACCAATATTGGTAAAATATTGTATTTACATTGGAAATATGTTTAATGAAACGTGAATACTGCAGAAATACGGCTATACATTGTAATTATATACAACAAAACATCAATATTGCAAATTTTTTTACTTTATGTTGTAAATATTAACAGTGAAATTACAAAATATTTTTACCTCTTTGAATGTTGCACATATTTGCAAAATAATTTACATTATGTTGTAAATACTAATAGTGAAATTACAAAATATTTTTTCCTCTTTGCATTTTGCACATATTTGCGCAATATTGGCAAAATTATTGCATAGTTTTGTTTTTACATCATTACAATTTTTACACAGTTATAATATTAACCCTTCTTTGCATGAGTTTTTCTTTTACAATTGTTTTTTATACATATATTAAATATTAGACACCAGAAATTTTAAGATAGATTTATAACTTTGTTCAGGAACATAGTTCACGTGAAATTTACTACATTAATATTTCTATATAAATATAGTGGTGGCGAAGAAGTTGATTTATTTATTAAAAGTTAAATAAACAGTGATGGAAATTTCCACCACAATGCAAAGAAGGGTTAAACTATTGGTACTAAACAGTATTTTTTTCTAAATTTGTCTTAAATAAAATTTTAATTTCTTAATAAATTTGACTTTAACTTTGACACCAGTAATTTTGTAGATTTTCGTTCTGTTCTAGTTATTCAAGTGTGTGTTTGAACAGTTAAAAATATGCTGTACATGTACACATATTAAGAAACGGCTGCGACTTACAGCAGTCGTAAAATGAATAATTGGAGCGTTCATGTTGTTAAACAGAGGTGGAAGGTTGATTTGGGATATTTGGATTTTGAAGTACATTTGCAATTACCAGGCATTTCTTATCTTATTTTTCCCCTAGTACCGATTGTGCTAACCTACAAAAAATCCGAAGTATTGATGTCAATTCAATACCATCACAGATGATAACAAAAGTTATGTTTATAATACATTTTAAGGTTGCAAAAACAGCTTCCTTTTTTATTTTTAAAATGTTATCTATGCACTTTTATTAAACTAATAATGTGGATATTTCTATAGTAAAGTAATATCGGAGGAACATTGTTTACAGTGGCGGCTCGTGCCTGCCTTTATTTGTGGCACTAAATGCATGGTTGCAAAATTTATTATTTTCTTACCACTATTTTGTAAAAGAAATATTTGTTTTCTCTGCTGGCAGAAAATCCTGCAATTCAAACAACAAAAAGTTTTCTTTAAAAACATAATGGTATGGAAAGAATAAAATTTTCAACCATGCATTTAGTGCCCCAAAGAGTGCAAGCCACGAGCTGCCACTGATTTTTTATATTGTTTACTTTATATATTTTGTTCATATCTAGGTCATGTTAGTGAATATTGGTATTATATAATCCGATCACTAAAGTGTTTACGCTTTGACAATATTGTACTACAATCATAATTGAAAACTGGCACGAGTCTCCGGAACTAATAATTCTGAAGAAAAATTTCTGCTTTCTTTATTTGTAGAAATCTCTGATTAAACAAGTACAGGCGTTCTCTACGAAATTACTGGTGGCAAAAAATCCTAGAAGTTGTCAACTATGTTTTTTTGGCAAGAAACGTCTTCCCCATTCATTTGAAAAATACTCAATGTATATTCAATGCTTCCAAAACATTAACGTTTCCTTGAAATTACTTTAAATGTAAATTAAATTTTTCTCTAACAATGGCATGTCATTGGAGATACTGATATTCAACCAGTATTTTTTAATTGAAAGTATTTTCGACAAATGTAATATTGTCTCAATATTTAATAAATAGAAAAATATTCTAAAATTGAAACAAAATTCACCTTTGTGTAAGATTTAAAGTATGAAACCATTAAAATGGATCACAGTTTGTGTAATTACTAAAATAGGTGTAAAAAAAAAAGGTTTTAAAACATTAAAACCATTTTAAGATATTAAAAATATCCATCGGATTCCCGATCCATCGGATTTCTCCTTACCCGGGATATATTTCCACAATTTCGGATCAATCAAAGACTGTATTTCTACAACCCTGTTAGCCACAAAGGGCTTCCAATTATTGGCTGATCCTTTTATACAGTATAACGTAATAGTGGAATCTGACCAGATATGCATTTCCAAATTTTGAAAATTAAAAACATTTTTTAAATATTTAGACATGTTAGCAGCTATTAATGCCCCCATTAATTCAAGACGAGGGATTGTCAAACACTTAATCGGGGAAACTCTAGATTTTGCCCAAATAAGACTGGTCATAATTTCATTATTACTTGTGATATATCGAAAATAAGCTACAGCCCCATAAGCCTTAGGGCTGGCATCGGAAAAAATATGAATTTCAATTGGGTCTGAAAATTCTAGGCCCTGCGGAAAATATTTGCGGGGAACCTCAAATTTATCTAAATGATCGATTTCTGAACACCATTTTTCCCATTCAAATTTTAAATCATCAGGGAATTTTTCATCCCATTCCAAAACCCCTTTCCATGTTAGCAAACTTTTCATACGAATAGAAAATGGTGCGATGAATCCAATAGGATCAAAGATTTTTAACATGGCTTTAAGAACAACGCGTTTCGTTGGATTAAATTTCCATTCATCAGGAAAGGATTGTACATCAAAACGTAATATATCCCAATTGGTATCCCATAATAATCCCAAAATCTTCAAAGAATTATTCGAATTTTCTTCTGAGTCACATAATTTATTTTCCTCCCATATTTTTCTAAGTTTAACAGAATTAGTATTGAATTTTCGCAAATTCATACCAGCTTCCCTAAAAATATCCGAAGCGGTTGATGATAGATAAAAAGCGTCTTCATCAGGTTTTGACCCCGTTATTAAATCATCTACGTATAAAGATGAATTCAAGATCTTAACAACTTCAGGATGATCAATATATTTACGAATATGATATCTAATCGTTGCAGCCAAAATAAAGGGACTGCAAGTTACCCCAAAAGCTGCTCGAGTAAATCTAAAAAAAGTTAAGTTATCATTTTCGTCACCAAACCACAAAAATTTTAAATAATCCCTATCCTCTTCTGATATCCCAATTTGCAAAAAAGCCTTTTCTAAATCAGCGCAAAATGCAACATTATACTTTCTGAAATTCCTTATAACATCAAGTATGTTCGGATTGAGATTAGGACCTGGGTATAAACAGTCATTTAAAGAATTTAAATGCTTTTCTTTAGAAGAAGCATCGAAAACCATCCTCACTTTGGTAGTTAATTTATCCTCTCTTAAAACTGGTCTATGAGGCATAAAATACCCATTCTCAATTATTCTATCAGGGCAGTCTTCTACAATTCCGGTAGTTTTTTGTTCCAATACAATAGCCTTATATTTTTTACATAAGTCCTTATCCTTTTCGAGTTTACGATTTAATTCGTTAAAACGATTCCTTGCTATTATAAAATTATTATCTACTCTAGTTTTCTCATCCTTCCACAATAAACCCGTTTCGTACCTATTATTTACAAATTTTAAATTATTCTCAAATTTATTCACAATTTCCTTATCCATATCTGAAATATTTTCATTTGATTGCGTAATACCCAAAGATTCAATTTCCCATAAAAATTTCAAATCCTCTCTCTCTAGATTTACAACGGACATATTTAAAACAGATGCGTATTTCAAATTCCTTTTTTCACCTTTAGAATCCACATAATGAGTGTCCGAATAAACTTTCACATAAAAATAGAGATTTAGGTATTTTCTGTACCTCTCTCTCGTGACAGATTTGATAAAAATAATCCGCTCCAATTAACATATTTATTTGAGAATCGCATGGCGCAGCAAAATTGGACAACTTATAAGGCGCCAATTTGTCTGTTATCTGTTTGTTAAGAAGTGGGGGATGAATCGATGCGTTAGAAATTACGTCTGTTACTAAAGCTTCAATAAAAATGAAACGCGATTTGTCTTCAACATGAGATAATTTTAATTGCACAACATCATAAGTTTTTATTTGTTTTTAATACCTGCAAAGGAAAAAATCTGAAGTTTTTCTCTACGAATAATTCGTGGATTTAATTTTGAAACTAATTCTTGTGTCACAAAAGACTTTTGACTACCTAAATCATATAAACATAAGGAAAGTTCAGAATTTATTCCAGATACCACTTTTACGCAAGCTGTTTGTGAAATAACCTCTTTAAAAGAATTTTCATTTGAATTTACTTCACAATGAGAAATAGAAGTTATTACAGAGTCTGCTGATTTGATTTCTTTCGGGACAGTTTGATTAGAATTCCTATTTAAACAAACCGAAAAATGGTGAAAATTGCTATTACAAAATTTACATTTTTCAGAATTAAATTTACACTTGGTCGACACATGAAATTTTCGGAAACAAACAAAACAGCGACCGAGGATGCACAATTTATCACGTTTTTGATGAATAGAACAATCTTTACATGATTTAGAATCGTGATCATTTTCACAAAATATACAAACGTTTTTTACATTAGTAGCCAATGCAGAGGCTGAAGGAATGTCGCGTTTATAATTATTCAACTGTTTATAATTGTTATTATACTTTGTATTTTTAGCACTAAAACTATTTTCAGAGTTCTGCAGTGTCATCGTAGCTTCTCGAGATTGCACTTCGTTTTTAATGAAGGAAAGAAGATCTTCGATCTCCATTTTTTCAGTATTGGCTCTTTTACGATTAAAATCTAGTGCTATTTCAGAAGGTATTAATTTCATTAAAATCGGGCAGAGAAGATGACCATAACATCCGGACGTAACACCAAGAGAATTTAAATTTCTTATTTGTATCTCGCATTTATCATACAATTCTCGTAATTCTTTAACATTCGAAGCATTCTTTACCTGTTTTAAATTTAACAATTTACTCATATAAGCATTGATAACTAGGTGGCTACGACAATAGCGATCTTTTAACAAATCAACAGCAGCTTTGAAATTTTCCTCGGAAAGTGAAAAACCTGCAACAGCATTATAGGCACTGCCTCCAAGCAGGGATTTTAAATATACGAATTTATCAATTGGGGTTAAATTAAAATTCTTCTCAATAGCATTAGAAAATTGCCCCCAAAATTCGAACCAAGAACTGCTATCACCATAAAATTTGTTTATTGTTAGCTTCGGCAAGTTCATAGATTTCTCTATATTTCCGTTTTGAGAAACGGAATCATTTTTCATAAAATTTTGAAAAGCATTATTTTGGTTTTGGGAGTTGCGTTCATTTAAAAATTTTGTTATTTTGTAACGCGATTCGATAATTTTTTCACTATAGCTTTCTGAGCTTTCGATTTCTTTTTCGAAATCTGCTTCGGCGATTTCGTCTTGTATGTCAGAATTTAATTTTTTTAATGTTTCGTATTTCTCATTTAACTGATCTTTACAGATATTTAACATATCAAACTTGTTTTCTAATGACATAGAGTCATCTTCAAGAATTGTACATATTTTAGTACACAGCTTTGTTGTTTGCGTGCGTAAACCAGAACGCTTCTTTTTTAAAGTATCTATAGTAGACATATCAATTTTATTTTACAGTTCAACAAAAATATAAATTAGACTGAGCTTACCTCAAGTCTTCAGAGAACCATTTATCAAGAACAAAATCATAAATCCAGTGCAGACATCCTGTCGCGGACGCCAGAAATGAAGGTAATGCAAAACGAAATTAATTGTTTGTTCTTCGAATCAGGATTTTAATCATACTAAGAAATTTTTTCTCGTTAATTTACACATCAAATAAAATGTTCAGATAGATAAAACTAACAAATTATTTATTATAACCGAGCAAAAGCCTGGTTCAGAAACTCGGATATACCGCCGAGAACTCGGTTCAGAATTACATCACATCTCAATCAGAATTAAAACTGAAAAACCGCAAAATAAAGGGTTACAATAATTTTTATAGGCGACGCCTAATCTCGCCAATCAAAACAACAGAAAGGGGGTTTTTACAATGTAAAAATGATATATTTTATACACAAAAAAGTAATATTTAGAGTTCTTGTGAATGGTTCTCTTGATAAATAAACTAATTCTTTTCAACCCTTTTCAACATAGTTGAAAAGAGTTTATGAATTCGGTATGTTTGTATGTCTGTCTTCCGTCTGTCTGTCTGTCTGTCTTTCCGCGTTCTAACTCGTGTAAATACATCCGGATAGTCATGCAGTTGATATATCTTATTCAGGTTTACTATAGCATGTTCGGTATTGAAAATGAAGTGTGTAGCACTTATACATTTTCTACAGAGACACTCAAAAGAATGACGTTACATTACGGTCTATGGGGGAAAAATCGTTTGCGGCTTATTTTAATAATGTTAAACAATCTCAAGCATATTCAAATTGACATATATAATTCATGTGCACTTCGAGAGGTTTACTGTAGTCTTACTTTGCAGTGCATTTTAATGATGTTACACTATTTCAAATATATTGCTGAAGTGCACTACAGGATGCTTACTATCGAATACAGCACGTGTAGCACTTATAATTAGTTTACAGGATAACTTAGAAATAATTCCGTTACATTACGGTTTAATGTGGAAAATCGTTTGTGGCGCCTTTTAATCATGTTACACTATTACAAACACAAATGAAATTGATATCAATTTCTGAGATGCACTAAGACATGCTTTCTGTAGAATATGGAGTGTAAAGCTTTTTTATTTCATTTACAGTGCCACACAAAAGTATTATTTTAAATAATGGTCTACGGGGGAAAAACTGTTTACAGCGTATTTTAATTATGTTACGCTATTTCAAATATAATTAAATTGATATTCATTATTGAAGTTTACTACAAGATACTTGTTATATGCATAGCATTTATCGTTCATTTACAGGGACACACAAAATATTTCGGGTACAGTACTGTGTCCGAAGTATTGTTTATAACCCATGATTGGAAGTAGGATTTTAGTAAGGTATGCGTTTTACTAAATTTTAAAATGCTATGAGGTATGTATGAATGCTACAGATCATATACAGGACAACACAAAAAAAAATTCGTAAGCCTTACGGTGCATCAGTGTAAATTGATTAAAATGGGTTTTTAATCGAGTTATGCATTTTGAACATGAAATATATTTAGTATATCAAGAAAGGTTTGTGGAATATAAATAAAATCATGCACAGGGCCACACAAAAAACTGAATACATGGCTTCCAATGTATGATGATTTCTGGAAGTTTGATTTCAGCCTGAATTAAACTATAGCCTAATATGTGGCATGTATAAAAAGCTTAAGTTTAATATACAGGATTGTACAAAACAATTAAAATATGTTTCCGTCTATTGGCAGAAACTGCTGAAGATGAATTTCCAACTATGTTATGTGTTTTATTACTAAACTAAATTGTAGCATACTATAGAGTATATACAAATATAATATACAGGGCTGCAGAAAAGAATTGGATATCTTTTAAGGCTGTGGACGGTAATTACTGAAATCTGGTTTTTAAATGCGTTTTGTGTTTTTCTGAACTTAGATATCTTATTAAACAGCGATGTTTTGTTAAAGTATTCTGTTAGTGTTAGAAAGTGTTTCATAATCTATCCGTGGTGCATGATTTTTCTTTCTTTTTGAGATCTGTGAGTGAAAATAAATATGATCGTTTAGTGTTTAATGAAAAAAAGGTATGAGTTTTTTTTTTTTTTTTTTTTTTTTTTTTTCTAAGATGATAATTGTCAAGAGGATTAAAAAATATACGTACCGGATTTATGATTTATTTATGAATTTTTTTTTATAACTTTAAATGAATTTTGTTTAACTAAATTATTTATTTTCAGTTAAATTATAATAATAATTAAAAATGAGAACCAGGAAAAGCTTTATAAAACGTATAATTTTGCGACAAAAAATTATATCCAAAAGAGATTTTTTTCAAATATATACTCCCTACACTGTAAAAAATGACCGATGTTTCTTATTTTATGAAAATTTGCTATAACCACGAACGAAAATATAATATAATCTTCTGAGTTATCCGAAATTTCAAATAGCATGTTACATTGTCTTTTGAATCCCCAGAAACGAATACATCTTCAAAATTTAAAGAATAATTTATAAAAACAAATTATTTTTAGCTGCCCGAATTTTTCAGGAACGTTTCCGAAGGGTTTTTATAGTGTATTAATGAGTGTCCTCAGGCTGGAATACCTGTTTTTCGAATGCTATCCATTCTCAAGTACACGTTTGCAGCCGCATAAGTTAATTTATACATGAAAGAGTAAATAAATAATCTTAATTTTAATGTTATTATTAACGCTGTTAATTTTGCATGTTTGTCTGTTAAACATTTTTTTGAGCATGAAAATGTTTACTTCAGAATTGATAGGATTCGAAAAACAGGTATTCCAGGCTGAGGACACTAATTAATACACTATAAAAACCCTTCGGAAACGTTTCTGAAAAATTCGGGCAGCTAAAAATAATTTGTTTTTATAAATTATTCTTTAAATTTTGAAGATGTATTCGTTTCTGGGGATTCAAAAGACAATGTAACATGCTATTTGAAATTTCGGATAACTCAGAAGATTATATTATATTTTCGTTCGTGGTTATAGCATATTTTCATAAAATAAGAAACATCGGTCATTTTTTACAGTGTACGCCCTAAAGTAGCGTTGCATCCCCCTACCACCCTGGAAAATCTTTGCATAGACTGAACAATAACTTCGTGATCCATGGAGAATAACAGGATCACTAGTTGTGGAGCGATTTTACAAACCATCATTGTTATCGCCATTAAGAGCGATATCGAATGTTGAATGGCCGATTGCCCAAGACGTCTTAACGCGCTTGAAGAGAATAATTTTCATTTCGTTGAAGATTCATAAAAACATCAAAAGTTGCATATTCACATTCGTTTTATTTTTACTGATGCTTGTGACATATTAAACGTGTCAAACAAATATTATTTACTTAATACCTTTAAAAGAAAACAATCCATATACAGGATGGTTCAGAACTATATGACAAAAATGTAAAGGCAGGTAGAGGGAACCTAAATATGCAGATTTCGTATAGGAATGAGGGTGCGGAAATGCAGTTTTGAGACACTAGAGGGCGCTGTTAAATTTGGCGGATGAAAGCGTTTCGCTGGCTTGAATCGTCAATCCCCGCACGGATTTCGAGCAACATGCATCGTTAAATCAATACGTAACTTGTCGACATGCATTACATGTTTCGGGCTGCACAAGGAACTGGAACGGCTGCTCAAAGGATGTCCATGGAGCGATTCCTGGCTAGAAATCTGCCGGATCGCCGAAAATTTCAGCGTCTTCATCGGGAGTTGTGCGCGATTGGATCGTTTTATGCTACCAGGTGTGATACGGGCACTGAAAGATATCGCAGAATTAAAGAAGTAGAAGAAGCAGTATTACGCACAGTAAGAGGATAGTCCTTCGACAAGCTCGAGATTAATAAATTTTAAATAAAATTTAGACAATTCTGTAGAAGCAGCTCTTATTTTGAACGTTATTTATAGAATTTACGGTAGTTAGCTGAAACTAAAGGATTAAACTTAAATCAACTTATTAAACTAGTATTACACAAAATTGAAACTAAGTAAGGCACAGAAAATTAATAGATGTTTTGTTATAATTATAATTGAAGTAAAAGTAAAGATAAATCCACCAAGTTGTTATTAACTTTTGAACTGTTTCATAAAACTAACATACAGTTAAATAATGCAGTTTTATACTTTTATCTTTGGGTGGGAGGGGCCGGTGGTTTAATTCAAAGGTTTTTTAAACCATAGCTTTAAATCAAAAGAGCATAAAATACAAAATTTCTCCTGTATTTTTTTAAAAAATAATTATTTTTTAGTTTCATAACAAATAAAACATTGCAATTTTTTTCCATGTATTCACAGAAAAAAAATTAAGTGAAATAAAACTTACTCGGTAATCAAATAATTCAATTAGTACAAATTATTAAAAAAAATTACGAGGCACAATATATAATTAAAATCAGTTTTTGAAATAATTTAAGCATCTTATTGCATGACCTAGCTAGTATTCAATATTTATACATTAATTTTTTCACAGATTATTGTTAACTTAATTTAATCACTTATACACAAAATTGAAGTAATATTTAATCAGAAGTAAATATCAGTTTAAATAAAATTTCGTTTTAATTTTATGTATAGTTTTCTTAATTAAATAGGAATTCAAAAATCTTCATGTTTCAAATTCATATTTAACAATAAATATCTTATTATTATTATTATTATAGTTTTAAAGAATTCATGCATGCAAATACATAAAAAAGAATATTTCCTATGTTTAAAAAACTGTTATGCATATGCACAATATTGTTTTTTACAAACAGAAGAAATTTAGATTATTACATACTTTCTATATGCGAGGTTGGTTTCTATAAGGACACAATACAACTGCCCTTCCTCCCCCTTATCTGTATTTAAATATAACGAGTAAAACTATTCAAAATTCCATAAAAAATACCAACATTCACGATATACCCTCAACTCCTACCGCAGCCTCCACGTTATCATGTTCTAGCCAATCATAATTTGACATTGCTCTTAATCGCGCTAGCAATGATGGATTGTAAAATCGCGTCTTGGTACTCGTTCCTCGTTCGTTTCGACATCACATCATGTGACCTAATCCCGAGAAACAATTCGTTTTGTTTATGATTATGAAATGGAGCAGAAACAGCACCCGCAACTGTTTTTTGTGGATCATTTCAAGCCATCAGCAAGATAGCTCGATTTCAGGAACACACTTTTTTACGTGGTTTCGGAATGAATACTTGAACTTGAACTTGTGATAGGTTCAATGGGCTTCCAAGTTGCGAAGTGGCTTTGAGTAGGTGTATATCAAATCCTGAGAGAGCCATATGAAATGTCTAGCCGTAGTCCAATTAACTACATAAAAATAGGAATCGTTAAGTATATCTATAAAATAATGAAAATTTACTAGTTAAAGTATAAAAGTATAAATAGTTCATAGTTCAAAAAAACAAAAATAATGCCAGACGAGGTAAAGTAAAGATGTTAGGAGAAGTGTCAATTTAATTTTATTTAATAAAATAATCATATAATAATATATATTTTTTAATTAAAGAGAAATGATAAACAAATATTTTTATTCCAGATTGCAGTTGACCATGGGTTCGTTACACACAGGTACAAGCATCAATAGGCATGAAAATGCCCGAGAGCGCTGGAGAGGAGGCACGAAGAATTACATATCTTTAATCACAGACCAGCAGCGAGAGAATGTGTGCCGTTACATAATTTCTCTTCGTGGTTACAGTGAAGTCATGGCGATAATTACATACGCCAATTAGCCAGATAACATGCTGTTTTGGCGAGAACAATGTGATGAGAAACAGGTGGTAATTGTCCGTTAATGATAAGCCTTTGAGGGAGAGATGAATGAAAAATATGAATTTCAGCGCCAGAATGGAGATATGGAATTTTGGTAAACCGGCGAAACCGCATGGAGCATTTCTCCTGGGGGTTAGCTTAAGGATTTGAGAACAGGCGTTAAAAATAGAATTGGTACGTTAGAGATATTATATATTAAAGGCATCTGGACAATTGGGAAAATAATGAAATACGTTAAAAGGAATGAAACCTTGACGAATAAAAGTGTAGGCGTAAAAATGTAAGTAAGGTTTGGACGCCGATAGAAAAGAGTTAATTGTAATGGGAATAAATTCTTTTTTTTTTATAACTTGATTTATGCAGTGAGGAAAGAGATCCGAATGAATTAAATAACGCTTAATAAAAGAGAAATACACTGAGTAGCTAGACTTTATAACACGAAAAAAAACGTAATTTTAAGGAACGAAAAATTTAGAAAAAGTAAGGGGATGGGGGAATTAATTTTAAGAAAGTGGAATATGTGAAGTTAAATCCACTTCACAAGGTAGCTCATAGATGAGTTCATTTGGGATGTGATTAATGTCATTGTAGAATTTTTTCGCAAGGTGTTTAATGCGATGTTTGAGTGAAGTCGTTTTCAGATCCTTGAGGATTGTGGAGTTTTTGAGGTATCTAGACCCGTTCCTGATGTAACGGAGCTGTTTGTAATGGGTACTAGGGAGGCTGTTCATACTGGTTATGCCCCAGATTGGACAAGCACATGTGATAACAGATAGAATGCAAGCATTATATTTTAAGAGTTTGTTGTGTATGGAGAGTGAGTCTATAGCAAACCGTCTATTAATATATTTAAAATGTTTCTTAAAAATAAATGTGGTGTGAGACTTTCTCTTTTTCTCTCACAATATCTTAACATACTTCGGATTCTTAATGTTCGTTGTCGCTATTTCATTCTTTGTTACAAATAATTAGAGAGAAAAGATTAAATTGCTATATCAATAAGTAAATAAACTGATGGCCTTGTTTATATATTCTCTAATAATTTTATACTTTATTTATAACGCTTAACAGAGTGGTGTGGTTTTTAAATAGATTTATTTAATATATCTTTCGAATTTTTAAACAACAACCGCAAAAAAAGGGAGCAGCCATAACATTTACAGCTTTATTAATGAGGGGATAAAATAATTCTCATTGCAGATAATTTTCATCAGATGTTTTTATAAATTCGTCTTTTGTTATTTTACCTTAGGTTTAATTGCATTTTTAATCCTGTTTCTCTGGATATTGCGAATTATTGACACCGAAATATGATAAGTTGTTATTTACTCTGTTTTCTTTCAATGCATAAAGATACGTTATCTTATTTAGATCAATATAATTCTGGTACTTACTATATACCAAAACATTACATTGTGTTATTATTATTATTATCAGAAGTAAAATCAACTTTTAAATATCCATTAAAAATTACAAGAAATCTGTTATTGAAACTTAAAGAACAGCAACAACAAATAATAATAATAGTATAAATAACGTACATGGAATTGATGTGAAATAGAAAAAAAGGGGGCGGGGGAGAGTGAAGGAAAACATTTCCCAGAATTTCTAAGTGATGCACCAATAGGCGCAAATGCAAAAATTTGCACATTTTCGCTGAGGTTACAAGTATAATTCAGAAGAATATCTCATGCAAAATATATTAAACATACTAGTATTTTTTTAGAACTTACACTTGTATATGTTTCTTTGCATTTCGCTGAAATAGGGTATGGTGAATTTCACTTTTGTATATATTTATGACAATTTACAAAAATATTTTTTTGGTCATTTGTTGCCTAGTTGTAAATGCTTAGTTTGACTGATGACATTTGTTCTCAAGCTGTGGTAAACGTATAGCGGACTTATTGGAGATGGTCAAAGGCCAAAGGCGTAGTCCAAAGGGTTATATTCCCTACCACGGTAAAAGGTATATGGAGGGGAAAGTAGCATTAAAACTTTACAATACAGTTTTTCTCTCGATAGATGGCGCTACGGTACATCCTAGGCGAGCATAGCCTGCTTCTGCAATGCTTTTCAATGCAAAATGCATTCATTTTTTAAATGTATTTTAATGGAAAATATGAACTTTAAAAAAGTCAAACAAGTAGAAATGTCATTAAATACAGTTTTCTTCACACCCTGCATATATTTCAATGGTTATTTGGCATTTAGATTGCTTCTTATAACTCTTTAAATAAGAGTTCATCTGACCAAAGACAGCAAGGTAGTCATTTAAAAACAAACATAACGGATATTGCACCGCGAAGAAATACGAATGGACGTATAATTTTTAGAGTATTATTCAAAGTATTATTCAAACTTTCTGGAGTAAATTTTAATCTTGAGTATATATCTATAATCTTTGAATAACGTAATAACTCATAAATTTTTATATCTATGCAATTAATATTATGTACATTTAAAAACAAATTTTTATCTTAATTATTTGGGAAAGAAAACTTGAATAAATAATAAAGTCTATTAACTAATTTTTGCAAGAATCGTAAATTATGATTTTAATATAATGTTAGTTATGAATGGTCCAAAAACACTCATTCTTTTACCATACATAAATGCTTGAACTTGAACTTGTGATAGGTTCAATGGGCTTCCAAGTTGCGAAGCAACTGCACACCCTGGCTTTGAGTAGGTGTATATCAAATCCTGAGAGAGCCATAAGAAATGTTTAGCCGTAGTCTAATTGACTACATAAAAATAGGATAATGTTAAGTATATCAATAAAATAATGAAAATTTACTAGTTAAAGTATAAAAGTAAAAATAGTTCATAGTTAAAAAATAAATAAATAAATAATGCCAGACGAGGTAAAGTAAAGATGTTAGGAGAGGTTTAAGAAAAGTCAATTTTATTTTATTTAATAAAATAAACATATAACAATTTTTTTTAATTAAAGAGAAAATAAGAATTATAGCTCGGAAGGACTATTCATCAGGTATAGTGGAGTACCTTGGTTTTTTCCGGTTGGATGGACTGCAAGCATCGTAGTCAGGTAGCTCATAGATGAGTTCATTTGGGATGTGATTAATGCCATTGTAGAATTTTTTCGCAAGGTGTTTAATGCGATGTTTGAGTGAAGTCGTTTTCAGATCCTTGAGGATTGTGGAGTTTTTGTGATATCTAGACCCGTTCCTGATGTAACGGAGCTGTTTGTAATGGGTACTAGAGAGGCTGTTCATACTGGTTTTGCAAATGAAGCCCCAGATTGGACATGCATATGTGATAACAGAGAGAATGCAAGCATTATAAATTAAGAGTTTGTTGTGTATGGAGAGTGAGAGGTTGCGAAGAAAGGGGGCGAGGGTTTTGGAAATCCCGGCGACTTTACCGCGGATATTAAGAATATGCTTTTTAAAGGTAATGCGTTTGTCAATGGTAACCCCCACGTACTTGGCATCGTCAGACCTGGGAATGGTAGAATTATTGAGGGTTAATCTATTAGGAGTGGAAAATGTTCTAGAGAAGTAAACAGCAGTAGTTTTCGATTCGTTTATCTTAATGCGCCATTGATCACACCATTCCATGAAGATGTTGAGGTGGTGTTGTAGATTTTTGTAAAGATTGTATGGGTGATGTGCAGTGCCATAGAGAAAAGTGTCGTCCGCATAGAGTGCGAGTGATGTGAAGAGTGTGCGTGGAATGTCATTAAAGTATATTATGAATAAAATAGGGCCAATGACTGAACCCTGAATAATACCACAGAGTATTATGTGTAGTAGAGAAAGTGAGTTGTTTACGCGGACGTAGAAGTTACGATCACCAAGGTAAGAGTGTATTAAATGGATAAGTCCAGACGGGAACTTAAGCCGAATTAATTTGTAAATGAGGCCCGCGTGCCAGACTTTGTCAAAGGCCTTGGCGACATCAAGAAATATGGCAGCAGTAGGCTTCTTCTCATTGAAGTTTTCAGTTAAGAATTCCACAAATCGAAGAAGTTGGTGTTGGGTGGAGTGCTTGGCTCTGAAGCCGAATTGTTCGGGCATAAGAATGTTGTTGTTGTGAAGGTAATCATTGAGCTGTGATCTAATGACGCGTTCGATAACTTTACTTACAAAAGGAGAGTGCCAAGCTTGGTAATCACAGATTTTGATTATTTTTATATATGGTGTAGGGTAGAAGCCCCTTACTCTCAGGTTCAATGAATTTTATACAACGCTCCTTAGTCCTCGAGAAATGTCTAATATTATAACACAACTTAAATACTTACTTTGTAACAGAATGTTTACGTTGGTCGTAGCTCAGTCAGTAATGACGTCTGCTCGTTGTTCGGAGGGCCCGGGTTCGATTCCGGAACGTGCTACGTTTGTTTTTCTCACTTTTTTAAATAAATATACTTGTAATTTTAATTTAATAATCTCAATGAAAAAATTTTTTAACATAATTAAATTTTAATTTAGCATTTTTGATAAAAAAAAACTCTATTGAAATGTATTCCATATATGCTTTATTAATTCAACGATATTGAACAATTGTGTCAATTCATGATTGTGAAGAAACATCATTTATAAATTGACTTAACAAGGGAAGTCAATGCGATGATAATACTACTCGGTTTTTAAAGTAAAAAGCATAATTATATTAAAATGTAGCATAAGAATTTAATTACAACAAATTTGTTTTATTTTATTGTAACTAGAGGACGCCACAGCAGACTTTGTTTTTTTCTTTTTTTTAGTTTGTTGTAGTTACGTGGGTTTTGTTTTCCATCTTCATGGCACAAGCGCGTATCATTCTATAACAGCTTATAATCGTATACAAATGGAAGACGCAAGCTGTAGTTCACAAGAAGATCAATCTGAAGTGTCGGGATTCGATGAAAATCAGAAAAGTGATGTCACAAATGCGTTGAAATACTGTAAAATGTTATTGCAAAACAATGGATTTTTAACAAATAATCCAGCATCTGAAATAGCTTCGTGTCCTATTGCGATGGGAGAAGAATTCTATAATTCGATAGTAAATATGCTGATTTTGTAAATATATTTGAATTTTTACTAGTCAATAATAGATCGAATTATTTTAAAGCTCTTTAAATGATGAGAAATGTTTAATAATGTTTTACAAAGTCAAAAATGCTAAATTAAAATTTAATTATGTTAACAAATTTTTTTATTGAGATTATTAAATTATAATTACAAGTATATTTATTAATAAAAGGTGAGAAAAACAAACGTAGCACGTTCCGGAATCGAACCCGGGCCCTCAGAATAAAAAGTAGACGCCATACTGACTGAGCTACGACAAACGTAGTCATTGTGTTACAAATTAAGTATTTAAGTTCTGTTATAATATTAGACCCCCCATTTCTCGAGAACTAAGGAGCGTTGTATAAAATCCATTGAACCCGAGACTAAGGGGCTTCTACACTACAACATATATAAAAATAATCAAAATCTGTGATTACCAAGCTTGGCACTCTCCTGTTAGAGAGGAGAGAAGACTGATGGGACGGAAATTAGTTGGATCATTAAGATTGCAGGATGGTTTAGGAATAGGAGAAATGATAGAGGTTTTCCAGGGTTTAGGAAAATAACAGTGTTTGAGGATAGAATTAGTGAGCTTCGTAATGTAGAGAATACAGTTGATAGGAAGTTGTTTAAGAGTATAGTTGGAAATTTTATCGTACCCAGGAGATTTTTTATTATTAAGATTTTTAATGATATTGTTGATCATGATGGATTGAATTTCGGGGAGAGGGGTAGGAGGGGTTCAGAAGAAGTCATTAACAGTATCATTGACATTATTAAAGTGTGCTTGATTTGCGAGGAAGGGATTCGGAGAGAATTGCTTTTCATATGAGCCAGCAAGGCATTCTGCCTTGTCCTCGTCAGTATACGCAGTTTGACTATTGACAGTAAGGGAAGGGATAGGGGTGTAATTATTGTTGAGTTTCTTTTTGATTTGCCAAAGAGAGTTATCCTCGCAAGTAAGACTTTCGAGAAATTTAGACCAGTTTTTTTGCTTATCTTTTTGAATAAGGGTTTTAATTTTATTGTTGAGCCTGTTGACAGCTGTTTTGAGGGTGGGATATCTGGTATTTTGGTAGAGTCGACGGAGTGTGTTGCATTGTTTACAGATATTATGTATGTAAGTGGGTAAGATGTAAGAGTTATTATTTTTGAATTTAGTGTAAGTGGCATCTTTTTGAGCTTTGTAAATGATGTTGTTGAGTTTATTAACTGCGTTGTCAATGTCAGTAGTGTTGTTGATTGTGGGGTAGGTAAGGTCGGTGTTGTTGAGGTAATTTTGGAATTTATTCCAGTCAATTGCTACTGAAGGAGGAGGAGAGATAGGGTTGATAAGATCAATTTTGAAGAAGACAGGAAGGTGGTCAGAGCTTAGGTCATTAATAACAGAAGTGGTGATAGGGAAGGTAAGATTTTTGGTGATGGCGAAGTCAATAACAGAGGGGTGCTGGTTGCGAGCAACAGGAATGTGTGTTGGTGTAGTAGGTGCGTGGAGACTGAGATTGAAATGGCTAACCAAGTTGTGAAGAGATCTACCTCTGGTAGTGGTGTAATGACAGTTCCACTGCCTGCTATGTGCATTGAAGTCACCAGCGATGAATGCGTGTTGGTGTTGTGTAATGATGTGTGTCAGGTCGTTTATGGGATATCGTCGCCCGTGTCGTGCGTAAAAAGATGTGAAGTTGATTTTGGCATGGGGCAAGTTGACGACAATACTGGTGTAGTCAATG
The DNA here is from genome assembly GCA_963931845.1 of Maratus michaelseni. Taxonomy (NCBI): domain Eukaryota; kingdom Metazoa; phylum Arthropoda; class Arachnida; order Araneae; family Salticidae; genus Maratus; species Maratus michaelseni. The sequence goes on from OZ007594.1 coordinate 67,007,127, forward strand.
CCTGGGAGTGGAATATTTTGAGTTGTGTGATGTGGGATATAATGCTTGATGTAGATGGCTGTGCCGCCCCAGTGAGAGTTGGCACGTGGTGTATGATGGAGTTTGTAACCTGGGATGGTGATACTGCAGGAGGGGTTAAGTGTTTCTTGGATTAAGAGTATATCGATTTGTGGATTAATGGAAATAAAGGAGCGGAGTTCATTAATCCTGGGTTGCAAAGATTGGCAATTCCAGGAGAAAATAAGAAGAGAAGAGAAATTTTTGTTATTGTAATTATTCATAATTGGGAATGTTGAGCTCCGTAGAAAAGGCGTCTAATTCTTCTGTTATGATATACATTTTGTCGAATGGGTTGTTGCAATTTTTTGATTTGATGGCGATGTTTTTTAAATGTTTTAGGAGTTTGGTAATTTGGAGAAGTTCCTTCATGTCTTTGAAGGTGTCAAACATATCTTTGAATGTTTTTGTGTAATTATTTTGTATAACAGGTGGTGTTTTATTTTGTTTGGTGTAACTGGAAGTGTCCTCAACTTGGGCTTCCTGGATATCGTTTTTAACGTCAGTAGTGGTCTCACTGTTGTTAATATCGTTTGGTTTATCATGAATGGTGTAATTGTAGGGTTTGAAAATGTCTGCGATGTCAGCAATTAGATTTGGTTTTTGGTTTTGCGGTTTTTTTTGGTGTTGAGTGTTCGGGTATTTTTTTTCTTAATGTTATTTGGATTTTTTGGGCAACCTCTGTATGAGGCCGGATGGGCACCGTTACAATTAAAACATTTTGGAATTATTTTACCTGTCTTGGGGCAGTTATCAGTGAGGTGCTCTTCTGAGCATTTAAGACATTTTGGTGTTAGGCTGCACGTCTCGGAGGCGTGTCCGAACCGTTGGCAGCGGTAACATTGTTTTGGGTTATTATTGTTTCTGAAGTATTCAATACGAACACTTATATCACAAAGTTCCTCAATTTTAGCACTTTTAATATATAAAATTATTCCACAAAATCAATGTGGTGTGAAACTTTGTTTTTTATTCTCATATTTTATTTGAATATTAGTTCGGGTTCTTATTGTTTGTTCTCGATATTTCATTCTTCGTTACAAATAGTTAGACTAAACAGATTAAATTGTTATATCAATAAATAAATAAACTGATGTTCTTGTTTTAATATTGTCTGATATTTCTGTACTTTATTTATAAAGCGTAAGAGAATGATGTAATTTTTAAATAACTTTTATAAGCTATCTTTCGAATTTTTGAACAACAGCAAAAAAATAAAGGTGAAGACATAATAGTTACAGTAAAATGACCGTTGATAGTTACAGTAACAATAAATTGAAGAATGAAATTATTCGCACTGCAGGCAATTTTCATCAGATCAAAAAAAAAATCATCTTTTGTTTCCATTTTCGCAGGTTTGACTGTATTTTTAATCTTCTATTTCTGGAAAATGTGAATTAATTATAAGGAAATACGTTAGTTGTTATTTTGGGGCTGTGTTTTATTTGAATGCATACCTTATGTTATTTAGATCAATATGAATGCCCTACTTACAAGAAAGGTCTCCATAAGCGCTTACTAAGAAAAAGTTGAAAAAATTACAGAATGTTCTTCTCATGAGGATATATATATATGTCTATAACAAAGTATTATGCGGAACCTGGAAATATAGAGTCCATAAAAAAATTATGAAATTTTCATTTTTTGGCGATTAGGTTGGCGACACAATGAAATTTAAAAAAATACGCTTTTGTGATAAATACTCTCTAAGGTAAATATTTTTTTACTCTTCATACTGAACTAGTTTAAGTAAGTTTAACTAAAATAAATACACTTTTATAACGACACTTTTTCATATAGTACATTTACATGTATATATTATGAAATTTAACCATCGTATTATACGGTTTAGAAGAAAATTTAAATAAATTACACTTGTTTCGAGCTTATAACTACATGAGCACTTTCAAATCGGCTTCAATATTATTATTTTTGGAGACAAGAGAACAGTATTGTTGCCATGTGCATATCGAAATTTAAAAATCAGCATTCTTAATCAGGCAGTTACTTTTAAAATAAACTTAAAACTTATCCAGCCGGTGTAGCCGTGTAAAATTGAAAACTGCATCCATACTTAACTTATTATATTATAGAAACTTATAGAAATAATAATAAACTATTTCATCGTTAAATTTGAATTCATTAAAATGAGCATTTAAACACTCATTTAACGAGCAGTTTCAAAATGCAATAAAATCGCCTGCGTTTGGCGTTGAAAACGTGTTGCTCGCCAAATCGGGTCTTTTTGCGCCAAGTACTTGAAAGTATTTTATTTGTTTACAGATTTTCTTCTTGGATTCCGCATCTAAATTTGACTGATCCTTTATAACGTACATGAGAAGTTTCATTAGCAATTTTTAGCTCACAGGCTATCAAAGCCTGAGAGCTAATGTGCACGCAGATTCTGTATGTATGTATGTACGTATGTATGTAACGCGATAACTATTGCTAGAAAGACCCGTTTTGCTTAAAATTTTGTTTATCGGTTCATTGTGATAAGGCGCTTCCCTGATAGTTTTGGGGATCATTAGTTAACCCGGGAGAAGTCGCATGGGGTATGACATACCCCGAGTGCGTACGGATTTTACAATTACCACCACTACTTTTCGAAAAGTAATCTTTAGCGTATTTTATCCTACAATTTGTAACAGTTGTCACTGACTAAATATGTTGAGAATTATTGGTTGTATTTATTGGTGACAAAGTAAAAACTGTTAATACCCTAGATATGCACGATTTCTCCCGGGTTAAGATAAAGTAGGGGGTGTGTGGCGGTGGGCTAATCTTTCCCATGTTCCTTCAGTCTATCTCAAAAATTCCACATTGTAATTCCTATATATAGTAATTCTTTATTATCATTTCTAAACGGTACTATGTGTACCCTTGATCTATTGAGAGGTTGAACTGGATCATTTTTTGCATTCGAAAGATCTTTTAACTTTGGGGGGGGGATTGCGATTAACTTTATATCATATTTAAACAATAACTGAAAATCATGCGTCAAGCATAGATTATGAAACACTTTCCAACACATCCAGAAAACTGTAACGATACTTCTCCATTAAATTAAGGTGAAAGAAGATATGTAGTAAACAGTTTAGGAAACATATAACACATTTATAAATCAAGTTTTAGCATTTAACTTTCATTCTAAAAAAAAGTAGTCAAATTATTTTGTGCAGTCCTGTGTATGATTTTTAGATTAAGATATACACTACATAGCAAGATAAAATTTTGTTTAGTTAGAAAATGCACACGAAATCTTTTGTACAGCCCTGTATATTATATTAAGACTTTTAGACACACCATACATATTAAGCTAAAATTTAAATAAGATACCAAACGCTTAAGACAACTTAAAACTCACTTCCAGCAATTACCAACCATGTACGACAATGTAACTTGTTCTTTGCGTAGGCCTGTCTATGAATTTATTTATATTCCACAAACTTCTAGCATTCTAATAAGTATAATTCAGCAAGATCTTCAGTCAAGTAGAAGAACTTGAACACTTCAGAACCGTCAGTAAACTTCCCGATTCCCCTCGCTGTTATTCCTATGACTATGGGCGTAGGATGCATTCGTATTTTTAAAATATCTCCTCGTAAAATTAATATTTTTAACTTCTGTTTTCTTTGTATTGTTCTCAAAGAATGTCTCATTTTTTCCTAGTTGTCAATTTTTTTCTAAAATAAATACTTAATTTTATATGAAATGTTAAAATCGTATTCAGTTTCGCTAAGATTTTAACACATAAAAATATAAATTAAGCATCTAGTTTAGAAATATTTTGATAACTAAGAAAATAAGATTCTTTAGGAAGAGTACGCAGGAAATAGTCCAGTAGAAATTGCACTTTACCTTACAAAAATTCGGGTAGTTCTGATTTTTGAATATGTTGTAAAGGTTGACCCTCTAATAAAAAAACCAAGTTTTCGACCTTCTAAACCTTGTGCGTTTTCCACAATATTGAGAAAAAACAATATTTTTCGGCACTTTTTTTTATTTTTCTTGAATAACTCAATTTTAGTGCATTTTACAGGAAAAACACTTTCACCATTTTGTAGAGCATAAAATTCTCTACAACATGCAGTATTCATGTTTGTAAATTGTCCAAATAGGGGGTAAGATTACAGCCCGGAAAATAGGGTAAAATTTGAAAAAAGTGCAAAAATCCACAAATGACGTTAGTTTTTGCTTAATAACCTACTTTTAGTGCGTTTTAGAGACAAAAGTGTCAATATAAAGTTTGTAAAGCATGAAGTAGTCTACAAGTTTCATTTATTAGATCATTAAATATCTATAATATACTCTAAAAATCAGAATAATACAATTTATGGTTAAAACAAAAAAATACCACCTGACAAGTAATTAATTAAAAAATAAAGCTTTTATTTCTGATATTGATTAAACGATGCAACTAATTAACTATAGTATGTACAATAATAGGTTACTGTTAAATAGTTGAGGGGGGGGGGCGAAGTTAACCAAAAAAACCTAGTCGGTAGACATAGGTGCAGGGATAAGAATTCAAAGTAGAAAGTAAAATTAATAGCTGGGAATAATGTAAAAAAATTACTTGAAAGATAAATGAGTTATAATTTAGAAATTTTAAAAAGGAAAAAGGTTATCTAAGGCCGAAACTAAGGGAGGTGGGAGCAAAAGGAGCATGTGGCCCGGGCGCTAGAATGGAATCGATTTTTCTTAAATAACTCAATTTCAGTGCATTTTACAGAAAAGAATTTTCACCATTTTGTAGAAGATAAAATTCTCTACAACATGGAGTATTCATGTTTGTAAATTGTCCAAATAGGGGGATGAGATACGGAGCTCGGAAAATAGGGTTAAATTTGGAAAAAAATGCAAAAATCCACAAATGACGTTAGTTTTTGTTAATAACCCACTTTTAGTGCATTTTATAAACAAAACTGTCTTAATCAACTTTTTAGAGCATGAGATAGTCTATAGTTTCATTTATTAGATAATTAAATATTGGTAATAAACCTTAAAAATCACAGCAAAAAGATTTTGGTGAAAACAGGAAAATACCGCCTGACAAGTTATTAATTTAGAAAACGAGCTTTTATTTTTGATATTGAAAACACGATGTGGTTAATTAATTATAGAATGCACAATGAATTAATCAACAAATACATAGTAAGTATTGTATAGTCGCTTTGTCATATATGTTTCCTTTTTCTGCTGCTTGGCCCTGGTAATGATACCATCGTCTCAGATACTTCATCGTCCGTCTCTGTACTTGACTCGATTGGTTGCCTTAGGTCATCAAAGTCCTCGAGGTCCAGTACAATATCAGGAGCGTTGCCACATAGTTGGTTGTGGCACTTCACACAGATAACTGAGCACTTCAAGCCTGCCTTTCTAGACCTGCAATTTGTACTACAATTTTTTCATTTTCTTTTTTTTTTGCATTGGCAAGATATGAAATCGAGTAGAGTTTGAGGAGCTGGTCCATTCATCATGGTACTGGAATGAGCCCATGACCACCCCACTTCCAGCCGCATTCGAGAGGATCCTTTTCGTTTCCCAGCCATGTCTGAATGCATGATATTCAGCAGCATCACGAGTAGGTGGTAGTCTAGCTAAATTTAATTTAATATTGTTAGCTGCTCTAGCGAAGCTGACATACAGCAATACATTCAAGTTTTGGTTGGGATCAACTCCATACAGGGCAAGAAGTACACCTTCTGTGGCTTCAATAAGTTTGTGCCTCTCTGCATTTGAGTCTTTAAAGATTTGAACTGTTTGGTTCAGGGATGGGTTCTGAAGAATTCTGCAATATTTCATTTTCCCATGGCTGTAAAGCACAGAAGTGGTGTCACAACCACTTACTGCATGAAGAAAAAGAATATTTTGTGCAACTTCCTTAAATTTGTAACACTATTTGGAGTAGAGATCATCATGCAGTTTCCCTCTCCTGGCCCCTCGGAAATAAAAATTGTCTGCAGCTAGAGAAGCCACAAGAACAAGGAGTTCCATGTCTTCACCATTGACAATGACAGCATCGTAATCACAGGCTTAGAAAATAGCTGTGTTCACTATTAGCACATCTGCATCTTCAGTGGCCTGCGTAGTGATCATTTGTGCTTTTTCAAATTCATTTCGAAGCATATAAATGAAAAATTCTTTATTATTTTTTCATTCCCCAACAATTTTTCTTGTGGCATCTGTGGAAACACAGTCTCATTGAACTTAACCTCAGCAGAAGTATCTTCAAACGACGAGCACTTTCTGCACTTTTTATACTTTTTTGATTATGTTCAGGATAAGTTTCTAATATTTTCTTTATTTTAAAATTTAAAACTGAATTCAAAACACCGGAAAACAATTCTCTTTTATACATGTTTCCATCTTATCAGGTATAATTGTTGTTATTATTTCTGTTGGGACTAACATTCTCAAACTGAGATACATTTACCAGCAATGTAAAGTTTTACTAACAAAAATATGTGGGACAAATGAATACAAACACGACAAACCAAATCTTCATTGTGCGCCCTCTTCTCCTTCCATTCTAGCGCCCGGGCCACATGCTCCTTTTGATCCCACCTCCCTTAGTTTCGGCCTTAGATACTGCTTTTCCTTTTTAAAATTTCTAAATTATAACTTATTTATCTTTCAAGTATTTTTTTACATTATTCCCAGCTATTAATTTTACTTTCGACTTTGAATTCTTGGCCCTGCACCTATGTCTACCGACTAGGTTTTGTGGTTGACTTCGCTTTCCCCCCTCAACTATTCAACAGTTACCTATTATTGTACATACTATAATTAATTAATTGCTTCGTTTATTCAATATCAAAAATAAAAGCTCGTTTTTAAATTAATGACTTGTCAGGCAGTATTTTTTTTGTTTTAACCATAAATTGTATTATTTTGATTTTTAAAGTCTATTATAAATATTTAATGATCTAATAAATGAAACTTATAGACTACTTCATGCTTTACAAACTTTATAATGACACTTTTGTCTCTAAAACGCACTAAAAGTAGGTTATTAAGCAAAAACTAACGTCATTTGTGGATTTTTGCAGTTTTTGCAAATTTCACCCTATTTTCTCGGCACCGTATCTCACCCCCTATTTGGACAATTTACAAACATGAATACTGCATGTTGTAGAGAATTTTATGATCTACAAAATGGTGAAAGTGCTTTTTCTGTAAAATGCACTGAAATTGAGTTATATAAGAAAAATCTAAAAAAGGGCCGAAAAATATTGGTTTTTTCAATATTGTGAAAAACGCACAAGGTCTAGAAGATCGAAAACTTGGTTTTTTATTAGAAGGTCAACCTTTACAACATATCCAAAAATCAAAACTACCAGATTTTTTGCAAGGCAAGGCCCTTTTTACGCTATTTCTACTGGACTAAAACAGAAGTTAAAAATATTAATTTCCAGAGGAGATATTTTAAAAATACGAATGCATCCTACGCCCATAGGAATAACATTACCGAGGGGAATCGGGAAGTTTACTGACGAGCAGCCTTAAGGAATGTACGCTCATAGTAAATAATACTTACGAATTCCTTTGTGTAGCCCTGTATATGATCAAATTAATTTATACACATCAGGTACTATGCAAAAATTTAGTTGAACTTAAAAACTTAAACCAATGTTGAAAACGCACTTATTACATTTATCCTGTAATTATCGCACAGAAACTGCAATCGAATTATTTTGTGTATTCCTGTAATTGAACAAGAAACGCAATACACACCATACTTTTCGGTGGCCAATTTATACTGCGCCTCAGTAATACATATAAATTTGAATATGTTTGAAATAGTGAAACATCATTTAAATTACACTGCAAACGATTTTTCCGCGTAGAACATTGAGTAACCGAATTTTTTTGTGTGACCCTGTAAATGAATAGTAAATGCTTTGTACACCATATTTTATAAAAAAGTATGTTTTAATGTGCTTCATAATCGTATACCAATTTTATCGTGTTTCAAATGGCGTAACATCATCAAAATGTACTTGAAACGATTTTTTACCCATTGAGTGTAATGTAACGGAATAATTTCGATTATCCCTGTAAAAAAACTATTAATATTTCACTTTAACCCATTAGGCGCCGCTATATATATTAAGCAATTTTTTAATGAAACAGTTGTTTTTTATTTATGAATAGAAAGTCTTTAAGGTATTTCTGAAGAAAAAAATTTAAAAAATTCGAATATTTAGAAAAAATAGCATGTTCCCAAAATGGGAGCAATGGCGCCTAATGGGGGTAAATTTTTTCACAAATTTTACTTATGCCTCCGTGCATTTAGGTTTGTTACTTATCAGTTTTTTCGCTATAAAAGGGATAATATCATTCTGAAACTGATATTCTACGATTAATTCATACAAATTTGTCCAACATCTACATTTATAATAAAAATAAAAAATAAAATTTCCGATTCCATAAGCATTTTCACTATCCACCTCTTTATTTTTCTTCAATACATAATTTTTGTCCTACTATTTTACTTGAAAATGATTGAACATTTTTTATGCAGCATTATATTACATTTTTTTCGTTTTCTGAAATTGGTTTTTTAACAATATTTTTTTTTTGTTTTTGCATTTTGTTTAGTTTTTTCCATATTCCAATTTGAAGTTCGCCTGAACTTTCATCTAAAATATCAAGCCTGTGTTTAATACTTTGTCTTTTTTAAACACTAAATTAGATATTTCTTGATTGTCTCTTGATTTAGAATTTACAGAAAGTTCTACTCCAAAATAATATAAATTATTTTCTATTACATATGTAATAGAAAATAATTTATGCGACATACATATGAGGAAGATATCTTCCTCATATGTTACAATACTGCAATCGGGTGGCAAACAAACTCATTTCCGGAACATCCGAAAAATCATCCAAATCTAAAAAATTGTTCAATCATCTTCCATGTAAAATAATCAGAAAAAATTATGAAATGATGAAAAATAGAGAGATGGATAGTGAAAATGCTTATGAAATTGGTAATTTCATTTTGTTTTTTATTATAAATGTAAAAGTTTGACTAATTTATATAAAATCTTCTAAAAGTATTAGTTTCAGAATGATATTATACCTTCTATAGCTAATAAGTTGAAAAATAAATACCACAAATGCACGGAGGCATATGTACAAGTTTTCAAAAACCTTACCCCCATTAGGCGCCATTGCTCCCATTTTGGGAACATCTTATTCTTTCGGTAATTGTGATTGATCTATTATACATATTAATTCCGGATTGGCGTTGTTTAACATAACATACTGTTATGAACATATTTTAACTAAAAAATATAATTTTTATTATAAAGTTTTTTTTTTTTTTTTTTTCGAATACTGCCAAAAAGCTATTTTTCGCCTTTTTTAACACGTTTTAAAAAATAGAAATTTCTAATGAAACTTAACAAAAAATTTCAGATGTCATCTAATATATTCAAAATGCAAATAACATGAACCTTTTAACAATTTATAAAATACGCACTTCAGAAAAAAATCTTAAAGCAATGTTCCCAAAATGGGAGCAATGGCGCCTAATGGGTTAAATAGGGATCATTCTATAGTTGTTGTCGATAACATACAAGAATTTTAGAGCAATCCGAGTATATTTACGAGTTACATTAGAGCCCGGTCGGACGGTAGGCGGCCAGACAAACCAAAGTCATAAACACTTTCCAACTAGGTTGGAAAGTGTTAAAAAGATATGTCTCATAGTGTCAAAAAGTCTTGGAATATAATTAACTTTACAAAATTTTAATTTCTTATACAGAGTTTCCATAATTTTAAATCTGTCTATGATATTTTCAATAAAACGTGTTTGGAATGGAATTCTCTGATGCTACATTTATGATTATATCTAATTTATATTTTATTAGATGGCTTGAACAAACTTCAAACACTCTTTTTACACAATAATTAAATGGTGCGAATTTGTATTTTATAGAAGGAACTGCAACCAAAAGGGATAGTGACACTTGATCTGTTAGCTTTTCTAAAAATTGTGCTATCTCGACACTTTTTAGTCATATTTCCGAACAACTGGACATACATGAAAGCTAATTTTTGGTCTTGTTCTATTTCAAGTGTGAAATTGATTCTCTCATCTAACATATTAATTTTATACAGAAAAATGTGCAATTCATCTATGCCGTATCTCCATATAATAAAAACATCACCCTCATATCTGAACCAGCACTCTGGATCCGGTCTTAATTTCTCCATGATCATACTCTCAAACGGATTAACATAATTTCTTTTGTAAACTTGCATAAGCAGTGTACAGAAGGTAATAGGAGAATTGCAAAGTGGGAATTGGACAATTACTAAATATTGCGAAACATTGGATAATTATCAAATCGTTTTTTTTTTTTTACCCTATTTTGTTATTTATTTTTTAAATTTTCATTCAAACCTAAACATTGTAACGACATTTTAATGAATATATAACTGAAATTATTGTACAGAGTGTTATAACATTTTCTTTCATAGAACTTAAGGTAAATCAATTTGAATACGATTCAACTCGGAAACATGTGTTATAAATGTATTTTACGGTTCAAGTATTTACATCTTAGACAGCCACAGACAGAGTTACCAAATAAAAGTTATACCAAGTGTTGTATTTTCTGTTTGCGTCATTTTTATTCTGAAAATTTTGAAGTATTTTTTAAACAGAAAAAGTAAACAAGAACGAAAAATCATGCATCCGGCATAGATTCTGAAACACTTTCCAGCAAAGTGGGAATTGGACAATTACTAAATATTGTGAAATATTGGACAATTGTCAAATCGTTTTTTTTTACCCTCTTTTGTTAATTTTATTTTTAAAATTTTCATTCAAACCTAAACATTGTAACAACATTTTAATGAATATATAACTGAAATTATTGTACAGAGTGTTATAACATTTTCTTTCATAGAACTTTAGGTAAATCAATTTGAATACAACTCAATTCGGAAACATGTGTTATAAATGTATTTTACGGTTCAAGTATTTACATCTTATACAGCCACAGACAGAGTTACCAAATAAAGGTTACACCAAGTGTTGCATTTTCTGTTTGCGTCATTTTTATTCTGAAAACATAAAAAGTAAACAACAAAGAAAAATAATGCATCCGGCATAGATTCTGAAACACTTTCCAGCACTAACAGAATATTTTAAGAAATTTAATTTTTTCATACGATAAAATGAGATATCTAAATAAGGAATTTAAAAAAAATACATAACTCAGTAAAAATCTATTTTAAGCAATCGCTGCTCATTTTCGAAATCTTTCGTGCAGTCCTGTATCTGAGCTCGAGAATTTGTTAACCACACATAATGCACTAAAAATTACATAAAATTGTATATCACAGCGGAAATATCACTTTTAGCAATTACCGATCATAATCAGTCTTTTAACAGAATTCTCTGGTGCGTCTCTGTACATGAACGATACATTTTAAGCACTCCATAAGCACCGCAAACGTTTTTTCGCCATAGATTAAAAAGCAAAGGTATTATTTTGTACGGCCCTGTAATTGAACTATAAATTCTACTAATTATGTACTCCGGTAAAAGCATGCTTATTATGTTTGAAATATCGTAACATCAATAAAATGCGCCGCAAACGATTTTTTCCACATAGAACATCAGGGTGGCTAGAGGTCAGGGACAAATACAGTAAAAAAATGAAAATTACCAGTATATTCTTATAGAAAAATTCAAATTGATTGTTTGATCGAATAATCAACATAAATTTTTCTATAAGAATATACTGATGTTTATCACTTTTTTTTACTGTATTTTTCCCTGACCACTAGCCACCCTGAACATAATGTAATCTAATTATTTTGTGTATCTCTGTAAATAAGCTATTAATGATGCACACTTCGTTTTCACTACCGAACATTCTATATTAAAATTTAATAATGTATAAAAAGTTCATGACAATCCGAGTATATTCTCGATAGTTAGAGCTCAGACATACAGACCAACCGAATTCATAAATACTTTTCAACTATGTTGTAAAGCAGAGGTTCCCAAAGTGTGCTCCGCTGAGCCCTTGGGGATCCGCCTATACTTTTCAGGGGCTCCGCGGCGTTCCAGGAAAAAAAAAAAATATGTAAGAAATTAGCATATTGCAATGCAAAATTTTTTGAAAGTATGTAGGAATTTATGTGTGTGTGTGTGTGTGTCATAAAATAAATACATCTATCACTGGGTTGAAAAATACTATAATATACCCTTTAAAGCTTATAAAAATTTGCATTATACATGTATCCATTTTCTATATAATATTTTTGGTTTGAACTACTTTATTTTAAGTTTCTGCATTTAATGTGTTTTAAAAAGTATATATAGTTATAATTTTATATAGCTTTATTTTGTGTTTTTATGACTTTAATTCCTTTAATCTGTTTATTTTATTTTTATTACTTCTTAGTTATTTAAATGTTCTATGTAAGAACTACATAATTGTACTCAATTTTTAAAGCTATGTATGTTGCTGAAAACGCATTTTTTAAACATCTAGCATCACTTAACAACCCCTCTTTAAAATTTTGTTTTAATTGGTCTCGGCATTAGCTAAGATTCTTATGTTATGATGCCATATTTTCCTATCAGAAATAAGGCTGTAGCAATTTAAAAAGTATATTGGTTCTTTACATTTGTCTACACTAACAATCTAAACTTTTGCTCAGCTCCACCCTTTGCTTAGACTTTTCGTCAATGCGTACCTACCCTGAAATAAATTTAACCCCACCCATATATCCCGTTAACATGTGTAGTTTTTAACCGTATATCAGAGTTGCCAAGTCTCCGGCTTTTTGAACACCAGTAATTTTTTTGAGAAAATGTTGTTCTTTTAAATCGCAAAATGCTCCGATTCAATAACACAACATTTTCTCTACTAAATTACTGGTATCCAAAAAGCCGGAGACTTGACAGGTCTGCCGTATATCTATTTTAAAGCAAAAACAATGTTGAAAGATTTTTTCTCAAAACTATAATTAATAGCTTAAAACTTCAAATAAAACATCTAAAATAAGTGAACGATGCTGCACCTAACAATACAGGTTATAGATTTTGCCCCGCCCACTTAAACACTAAAAGGATGATCTGCTTCCAAATGTATTTTTAAAACTGGTTCAAAAGACGAAGCTCAGAGGCAATTCGTTTTCGTTGGATGTTCAGAAGTACTAGAAACGTAAAGAAGAACGAAAAAAATCCTTGATTCTATTACGGGTGGGCGGGACTAGCGAAAACGTGTTATATAATTACACAAGTGTGACTGGGCCAATAAATTTTCTTTCTTTTCGCAAGTAGCCTATTGAGATTATACAGTAGTCTCTCTTTGTAATAGAAAACTGTACAACTTACCTTTTTTTCTGTATGTGTGTGGTTTTCGCCATAAATAATAATAGTTTCATGTAAGCCCCAATGCAATGCATGACTCAGACAGGGTTACCATTTTTATTTTTAATTCCGAGTTCATACTGGAAATCCCGAAAGAATATTTTTTATTTTAAAAATGTTTGTCATTAACCCCTTAACAGTATTGCTCGAACGTCACTCTGGTAAGTAAAGTTTGCTTTCTTTGTTACTAAAAGCTTTCAGAAACCACAAATTTTTAACTATAGTTTTTGCTGTATTTGGCGGGCATATCTCAAATATACAGGGCAGACAATTTAATACAAAAAAGTGGTTTTTAGTCCGTATTTTTATTTTATTGTGTCCAATATTAGTAATATTAAATAAAACTGTTAAAGGGTTAAATAAAAGATAATTTGATTTTCAAAATTTCTAGTGTGAATTCAGAATTTCTGTATCAAGAAAAGGGCCAAACTGAGAACCTGGACCCCATGTTGGAAACTACTAGTTTGTACTCTTAACCAGCAGAACCACCAGCCTCTCTCCACTACCGGACTCTGACCAGCAGACTCTGCTCCATAGGCACAAAAACATTAATTTGTAAGGCGTAGAATACCGTGGGGTTAAGGGGCTCCGTCTTAGAAATTCTTCCCAAAAAGGGCTCCGCGAGCCGAAAAGTTTGGGAACCACTATTGTAAAGTGTTGAGAAAATCATATTTTCGAAACTTAGCTGTAATGAGGATATTTTAACGACATCCATCATTCTTTATCACACAATTTCAATTTACACAAATGGAAGTATGTCTCTTGAAAATTGCTGCAAAATATCTTTATTTTAGCTAGCGTTATGAACGATAGATGTGTAGGAGTTGGAGTGCGAGGGAAAAATCGGATTCAGACCCTGTTTCTTTTACAAAAACAGTTTTTTTTCCTCTGTGTGTGTGTGTGTGTGTGTGTGTGCAGTGCAACTTTTTAAATTTCTTTTTTGATCATCCTATATTTGATAAAGTAATTATGTTATAATTTGATTCAATTTTGAATTTTTAGTTTATAGTGGCAAAAGGAAAAAAAAACTACTACGCATTTTGCAATAACACTGTTTATGACAAACATTTATTTTTATTACAAAACATTATAATCTTGAACAAAACAACGATCTAAAGGTTTCAACAGATCCATTCCGTACAAGGTTGTAAAATCCCTCTACACTTGATACCTTTAAGTCTAAGACATTTCTTTATCACATGGCTTCAACATCATATCCTTGATTACATGGACTGCTTTTATAGTTCAAATAGTTACAATTCAACATAAAAAACACCTAGAAACATAAACGGAATAGAAATATGAAAACTAGCTGCAGAGTTTTAATATATTAAGACTAAATATTGTAAAAAGCATTCATTTGAAATTTGAAAAGCAGTTTAGACATAATATGAATAAACTGGCTTTCACAAACATAAACATGTCACTATGATATTCTTTTCAATAAAGGTTTATGAGAGTTATCCCATTTCAAAACACGCTTTTTTTCGTTACAACCACGATTGACAGTTGCACACTCAGTTCAGCTTTTATGTATTAATCGAGGCGACATTTTGAAATACGCGTTTTTCTCCTTCCCCATGTCATATTTCCATGATATTAGTATCGTTCTTTTCCCGATAACTCGCAACAGGAATGGAGCTTTAACGCTTGCATGGACCAAGTTTCCAAATGCGCCAGCACCTTTGTGTTTCATTTCGACCATGCATTATTTGATAAAACTTGCTTGTTTGGATGTGTACTATCACCTCTTAAAGTTTTGCCCATCTTTTATAAAACACCCTGTATATTATTTATTTTACAAAATTTTCAGAAAGTTACGCATGTGTTTTTATTTTAATGTTAGAAAAGTATAATTTATCCAAAATCAAATTGATCACAAAATTCTAATAAAATCGTTTGTCACAATCACTGTTATCTGATTATGCAACACCAGGAATCTTTTTACAGTAAGAAGTTATTTATAAAAGATTTATATTTTACGAATGTGTATACTCATTATATCATATGAAAACGGTGACAGTAAAATATTAACCTCTTAACTGCCACGGACGTATATATACGCTTTGCATAGTTGATGCATTAACTGCCACTGGCGTACATATACATTTTCACAAAACACTTGTCACTGTAATTTTTTGATAGCCGTATAACTACGCCCACTGCTTTGGAATGCAAAATATTGACCTTAAAGGGTTTTTGCCCCCGACCTACTCTTTTTTCCAACGGGTAGGAAGTATGTTTCTGAAGAAGTGAAATTTCAAGGTGGAAGTTTATCTGAGAACGTGTTTGAATCAGAGCTGGCAAGTTTCTGCCGGGGTGGTTAAAACCAGTGGTTATAACCGGTTAAAACCGGCATGGTAGAAACTAGTTTCTGCCAGTAAGCGGCAAAAACTGGCAGAAACTAAGAAATAATAATTGGAAGAACTTTAACTGCAATGATTCATAATTCACACATGTATTTGATATATAAACAATTAAATTAAAAATTAAAACTAAAGATTATGAATGTTATTCAAAGTAGCAAAAAGCTTCAAAAGGATCATATAAATATACTTTGTTTATATAATACTAATTTTCTTTTACTTGAAAAACAGAAATTTTCATAATGGTAATCTGTTGCTGTACAAGCTTAACTATTAATATTATTTACAGTTGAATTTCTATTTAAAAGTTAAAAAAAAAAAAAGAAATTTACAAAAAATTCTATTATATTTTAATCTACAGTATGAATCTACATAGTTTGTTGAATCTTTTAGCATTAAAATTAAAAGAAATAATACAAAAATTAAAATAATTATTCACACGTGGAAAAAATCAAAATAGTAGAATAACCATTTACCTGGTTCAAAATATTAGAATAATGCATTGTAAATAATATGTGTTTAAAAAGAGGAAACATAGTTATTGTTTAATATTTTGTAGCATCACCTTTACATTTTATAACAGCACAAATTTTAGCAATACTCTTTAGCTTTCTATCATCTCTCTGAGTAGTTTTTGGCTTTCGGCCGCTATTTAAATGCTTGTTTTCAAAAAGTCCATCGTTAGAATACTGCTTTATTGCTCTACTAACACTTGGTTGAGAACATTTTAAGTAACTGGCGAAATATTGCTGATTATGACCTTCTTTATGCAAATCAATAATACGATGCTTTGTAAACTCTTTTATGTCAAACGAATGGCCTATGTTTTACACAAAATGAAAACAATGATGATGCAAAGCGTTTTTATAAATTAAGAAGTCCCGCAGAAGATAATTTTATGCAACCTTCTGAACAATTCAGGAAAATTCATAAGCATTCTAATTTTTTGAACCACCTATTTTAGTATTCTAATATTTTGAATAAGGAAAATAATTTTACAAAAATAAAATATTCACTCAAAATTTAATATTTTACCGTTTTAATTTTCTTTAATAACATGCCTTAACATGTATTAAAACATCCACCAATGTTCTTTTTTAATTGTACTACAGTGAAATAAAGCTAAATGCAATTCCAAATACAAATGGAATTAATTAGTCTAGTTTTTTGATTTGGAGCTGTGTAACATTTCTGTGAGAAAGATTTTTAACAGTTATCATTAAATTATTATGTTAAATTACAGAAAAGTAAGTTTTGAGTAAGTATTGATTATTTCTCTTTTCTTTTCAGCATTTAATTTAAAATAAGTATTGGATATAGTTTTCTATTCTGAATTTTAAATACTCTAATTGTTTATACATAAAATTACACAACCATATTATAACAAAAATTTTATCTGTTACATTACTTATTTTCTCTAATACAAATTTATTTATTTTTTAATTAAAAATATCCACAATATTCCATTTGTTATTTATCCTGAATAAAATGTACTTAAGGATTTAATACAACTATAAAAGTCTCAGATTATGTCACGAAATGTGTTTCTGCCAGTTGTTGCCAGTTTCTGCCGGTTAAAACCGGTTATAACCACTTTCTGCCACTGGCACGGCAAAAACCACTTTCTGCCGGCAAAAACCCAGCCCTGGTTTGAATAGGTTGTATCTTTTTTGTTCTGCTTTCGTGTGGCGTTGTGAAATAAGATTAATTTTCAATATTTTGAAGAAATGTGTTCGACAGTAAATTAAATGACTAGTTTTGTCATTTTCTGGATAAGATTTATCCGCATATAATATTTCATTTTATGAAGAGGATTCCAATCAGGCAGTTGTTTGTTACCCAACAACCCGAAAAAAAAAGAAGCAATATAAAAAAAATGTCGCCACCTTCTGGACATGTCAATTCGGAATGTATTTATTCTGAAAAGAAAACATTTAAAAAACATTGACAATTATGAGTTCCGCATGAAATTGGTGGAAAGAATTATTCAGAAATTTTACGTTACTTCAGCGACACGCCCCACCAAGAAACAAAAACTACATGACCATCATTTACGTCTTACAGCTAAACACTTCCTACTATTGTACCATCAACTTCCTATTTATGTATTCAGCCATGTCTCAGGATAAATCACACAAAAGTAAAGTACTAACTCTTATATTTTATTATAATATGTAATTTAAATTTTGACCTTTTTATTTTTTCATTGCAACAATGGATATTATTTAGATGCAATGTGCGCGGCTGTTTTCGTAACAAAACACAATGTCGCTAAGCACCTGTGCAGAAAATGTTGGCACTGGCATAGCTGCCAACTTTTACGCTTTTTTGTTACCACTAAAAATTAATAGAAATTTTTGCCTTATTGAATCACATGATTTCGGCGATTTAAAAAGGTAAAAATTACTATAAAATTTTAGTGGTAGAAAAATAGTGTAAAAGTTGGCAGCTATGCACTGAGGAGCGAGTCACGCAAGATTTCTATGGCAGTTAAGGGGTTAAGTAGAACTGATTATACTTGTGTTACCATAAAATTAAAGCTTTATAACAACATAATTTTGTTCTAGCATTAAAGAAATATATATACAGGAATATGAATAGTTTAAAAGGACTCACTTCTACTTTTAACTTATTTTTTCTTGTGTCGTACCAAACCAGTGAAAAATCTTGTGAAGGATTTCTTCTTTCTTTTAATCCACGCCCTAATTCCTCCTTTATGGGTGGCAGGCTTCTTAGTGATTGCAAATGACTTGGACTCACCATCTCCATCATCCTTCTCCATAGGAAATTCGTTTAAGAGAGTTTTATTTGAACTTTGATTTTCTTTCTCACTGTTAAGTTCATCTGGGAGAGATGATTCAGAATTAGAATCTTTATCGTTTTTGATGATAAGCTGTTCAACTTGAGTAGTCAAAATTTTCACTGATTCACATTTATGTTCTTCATAATTTTGCACACTTTTTAGTTCATCTTCGAAATTTTTAAGTGACTTTACAACTGCTTCAGCAGTGACACTTTCTTCTTTTGTCGTACTTATAGGTTGTTTTTCAGGAGTCACCAATGGTGTTATAACACAAATTCCCTCTTTCTTCTTGTCTTTTGATTCATTTTCAGGAGTTTTTAACGACTGTGCAATTATTTTAACGTTAACATCATTATCTTTCTTGACGCTAATTAGTTCCTTTGAAAAAGATTTCATTGATGTTTTATCTCCGTTTTCATCATCTATATCTTTACAGATTTTTACTGGCTCGAAAATATTTACACCATCATTTTTCGCTCTTTTTACATCACTTCCAGGTGTTTCAAGCGACTCCATTGCATTTATAACGGACATTTCATCTATTTTTTTACTCTTTGATTCATCATCATATGCTTTTATTGATTCTGCAATTTGTTTAGCATTAACATCTTTATCATTTATGACACTAATTTGTTGACTTGGAGTAGTTTCCATTGATTTTTTAACTTCATTATCAACACCCGAGTCTTTGAATTTCATGCATCTTTCATCTTCGTACACCGGAATAACATTTTTCTTTTTCGTAGATTCGATTTCTGAATTTACCAGAACAGAGTTCTTTAATTCACTTTTCAAAACTTCATTTCCAAACCCGATGTCTGTAATCCTCTTATCAGACTTTTTCAAGCCACACTTTTTAATTTTCTTGCGTCTCTTAGCTTCTTCTTTACTAAAATGCTTCATGAGTTTATGCAAATCATGTAAATTAGCTGCAAAGAGAAAAACATACATTTAACATTTTAGAAAATATCCTTCATAATTTGACTACAGATAAATTGGTCATTAGAATTCACAGTCGTATGTTTTGTACAGAGTGCTTAGAGGTGCTTTATTTGATTATTACTATATCTATTGGTAATCATCGCCTCATTCATTCGCAGAATTTTAGAATTAGATATTTTAAAAATTACTATTAGGAAATGATGGTACTAAAAATAAGCACCTATAGGCAAGCAGTTCAGAGGACAGACAAATAAGATTACAGAAAAAAAGGAAATAAACAATAAATCGGGTAATTAAAACAAAGATTCAAACACGTTAGCGCAAGACACAATTTTTTTCGTGTGTTGCAAAATTGTTGAATCAATTCAAAAAATAATAACAATAACAATTCATGTAGAGATCAAGCATGGAAAGATTTTAATAGCAAGTGAAATGCTCAAAAAAAGAAAGAAAGAAAACTGTAAAGTGATTATAGTAATGTTCTTAAATAAATGAAGAACAAGTAAAAAAAAAACTTCAGGAAAAAAGCTAGAACTATAAACAGCAAAAAAAATGTATAACAATGAAAATACTTTTTAATTAGGAAAAATATGGTTAGAATATTTATTAAAAAAGGTAAAAATACAGAGTAAAACCACAATTTCAACAATACAGCCAAAAAGTTAAAAAAGCTAAATAATAGTTAAATTAATCAATATAAACTAGGGGGTTCAGTCCTCTACTCCCTAACGCTTGCCAACCCCCGTGAATTAAAAAGCAATTCACATTGAGACCGCTAAGCGGCCCCAGTTCGCTTCGTTCGCTCGCCCCTTTTTATTTTTGCAGCAATTCTAGCCGAATAAGATACTGCCA
The DNA here is from genome assembly GCA_963931845.1 of Maratus michaelseni. NCBI lineage: Eukaryota > Metazoa > Arthropoda > Arachnida > Araneae > Salticidae > Maratus > Maratus michaelseni. The sequence goes on from OZ007594.1 coordinate 67,027,558, forward strand.
TAAATCCACCATAAACCACCATACAATTGACAATTTTTTAATGTAAACAAAATAATTGAAAACTTCATTGAAAACACAGTTAAAAATGCATTTAGTTGGTACTACCAATGGGCATAAATCATTTAAATACTATGAAAAAAGATCTTGAAAACACAATTAGTTTAAAACTCATTGCACCTATATTATTGTACAGCACGGCTTATATTCAATAAAAAAACACTACGTGATAGGAAGATAGTTTATATCATCAATCATTGCTTACATTTCGTAAAACTGTTCTAATTGATGATTATAGATATTTGCATAATAAATTATTTTTTACTTCAATAATTTGCATCTGCAGCAATAGATGGCAGCAGGTGCAGTCTAGACAGTTGATATTTTTATTATCTCTGATTTCGTGTGAGTGAAATTCATAAATAAATTCTAAATAAGAATTGAGAATTAATTTGAAATTAACGATATTATTCATAATTAAAATGAGGAATCATCTCAAACGCTTTGGATTACGCACATGTTATTTTATTTTTAATAACTGCTAGTTTGAGTTTCACTACTCTTTCGCTGGCCGCCATATTGGAGATTCGGGAAACTACGGTTGTTGCCAAACGATAATCTAGAAATTCAGCCCTTTTTCCACGTCACTTAAGAGAAATATATATATAGATATTGATTTCAGAATTTTATTTTTTACAGATGAAATATATCATATTATTATGCTTCGAAAAGGGTTTTATGAAATAATTTGGTGATCGATTAAAATAACCTTTATAGCGATGTTAGAAAAAAGTATGTGAATGAGTTAGAAATTCACAGTAATGAGCAATAGTATATATAAAGCATACGGTTAAACAAATAAAATAAATAACTTCACATTTTTCATAACTCAGTAATTAAACATTTATAACGATTTAGGCTTTGTACTTTTTTAACTGAAAAAAATCATAAAAGTTTAAAAAAGTAAGTTAACCCCTGCTTTTTAAATAAAGAAACCTAAGACTGAACCTTTAAACGTCTACTGCATCTTTGAAGTTCGTCGCAGTTCGTCAGCCTTACAAAAACGACAGGTAACACTCTTGAACTTTATTGTTACTACAAAATATTTTTAATAACCTGTGTAGAAAAGAATACAGTCTAAGGCAGGATTTCCTCACAATAGCACTCATAATATTTCTCACAACAGCACTTCAGGTTATGTGAAAAATATCTAGATGGCACTCGACGAGACATTCAGCGCGATAGAACTATTTGATTTAGTTAAAATTAGAAGCGCAACTAAATCAGTTAGCTTTGACTAGATTAATTTTAACACAATTATTCTAATTGGTAAATAAATCATATATCAGACCAAATGATACGATCAATAATGTTGGCTTGGGGAATTAGGTTTTCAGATTTATCCGGGATGGCTCAGTTGGCACAGCATTGGCAGCTTCAGCCAAGAGATCAACCCTGGTTCAAATCGTGGCCTAGACATATTTCACCCAGTTCGAAAAATTATAATAGTTAGTTTAAGTTTTTGTAATTCTTTGCTGCTTTAAAAACAAAATCTGAAGATTTAGAGGTTAATCATCATTTACGACTTTCCTCAACAAACTAACACCAAACATCCTGTATACATAAAAGTGTATAATAAATGCACACATCACATTAAAAATCTGCTAACAATAGAGTTTGTATTAAATAAAAAAATTAAAAAAAGAAGAAGTAGAAAGAAAGAAACTTATATTTATTTATAAACATTTGTTGTATTCTCTGTTTTCATTTTTCTGTTCTTGAATCATTTAGGAAAACAAAATTGAGGTACGCTAGACACAACTGATTCTTTAAGGAGTAAGCGATACATAAAAGTTTGAGAACCACTAGTGTAAAGAAAAACAAAAGAAAATCTGAAACACTTACTTTCATTATTCCATATGTTGTTCAATGTCCAGAACTTGGACCCTCCAAATAATTTTGACTGAAGAAGCTCTTCGGCTGCAGGTCTTTGAGCCGGATTCAGATCAAGACAGGACAGGATAATGTTTATTATGTCATCGATCATATCATAACTGTGTGGAAATAACGGAAATGCTGACTGCATACGATACGTAAAATTATGAATCTAAGGAAGAGGAAAGAAATTTGATTAAAGTGGTAAAATCCAAATGTTGAACAAAAATTTATTTTTTACAACTTAAAAATTAAAGTTTCTCAGAAATAGCCAAAAATGTCTATAATAAAATCAAATTTATGTGATGTTAAATGATGGATCAGGAAATATTAATTTTAGTTATTTGTAGAGGCTGTAAAAAAACTTGTTTACTTCAATATAAGTGACTTTACGTCTGATTATTAATTAGATTAGATTTATAAACAATAAGGTTTTGTAACGTCATATGCAAAAATGATAAAACTGCTCTAATTAGAGCAGTACTATTGATATTTAAATGCACTTTTTAAATGACAGATGGGTAAGTGTATTTTGTGATCCATTCTTATTAATTGCTCAAAAATTTTATTTTGAGTTGGGTCACTTTTGAAATAAGTGTTTGGTGCAATCGAGAACATTTTCAGGTGTTTTCTGGTAAAATAGAATACAGTAAAACTTGGGAAAACGAAAACGCTAGGTACCAAAAGTAGGATTAGACAGGTTTCCGTTTTACCAGGGTATTGTAATCCATTCAACGAGGTTGTGAAATTTTCGTTTAAGACAGGATTTTTTTATACACAGGTTCTATTAACGCAAATTTTACTGCTTTAAAAATTTTGGAAGTTATCCTTATAAAATTATTTCCTTTCATTACATTAAAACGAAGTATGCTGAAACTAAATATATGAGACAAGTATCAAATAATACTTGTATTTAGTACTCTTATCCACATACTAACAGTTAAGGAACTAAGAATTAAGTAGGGACATCTTGCATATATATATAATGTGTTTTGCCTGCACTTACTTATGGAGCATAAACAAGGACGCTAACAAAAGAGATGGTACAAAGATTACCAACAACACAGCGAAGTATAGAAAGATGTATGCTAGGCATGACTAAAAGAGACAGTCAGACGAAAGTTTTTGACATCATTGAGAGAATTAAACGACTAAAATGGAAATGGGCTGGGCAGATTGCAAGAAGATGAGACAATAGATTGAACACAAACACCCTACAGTGGTATCCCAGAGATGTAAAACGACCACGATGACGATCTCAAATAAGATGGAGTGACGAAATCAGAAAAGTTGCCGGCATTAAATAGATGATTAAAGCACTAGACGGGAAGCAATGGAAAAATCTGTGGAAACCAACATCCAGCAGTGGATTGAAAACGTTTGATGATGATAATCATATATATGTTATATAAAAAATTTATTTCCTTCGCAAATCCTTCGCATTTATTTCGCATTAGTCCTTTAAATTAATCTAACTTCTGACATAGTCAGTATTTTCTTAATAACATTTATTCTTATTTAATGTCCTTTTAAAAGTCTTAACCCGTGTATTAATAATTATCTTATTCCAAATCTTAATCTAAAATTTTAAGTTCATTCGTAACTTTTATCAGCTCCCCAATCTATAAAATTCGCCTTCGTCATTTCGAATGTTTTCAAAAGCCATTTTTTTTTATTCCATGCTCTGCTTTCGCGCGCTGGGTATTTTTCACTTCAAAATTAATGCGCGGCTACGAGAGAAATTCTTTCGTGTTAGAGCTTCTCCCTCGCACCCCATTCGCTTGGCTGGAGCTCGCCTCTCACTCATTGGTTTATGGGCTCGTGACGTCGTATTCTGCTTTTTGAGAGGAGATTTTTGACGTGTTTGGAAGTGTAAACAAATGGTTATACTGGTGTTAAAGTCACGTAGAATTTTCATACAGCTCTTTAAGATCATTTAAAGGATGTAGTGAGCCATCGTGAAGCCTGAGGGTTATAAGCTTACACCTAATACTGTGGGAACTGTTACTTGCATCGCTCTTGTTCATAAATAAACGATTTGTCTGGAAATTGGCTGGTCTTTATTGACGAAACTCTTGTGGTATCCCATCCTTGCCTAAACTCCTCGCCATGATTATTGATTACGACTGCAATCATTCACCTTCTTGAACAAACTGCAATTTTTTCATGGAGTAAAAAACCATCTTCGTAAAAACATCACACACACACACACACACACACACACATATATATATATATATATATATATATATATATATATATATATATATATATATATATATATATATATATATATATATATATACATATGTGTGTGTGTGTGTGTGTGTAGGTAGATAGATAGGTAGATACGTGTGTGTAAATGTTTACGCCATATAATATTTGTTAATGCATATATATTTTTTATATAAATTTATATAAAGGAAATTTTTTACACCTTAAAATACTTGTATGTTGTATGTACATATTTTAAAAGTTACTTAATTTTTTTTTAAATAACATACTTAACTCTCAGAAAAATTATAACATTCTGATACATTTATATGCAAAATATGTAAATCAAAAATACGTAGATTCCGGTTAGTTGGAAGACGTCGCTTCTAGTACGATTTGTCCCTATGAAGAGGGGTATTACTACAATTATCAGAAGTACATTCATAAGCAGATCTTGCTAAATGTAGTCGCCAGGTCGCCACTGGCGACTAAGTTTTTTTTATCTAGCGACCAAGTTATTTTATCTGGCGAGTTTTTTTCCTTTTTTTGGTGCAAAACTTTGCCTAAGAAATTATCACAGACGGCATTTGTTTCCACTCCTACCCCTATTCGTACTTTTAATGGAAGAACCAAGTTTACAAGGCATTTTCCATCTCATGCACAGAAAACGGCATTGATTTTCGCGACAACATTGATTATTTACTTATATAAGTTTGATAAGTTTCATTATAAAACTTAGTTAATATTCTCTATGTAACAAATACTTCTACACAATGCTAATTATTTTTTTTTCTCAAATAATTCATAAAAAGACTTTTGTGATTTCTGAAAATCAATGACGGAAGTTACGTGGGTGGTTAAATATATATATATATATTTTACTGGCGTTTTTTTAATAAATTGGCGACAATAATTTTTTGCTAGCTACCAGATTTTATCAAATTTATAAAACCCTGTTTATAAGCATTAGTTTATTCTGTGTTTTACATTTTCTCTCAGTTAAACGGTGTTGCAAATAACCGGAATCTAGATTTATGCATGAGAAACATTATTATTGCTTAATTATTTCAGTCCGAATCTAGACGTTTAGAAATTAATATTAACATAAAATGTTTTGTTAATATTTTTACTTACTTGCAGTAATCCAAAAAGACACGGATATATAATCTTATTCCAATAGTCCTCTTTACAGTTCTTGAAATCTTGTTTTGATACTTCTTTATAAAAACTCATCTCCGTAAACATATCTAATGCCAGTAATCCAAGCGTATAAACGTCATATTTGCTGCCATCCACTGCAACGTGCCGCTTTGAGTTGATGGTTTGAGTTTCTGGCGGCTTGAATATCATAGGAGAACCATATCTAAATGAAAATGAAATGAATAAGTTAAGTACTATATTTATTAATACCGCTTGCGCCATGAGTTCAATAAATCTTTAAAAAAAATCATTAAAAAGGAATAAATGATGCTAAAAAATCGCGGGTCGCAAGAATGGGATTAGAGAACGAATTTTTTTGTGATAACAACAACAAAAACAAGTTGGAAATTGTACGTCAAACGTGACAAATGAGCTGCGTTCGTACTATAGCTAGTTATATAAATATTCAGATCTTGATGATTTTTAAATCTGTGAAATGAATTATATCGTCTGCAGATTCATTTCTGTCATAAAATAAGTATCTCGGTCGCTTGACGATTAAACCTCGGAAGCTCCTATCATAGGAAAGCACCGAATATATTTTTTTTTAAATTCACATTTCTTAGTAAATGGATTTATTAATATATTCTAAAGTTTTGTTTCGATTTTCATAAAATTTGAAATGTCTCGACAAAATTCTGCAAAAATAATGTATCTTAAATTTCAAACGATTCGTTTGGGTTGTTTTTACGCTGTTATATCCGGACAGACGGACAGACAGACAGACGGACAGACTAGACGACGACTATAGGTAGTACGCATTTATATAATTAGGAACGCACCTAAAAATGGTTCCAAAATTACCGATAGATAGCGCTGCACGCATAAGATGTATTAGATTTATGGAAATCAGGCTGTGAATACCTTATTACAGCCAATGCACACAGATTCTTCACTAGAAGTTAGCCGTAATGCTGTCGTTACCAGATCAAGCGCTTTTGGTTAAACTCTTTTACAAGAACAGGGAATCAGCAACTGGCGCATTGTGAAAGTTCTGCTCGGCACAATGACTAAAGACGGGAAAAGAGCCTATGTCATTGTGCAGGGATACTGAAATTTGTCAGACGCTTAGCTGAAATAGGTGGCTTACTATATGCCTAATTTGCATTCACCTGTTTCATATTAGTCATGCTAGCATCTATCGGTATATTTTTTTTTAACCACAACTTTTTTAGTTATTATAAAGAGATACGATCTACCTTTAATACCATTCCTGCAAAGCGCAATTTTTTTGGACTCATTTATTTCTTTTTAATGATTTTTTAAAGCTTTAATGAACTTATGTCACATCAGCTATTATTAAACACCACGTATTGTTTTATGCTAAAATATCATCATTATTGTAAAGTTATAAACACAAATTCGACTATGGAGTGGGTTACTTTAACTTTTGAATAAATAAGTGAACTGAGACACTTGTTTGCTGTACAAAAATTGTTTGTCTTATCGCACAATAGAACCAGGGCCTGATTACTGAAAATGCACATGAATTTCCAAACTAAAATTTAAGAGAATCCCCAAAATGACTGAAAAGGAGCCTCCAATTTTCATCAATATTGTTCTACGCTGCATTTAAAAAAATAGTTTAAGTACGTTTGCCTAATGCAATAGAAATCGACAAATATTACAAACAATTGTGTTGTCTGAATATAATGCATAGGTTGTTAAGCAATCATATAGCATTCTGAGGGGCTTGTTAGAAACCGATCACGTAATTGAACAAAAACAAACAAACATACAAAAAACAAAACAATTATATATACCGCAAAAATATTCAGTCGCATTTTTATGCAGTGAACGTAAAAGAAAAGGTTCAGACAATGAAATGTGTGCTTGAAGTGTGTTCTTTTAAGCCATCCTCAAGATAATATTTGCACCATTGATGAATTTTCATGGATGTAGAATTTAGAAAACCCTACTCGAAACGGAACACGATTCGATTATGTGCTTCTTTTAATTTCAAAGTTTAATCGGGCCCTGATAATAAAATTTTAAATTCATGATAGTATCACATATTAAATTCATGTGTTTATAATTTGGAAAATAATAATCGAATAAAACGGGATACGAATAGATAATGTGTTTTTTTTTTTATTTCAGAGTTTAATTGGGCCATGATTATAACATATGAAATTCGCAACCATATGTTCTATTATCTTTAGCATACAGATTTTGGATAGATATAGGTCTGGAATTTTAAAACAAATCAAATATGAAAACAAGCTGGAAATTGTACGTCAAACGTGAAAAATGAGGTGCGTTCGTACTGTAGCTAGCTATATAAATATTTAGATCTTGATGATTTTTAATTCTATGAAATGAATGATATCGTCTGCAGATTAATTTCTGTAATAGAATAAGTATCTCGGTCGCTTGACGATTAAACTTCGGAAGCTCCTATAACAAGAAAGCACCGATTTAAAAAAAAAAAAAATCAAATTTCTTAATAAATATTTTTATTAATATCTCCTAAAGTTTTGATTCGATTGTAATAAAATTTGAAACGACTCCACAAAATTCTGCAAAGATAATATATCTTAAATTTCAAACCATTCGGTTGGGTAGTTTTTGCGTTGTTAAATGCGGACGGATGGACAGACAGACGGACGGATCAAGCGACGACAATAGGTGCTACGTATTTATATAATTACGAACGCACCTAAAAAGGAAAAAATATTCTAAAAGTCAGTGCGACTGAGCTTTCGTCAGTGCGAGCGAGGCAATATTTTTCTCACAAGCTCTTTCATCTTCAGCAAAATATAGTACAGGGAGATCATGTATTTATTTTGTACAGGTACCAATACATACTAGATATTTCCAGGAGTACAAACTGTGAATTTCATAAAACACCCGGTGATTCGAAATAGGGGTCTAGCGCAGGGCTGTCCAACCTGGTGCCCGCTTTTCACCAGCAAATTCTTACAGAATTTTTTTTTTTATTCAATATCCGAATATATAAGGAAAATGTTCCTGTAAGAATTATCCGGCGAATAGCGGACGCCCTTGTCTAGCGGATTATATCTGAAAAGGCTGATGATAGAAACATACTTCGAATTACAAAATTGTACCAGTTAAGTACAAATTTTAGATATGAAATTTATTTACAGGGACAGCTTGCACTAAAAATGTAAAAATGCGCTTTTATTGCCAGAAAATACAGAAGTTTCATAAAGTATACGACATCACTGTTCTGTCAGTCTTAGTCGTAATCAATGTGATTTTTTAATGTACTTAGACATAGTAATTTTGTTTTCTAAATGCAGTTTATAGGAAATGGGTCTTTATCAATTTTATTGAATATGTATACAGCCCCTTATAAACTTAATTCCATAATTAAAACCCTCACTTCATTTCTATACTTCTATTTCTATTAAGTTACACCGATTGTCATCATCCAAATATCATTCAAATTATTATTATATTCAAATTGTATTATTGCCAGAAAATACAGAAGTTTCATAAAGTATACGACATCACTGTTCTGTCAGTCTTAGTCGTAATCAATGTGATTTTTTAATGTACTTAGACATAGTAATTTTGTTTTCTAAATGCAGTTTATAGGAAATGGGTCTTTATCAATTTTATTGAATATGTATACAGCCCCTTATAAACTTAATTCCATAATTAAAACCCTCACTTCATTTCTATACTTCTATTTCTATTAAGTTACACCGATTGTCATCATCAGTGGTTTAAGACGGTAAGCGACAAGACAACTATTTTGAATAACCTGTTATATATACATTTTACCGTTTTATTGTTGCAAGCAAATTTTTCGGTGGACGCGAATGGACAACCGAAGCCCTGTTGATGACCCTTAGTTGCTTCAATACTTATTATACGAGGGGCATTCAACTGAAACTCGGTCAGTGCGTGTAACTTTTCATTAGACGTAAGGGGTCGCCACGTAACTGCGTGTATGGCGGCACCATCTATTGGTAGAGAGACAGACGCATGCACAACGTTTCACGTTGCATAGCGGCAGTGTGGTTGCACGCCGAAGAGAAGGTAGTCACACAAGTTATCGTCCACTCCTGAATATGCAGGCGAGTAAGCAGGAACAACGAGGAGTGATTCGATTTTTAGCGGCGGAGGGAGTTGGAGACCGTTAACTGTATCAACGGATGAAAGCTGTGTACGGTGAGTACAGTCTGAGTCGTTAAACTGTTGTGGAATGGCAGCAGCCTACTAGCTTCTTCAAAGCAGCCGACAAAGTCCAACAGCAGGCTACTACCTTCTTCAAAAATGGAATCGACCGGCTAGTGTCGCAATGGGATAAATATGCCAACAGTTTTGGCGACTATTTTTGAGTTTGTGTACTGTGTATAACTATATTTGTGTGTGTTAATAAAATCGTTACTTTACAGTAGTGACCGGGTTTCATTTGAATGTCCCTTATATTTATGCAAAATTTCATGTCAATTTATGCATAAAGTGTTTAAATTAATATTATAATTGTGTAGTAAAGAATCTTAAAACACCTTATCTCGATTATTAACCCTGAAGAGCGAGCTAGTGATAAGGAATATTAGAATTGGAAAAAATATTAAAAGAAAAATAGACAGCGTTGTCAAACTGTAGGTCACCTGATACCACTAATTTTTTAAAGAAGTAGTCGACTTCTTCAATCGCCGAGATTCGATGATGAGATAAGGAAAAGATTACTATAAATTTCAGTTGTATCCGGCAGGCCACAGTTTGACACTCCTGGCTTAAAGGATGATGGTTAGTTACGTGTTAATGGAGAACGGGTAAAAGTTTATATTTTCGGCAGATAGACATTTTGAGATTATTTACACTGTTAAAAATTTGCAGTAAACTGTCCAGTCATTTGACAGTTTTTGTAGAAAACGTTTACATAACTGTAAATTAACTATATTCTGACCATAATATGGGCAATACTGTGGTCAGAATAGAGTTAAATTATGGTTATGAAATCGTTTTCTATAAAAACTGTCGAATGATTGGACAGATTGCTGCAAATTTTTAACAGTGTAGATTATCTTTTATTTCAATATACCACTTAATATGTTTATCTATTTTTTGTTATATGAAATGTTTGTAATCATTAAACGGTCAGAGTCAATAATACACAGTGTAATCACACTAATAACATCCCAGAGTGTTTCATTATTCATCTTAAATCTAGCATTAAGGAAAGAAATGAGAGAAAACTCTAAAATTAGTTTTCCAGAAAGCACTACAATTAATATTTAATACTAATGTCAAATGTAACGACATTTAAATTTTAAACATCAAATTAATTCAAAAGTGTCCAGTTACTAATAGATTATAAGGAAAAATACTGAAATTACAAACACGTTGAAAACGTTTTTTTCTACTCCAAATGAATTAACGCTATAATTTTGTAAACTTTCATTCACATTTATAATATAAAATACCATATATTAATACATTTCTTCAATTAATAAAGAAACCCTTAAAAATCTAATATAAAGATGAATGAATGACTTCGATTAGTAAATGATTTTGTGAAAGATTTTGCAAAATACTTAATTTATGTATCTAAATTATGAGACAAAAGAATATTCAGGGAGTTAGTTGCAAAAAGAAATTCTGTTGAAATATGAGAATTTCGAAGAAAAGAGAAAATGCTTTTACTTTTTAACAGATAAAACTTAAAAGAGAAAACATCCAAGTTTAACAATGACTTATTTGATTATTTTTCACACGTTATGATAATTTATGTTGTTAGATATTTATGCATAAAGTTTTTTAATTATTATTATTATAGCTGTGTAGCCAAGAATCTAAAAAATCTACCCAAGAATCACTTACCCTGTTACAAAATCATCAGTCTGCGTCAAAAAAGTAAAGTCACATATAAGAGCTCTATTTTGAGCTGATATCAATACATTGTTATACTTCAGGTCCAAGTGATAACAGTTATTTTTATGTAGATATGAAAGTCCGCTTATTACATCTTTTAGCCAAAACATGACAGTGTCTAAGGCCATACGATTATTCAGGAAATTTCGATTTGAAAGGAGGTGGTGCAATGTGTAGGGTTGTGCTGGAGTGGTAAAGACGTACGTACGAGCTGATTCAACTGACTGTACAGACAGGAGTTTAAGAATATTATCATTGTGAAGACCTGGCCAAATCTTCTGTTCTCCATCAGAAACCTCTTCTTTCAATACTATTTTCATAGCAAAACTTGATTTTTCTCTTTGATTTTTAAATTCTACTACAGTTCCATAACCACCAGAGCCTAATGATCTAATAAAAGTATAATCAGAATTTTGGAGATGTTGAATAGTTTTTTCTATGGCCGAATTTTTGTACAATTGTTTATTGATAACACCATTTCTATATTTCACATATAGATCATCCATTTTCTTATTTAAAAGAAGTCACTTTTAAAAGTTTTAATCGCTTTTTAATAAAATTCGCTAAATCGCAAAAATCACAATTCGCTTTTTTATCAAAAGTGATTATCTTAAGATTTAATTGTTCTAAATAAATGTATATTACATTGTTGAAAAAAGAATAAATTTATTGCAATTGTTGCAAATGCATTGTACGCATTGCATTGTTGCAAATGCATATTATGGAGTTTTCATTGTTGTATTTTAAAACGTTATTAAATCTGCGATTGTTGTGCCCTGCTGTCATCAGATTAATAGTGTTGAATTGATATTAAAAAGCCGAAAGGTATGCAACAGCAACGCTTGCGTCACCACAATACTGACAACAACGTGGTTACAATTATATGAGAATTATAAAAATGAAGTAAATTATTAGTCAAAACGTACTCTCTTATGCCAGTTGAACATTTATCCCATTGAGGGACTTTTCCGTATCTGCATGCATGATGATATATATTTACACACACACATACACGTGCTCACACACGCATGTATACACTGATGTGCCTTTTTTGCTTTAAAGAAGGTGAACTTTTTCCTAACTGACCCCTTTTTTAGAATACTAACTGTATTATAGCAGTTTGGCAAATCCTTGAGTTTAATTCATTAAAAAATATATATTCGCGCGATTTATCGCTCATGCATGGCGAGGTCAACTTTTTAATTAGGACCTAACTAGGAATTGACTTTATTTATTTTTTTTATATTACTTGTTTTATTGACAGAATCTTTGACAATCTTGGCTTTGATATGAAATACTACTGAAATTTTGGTGTACTTGTATTTAGAAATTATTGCATTAATACTAGTGAAAGATGTTTCTCCATTTAATTCCCAATATTTATGAAATATTTCTATTTGAGTGCAAATATTTTCAATGTAAAGTCAATATTTCTCTTATAGTGAAGCACCATATTCCTGAGTTTTAGTGTGTTTTCTAAAGTTGTGTGATATTATTTACTTTACCGGGTATTGAATCAAGTATGACATTTTGAGCGCTTATTAAAAAAAACATGCAAAATATATTTGTCAGTTGAAATAATGTAAAACACACTGACTTTTAAAATTAAAAATATATTTGAAAGAATAGTTATAAGACTTTAAATGGATAATACAATACATTCCAGTTAATAATACTTTTTGTTTGTTAAGGAGTTGCAAGTACAATTCTAATAAGCAAATTGAATGAAATGGAATTGAATTGTACGTTTGAGAAAACAAAATTCATCCATAAGTATTAAAGTTAAGGCTCCCGTTGAGCAAGCGCTCGGGAATACGGTGCCAACTTTAATCCAATGGGGCATTATTTTGCTAATATCTTGCTTGCATTTGAATATTTTTAAACGATTTTTTTTGCACTGGATAGCAAAGATCAATCTCTATTTCCGCCGTTGATTACTTGTTCGATTTTCTTTGCGTATTTTTTTTACTTTCACATTCGAAACCGGTTCCGAAAGTGAAAGTAAAGTCTTCGTAAAAAAAAATAGGCAAAGAAAATCGAAAGAGTAATCAACGGCGGAAATAGAGATTGATCTCTGCTATCCAGTGCAAAAAAAATCGTTTAAAAATATTCAAATGCAAGCGAGATTTTAGCAAAATAATGCCCCATTGGATTAACATTAGCACCGTATTCCCGAGCGCTTGCTCAACGGGAGCCTTAACACAATAATAATCGGTCATGCGCACAAAGTTTCCGTACAATAGATTCATTAATTACTAACTGTAATATTACAAAAAATAGTTGCTAAAAGAATAATAAGACTTTGGAAATAACTTTGAATTAATCTATGATATATTTTTCAATAACGCTTTCAGTAACTGAATTCAATTGGAATGAAAAACGTTCACTATTTTCCCGATGATTCGCCTTACCTAAAAGAAAGACCTTGTACAAAGTTTAAACTTGGCATTATGCTGAGCTCTCATCGAAAGGAGGACGCAAAGTTGCAACGCCACCTTTGACTGTGCCGTGTTTTTAAATATAGGTTTTTAGTTAATATCTCAGCTAATTACCGACACATTTTCCCGACAATTATTATCAACAATACTTGGATGATTCCATGTCGATAGGTTACTTAAGCGCCCTTCATCTCCCACGCTGAGCGCTTGCAAAAGAATGTTTGTGTGTGATGGCTAAATGCGGTTTTCTTAAAAACTTTATGACCTAGGGTAATCGCTATACTACATCCAGGGTTTTACGTGCAAGGTTAAAATATACTCCTACTATCCCTAATTTTTTCAAATTTTAATTTCAGTAGATTCGGAAATAGGGGGGGGATATATTTTTACAGTACATTTTCGAAGATATCTCTGAAAATATAATACCTAAATTTAAATAAATATATTTTTGAGTTAGGTGTTACGAGTTCTTTCAAAGGACACTCCACACGATATACAAAAGAAAATTTTTTTTCAAGTAACTTAATTAGCCCTCCTATTTTTTTCTAAAATTACTTGTGAGTGGCTAATAATCTATAAATATGTGGGTCAATAGCTTTTATAACTCTGCCAGGTTTGAACTTTCAGCGTTCCCCAGTTTTCAAGAAAAGCGGCTGTGATAAAAGGATAGAAAGACACAAGAGTGATCTTATAATGATTTCGTTTTTACTTTTTAAGTAAAAACCTAAAAATAAGTAATACTCATCACTGATAGAAACATAAAAATATGCCCGCAATAATCCGGATAAATCCGGTAATTATTAATACTAACCGGTTATTATTAATAATTACCAGATTTATTATATCGACCGTAACACACAAATTCACATATATATATTATTTATTTGTTTATTTGTTCATTTTGTTAAAAGGAGCATTTGATTTTTTCACTTTCTTTCTTGCCGTCAGCCCTAGATTTTTTTTTTTTCATTTGCTGATTTGCGTATCTTTTGAAAATTTTAATCACGAATTTTTTCCTTCACACATTAATCCAATCAAATTTCAATATTCACAAACTTACATAAAAGATGTTAGTGGATTGATTGAGAACACGGAATTTTATAGTTCGATATTTCAAACTCGAATCTCTTCATGTTTCGCTCTAGAATAATAATAAGGTCGATGTGTTAGATCCTAACTAAAACATTGTATGAGATGTTCAAAAACAAAAGTTATTTGAAGTAAGATACCTAAAAATATTGCGCCAATCCCGAAATCTCACGCCTCCGCGCAAACACAACACTTCTGTATCTTGAAAAGAAAAGAAACATCCTGATCGTTCATTGTTAAAGCATTGTATTTTCACGTAACTATTTTAATGAAGTTTCTCTGAATTACTTCCTATTTTGAACTTCTGATTTTTATGTCACACTAAGAAAAAACAGCTATGAGCTACTCTATTTGAAACGGAAAAAAGACAATGAAGAAGTTATTTTGAAAGGAATTATATGGAAGATTTAATAATTACAGTTGAGCCTTTATCCAGGGTTCGTACGGATCAGTGAATTTTCCAGGAGACTTACCAGTATTTTTTTTTATAGAAAAAGGAATCTAGGTTACACCCCAGAAACTTCGCTTTCTTTTAAACAGATATTTTCTGTAAGAATATACTGGTACCGAAGAATTTCCTGGTCACAAAATTCCAGGAGTAGTTCGAATCCTGTTTATCCTTTTTAATCTAAATTCGTATACTGGTTGTTTCAAAATTCCAGAACAAAAGTAAAAGCCGATTAAAAAGAAATTTTAAGGAATTTTCCAGGAGTCTTACCAGTATTTTTTTTTATCTAGGTTGAACTCCAGAAACTTCGCCTTCGTTTAACCCCTTCGCGACGACCGTCTTTTACAGAATTCTTATTCTATTACCAACGGTTTTTCAAAACAGAATTTTTCGCCTAATTGAATCGCAGAAATGCTATCATTAAATAAGGCAAAGCTTACAATAAAAATTAACTGGTGAGAATAATCGAGGATTCTGAGCATCTTATGCGTCACGTATACGTGTCACTTGTCCCCAAGGGATTAAGTAGATGTTTTCTGTAAGAAAATACTGGTACTAAAGAATTTCCTGGTCACAAAATTCCAGGATGCGTACGAACCCTGTTTATCCTTTTTAATCTAAATTCGTATACTGGTTGTTTCAAAATTCCAGAACAAAAGTAAAAAACAATTGAAAAGAAACAATGTACTATTCGTCGAAGAAGCTTGTGCTTAGAAGATTAATATTCCCGAACTAATGGATTGCGTCGCGTGAAAACTAGTAGTTTAAAATATCGACATTAGAGAGCAAGGGTCCTGCTTCATATAGTAACGCGGATGTTTTTATATGCCTATAACTTATATAATGCAAAATCAGAATCATGCCAAAATCACCGTATGATGTCTGGGTTGTGAGGCTGTCTCAAATCATGTGTTTATAGAAGAAATCCTCGATGGTCACGCTAAGAACATGCCCCTATAATGCATTTTGAAAAAATAGCTATTATTTCACAATTATCATCTGCCTTTGTTCTGTTTCCAGATGCGCCTTATACCACTAAGATTCTCAATTCTCTCTCGCTCTTTTTTTTTTTTGACGATTAAAGAAAATATTAATCCTCTTTAATAAAAAGCTATGTGTTGCTGATGACTGGGTTTTTTGCCAATCGTTGCCACAGATTAATCTCGGAAAATTAAACATTTGAAGTAAATGAAAAAATTAATAGCTCGAAAAGTATCTATCAGAAAATTGTTAGACAAACTGCTTTAGAAAGGTAAAAAATTGTATTTTTCTTGATATTAATTTCAAATCTAATGATTATGCCGTTTTTCAAATATTGAATTTCAAAAATTACCAAACTTCACAATGGAGTATCGTAGCGAAACCTTCACGCGTAAGAAGGTAATGATATACTGGCTATAGCACGAGACAAATTATAGTAACCTTCTTATTCTGTTAAAATATATAACTGAATATATATATATATATATATATATATATATATATATGTATACACACTAAAAAGAAATAGCGCATCTAGTATTTGTCGAGAATTGAATAAAAACCATGCACTCGTGACATAATTCAGTTAGATATTTTATATCAGTTATATATTTTAAATAAAAAAATAGTTTTCAGCGACGTTCTGTAACTAGTAAGAGAATATTTTTCTACAAACAAAAAGTCTTTCCGACAGTTAGAACTTTTTTGTTTCGGATTTCACTTTCGCTTTGACATTTGAAACACCTTGTACTATTACGTTCTTGTTAGATGACAATAACGGAACAAAATTACAGAGAGATATTAAAATAATCGGTCACGTGTGAGTATGACCGCGACCTACGTTATACACGGCCGGTGCATGACGTTTAAAACGTCACATGGAGTGGATCATTTTTATAAGGCGATTGGTGCAAAACGGGGTTTTGCCCTGTATAAAAATGATCCACTGCATGTGACGTTTTAAACGTCATGCATCGGCCATGTATAACGTAGGTCACGGTATAACTCGCGCGCAAAGGGTTCCGTACATTAAATGTGTATACACAATTCCGGTTTGAGGACCTAAACAAAAACAGCCATAAAAACTAAAACCATAAACTAAAGCCATAAATTATAGACATAATCTGCACTAAAAACATTTGAAAAAAAAAACGGAAACTGAAACTGCTTTGTAAAAAAACAATGAAAATTAATTTTGACTAGATGGTACCCTTCAAAACTTGACGGAAAAAATTACAATAACAATATTAGTAAAATAATCTTCTTTAATACATAAATAGGGGTGCTTATGAAACAATCTTTCAAATATTTTATTTAAAAAAAAATTCCCCCAGTGATATACGTTATTATTTCCGATGCATACTCCAAACAAACAATCCGTAAACAAAATGGAAATCAGTTTGACATTACCGCCCTATTCCTCACGGCAAGAAAGAAAATTTCCTGAACCTATATGAAGTATCATACAAATAGCATATCCCTACGTTCATCTCATATTCAGTCAATAAAAGAACATATCAAATAAGGCAAACATGCCCCCCCCTTGTGATAATGCAACCGAATGAGCTCCTATGCGCATGTGCATTGCATCTCCCCAAACGCACCGTCGAAATTCGACGTTAAAAAAAAGTTTTAAAATATTTTTAAAGTGTCTTCTTTAATCATTGTTCGTTTCAAATCCATATCTTCTGAAACGCATCCATTGTTTTAAGCTAATCAATTTTTATGTAAAGATGAAGAATTTTTTTTACAATAATAAATCAATCTGCAGATAAAGGAGATTTTTAATGTTTTCAAGTGTAATTTATTTGTATGGTTTCTTCATTCCTTTACATAATCAGGATGATAATTCCTTTTCCATAATTAAGAGAAATAATATAAATAAATAAATATCCAAGATTATTTTTGATTCTGTTTTCATTAATATATTGTAAATTTTATTGTTAAAAGTTACTGATAAATGATACTTTAGTAAATGGGGCTTTTCTTAATTATTTCTTTTATTATTATTATTTTTCTTTTTTTGAGATTTAATGGCAACATTCTTCCGTTTGTTTATTGGGCGCTACAGTTTGGCGAATTATTTGAGGTACTTTTCGGTTAGCAGGGCGCCAATGAAGTATATATATATATATATATATATATATATATATATATATATATATATATATATATATATATATAGTATATACATACATATATACAAATATATATAATGTATATAGTTTTGTTTTTCTAGTATTGAATTTATGTGGTTTATAGATTTTGGCTGGCTTTTGTGATAATGATTCTGCAAGTAATTTTCCATTGGAGTTGATTATTATGTATATACCAGGTGTCCCAAAAATGACTGATGGATTTTAAAATTCAATAACTTGCAAACGGTGACAGATATTAAAAAAATTCTTGCAGGAGGGTTATGTATGATGTCGGGAGTTTTTTTACTGTGATTCTTGATTTTAGTTCGAATTTCAAAAAATAGATGGCGCTGATAGCGGTTGGCGCTGATAGCGGTTGGCGCTCATTCGAGGCCGAAACTGACGTCACTCAGCATTGATGCGAAGAAAGGAGATTAAGGCTATGGAGTGGGTCTCATTCGCCAGTACAATCTTGCTCTTTGCCCCGATTCTGAACTCATTCGATATGATTTCAATGGAATGCGTTGTTGCCATGGAAACAACAAATTCTTCGATAGTAGAATACAGCGTTCAGATCAAGGCATAAATTTAACAAGCAGTATTCGAGCTGCAGGCGATTTTATATTTATGAAGTTTTATTTTCCCGGTTTAATTACTTTTTATAGCCTGATTTAAAGAATATTTTATTCATCGTATTTTAAAACTACTAGGTGAAATAAACCATTTTCAATAAATAGTGTACACTCTTTTAAAAGTACTCACTAGCTGATTGCATAGCAAAATAACGAATGAAGATGTGACGGATTTGATTTATGTGCAGCTCTCACATACCTGCATTGCCGTCATTTCGCGAAACTAAGTTTTCATATTGGTTAGATAAAATTCCTATAAACAGTCATAAATGTAAAATCGCCTGCAAACTCGAATACTGCTTGTTAAATTCATGCCCTGATCTAAACGCTGTATTTATCGAAGAATTTGTTGTTTCCATGGCAACAACTCATTCCATTGAAATCATATCGAATGCGTTCAGAATCGGCGCCTAAGAGCAAGATTGTACTGGAGAATGAGACCCACTCCATAGCCTTAATCTCCTTTCTTCGCATCAATGCTGAGTGACGTCAATTTCGGCCTTGAATGAGCGCCAACTGCTGTCAGCGCCATCTATTGTTTGAAATTCGAACTAAAATCAAGAATCACAGTAAAAAAACTCCCGACATGATACATAACCCTCCTGCAAGAATTTTTTTAATATCTGTCAGCGTTTGCTAGTTATTGAATTTTTAAATCCATCAGTCATTTTTGGGACACCCGGTATATATATATATATATATATATATATATATGTTATATAAAAATTTATTTCCTTCGTATTTTCATAATCATATAATCTCATATAATCTCATTCTTCATATAATCATTTTATTCGCATTAATCTTTTAAAATTAATCTAACTTCTTTCATAGTCAGTATTTCCTTAATTCTTAATAATATCTATTCCTATTTAAAGTCCTTTTAAAAGTAAATATCCGTATATTAATAATTATTTTATTCCAAATCTTAATCTAAAATTTAAGATCATTCGTAACTTTTATCAGTTCCCCAATCTATAAAATTCTGAGACGCGTTCTCATTTCGAATGTTTTTAAAGTCATTTTCTTTTTATTATTATTTTTATTATTGCTCTGATTCTTTCGCGCGCTTGGGATTTTAACTTCTAAATTGGTCCGCACCAAAGTAAGGGATTCTTTAATGTTTTAGCTTCGCCCTCTAGCCTCATTCGTTGGGCTGGAGCTAGCTTCTCACTCATTGGGTTGTGCGCTCGTGACGTAATTCTGTGTATGTTTCCGCGGAGAGATCAAAACTCGCCTGCACCGGTCGGAACGAGGGATTTTTGACGTTTTCGGAAGCTAAACAAATATGTGTCTGGTATTTGTATGACCGTAGAATATTCATCTGGCCCAGGAACATCTTAATTCAATGAAGTGAAGCAACGTTAGCCCGAGGGCTATAAGTTTTCGACCTTTTGGGAATTGTTCTGTGTTGTTCGTCTTCTAATAAAATTATTCGTCTGGAGATTGGCTGGATTTATTGGAAAACTTTGGTGGAATCATTTCATTGCCTTCTACTTCGCCATACTTGCTAATATCGACTGCAACTTGCTATATCGTTGAAGGAATGCCATCTTTTCATCGAATATTATATCTCAACCTCGTCAAAATGCTACACACACACATATATATATATATATATATATATATATATATATATATATTACTGGCGCCTGCTAACCGAAAAGTACCTAATTTGCATATACACTGCTCAAAACAATTAAAGGATATTGCAGTTTTAGGTGGATTTTGTATCTGGGAAACTTTTTAGCTGATTGATACATGGTCGACAGACATAGTAGGTTATATGAGAATAAATTACACATGTTTGGCAGAAAAAAATGCATTTTATTGCGCATTTGTGTACAAAAGGAAAAAAACACAATTTGTGCATATGAGAAAAAAAGAATAAGAAAAGGTGTTTTCTTCAAAGAAAATCATTTTCAGTAGGGGGTATGGTTTCCACGGGCGGCCAGCAACGTTGAACACCTTTGAGGCATGGACTCAATGAGGCTATTAATGACAAGTTGGGGTATTCTGCCCCACTCTTCCAGAAGAGCTCTTTCCAGTTCTTGGAGAGTTTGTGGGGGTTGTTGGCGGCCAGAAACTCGTCTTCCTAGAGCGTCCCAAACGTGCTCGATTGGATTCATGTCTGGAGAACACGCTGGCCATTCCATTCGAACGATTCCTTCCTCGAAAAGGAAATCCTCCACCAGGTTTGCACGATGTGGCCTGTAGTTATCGTCCATTAAAATGAAGTTATCTCCGATTGCTGCAGCGTAAGGGACTACAATAGGTCTGAGGATCTCATCCCTATATCGGCGACCAGTCAGAGCTCCATCTCGAATGATGTAGAGGTCAGTGCGCCCGTCAATGGAGATGCCACCATACACCAACACTCCTCCACCACCAAATCTGACACTTTCGTGCACGAACGCAGGATTATTCCTACTGCCACGGTCCCTCCAGATGAAAATACGCCTATTATCCGGATGCACAGAAAACGGGACTCGTCAGAAAACAGAATATTGCTCCATTCATTTCTCCTCCAGTTGACATGCTCGGTTGCCCACTCCCTGCGGTCGCGACGATGCCTTGATGTTAATCTAACACATACCATCGGTCGGCGAGCATACAGACCTACAGCATGGAGCCGGTTTCGGACAGTCTGATTTGAAATCGTGGTGCCTGTAGCCGAGCGAAGGTGTTGTTGGAGAAGAGTAGCGTTCATGTTTCGGTGTATCCGAGCTGTTAACGCTAAATACCGATCTTCATTAGGCGTTGTTGCCCGTCTACGACCTTGCCCTGGTCTTCGGCCTGCACATCCACTCTCCAAAAAACGGTTCCAGATCCTGGAAATGACACTTTGTGACACTCCAATGGCTTGCGCTACTTCGGCTTGAGTTTGGCCCCCTTCTAACCTACCAACCTTTCTCCAAGCTTCTGAATCTGTCAAATGACTTCGCTGAGACATCGTACTCATCGAAACAAAGCAATCACTGAATGCCGATCATCCTTGTCTTCATTCTCTTTTATCCAGTTGAAAGTCAAATTTCATTCGCTGCCGCTGAAGCGATGTTTTTGACGTCGAACTCAAAATTTGCATACTCCACAGTTTGAAAACCAGAAAAATTTGCATTTGTGATTCTCTTCTTCTATTTTCGGCAAAAAAAAATTCGTTTATATCTTTATTTTATATAAAACTTCAAATATCCTTTAATTGTTTTGAGCAGTGTAGTTTTTTTTTTAATGGGACGACGGGATAATGCACGGAATTTCGACGGGATAATGAATATTTTTGATGGCACCAGAATATTTTTCTGCATTTTATAGTTATATTAAGAAATACATATTTTTATGATTTGCTGAATCACTTATTTGTTTACTTTTTCATGCATTATATTATTGAAGGTTGTTAGTTCTCTTATTATATGTTGTTAGTTCTCGTTTAAATATACCCTACTTATATAAAAAAAAACGTGTGTTCTCTGTGGTGTTTCGCATAAACGTTGTAAAATTCAGGTTATTAGACTTTATCCAACTTTGCTGTTTAACAGTTGATGAAGCAGCCATTTTCGGCGACTTTTTTGTTACCTGTAAAATGTTTGTTTTTGGTATAGCCCGAACCATGGCCGACTATAATATATACGGCCAGCTCATTTCGCCAAAAACCGCCGAAAATGTGAAGCCGGATTCACTCAGGGCTACACTACATACCGGGCTTGCTCATTCATTATGATGACGTCACAAAAGGTGGCTGACTAGGAGGAAAGACACACAGCGATTGGCACAAAACGATGGACGCGTTGCTTTGGACCAATCGCTGGTCGCGGTTAGCCACCATTTGTGACGTTTTGAGAGTGAATGAGCAAGCCCGGTATCTAGTGTTGCCTTGATTCACTTCAAACCCTGAACCATTTCATTGGACCACGTGGTCTTTGTTTACATTTAAACCCTGCCCAGATAACGGCTTTTATTTCGATCATTATCGAAGTTTGAGATACATTAATCGTATTTTCAAATAAACGAATTAAATAGTTATACCATTCAATTATCACTATTTATAAACATATTTTTGTTAATATTGTTGCATTTTATAGCTACTAACAAATGTGAATTTTTTAGGTTTGCTAGATTCTTATTTGTTTATAATTGCATGCGATACTTTAACACTATTTCTACCGTTGTGAAATGTCACCTTTTTAAAGTTTTTATTTGTGTTTATTTTGCTTGTAGTTTTTGAAAAATCTTTAAAAAAAGGGGGCTGTTCAATGTATTAAAAATTATTTGTAATTGTTCCAATGAAAAATCATAAATCGAAATCTTTTAAAATGTGCCATTTGACACCGGTAGTGTGTGAGATTATTTTGCAGTATAAAAATTAAAACACACCTCAAACATTTGTTTTTCTGTAAGAAAAATATCTAAAAAAAAAAAATCATCAGGAACATTATGCAAATTCTGAGTCTCAAACTGTTACGGAGCTACACGAATACATTTTAAAGCAATAGTTTGCTGTTTTAAGCAGATCATTCTACAATGTTCTTAAAATAAGTAATAATAAAATTGATTGTATTTTGGTATTAATATTTCTTTCTATGTTTTAAAAAAAATTTATAGATATTGGTTTTGCCTATAATTAAACCAGATTGTTCTTCAGAAAAATAATTATTACGCAAAATTACGATAATATATTAAGAATTTAACCCATAAAAATGTTATCATTTATTCGTAAATATTGTATGTTATTAAAAGCTTAAAACTAATAATAAATTTTAAATTAAAATAATGCACAAAACTTAAAAAAATTATTAAATTTGGGTGACATGATTTTATAGAATCTTCTCACTATTATTGTATACAGTTTATATAAATAAATTTTTTTAATGTAAGGTCTGAACATTTTATGAATAAACTGTTCTCTAACTTTTTTGTTTGACAGATAAACTTTTCCCCTGTATTTTTCAGCATTTCCATAAAAATATATGTCTATAAAATATATATGTAAAATATTTATTTTCTTTCAGGTTTTAGATTTTAATAAAATTTAGGTTTCAATGTAGAAAAAAAGATATTTGCGGCTTTTTGGTTAATTACAGCCAATAACTTTTAGCCAAATAAAAATAGCATTAGCCAAGAAAAAACTTATTTATACAAAATTTCTGTAACGTGAGTATTATTTTTAATTATGCAATATACAGACAATACATCACTCTGAAAAATTGACCCTTCAAGATTTGACCCTACAGTACATATCAATTTTTTTAAGTGAAATTTTTTTTGAATTTCGCCTTCCAAATTAACCATCATTAAGTTACTTAAATTCTTGATTATCAGTAGGGATGTAATGAATAGTGATTTGGCCGAATACCGAATATTCGGCCAAGTTTTAGGCCGAATACTGACTTTTAAAAAAATATTTTAACTGTTTATTTATTTATTTTTTTCAATTTTAAAATCAAAAAGTAAGTACTAATTGAAATTAATTTTTTGTTTGAATGTTCAAAAATCATAACAGCTGAATGTATGCAAGCACAGTATATAGTGAACGTTTTTTTTCTGAAGCTGGTAATATATATGAAACCAAACGAAACAGACTTCTTCCTGAAAATGCTGAAAAGTTATTATTTTTGCATCACAATTTCAGGCTTTACAGTGCAAGTGATAAATAATTTTGTTACCCCTGTATGTTATTTTGAAGTAACTCATTAAATGTTTTTTCAGTATAGGTAATAGTTTTTTTCTTTTCAATGTATCAAGGTCATTAGTTCGTTTAATCAACATCTAATGTTTAATTTTTAATTAGTAAAGTACTTATATAGTCATATATTTATTCTAATTTTTTTATTTAAAAGTAAAAGTAAAGACTAAAAAATTGATTTAATTTGTGAAAGATTAAGGATTTTTACAAGACAGTAAAATATTTGTTTTTAATATTTATGAATTTTATTGTTTAAGAAACTTATCATCATTATAAATCAGATTAAAAAAATAGATATAAAGTTAATATTTTTAAATTCACTGATGAGAGATAGAGAGAGATTTAAACTTTAAATGCAGTATACATTTTGCATTTTAATGTAAAAGAAATTAATGTTGCAATACTTACTTAAATTCACATGATGCCTAAATATGCAGCAAGAAAAGTATTTTTATTTATGTAATATCATTATATACAGTTATTTATAAGTTGTCATAAAGCTTTAAAATTGAGTAAGTTAGGATTTCTTTTTCTTATAATAATTAATGTATTTAGATATAATTCTTTAATATTGTTTGTTAAAAATATTTAAAATCACATTTTGTTTTGATTTTCTGGAACTTATTTAACCAAGTATCTTAGAGTATTCGGCAAAATATCTAATTATATTCGGCTACAGGTATTCGGTCATGCCGAATATTCAGCAAAAGGGCCGAATATTCGTTATATCCCTAATTATCAGTCTATTTCTCAACTCAGTTTTTGTTATATTCTTAAGACTGAATTTTGCACATTGAGCTTCATATTTGGGCAACCACTTTTTAGAAGATGTTCTAAATATTTTAAGGCGAACTAAGCCTCTTTTGAAGTAATTATAACCGAGTATCTGTTGCGCATTTCGAAAAAAACAATCTGATCTGAACGAAATCCGAAAAGCATATATGTTATGCATGTAGCACATCGTTCATCCAAAATAGCATGCATCTTATCTTGCACATATGTAATCTCCGATTTTTGCTGTGTCATATGCTGGAGTTGTGTCTGAAGCAAATGATGTCATGCTATTTGAAGATGTTCGCACAAAGAGAACAGGACAAATTATGAAGTGAATTGCTGGCACAGATTCAGTGTGAGATTTTTTTTTTTATGAAATGCAGAACAGCAAATTGAGAACGATTAGCACATTTTTTTGGCTGTTACTATTTGGCAAATCCACTAAATGCTTTGTGGGCAAAAATCACTTTCAGTTAGTTTTTTGGCAATTTGGCTAGTACCAAATTAAACCATAAAATTTAATGATTCCTGACATTCAGGGATGAATTTGACTGTAGGATTATGGAGAAAGATCGAATACTATAAGGCTTGTTACAGATGTTATATTAGCAGACTTGTATAAAACCAAAAACTTTCTGTGCACATAAATATTGAGTCAAAAACTTTCTGCAAATTATTTTAATGTTTAATCAAATTACGTGTTATTTTGATGATATAAATTAAAAACAGCAGTTTAAAATAATTACCATTTAAAATTAATTAATATTAATGAAAGAATAATTATTTTGGTTAAAAATAATAATAAAGCTAAAAATCCATGATAGGAAGAGCTGAATTCTTATCAATTATTTTGTCAATGCATTTAGAAACAAAAAGGCGGAAAATTTTCCGTGCACTGCGTGCGTCTATATTACACAACTCTGGTTACTAGCATGGGCCCAGTAGCAGAAAATTCTCCATGTGTCTGCGATGAATATTTCAGGGGCAGAAAATATTCTGCAGGTAAATTATGTTACAATTCAAGTTATGTATATCAATAATTGATATCAACTAAAGTATTACTGCTATGTGCAATTTTTTAACTCTGTAAAATTTTTATTTCAAAATTTGTTGGATAAAATTGTGCTTACATGAACTGCAAATTTTTTTCTCTTACTTAAAATATTTTAAATGTCCTAGCAAACAATAATGATATTGAACAAGATCAGAAGGCCATGAATTAATGCATATCAGTAGTGTTTCCCCCAAAATAAAAAAAAGCAGGGTGCGCCTTCAAAAAAGGGGCACTTCAGCATAGAAGTGAATGTTCTTTCTCGAGAGATACAAACAAAAATTTTTATATTTTTTTTCTGGACCTATTGACGAATTTTGAGATTTTTTTTCTTGCAACTAATTAACGAATTTCTCGATATTTTTGAGCAACATATTGACTAATTTCGCAACTTTTTTCTATGACAGACTGAAGAGTTTCACGATTTTTTTCCATAACCGACTGATGAATTTTGTGATTTTTTTCCTGTGATCGATTGGCGAAATTCGTGACATTTTCCTAATACTGATTGGCAAATTTTATGTTTTTTCCCCAGACAAATAAGCGAATTTACAAATTTCCCCCCCGTGTTTTGCCGGCGACACTTGCAGTTTTTTTTTTTTTTTTTTTGTATTTTTTTACTGAAAAAATGTTTTTTTTTTTTTTTTTTTTTTAATGTGAGCAATTGACGCATTTCGCAATATTTTCCGAAATAAAATCCAAAAGAAATTCCATGGAAAAAAAATCTGCAGTAAGGGAAAAAAATCTGCGACATCTATTGCTCGTCTCGAACTTTCTGCTACCGGGAGCATGGGAAGGTTTTAAAGAATTTTTTTTTTAAACACTATGGAAATGGAAATTGTAATGTAATTGATGCATAATTTTTCATGGTGATTTTCACATTATGTTTTAGCGACACCTTGAGAAAATTAGAGTTTTTTTTTCGTGACCAATTGATGAAATTCGCCATTTTTTTTCCTTTGCAACGAATGTCTTTTCTGGGACTATTCAATGAAATTAGTTTCTTTTTGCTGCAACCGATTAATTAAACTTGTGATTTTTTTTTTTTTTTTTTTTTTTTAGTAACTACTTAATGAGATTTGCTTTTTTAAATTCATGAGCAATTGATGAAATTCATGGTTTTATTTCCTGATTGTTTGGGGAAAGTAGAGATTGTTTTTACCATGACTACTTGACAAAATTTTTGTTGTTTTTTGCTTTCTGTGACAGATGGATGAAATCTACAATTTTTTCTGCAATTTGTTATTGAGATTTGCATTTTTTTTTGCAACTGATCAATGAAATTTGTCCTTTTTTTCTTTTCTTGACCATTTGACAAAATGTGTATTTTCTTTTGAGACCGATTTGGGAAATTCATGGTTTTGTTTTGTGAGTGATTGATAAAATTTGTAGATTTATTCAGCAAGCAATCGCTGAAATTTGCAAGATTTTTTCATGAAGAACTAATAGAGGAAATTCCCATTTTCTTTTCATTCTGAACGATTGATGAATTAATTTTGCAGAAGTCAAAAATAATAAAAATTCAAAGAATTCCATTAATTTGTGGAAAATTTATCTGCCTATATATGGTGTCTACCTGTAAGAACATATCCAAATAATTTTAGAGTTACAAATTTATCGAGTCGGACCCAAAATTGTTCTCTTCTTGGCACTATTTGCAGTATGGTGTTACTGCTGAGTTCATTCATGGCGCATATTGACAGGATATTGCAGTTTTTTTTTTTTTTTTTTTTTTTTTTTAAAGAAAAAAAAACTGAAGATTTCAATGAATGTGGAAATGTGGTATTTCTGTTTAATCATACTTTTAAATTATGGACAGCAGAAAAAAAAAGTAATAACTGTAGAAGAATCGTGGAATCCTTAAAAAATAAAAATTATAAAGGGGAAATTTGCTGTTCGACAGAGGAAGGTCATCCATGTAAACACACAACAATTTTAACATTGAAAGTTATTGGCCAAAGCAACAAATTTAGCTGCCACATGGTGACTGGTGGCCATGAATCTGCACCTATACCATACATATACAGTGTAAGCAGGGGGTCGGAAGTAGCGAAACTACAATAGTCGCTACTTTTTACAGTAGTTTGTAGTATAGCATGCTACATTTTGAACAATGTAGTGTAGCGAATAGTGCGATACAAAAACTCAGTAGTTTGTAGCGAGAAACGATGCTACTTTTAACTCTACTTCAGGAAAAAACAGTGCCATTCTGCAAATCACGTGGTCGAAACTTGCTTCTTTTGTGCAGAATTTGTTCTGCTCAACAATTTCTGAATCACATTGGCAAATCTCAGCTGCAGTGTATAGCAATGCATCGCCTGAATTCATAGATTTTTTCCATTGACACTTGCTGCTGAAATCAAGTACTAACCCACCAAAAGAATTATTTTTCTTATTGGCAACACTTGTCTATTTACTCGTTATTAGCCCCAAAGCAGAATATTTTGCAATGTTCTACAACAAACCTTCAGCTGATCAAAAATGTTCTGCAGGAGTAAAAAAAAAAAATACAGGGAGATGTTCTTGTATATATAGGAGTGCAATTCCATCTGATATAGAATGCAAAAGACATTTTGCATTTAGTTCATTCCCCCTCCCCCCCCTTCAAAATTGAAAAAAAAAATTATAAAACATTTCACTTGAAATGTTCAAGAATGTAAAATACATGAAGAACATTTCACTTGAAATGTTCTGCAACGTATGTTGCACTTTTAAGCATATTCTGCTTTGGAGGTTATTAGGTCTTGATGTTTTAACGCTGGGTTTCTTATTATGCTGAATTGCCTTTTTTTACAAATTTATTTATTGTTTGCATTTAGGGTTATCTTTCTGTAATTTTCTAGATTATAATATCTTTCCTAATTTTGCTACGAAATTTGTTAAGTGTGTATAAACTAACGTTTTTGAGACAAACACAAAACATTTTCTTGTATGGTATCTTTCTTAATTTTTTTTATGTCGTCGGCTATGTCGCATTTATTTGATTGTATCCCAGCAGATGAGATATAATGAAGGGTCATTTTATTATTTAATCTGTGTCTTCAGTTTCTAATGTAAATTGAACACTTTGACAAAATTTGAAAGTAGCGAAATAGTGACTACTTTTGAAAAGTTTTTTGTAGTTGCTACTTTTTAAAACAAGTAGTTGTAGTTAACTACATTTTCAACAAAGTAGTTGTGGTTGTAGTTTGCTACAATTAGAAGTAGTTTTTCTGACCCCTGAGTGCAAGGAAAGTATTGTAATCACGATACAAACCAATTATACAAATAATGGTGTATTTTTTAGGTGCACTGATTCAAGTTTACAGTTATTATTACAATGATTCTATATATATATAGGTGGGTACAGGCATATTTATTAAAATTTCCTTGTGATTTTAGGTCCTTAGACTTCACCTTTGTAACATTATGACTAAAGTTTTTATTTATTTCTGTATTACTATTTGAATCTACAGTAAAGCATTTGCAAAGTCGAGTGGAGTCACTCCAAATTTTTTTAGATGCTAGTATATGTATGTTCATGTATTTAAATAATTTTGATTGTGTTATGTATCTTTCTTATTTTTGCTGAGAAATGCAGAAAAAAATAAAATAAAATTAGTTAATTTATTTGAATTCTAGAAATATTAAAATTAGTTAAAACCCTTTCTTGTTATATTCAGACCATGTACTTTATTTACTTATTAAAGGTAGCTCATTAATTTTAGAATTATGCTCGTCTAATAAGTAACACACTTCAAATTGAGGTAAAGGTCTGCACGGGCCCATACTCGGCCCAGCAAAGTGAAGGCGAATTTTCAAACAGGCCAGGCCAGCAGAATTAGGACAATTTTTTCAACAGGCTGGGCCAATAAACAAAATAAATGGACCAGGCTGGCAAAAGAATTGAACAGTCCTGTTGGGCTCATAGAAAATTTGTTGGGTCTACCAGCCCCATATAAAGATTTAAATGAAGACGATAAAACGTAAGCCATTTTCAATGACTATGACTTTTATGAGAATAAGAATAAATGTTTGTCACGAGCCAATACTAGTTTGATAACATCAACACAGAAAAGTAACATGTCCAGCGTCGAGATTGGCATCGGACACGGACAGTTACATGATGTCTTAGCCCATGCTTAATTTTTTTTCAGCAGACTCGTTCCGGGCCGAGATCAGGCTTGCATTTTTTTTTCTACGTAGTCAAGCCGAACTGGACATAATTGTTCTCAGGAAGGGCAGGCAATGGGTTTTGTAAAAATATTAATAGCGATAATGAACAACATAATCTTTGGAAATATATCTTAAGGTGGTTCTCAGATTCACTGCTCAACAATGTGAAACTTTGACACATTTTCTGGCTAATTTTTAACTGTAAAGGCATAAAATTGACAGGTGACTATTCGATGGATTTGGAATGGAATAGCAATTTCCGTTGTTGATAAATAAATTACTTATCGAGATATAAGAGATTCTTGTTTAGATGTTTCTCCTTTTCCTGTGCTATTGCTTTTGAAAATTTGATTCAAAAAGCTAACTTTGACAGTATTTTCTCAAAGATATATTGCCTTTATCAAAACATCGGTACTGCCATTCAATTACATAGTTTCTGAATAAGAACACCTGCCAATCTTATGCGTTTCCGAAAAGAAATGAATTGAGAAATGTGTCAGAAAGTAGTTCCTTTGGATTAGATAAAAGCCTTTTTAAATGACAGAGAAACATTTTCACAAATTTCCTTTTTATTATATAGTTCCCAAAGTTATGATGTTTTTAACCCTTCTTTTTTTCTTTTATTCTAAACTACATTAATTTTTTAATGAATCCTTATGTAAAAGAGTCTATTTTTAAAGAGTTTGTTTACAACTTTTTATTCAAAATTTCACTGTCTGAATATGAATGGTGATTTAATCAATAGTTTGAAATAGCTGTTTTTATCGACTGTTGTGAGGTTTTGAAATATCCAAATAATAATGCTTCCAAACATTTTTCAGTTCAAAAATATATTTACACATGAATATAAAAACAGACAAAAAACTTCAAAATAATTAAATTATTAAATTCGAAAAGTATTTAATGATAAAAATTAAATCATATTTGAGGCTGTGTTCTCAAATTCAAGCTGGCTACTTTCTGACACAATTTTTATTTCGTTTTTGTTTGCATATGTGCCACATTTGCAAATACTCTTTTTAGGAAACAATGTAATATAATTATTTTTTCCGTTTTTCAGTAAAAGCAGAAGGTTTTTCATAAAATGTTGTCAAAGTATGTGTTGTATGTATGTAAACTTCCGCAGGTAGTGACAACTTTACTTAACCAATTATGCAAGGTGATTTTCAAATGTGTTGTTGATTTTACTTAATCGTTAAGAAAAACAGCCGTAAGTTGCCACGACAAAGGTGGATGTAGCTTTGGGAACTGAAAAATACCCCCGTCAAAAGAAAGTAATGGTGGCACCCGATTACAGAAGACTGCTGTTTGGTCATAGTAATATCTTTTAATCTTATGAAGTCAATTAATCTTTTTAAAACATAGGCACGTTCCTTTTGTTACGATTCTACATTTTAAGGGGACTCACTACCCTTGATTCTGCAAAAAATGATGAAAATATCAATTTTCTAATTTTTTGCTTAAATTATAATTTATTACCCCTAGTACATTCTCATGAAGTTTTGTAAAGATCCGAGTATTATAAATACAGTTTAAAGCTATTTTATTACATCGCTTTAAATGCCACAATCCACTTCATTTAAAAGTGATTTTCCTCAGTTCTTGTTTTTATGACGAATAGGCATGTTCAAAGGGATAAAACTTTTATCTATATTGTTCAATTGACTCGATTTTTTTTAGGTTGTTCCTTATGGTATGTTTGATAAAACTAAGTATCGTATTTACAAGAAAGTAAAACTTTTTTTTTTTCACACATAAAAATGTAAAATAAATTCAGTTTTTTACTGTAATTTTACACGTACATGGACATTTAATTTTTTTTCTACCAAACTAATTAACATAGGATAAATCAGATACTTAAAATTATACAGCACACTTCTACAAATAGTTTTAAAAAAATTAACTGAAAATGTTCAAAATTGTACGAGAAGATACATTTTAAAAATTACTTAAATTATTTATGTTATTAATTCACTTAATATAGTCAAGCATAGTTTTTGTAAGTATTCTTAACAAAGACTAAGCAGAGAGAGTAAACAGAAAGTATTTTTTTTTTTAAATTGAAGAACATGTGAACTAAGAAATACGTATATAGAAATATTTTTATTAAAAAGAAATTGCTGGAACAATTTAATATGAAATAGTTGTTAAGTTACATTGTTAATTCATTTAACAATTTCAAGCATAGAGTTTTAATAAGTGATTTTAACAAAAAGTAAATAGAAAGAGAAAGGAGGAATAAAATGGTTTCTATAACAAAATTTCAATTAAATACATTACTGGAGAGAACATTGCAAGTTCACAAAATACCTTTCTAACATTTATTAAAATTAATAGATTTATATATTAAAGATTAATTTATAATAGTAATTCATAATGTAAAAAAAATACTATGCTCTTTTCTCTAAAAGATTTAATCTCTTATTTTAGTAAGTACCATCAATGTAAAAATTATTCTCACATACACATAATCCACTATTTGCAAATCAATGCTTTAGATATTTTATTTTAAATAGCTTTACAAAAGAAATAATTCATATAGTAGTGTTTTTACTAAAATAAATGTTTGAAACAATTTTTATTCATTAATGTAATTCAAGAAATTTATATAATTCTTTAAATTATTTATGTCATAATTCATTTAACATAGTCAAACATAATTTTAACTAACGATAAGCAGAGAGAGAATAAACAGAGTATTTTTAAAATAGACTTGATGAACATATAAACCTGTGGTACTCACTAAATGCCCTACAAGTTGGATGCATAATTATATGCATACATATTATATTCTGCAAAAAGTATTTGTTAAGAACCTTGCAATCTTTAAAAATATTTGAAACAATAAGAATAAACAAGGTTTCTTGAACAAAATTTTCAATTAAAATTCTATTACTGGTGAAAACATTGCAAGTTTAAAAAATACCTTTGATAACATTGGTTAAATATCACATATTAAAGATTAATACAGTAGACTCCCTCAAATCTGCATAGCTTGGGACCAGCGGTTTTGCAGATTTTAGAATTTTGTGGATTTCTGGTCACTGTTTTGTGTAAATTTTTTAAACAGTAATTTTAATGCAACAATGCACTTGAAATCATAATGAATGCTTACAATAAAGTGAAATATTAAAACAATCAAGTTAAATAATAAAATAAAATACAGTGGAACTTCCCTTTAACGAAGTCCCTATTTAACGAAGTTTTCTACTTAACGAAATTTTCTGCAAAACCTTGACTTTGAACATTATTAACATGTAAATTAATTTCCATATTACGGAAAACTTATTCTATATAAAGAAGTTTATTTCACTTTCGTGCGTGTACAGATTCAAACGGAGAGGTTGCTGTTGCGATGGGTGCATGAATTTATTTCAGCGAACTGTATGAAAATGAACACATTTGAATCATTTAATCAAAACACACACATTTAATCACATTTTAATGAAAAAATAAAAGGTGCACAACTTTTTTTTTTTTTTTACTTCTCTTTGTTATGTGCTTTTTTTAATACTGTTCTAATTAAATTTTACTGATATACACATTGAAAAAAAAAAGTCTACCCGAATTAAAATATACTTTTCAAATATTTTCATTTTATGTGTGCTTTCTATTTCATGTGGGTTATGTGTATACAAGCTTCATAAATTTAAGTTGATTTTTATTTAACGAATTTTCATAACGAAGTGTTTAAGAGTAACGATGAGACTTCTTTAAATGGAAGTCACATTAACCACAATTACTTATTAAAATATGTAGCAAATGATTAAAAAAAATCATGACTTTTTCTCTTACATCTCAACTGTAAGTTTCACTGTTTACATGTGCAACAATATTCAGATTTTAGTCATTTGTGGATTTGAGGGAGTATTGTATATAACAGTAGTACATTATTACAGAAATAACCATCTTATTTATTTATATAACAGATTTTGTCTCTTAAAGAAATTTTAGTGAGTACCATTAATGAAAAAATTCTCACTGAAAATCTACACACACATAATCCACTATTTGATAAACCAATGCTTGAGATCTGTTGTTTTAAATAGCTTTAGAAAGGAAATACATATAGAAATATTTTTATTTAAAAGAAATGTTTGAAACAATTTTTATTCATTAAAAGAATTCAAAAAAATTATATAATACAAAATGAATTATAAGTCTCTATAGAAAAAAAGCAATAACTAATTTTATTTTCAGGAAGATGAACCAATTCAAAAGAGATACTCTTGATGGATCTATTAGATGTGGAATGACTGGCTTATTATAATCAGATAAAATACAAAACAGCTTCACATTCGTATTGAGGCTGTCTGCTACGATTCTGATGACCTTGAACCCAATTTCTTCAACATTCTTTAATACTTCATTTGTAAGTTCAGCTAATTCTTCACCAGTTGGAAGTGTTTACCTGTAGAGCTTTTCAGCTTCTTCATGTTTGTCATCCACTCATCATTGCTGGTAGTAACATTAGCATTTGTAGAAGAAGCCACGATATTAGACCACGCCACGCAGACCACAGAGACCTTCTTAAACCCTCTTATACCTGGACCTGACAGACCACGCAGACCTGATAGGCCTGATAAGCCATAGTGTAAACGCAGCATTATATTTTGTGCAGGTTCTGAATGCAGTTGTTCGCATTTGTCATATCATTTGAGACATTCGTCGTAAGGCCGAGAAAAATGACTCTGTTTCATCTGAATTTAATTTTCTTGTTAGTACATAGTGGAAACCAGATTGTAAAAGGAATTTAATGCATTCAACTGTTGATTCTGTAGTTATTTTAGCTGCTAAATATGTTTCTTTACTTATGAAGTGAACTGGGTTTTTGCAAGAATTTTTCCACTCTTCTAAATAATTTAAAAATGTGTCTTTAAGAAAATCTAGCCTCTCATCATTCACTGATGCAAAATGCATGACATCAGGATTTCTTGATGTGATATGATGGTACGTATTTCCAACATTTAGAATATTGAACCATTTTTGTACTGTCTCCAGGAATTCTATTGTAGCTGTTGTTTCAAGAAATATTGGTTTTCCGAATCTTTCAGCATTTTGTTTCAAATATTTCAGTACAGAAATCAAATCACTACTGAAAATTTTAAGGGCTCTTTTAACATTCAATTTTTCGAAGTTGGAGGGATAAACATGTTTGAAGGTCAAATTTCTAACAGGTTTTATAATTTTATTCTTTTGCATGTCATATAACACTTGTATGAATTCTGAACTGATAAGTTGCCCTTTGTTATACATATTTCTTGAAAAGAAGATATTTCTGAAATTTTTAACAATGTGACAGGGATCGAATGACAAAAATAAAACTCTTGATGGATCTATTGGATGTGGAATGACTGGCTTAGAAACATTATCTCCAGATAAAATGCAAAACAGCTTCACATTCGTATTGAGGCTGTCTGCTACGATTCTGATGACCTTGAACCCAATTTCTTCAACATTCTTCAATACTTCCTTTGGAAAAATAATATGCTACTGGCAACCTAAAATGTGTGAAGAGGCATGTAAATACGTAACAAAGAAGATGGTTAGCAACTTTTTTTTCAATTCCAAGCTCAGAAATATTTGATTTTGTTGTTATGAAGCCATTTAAATCATCGGATTGCTTATTGTGCATTATGCTAGGTTTTATACTCATTTCATCGATTATTAAGGATCCAAAGAATTCCACATCTTTCGCTAACTTTTTAGATTCCTGCACCAATCTTTGTTTAAAATAAGAGATGAAACAATAGCACCTGAGGTGGGGCCAACGTATCTTTTAAGTATTGATTTTGATGGAAGAGAAAACATATTTTTCTGTCATATGAAGTTGTATGCAGTTGCAGATCTACTGTGCAGCAAAATGGAGTATCTTATCGTGTTTTCAGACCAGTGATGTTTCTTTTTTCCAAAACATTGAAGCTGCTCGGTTAATATTTTACTGATATTACTTGTAGATGCTTCTAGCTTGTGGATATTATAGGTGTTTTAAGTCTTCGGAATTTCTGTAAAAGACATCTGTATTTTTTTTTTTTTGTTGCATACATAATACACTATTGGAAAGGTTAGTATTTATAGCTACAATTTTTGTGGACTTAATATAATCTTGCTGACTAGATACTGTTGATAATAAATTGAAATTTTCTAATTGTAAACTTGTACAAACTGGAGAAATTTGTTTAATGGCTTCAATTTCTTCATCTAGTTGTTGTCGTTTATGAGATAATTCTTGATAGTTTTAATTATATATCTTGCGCTTTCTGAATTTTAATTGCTTATTAGCAGGAATTTTTTTTTAAACTGTTGTCACAGCTGTTGGTAAAAGCATTTTAATTTTCGCATCTTGTTTGTAATCATTTTGTGTAAAATGCTGACTACATACATATATCCCGTCTACTCCTCTACACAGGATTGTATGAATTTTTCCTGCATACAAAAAATTATATATAAAGCATAAATATCTGTAATAATAAATAGTTGTATATTTATGAATAACAAAATGTATGTTCTTATGTAAATTTAAAAAAATACTGAAAAATTTTTACATTCTTAATTAAGTTTATAGCAAGGTTGCAATTAAGCATTTCACTACATAATTCGATACTCAGTCAATTTGCCAAGTTGCCCTGAATTAGATCAAATTTTGATTATGTACTAGATCAATAATGAGAAGTTATAAAAAATTGCTTTTTTGTTATTTTAAACATCATTTAAGGGGGAAAAAATACATATTCAAATGATTTGTAAAAATTGATCAAAATTCAGACATCAATATGTAAAATATTATCTAATAAATTCATATTTAATACTTTGGAAATTTTTCTATAGAAAATTTCACACGCCTTGCATTCATAATAATCAAATTTTAATTGCTTAATAGGCGTAAAGCCAACACAGTGAAAAAATACCCAAGCCGAGACTCGAACCTGGGTCATCAGTATAGCGCATTGACGTTCTACCAACTGAACCACTTGGGAACGATACTCAGCCTGGAACTTTCTCACTATATGTTGGCAAGGCTACAAACGCAGCACAAGATGGAATATTTTCCGTGAGCCACCAACCTGGGGCAAACACGAAAACAATGAATATCCAGCATCGATAATTGAATAAATTCCTATTTAATACTTTGGAAATTTTTTCATAGAAAATTTCACACGCCTTGCATTCATAATATTCAAATTTTAATTGCTTGATTATTGATGCTTGATATTGCTTGATTACTGCTTAAATTATTGATGCAAAAATACCAAGCATTCTACATTTTCAACAAAATAAATCTATTTATATAAAATCGAAATCTCTGTGTGTCCATCACAATCTGATTGGACTGTCACATTGATCACTTCAACAATGAGTAATTGTTGAAATGTACTAATAACAGGGTTACCACAATAACACCAAATAATGACAAACTTGGCAAAATATTGCCAGGTTTGGCGACAAAAATAAGTTGCCATATATGAAGCCAACTTGGCTATATCTGGCTAATTTGGTGAAATTCCTATTGAAACCCATTAATCTTTCATAATCGAGCTCACTGCAATTTAAGTTAAAACTCTGCACGTTTATGTTTTTTTTTTTTTCAAAATCTATGGGTCAGAATTTAAAGTGTAAAAATGAAAATATATGTTCTTACATCTTCATCCCGATGTTACAAGTAAAATAACTGCCACTAGATGGCGCTGTACTATCTGAGTTCCTAACTCTCTGATTTTAATGTGCTTTACATAGTTGGATACAGAAATTAAATTCTCGGTACTTTTCCAGTATATGGGACTTGGTGAAATAGTGAAAACTGCCTTGGCGAAGAAGGAAATTTGGCAACTTTTTTCACGGTGGTACAGTGCCTAGAAGTAAGTAGTGTGCTTATCGCCAATAGAACCGCAATAAAAAAAATGTCCCTAACAGGAGGAAAACCAGGTTCTCCGCGAGAGGGCGTCGAGTTCCCACCACCGTTATTAACGTTTGAAGTTTCATTTAGCAGGCTTGATCCTAATGTTAGTTTCAATGTAATTAACGCTGTATTTTCAAACAAACTATACGAATGTTTCTATTTCTATAATATTTTAAAGTAAACATACGTATATTATGCCTGTTTAATGATAAATCATTATGGATAAATCTGCAAATACTAAGAAAAGAAAAGCTGATCGAACATGGTCCGGGCTTAATTTCTAAGAAAAAAAGTGCCGGAGCCCTAATATTCTGTGGTACTAACACGCACCCCCCCCCCCCCACCGTCACTCCAGTCTGCCTATTTATATTTCATACATTATCTTCAAAATTTAAAACACTTTTTTTTTTAGCAAAATAAAAATAATTAAATACATCTATCTGCGTATACTTAGATATCAACTGTTCCATTTTTTTGTTATTACTACTTCCAAATAGAAACCTTTGCTTTACCTAATCTTAATGTTAATTAATCGTAGAATTCTGCGATTAAATAAGCTCAGGATTATGATTCGGAAATAGTGTTAACACAAAAAATTAATAGTTCGCAGCTATGCGGAATAGAAAAAAGACTATTTCTGTTTACTCGTTATTCTGATCAAAATAGCATTAAAATGATTTGAAATGGAAATAAATAAAATTTGAATTTAAGACAGATTGAGTTCAAGCCTCCCAAGACTGATATAAAAACCGAGCCCGTTTTATCTCAATCTCTTACGTGAGCGACACATTACCTCACTTATAAGTGTTTTGATACAAAAGCAGGCAAAAAATTGGGGATGGGAGGGAAAGGAAAGGGTAATTTAGAATTCGTTTTTCGGAAGCGTTATTGCACTAGGCTCCGGAGCGCGGTGTTTATGAGCTCCGGTGAATTCTGGCCAATATTTAAACATTTACTAAAAACAGAGAAGTACCGGAGCTGAGGTCTGGTGGGCTCCGGCGCAAATTAAGCCCTGAACATGCTTCGTTCCCGGATATACTAGTGGATATAAAAGCAACAAAACTAACATAACTCTATCCTCCCCCCCCCCAAAGACTAAAACTAATTTGAAAAATGGTTAAAAGTCATTCCTCGTGCCGACAAAGATCTGAACCAACATTCAGTTGTATGTGAATTAGAGTCCTGCACGGGTCGGGTACAACCCGACCCGAACCCGCAAATTTCATTTGAAGTCAACTAGCAACCCGACAAAAAATTTACTTCGATTTCCTTAATCTGAAAAAATATTGGACATTCTTTTGAAAAAGCGGGTCATCCCGAACCCGACCCGCAAGAGTAAAAACCCAACCCGAACCCGAAAAGTGAATGTCAACCGGACCCGCAGCAAAAAGTAGAAGTCAACCCGACCCGAACCTCAACAAAAAAAAAAGAGCGCCAACCCGACCCGAGGGACGGGTCGGGTGCGGGTAACCCGACCCGATGCAGGACTCTAATGTGAATCGCATTTTCATGAGCGATTTATTGTGAGAAATTACAAATACACTATTGAAGGGAAAGAAGATTTGCTCAATTATTTTTAATTTAGTATTTTAATTTTTCTATCTAAAATAATTAAAATATTTATCTTGTGATAATGACAATAAATAATTTAAACAATGAACATTATCATAAATATTTTATTAATTATTGATATCCTAACTTTAAAATTTATTTTAACATGACTATTTTGTTTCATTAGTATGCTTTCATTCAATCATGGTTTTAAATACATTCACAAAATCAATGTATTACTTTTTGTAGGGTGTCTATTACTCGAAAAAAACTGGAAAGTGTTTGATTTATTTCTGTTATTAAAATTTTGATTCACATTTGAGAAATGTGAGTATGAGAATGGTTAAATATTGTTGATAACTTAATGTAATAATAATATATAATAATAACTATTAATCAAAAATAATTTTTTAAGGATGATTGGTGCATCTACCCTAATTTAAAGAAAATGCATTCTTGTCATACTTTCAGGAGAGTAATTATTTTTTTTTTCTAGATTTGAAATTATCATTAATTTAATGTTTGATGTTTGCTAGTATACCTTAAATTATTTTACTCAAAACTAAAGCTCCGAAATGTCAGAAATTTTTAACAACTCAATTTACTCTTAG
This sequence comes from Maratus michaelseni, assembly GCA_963931845.1. Taxonomy (NCBI): domain Eukaryota; kingdom Metazoa; phylum Arthropoda; class Arachnida; order Araneae; family Salticidae; genus Maratus; species Maratus michaelseni. The sequence continues at coordinate 67,068,199 of OZ007594.1, forward strand.
TTTGTTAACAGGATGTAAACAAGTTATGTAATAATGAATACCGATTAAAAAGTTGTCAAAATAGGGACATGTTTTTGCAAGAATTCATCATAGTATAATGTATTTATCCAATTTTAGAAATAACTAAATATTGTAGGAAGAAAAACATTGTCCTATGATAAAGTTTGTAACTGTTTGAGTTCATTACAATTAGTTGTTATGAAATCAATTACATTTCTCTTCAACTGTATTTTCATTATTAGAAATTTTTTCCTTGTTTATTTTTTATCTAGAGCATTTTAAAGTACTGATTTATACAGAAAAAAATAGATTTAAAATGAGGTGTATGTAAAAACGAAAGTTACCATAGCCGCGGCGAGAACACTGGCACCATCTATCGGCGTCCTCTATTTCTGAAGTATAATATTGACGCCGATAACAACACTATATACTTCTAGGCACTGTAACGGTGGTCACAGATCTGGAAAACATGGAAATATCAGGGAAACTCAAACTAAACCTGGAAAGTCATTGAAACAAATGTTAACCAGAAAGACCCGTGCGAGGCTTTCGCACTGCAATCTTTCAGATTATTTCCTGGTACGTTTCAGCACTTATTTTTAATTAACTGATTTTTTTTTTTTTTTTAATCAAACAACACGTTTTAACGAAATGTGGGTGTACTATCTCAGAAACTTGTTCAAACACTTTTCACATGATACTAGATTGCCAGAAAAATTTTTGCCAAATTTTCTTCTCTCGCCAAGGTCATTCCTCTAGGTTGTCAAGACTCCTATACTGAAAAAAGAAAAAAAAACGAATTGCCTATGGGAACTTAGACATGGGATGTTCAAACTTTGTGGTCCAGCAGCCATTTAAGTGACGTCAGAAATATTAACAGTTTAATGAAATATTTTTTAAAAAAATACAGTGGAACTTCCCTTTAACGAAGCTTTCTATTTAACGAAATTTTCTGCTGAACATTGACTTTGAACATCATTAGCATATAAATTAATCTCCATATTACGAAAAATATATTCTATATAACGAAGTTTATTCCACTTTTGTACTGGTACAGAATTCAAAATAAGAGGTTGCTGTTGCGATGGATATGCGAATTTATTTCAGCGGATTGTAAGGAAATGAACACATTTAAATAAGTTCCATTCTGCTTGGTGCTAAATAAAATATTTTTTTTTTTCACATTATGAAAAACATTTGTAATCATTACTCTCCCACGCCGAGACTCCTGCGCTAACAGTTGGGGAAAGTCAAAATCCCCTTTTTACATTCAATGATATAGAAAATGTAGTGATGCAATGGCGTCAGAGGTGCATTGAAGCAAAAAATATCGATTAGAGTCAGACAGTTACCATTCTGACCTTCCATTGCTGACAGACAATTGCTTTGTACATCCACAACAATGTGCTTCAAAATGCAAATCGAAGAACATCAAAGTTATTTGTGTTCCTGCCAATACAACTTCTAAACTTCAGCCATTAGTCTAAGGAATAATAAAATATCTTGAAGTACATTATTAAAAAAGAAAAAAAAAACATTAGTTTGAGAACCTATGTGTATCAGAGCTGATGAATGTTTGAGTCAAAGCTTGGGAATGTGATACTGATTTCATCGACCGTACACACCAGTTTTGTAAAAGACGGCTTCATAATTAAAACTTAATCAAATGCTTCTGAATCCAACACCTGTTTGTCATATCTGAAGGAAAAATTTCATGAATTTAAGTTGATTTCTATTTAACGAATTTTCTTCATAACGAAGTTTTTAAGTGTAACGATGAGACTTCGTTAAATGGAAGTTTCACTGTACTTAAAATTTTTGTGAATCCTAATGAAATATATATCTAAATAGAAAATAATCCTTAAATTACGTAATCTACTGGTGCTCCGATACAGTATGCATATACACAGCCACGATTAAACAAATAAACAGTAGGTGATGCACACGTAAAAATTAAATAAAATCTGATTAAAAGCTAGATAATTTTGCAAAAAGTACAAGCAAGAAACAAATTAACAATCGTGTTTTAATTATAGGATGACGTCATCTGATAATGCAGTATTTTATTTTTGTAGCAACACTGATTTGATGAAAATCTTTCATTTCATTTATGAAAACAATGCCGATTTAATTTTTAATTAACTGCAATTTTTAATCAAAAAACATGTTTTAACGAAATGTTAAGTGTGCTATGTCAGAAGCCTGTTCAAAATCCTTTCATATGCTATCTCATTCGTCATTCTGCGTTTCGTATTTTCTTAGAAAAAGATATGTTGACAGGAGAAATAATATATATGATTTCCATTATGATTGCGGTAATCTGGAAAAAATATATATTCTCATTTATCGGGTTCAGTCAGTGTTTGAAACCAGCTTGGACTCTATTTTTATACCAGTCTGCAGGCTCATGGTGAAAATTTTAGTTATACAAAAATTGAAAAAAATATATAAACTCTCGTTATTTGAAAAACAAGAATGTGGCCTAAGTTTTTTACAAAACTTTAAAAACTGAATTGTTATTAATGGATATAAAGAGAAATATTTTATCTGATTTTGAAGCCTTTGCACAGTCCGTGGTTTTGTTAGTAACATAAAGAAGCCGTGAAATATCTCTTTTCTGTTTAAAGTTTTTTGTTCATTCGGAAACAGAACTCATGTCTTTCTGCCATAGTTGTACAATATTTTATAAGAACGAAATGCCATTTTAAACAGATTTTCAGGAACATGAAAATTGAGGCTTTGAAATGAAAATGTATTACCTTGAAACATACTTTAAAATGTTATTAACAAATTTCTGCTGTATACTTTTGGTATCTTTTCCCCCCCACCTTGGAAAAAAAAAATCTGATCTTATCTTGAGGATGAAAATAAATGATTACATTTTTCTAGTACAAATCTATAATTCGCAAAACTTGAATGCTATTCATTCTCAGATAATAGGAAAATTTATGTTCTTCTCTAAAAATATGAATTAATCAAGTCAACTATGAATGTCTGGACTTTTTGTGAGTATTTCTATTTAAGCACTCACTACATTATGTACCTTAAATATGAAAAAAAAAAATTAATACCTAAAAAAGTTGTAAATGTTATTACCAAGGCTTGTCCCAAACTTCAAATTTATTAATTGGAAATCTTTAGAACAAATACAATGATTATGCAAGTATATTTCACATCTCTATTTTTTATTCATTTGACACTTTAGTCAAAACAGAAAACATTTCAATAATTAACTATCCGGTACTTGTCTATTACCTTATCGACCACTTTCTGTAAACAAACAAATTAGTGCCAAATTCTAATATCAAATAAACAAATTGAAGAATGTTGCCATTTCCAAACTTTTATACGTAAGAATATTGAGGAAATTAGAGTTTTCTTTTAATGTCACTGAAAAATTGTGTCTTATATGACAATATCAACATACCACATATAAAAGTTCATTCGTTCAGATATTTTGTACAAAAGAATGTTTAGAATAATTGGTATTGCATTATGAATGCTAAATTTTTGCCATGCAATGTCTTAAATTAATCAAATCTGTTTGAAATTATTAAAAAAATTTCCTTGACCTTTCGTGATTTTCTATATAATATTTTATGGAATTTTGTGCATATGCTCAAAAAATATGAAAGATTTTTTTAAAAATCATTTTTACAATTTTGAAATAATATGTAAGCTTTTTTAATCCCATTTTTTCTTATATTTAACATTTGCCTAATAACTGAATTTCATAGCACATCGGAAAGAGAAAATTAAATAAAATCGGGCTAATTTGACATTCTTATAGATTTTCTGAAGTTTTAAGAAATCTCATGTGCTTAGAAATCTACAAATATTGCAACATTATTAACTGCAGATTTCAAGGTGCCATATATTATGTGAAACAAGATAAAAATTAAACTATTTTGAAAAATTGATGCTGAAGCCTCTGATCTACTACCTTAAGAATTTAAATGTAAATTTATTAAATAAAATAAAAATATGCTTTTTTTAGATATTTCATTTATACATGAAACATAAATATTTTATTTTACATATTTAATATAAAAAAGTTAATATAAGCAGTAAGAAACTATCTTTTAACCCATTACCTTTTCTGATGATGCGAAAACGAACCATTTATCAGGTAATTTTTTTTCCGCATGAAAATAAATGTTTGGATCATGAATATTTTACTTGAAAAGTAGAAGGTTTCTTTTAACTCATTAAATTATTTTAGTTGTAACATGTAATATTTTATATAAACAAAATCAGTACTTCTCTATTATCCCGTCGACCACTTTTCATAACAAAAAACTATCGCCAAATTGTAAGATTAAACGCCAAAAATGCAGCCCCATTTACTTGATGTCAGAAACATACGTGTTTGTTATGTCATCAAGTGGTTTTTACTTTGACATTTGCGTGTATTTTTCATTATGTTTCACTGATTTATTAGTCATTTCATTAATTAAAATAACAATTGTGTCCTTAAATACTTATATTTTATTTATTTTGATATTCCAATGGCAACGTTCTCCCGTTCATTTGGCGTTACAGTTTGGCGATAGTTTTTTGTTATGAAAAGTGGTCGACAGGATAATAGAGAAGTACCAAAAAATCTGTGACAAAAGAATGTTTTTCACTCTTTCCAAATGATGCAAGAAGGGTATACTTCCTAAGTGCTTTGAAATATTTCATAAATAGTTAAAATTTTATATACCATGACTTTGCACATTTTTTGCAAAATAAATCTTTTCAAATTATTGTATCTTACCTTTTCAATTAAAAATTTTTATTTCTAATCTTTAGTCAAAATGAGCTTTTGACCAGAATGGTTACAACTTTGATTCATGGCCTGGCCTTGTAAAAAATAAAATGAAATCAAGCTTGACTCAATTTCTATAGAAAATGCCAAAATTTCTTAACCAGTGTTATTGTACTTTAAAAACAATATTATTAATTGCATGTTTGAGTACATTTTTTCAGGTCACCTGCCTAAAATTTTATTCCAGGAGAATATGGACACTTTAAAACAGTACAAAAGGTAGAATTACAGTAGAGTCGCGATTATCCGAGTCCCGCTTAACCGAGTCACAAAAAAAAAAAAATAATCCCTTTCTATCATTTTGGCTGGAATCTCAGAATTTTATGACTTTTCTTTCACCTTCAGCTTACATTTCATTGGCATTGACAGTTTCTTCCAACTCAACATAACTGGTGAAATGCTATCTGCAGATTTTGAAGCAGTAGTAAAATCCGTAGAAAATTTTCATAAATATATCGAGGAAAACAATTTGTGTAAAGATCAAATGTTTAATTGTGATGAAACAGGATTAAATTTTCATATGCTACCATCGAAAACCTTAACTGCAAAAGAAGAATCATCAGCTTCCGGATATAAGAGATGAAAGAAAGGATAACTGTTTCAAGTTGTTGTAATGCATCTGGTTCCTTAAAATTACAACCCATGATAATCGGAAACTCAAAAAAACCAAGGAGATTCAAAAACATCAACATCTCGAGTCTTCCTGTATATTACAGAAATCAGAAAAGTGCGTGGATGAGTGCTGAACTTTTTAAGGAATGGTTTTATGAACAATTTGTCCCTAAAGTGGAATTTTTTTTTAAAGAAAAGCACTCCTTCTTTTAGACAATGCATCATGCCATCTGGATGTGGAGCAACTAGCAAGTGGAGATATCAAAGCATATTTTTTGCCCCCAAATGTCACTTTACTGATACAGCCATTAGACCAAGGTGTTCTTGAGAACTTGAAAAGAAATTGCAGAAAAAAAGCTGTTATGAAAGCTGATTAAAGATCTGGAAGAACGAACAGTTGCAGAATATCTGAAAGAAATTACACCAAAGGATGCTGTGTATTGGATTTCCGAAGCATGGGAAGAAATTGAATCAACGACTCTACAGAAATCGTGGCAGAAAATTTTGTCTGAAGAGCAACCAAATGATAAAAATGAAGCATCTGATGACAAATCTTGATTCAGCTTAGCACAAACACTTCCTGTTTCTGAGACCCATACTTAAAAAGACATTGCTGAGTGGATGAATGCAGATGAACAGCAAGAAATTACAGATGCCATGATTACAGATATGATTGAAAATCGCATACAAGAGAGCAGTGATGATTAAAGCTATGTTAACCAGAAAAAATTACACATTCTGAAGGTCTAAGTTCTGTTGAAAAACTATTCAATACATTGAGCAGCAAGAAGAGGCTACACCTACAATATTGAAGACACTAAAAAATGGCATAATATTGCAGCAAAGAAACGTTTATCATCCCACAAACAAAAAAATATCAAGGACTTTTTCAAATAAACAATTTCATTACCTGTTTTTATTCCACAAGCATTTGCAGTGTACATCACAATGACTGTAAGTATATTATAAAAATTAATAAATTGTGTGTAAATTTATATTTTATCTCTTAAATTAGTGGCCATTTATGTAAATCCCGTTTAACCGAGTTTTCCGAGGTGAGCTTGGTCCACATTAACTCAGGTAACCGCGACTCTACTGTATAATACTTTCTAACTTAGTTTCAATTCACAGACAATTTACAACAATTCATCATTTGGTATTACTTTTTTTTTTTCAAAGTAATACTCTACTGGAATTTATAGATTAATTTTCTTTACATAATTTCTGTATCTTGCATATTAACTAATACATGTAAAACTGAATAATTAATTCATTACTCAAATTATTTGCAATATATAGGTAGAGAGAAATAAAATATATGCTACAATTCAATGAAATAAATAATCTTTTAGGCAGTCTAATGGAAAAATGGTTTAAAATTTATTCATAATTAATTGTAAAATTAGTTAAAACACTTGGTACAGATGTCATATATGCACCACGTTGGCATGATTTTTTTTTTCTGACACCAATGTCACACACTGGGATACTTAACTGGTGCCAAATTGGCGTAAAAAAAAAATTACGCCAAAGTATATGACATCTGTGCCAAACACTTTCTTGAAATATTTAAACTGTATATACTTTATTTACTTATTAAACAATGAAAATATTAAACTCATATTAGTCACTTCACTTTAGTTGTTATAAAAAACTTATTATATTTAGAATCTGTAATGCTTTTCTAATATATAACACGTTTCAGACTGAAGTATAAAAACATTTACAGGAAAACAAAGACCATTTGAACAACATTAAAAATATTTAAAAGAACATTTTCAAATGAATTTAATATCAAAATATGATTATTTGAAGCACATCCTCTTTTGACATGGCAGCAGAAAGAATGGTGAGTGTCTACACTAACAGCAAACATAGCATATTCACTAATCTTGAAAAAAATTGCGATTGATGTGGAAGACCTTCAGTGTCTCGAGAACTAGCAGGTTACATTTACAGACAGAAAATCGAACAAACTTCTACCTGAGAATGCACCCTGCTGTTATAAAAAATTCAAAAGAAGACATCATTTCATTGACGTTCTAAGACTTCATGCTTTCCTTGGTGATAACTGTGGTGGATTAATATTTTGATATTAAAGCCATTTGAGATTTGGAAAGATGTGTTAGTTGTATATTTTTATATAACAACTTTGAAAAGTTCTTTGTTTTCAGTAAATGTTTTCATTTTATAATATAAGTGTTTATATATTAGAAATGCATTAGGAATTTCACAATTAATAAGAGTAACTACTAAAGTAAAATAAAGTGACTCACGTGAGTTTAATGCTTTCATTAATTAACAAATATGTATATGAAAAACAATATTATGAATACATTTATTTTTGTGGTTTGAACTTTGGAAAAAGCCCTACTTCAGGGTATTTCTATCACGCAATTATTACTAATATCAAAATATCATTTAAAGAATTAATAATACAATAAAAATATTAACCGTAGGATAATGTAAATCGAGATCTTGACTTGGCAGCTTATTGCTTTCAGCCATGCAGCCTTTCGTGATGGTTCCAGAGGGAATTTATGAAACGATATTTTTTCGCCGTTATCTCCAACATTGCAGCTACGATCACTTCGAGATTTACAGTTATAAACGCAACAATTTACCATATTTTCACTTGCGATACTATTTTAATAATCGAAAAATTGACAGGTATTGGAATTCGCTGTCATTTCTAAGCTTGATTGAAATGTTAGAAGAGTTGTAAACCATGGCGACGTGACGTAATTTTGTTGTTTGTTTACATTTCAACCCTGCCCAGGTTGTTTCAGTTACGGTCAAAGTCAAATTTCAATTTTGGGCAGGGTATCAGAGTCCTCTGGCGGGAGGCTTCATACATTAATCTCAATTGACTATGCCTGTAGATCTAGTCTGCCTTGCCCGAACTAAGAAAAAGTTGAGTACTTTTCCATTATACGGACACCATTGTCGCCAAGCATATATTTACATGTATGGCATGGTGTCGGTATAACGGAAAAGAACCAAAATTTGCGATCGATCAAATAATTGAATTTCGTTAAACATTAAATTTTCTGGTACTTTTCTATTATCCGGTCAACCACTTTTCATAACAAAAAACTATCGCCAAACTGTAAAATTAAACGCCGAAAATGATGTGCGATTTTCTTGATGTCAGAAGCATTATACGTGTTTGTTACGTCATCAAGTGGTTTTTAATTCGAGATTTGCGTCTATTTTCCTTATGTTTTACTGATTTATTAGTTATTTCATTAATTAAAATAACAATTGTGTCCATAAATTCATGTATTTTATTTATTAATTTATTTTGATATTTCAATGGCAACGTTCTCCCGTTTATTTGGCGTTACAGTTTGGCGATAGTTTTTTGTTATGAAAAGTGGTCGACGGGATAATAGAGAAGTACCAATTTTCTTATTTTTAATCTGAGAAAGAAGCAATAATCATGCATTTAATTAATTTTGCAATATGCGGTGCAACCAAAATAATTTTGATTAAATCAGTACGTATATCGCAGACGCACATGGGTTATTTTTTGGCGCCTAAATGACGATTTTTGCTTTGTATGGCAACCTGGTGTTTTATAATAAATTTGAATATGTGTGTAAATAAATAAAATAAAATAGGTACTTTTATGTTAGCTGGGCGTCAAGGATAACTCTCCAAATCTTGTTTCAATTGGAATCATTTAAATTGCAGCAGTTTACGTGAAATTTGTTATTCATATTGATATGTTTACGTTTAGATATTTTATTATGATTATATTCTAGCTAATTAAGTTTTTTTTTAAAGATTTTATACTACAATGTTAAAATATTACCTAGTTGATATTAGCTAATGTCAAAAGTTTGGCGAACTACAGAGTTCAGGGAATAAACTCTATGCCCTCAAAAGTGGGAGTTTATGACGTCATAAGCAGAAGTAAATGTTTAATTGAAAATTACAGCTAATTAATTAAATTTTCGAACAAACGAATGCACGATAACAAATCTGTGTCCAAATATCTTTCATTTAAAAAAAATGGTGTAATTTGATGCAGTAGTTTGTTCTGACGGATTGTCGAAAGAAATCGCTTAGCGTTTTAAATATATAGATACCTCCCATAATTTCAACATTCAAACATTGTGAAATAACTTAAAAAGCACGATTTGAGGAACATGATTTTTTTCTTTACCTTCAGAGAATTTATTGAGGAAATGTAATCTTAGAAAGTCAAAAAAAAAATTCCTTCTTAAAAAAAAGGGAAAAAAAAAGCTTTCACCCATAAACTTAATCTGTTAAAGAAAATGTTGAAGTGTTGCTCTTTGAGATTTGTGTTATTTATGCGTTTTTTCTTTCTCAGGCAAGACTCTTTCAAGAGAAAATATAATAAAGCGATCCATAGGGCGAAATGTATCCATCTTAAAAAAAAAGTCATACAATTTCCAGTAAAATGATATATGACATTTGACATTATAAAATAAAAAAAAAATTGAGAGACGTACTAGAAATTGTAACAAACTAGATTAATACCAGTTAAAACATGACCATAAATAACATAAAGATTGCACAAAAAATATACTTAAATCAAATGTATAGTCTCTGTAAAGAGTCGTTTTATTTTATGAGATGGGTTCCACCTTCGTCAAGTTTCGTCTCACATTTTCTTGGATCTACTGGAAATTTCTACTTCTTTCTTCTTAAGCTTTTATTTTTCTAAACAATGTTAAATACTTTCATTACTTTTATTTTTTATGTAGTTTTACTACATATTACTATGTATTTTGTCGCGGCCCCTTATTTGCTTCGCAAGTCCCTACGCAGCTAGGTATTCCAATCATCTATCTACGTTGTTCTCTTGTTCATACCATCATTAAAATTTCAGAATTTTTTATAGAATATTTGTTAGCAATAGTTAAAATTTTTAAAAAAATCTCCGTTTTTTAACTGGGCAGGGGACAGACTGCATATTAACAATCTTTATACAGATACAGATAACAAAAATTTTCAGGATAATTAAGTTTTCAGATCCAAAAAAGAGGAAATACAAGTTTTTTTCTTCTTAAAATAGTTTCAATTAACAAAATTTTCGTACTCAAATATTATATTAAATATAAAGAAAAAGTCTTAATTTACGTCCACAACACCATAAAATATATTCTAAAATACTTTAAAGTATATACTAAAACGCTTTAATTGCTTTAACCCCTTGAGGGGCGGTGGTATATATTATATACCACCTAATTTTAATCCGATTCAAACCAGAAACTTTTAATTAAATTTTACTTTTATTAGCTTTGTTGGGGAAAAGTTGAAAACTTCATTTTCCTTATTTTGAACTAAATTCTTTAGTAAATTCCGGTGGGAATTCGCGGTTACACGAACACAATTACCTGCCCCTGAAGGGGTTAAAGGCGTCAAATATCAATAAAAAACATTAGAATATTGACATGTTTCGATAGAATCACTCAATCATAATCAGAACACATATGAACCACAAATACAATGTACACAAAAATTGCAATGGAAGATCAGTCCCTCTAAGTATACAATGCCCTCTATAATTTTAACGCCGCTCGTTGCTCCATCTGTAATCCGCTTCCCAATATTATTCAACCATTCTACCCAAATATTTGGAATATGAGTATATAAATATAGAAAAGAGGTTCAAGAGCGTGTAATGATAGCTGTCATTTATATTACAAATATTTGGGTAGAACGGTTCTCATTTCCTTGGATAGAAGTTCCACAGTTAAAAAAAACTTTAAAATGAAAGTATCATGATTTTTATTTGGATATTTGATTCACTGAGACTACTAATAAAACTCTGTGTAATTTGTGGCAAAGTCTTGACAAACACTGCAATGTTTCCACCAAAAATGCGCTGTCATTTTGAGGGGTCCACGCAGATCGCAACGATATGCCACCTGATTTTTTCAGAAGGAAGTATAAAATACTCAGGAAAGTCCAAAAATGTGTATCGTATCATTCAAAAGCTGTGAACGAAAGGATCTGATGGCATCTTACTCAGCCAGTTACCGAATTGCTCAAGCGGGCGAAGCCCATACTGTAGCTTACAGGGGTGATTGTGTTCCAGTATTTTGTACACCAGTCAATTTATATAGCAATCTGTTTCATCTTTAATCGACAACTTCTGCGATGACATACTATGATTATTGCTATATAATTTTAGTGGTGTTCAAAATAACGGAACACAATCACCCCTGAACGTAAAACCTTATCAAGCCTTGTGTAAAAATCATTATCGAATGCATGTTTTACGAAAAGGCTGCAAAATTGATAGACAAAATTTCTTTGTCAAATGACACAATCTCGCGACGGATCGGGGAATTAGCAGAGAATGTGAAATCTACTTTAATTTCTCGTATAAAATCCACCAAATTTTCGCTTCAAATGGATGAATCAACCGACGTTGCTGGTTTGGCAATATTAATGGTATTTGTGCGCTATCCATATTTGGATTGTTTTCAAGAGGATTTATTTTTCTGCAAGCCATTACCGGCTACCACATGTTGCACTGAAATATTTAAATTATTATATGATTTTTTCGTGGATAATAGAATCCTATGGGATAACTGTGTTGATATGTGCACAGATGGTGCACAGATGATATATGCACTTATGGAGCGAAAGCTGCGACTGATAAGATGTCTGGTGAAATCGAAAAAATAAAAGAAAATGCTAAGCGATGCAGAAGTAGTCACTGCATATTTCACCTACATGGTCTTGCAATAAAGAAAATGGTCTTTTATAAAAGAAGTGCTGGATGAAACTGTTAAAATAATAAATTTTATAAAATCACCACCTAAAAATACCAGGCTGTTTAAAAACTTATGTGATGACATGGGGAGCCTGCGTACATGTTTACTTCTTCACACATAAATAAGCTGGCTTTTCCGTGGAAAAAAAATTAATGCGCTTCTGTTAACTAAGAAATAAAATCAGAATCTTCATGAGTGAGAATGAGTTTGAGAGAGAAGCTGCTTTGAGAGAGAAGTTGTGTGATGATGCTAATGAAATTGGCGTATTTGGCAGATATTTTTACAAAAGTTAATGATTTATGTATCTCATTTCAAGTAAAAGCAGTAACTGTTTTTGAAGCTACAGATAATCAGTGGCGTAGCGTCAGGGGGGGGGGGGCACGATCATTTTACTACCAGTATAATTATATACTACATTTAGTCTTATTTAATCTTTGGACGGTATTAATTAAATAAGGCCAAATATAGTATATAAAAATACTGGTAGTAAAGTGTTCCGTGCCCCCCTTGACGCTACGCCTCTGCAGATAATGGGGATGGATTTAAAAAGAAATTTAAGTAATGGGTAGAGTCAATCAAAAACGGAAGCCTGGGTTATTTTCCAGTCACAAAAGGATTTGGCGAAGAACTCGAAACAGACATTTCTGCGAATATCTTAAACGAGTTTGAAATTCATTTCTTGTGTTTGGTTGATACTTTGAACTCTTATTTTCCAAAAGGACTATATGAAAACATAAAAGAAAACGTTGGGATGTAACACCATAATCTGTAGCCAAAAAACCGTCCTCTCTGACATGACAGATATATGAATGCTTGGTTGATTTGAAATCAGATACAGCGATAAGATCGAACTTTGAAACTGAGAAATTAATCTCAAATTTTTGCTGTACACTAAACGATGAATTTAAATCCTATCAGATAGAGCGAAACTTATCCTCCTGCACTTCACAACCCCTTATTTATACGAAACAGGATTCTCCGCATACGCCGCTACTAAAACAAAATGCAGATCACGCATCAAAGCAGAGCAGAATATGCATTTACAAATATCTGAAATTCAGCTAGATATAATCTCATTGCGCCAATCATAGCAGCCTCATACTTCTTACTAAATTTATTTTTCCCGAAATCAAGTAAAATTTTGTAACAAACGTAATAATGCCAAATTAATAAAATAACAAATTGTGCATCTGCAATACTTGCCCTAAATTTAATTTCAATTATTATTTTTTTTTTAATGTGTGTGCTTTTTGTGTTCAGTGACAAAATAGTGCAGAGAAACAAATAAACAGTGAAATCTAATGTCTTGCAAGCTTAATTGACGAAACTACCTCGTATCGTCAATGTTATTTTGTCGTTCTGTTTACTAAAAACAGTATGTAGTAGCTCCGAGATAAATTTTAGTGCGTCGCGTTGAATTTCTAATTTCAAAGGTAACTGAAAAAGTTTGAGAACCTCTGCTATAGAGTATTAAACATAAATCAGTTGAAAATGCACAATTAAAAACCACCATTACACAATTCACGCCTATTGACAGTAATGCATTCGAATTATTGTATGTAGCCCTTCATACACTATATTGCCAAAGGTGACCGGTCACTTGCGATTTTAGACGTTTTGTTAACTATCTAGAAAAATACATGAGGAATTAACCTGAAACTGCAGGTGTGTAAACAGTATAGTATAGTTTATATATTTCCGCGAAGATTTTTTTCATGAAACCCCATAGGGGACAGTAAACAAATAGAAAAAGAACGAATATCTTTTGCATAACCCTGTAAAAACTAATGTAGCAAAGGCGTTCAAACTCGAGATTATTAATAAGTGGCTTATTGTAATATACTGTGTTCATTTTTATGAGGATAGCATGTATACCCGTAGAGAAATTAAGTTTTTTATAAAAACAGTCCCAAATTTCGCTTAGTTTTTTGCTTATAATTTGCAGAGTTCTTAATATAAAAAAAAGTTCTTTTCAGAAAATATGAGAAACAATATTGTACATAATACTCTGCAATCAGAATTAAAAAATAATAAAAGTTGGATGAAAAATGAGCAGGTTTATTAAAAAATGTTTCATTGCGCATGCGCGAATGCAATCAAAATATAATATGCATAATGTATTAGCTATGTATATAGAGCAACATTTGTGAAAGTCTCAAAATCGTAGCTTGAAAATTCTGAAAATTATCGTCGATAGAATAAGCTCGAAATCCGTTGTTCCCAAAAAGAAGCAAAAAGATGAGGGGTTGTATCAAATATCTGTTGATTAGTGCCAAGATAGCGTACACAATATTGCACGTACTACTATATTTGGATACAACCCCTCATATTTTTGCTTCCTTTTGGGAACAACGGATTTCGAGCTTATTCTATCAACGATAATTTTCAGAATTTTCAAGCTATGATATTGAGACTTTTACAAAAGTTGCTCTATATACTTAGCTAATACATTATGATATTATATTTTGATTGCATTCGCGCATGAGCAGTGAAACATTTTTTAGTAAACCTGCTCATTTTTCATCCAATTTTTATTAATTTTTAATTCTGATTGCAGAGTATTATGTACAATGTTGTTTGTCATATTTTCTGAAAATAACTTTTTTTTATATTAAGAACTCTGCAAATTATAAGCAAAAAACTAGGCGAAATTTGGGACTGTTTTTATAAAAACCTTAATTTCTCTACGAGTACACATGCTATCCTTATAAAAATGAACACAGTATATTATAATAAACCACTTATTAATAGTCTCGAGTTTGAACGCCTTTGCTACATTAGTTTTTACAGGAATATCCAAAATATATTCGTTCTTTTTCTACTTGTTGACAGTCCCCTATAGGGTTTCGTGAAAAAATCTTCGCGGAAATATATAACCTATACTATACTGTTTACATACCTGCAGTTTCAGGTTAATTCCTCATGTATTTTTCTAGATAGTTAACAAAACGTCTAAGATCGCAAGTGACCGGTCATCTTTGGCAATATAGTGTGTGATGTATAGAAATCCTATACACCACGTAATGTGATTCGGTAAACTTTACATTGGGATACCAAACGAGAAGTCATTCGGTCAAGTAGTTTAGGATTTACAAATGATTAAAGTTTCGAACTTCTGATGTTCAATTCATTTTTATTCGTTTTAAAACGTATTAGAATGCGGTGAGGTTTTTAAGCAAAAACGACTGAGTAATTTTGAATACGCATGTATGAAACTTCTAGAGATCTATTTCTTGTAAAAATAAATTATTGGTTACAGTTCATAATTGCTCCTAAAATAATTTTCGAAACAAAAATATGAATTGTATCACATGATTTTTTTAATAAATCAATTTCTTGAGGCCTTAAATATGGGAATCCCAAATCACAGCTCATTCCTCCAAGTATTTCTTAACCTTCTCAGAGCCGGCCGTGAACTGATATATCTGTTCACTAATGCTCGTATTCACTAACTACCTCAAACTAGAAAACCTGGGAGGAACACCCAAATGAAATTCCCGATTAATCTGATTGGATCTGATCAAGGCCGAAATCCAATCACATTAATGATGAATACTATTTGATCATTCGATTCAAGTTTTCTAGGTTGAGGTTGATGGTGAATACGAACATAAGAAGCTGTAGGTTTTACTGCGATAAAAGCACTTTTTAAATTAATATAATTCAACAGATAGAATGCTATTTTGAAACATTGAGTAATGATTAATACTCTCAAGTATTATATTTATATACGTAATCAAGTTTTTTCATATCATGTTGGAAAAACCAGCTTTATATAGCATTTATACAAAATTACAGAAAAAGTAACATTACAATTTTAACCTTTTGCTCAGCACTCAGAGGGTTAAATTATGATTAAAAAACGAACCATATTACAACCTGTTTTGTAACGAAGACAAATGAATTTAGTATTAAAAGTTTTAAACTTTAAACCTACATAAATTATAAACTATTTGATCAAGTGATTTCCCGTTTTGTATCCTATGGTAAAATTTACCAAAACAACAACCCAGAAAATTGATGTCACAGTTATGTGTTCGTATTGCAAATATATAAAATATGAAGCATTTGAAAAAAAAAAAAAAAGAAATATAACCTATAAAAGGTTTAACAAAAATCGATTTACGTATGAAGAGCTCTACAGGTATTATTATGAAATCTATCTGCGAAATATCTTAGAAAGAAAATACCAGGGATTTTATTGTTGTTTATGGATCTGCTTATGAATTTATAAAATAAATCCAATGAGTACTTCCGAGGGGTGATACAAAAGGTATTTTAATTCTGTGATGTATTTGTTAATTGTTGAATGGAAACTGGGAAATACTGACGTTTAACATGTTGCTTTTGTACTATTTGGTTGCTTAAGCATGAACAAATGTTATTAAACACCTGTGATAGATGATACAAATGGATTTGAATTTGGACGAATATTTGACATACTGTTAAATGTGAATTGAAAAATATGGACAGGAATTTTCTCCTCACGAATATCTCGACATTTCAGCTATCTTATTCAAGAGCGGTATTACATTTACAAAGCTGCACTACTTTTACGCTTTTTTCCTACCACTAAAATTTTATAGTAAAATTTACATTATTAAACCGCCGAAATTATGTGATTCAACAAGCTAAAAATTTCTATTAATTTTTAGTGGTAGCAAAAAAGCGTAAAAGTTGGCAGCTATGCATTTTAAATGAAAGAAAAATGTATTGCATATCGTTTCACGCGAAAATAAATTTATCACAGCCACTTTCCAAAATATTTTTTTACGAAAAATATTACTTTATATTTTTTTCTAGGCTTTAAAATTTATATTTCGATTTATCAGTGCAAAAGTTAATTTCCTAAAACGGCTAAATATATATATATATATATATATATATTAATGTCCTCTTTTTTAAATTCAAAAACGTATAAATAAATGATAAGGGTTTTCATTTTTTGAAAAATCGTTTGTTTTCTTTAATATTTATTATTTTAAATATACATTTTTTAATCAGTAGAATCTACATACACTAAAAAATGCTCTTATATTTGTAAGCCTATTTGCAACACAAACATTATAAAATTAAACATATGTAGAAACAGTAGTAAAAAATAGCAGGTTGGCTCTACATTATATAAAATACCCATAAATCAAAAAAACAATTCATTTAAAATTATCCAATATTTTATTTAGTTATTTTATAGTCCTTTTAATAATTTTAAAAATGGTAATTCATACTAATGGTAAAGCGATAAAAAAAATGTAGCGTGAAGGTGTGTTCCAAAATACTAAATAAGAACATTGGGAACTTATATTTTTAGTAATCTGTCACCGGAAAAAAATCGAAAGATTAATTTCATTTTGTTTTTACCTTTAACCCTTAAATGCGTAGTATTGAATATATGCAAAACTTTTTATTTAACTTTTAATAAATAAATCAAGTTATTTGCAACCTCTATATTGGTAAAGAAATATTAATCCTACAAAACTCACTTTAATATGCTCCTAAATAATACACTGCTCAAAACAATTAAAGGATATTGCAGTTTTAGGTGGATTTTGTATCTGGGAAACTTTTTAGCTGATTGATACATGGATGACAGACATAGTAGGTTATATAAGAATAAATTACACATGTTTGGTAGAAAAAAATGCATTTTATTGCGCATTTGTGTACAAAAGGAAAAAAACACAATTTGTGCATATGAGAAAAAAAGAATAAGAAAAGGTGTTTTCTTCAAAGAAAATCATTTTCAGTAGGGGGTATGGTTTCCACGGGCGGCCAGCAACGTTGAACACCTTTGAGGCATGGACTCAATGAGGCTATTAATGACGAGTTAGGGTATTCTGCTCCACTCTTCCAGAAAAGCTCTTTCCAGTTCTTGGAGAGTTTGTGGGGGTTGTTGGCGGCCAGAAACTCGTCTTCCTAGAGCGTCCCAAACGTGCTCGATTGGATTCATGTCTGGAGAACACGCTGACCATTCCATTCGAACGATTCCTTCCTCGAAAAGGAAATCCTCCACCAGGTTTGCACGATGTGGCCTGCAGTTATCGTCCATTAAAATGAAGTTATCTCCGATTGCTGCAGCGTAAGGGACTACAATAGGTCTGAGGATCTCATCCCTATATCGGCGACAAGTCAGAGCTCCATCTCGAATGATGTAGAGGTTCTGCGCCCGTCAATGGAGATGCTACCATACACCAACACTCCTCCACCACCAAATCTGACACTTTCGTGCACGAACGCAGGATTATTCCTACTGCCACGGTCCCTCCAGATGAAAATACGCCTATTATCCGGATGCACAGAAAAACGGGACTCGTCAGAAACAGAATATTGCTCCATTCATTTCTCCTCCAGTTGACATGCTCGGTTGCCCACTCCCTGCGGTCGCGACGATGCCTTGATGTTAATCTAACACATACCATCGGTCGGCGAGCATACAGACCTACAGCATGGAGCCGGTTTCGGACAGTCTGAGTTGAAATCGTGGTGCCTGTAGCCGAGCGAAGGTGTTGTTGGAGAAGAGTAGCGTTCATGTTTCGGTGTATCCGAGCTGTTAACGCTAAATACCGATCTTCATTGGGCGTTGTTGCCCGTCTACGACCTTGCCCTGGTCTTCGGCCTGCACATCCACTCCCCAAAAAACGGTTCCATATCCTGGAAATGACACTTTGTGACACTCCAATGGCTTGCGCTACTTCGGCTTGAGTTTGGCCCCCTTCTAACCTATCAACAATTCTCCAAACTTCTGAATCTGTCAAATGACTTCGCTGAGACATCGTACTCATCGAAACAAAGCAATCACTGAATGCCGATCATCCTTGTATTCATTCTCTTTTATCCAGTTGAAAATCAAATTTCATTCGCTGCCGCTGAAGCGACGTTTTTGACGTCGAACTCAAAATTTGCATACTCCACAGTTTGAAAACCAGAAAAATTTGCATTTGTGATTCTCTTCTTCTATTTTCGGCAAAAAAAATTCGTTTACATCTTTATTTTATATAAAACTTCAAATATCCTTTAATTGTTTTGAGCAGTGTATTTAAAATATGTCTTAAAGTTTCTGGTGCAAACACCTTAATATAAGTATTAAAAAACGCAATTCTAAAAGAAAAGTTCGCGCATTTAAGGGTTAATATTTCACTTTCTACTTTTTCATTGTGTAAATTTTTCACTGTTATTTAAATATGGTGTTAGAGTATATATCAAAAATTATGTCAAAGATGAAAGCAAACCAGTTAATTATCATAAGTTATTTATATCAAAACATATATATATATATATATATATATTTGCATTTGTGTTTAGATCTTTAATTTAATTTAATTTCTACATCGAAAATGGCTTCTTATTAATTTAATTATGAGGGCAATCCAGTAAGTAAGTTTCGTTTTCAATTTTTGTCGCGGAAGCGCTGCGGTCGTAATTTCACTCATGTGCGTCCACTTTGCTGACTCATTGGCAAACAATTGAAGTTATTGGGTTGTCCGGAAAGTTCGTGCCGGTTGGGAAAATCAATTCGTACCACAAAATTCTATCATTTAATTATTAGACATTGATTCCGATATCTGATGTATAGCATCTAGCCCCTGCCCTTGGCTACGATTTCAAAAAACGGATCACTCTGCGCGCATGTCTTGTCTGATACTTTAAAATTTTGTTCTAAGCCATTTCAAAATGAGTGCGTATAGCTCTGTGGTATGTCATTTCTCTTCCGTTCTGTGGTCTTGAGTTCGAATCCCAGCAGCGCAGAGTTTTATTTTTCAGTATTTATTTGAGTTATAAAAAATAATTTGAATAAAAAAATGTAAAGTTTCCATTTTTCAACATATAAGCGATGGAAAGTTTGAAACAAAATGGAAATAAATATGAAATTTTGTTATAAATGGTTTTCGTACATTCTAGAGAATGCTGTACAGCGAGTTTCATGCGTCCAGTGATGTTTTTTGACAAGTTATTGACCGCGGCTTGAATGAATTTCGTGCATTCTACAGATTGCTACAAAGCGAGTTTCGTGTGTCCAGTGATGTTTTTTTTAATGTTAAACATTCGCTTTAAAACGCTATAAAATCGTTAAAAATCCTTAAAAATTGAAAAATCTGGAGGGAAAAAAATGTATTTTAGTAATAGTCTAAAATTTAATTTCTTTAAGAATGTTAAAAAAAAATAATAATGAAAATTGTGAAAGAAAATATTTAGTTATATTACGCTAAATGTTTTAAATCAAAATCCTTTTACGAATTTAAAAAAACTGCCACGGAATGGAATAAAATTAATATGGTTCTTGTTGAAACTGTCTAGAGCAATGCGCATGCACGCAGCACGATCCATTTTTTGAAATTGTAGCCAAAGTGCAGGGACTAGACGCTTGTTATCTGATTTCTAATAATTAACGGACAGAATTAGACGGTACGACTTAATTTTCCCAACCGGCTTGAACTTTCCGGACAACCCAATATTTTTAGATCACTGAGTGTAGCGTCGGCTGCATGTTGAGCATTTATAATGTTTAAAATATTGAACATTCCGCCCCATGAGAGTTACAGTCTATCATCAGGTTTCTGAATGCGAGGAACAATAAACTAATTGACATCTACAGACAAATTTATGAAGTAAAAAAAAATCCGGTATATATTTTAAATACAAAAATACGTTTAATTTTCAACACTGATCGCTATCGCTGATATTCGAGCAGAAATACCAATATTGGTAAAATATTGTATTTACATTGGAAATATGTTTAATGAAACGTGAATACTGCAGAAATACGGCTATACATTGTAATTATATACAACAAAACATCAATATTGCAAATTTTTTTACTTTATGTTGTAAATATTAACAGTGAAATTACAAAATATTTTTACCTCTTTGAATGTTGCACATATTTGCAAAATAATTTACATTATGTTGTAAATACTAATAGTGAAATTACAAAATATTTTTTCCTCTTTGCATTTTGCACATATTTGCGCAATATTGGCAAAATTATTGAATAGTTTTGTTTTTACATCATTACAATTTTTACACAGTTATAATATTAACCCTTCTTTGCATGAGTTTTTCTTTTACAATTGTTTTTTATACATATATTAAATATTAGACACCAGAAATTTTAAGATAGATTTATAACTTTGTTCAGGAACATAGTTCACGTGAAATTTACTACATTAATATTTCTATATAAATATAGTGGTGGCGTAGAAGTTGATTTATTTATTAAAAGTTAAATAAACAGTGATGGAAATTTCCACCACAATGCAAAGAAGGGTTAAAACAGTATTTTTTTCTAAATTTGTCTTAAATAAAATTTTAATTTCTTAATAAATTTGACTTTAACTTTGACACCAGTAATTTTGTAGATTTTCGTTCTGTTCTAGTTATTCAAGTGTGTGTTTGAACAGTTAAAAATATGCTGTACATGTACACATATTAAGAAACGGCTGCGACTTACAGCAGTCGTAAAATGAATAATTGGAGCGTTCATGTTGTTAAACAGAGGTGGAAGGTTGATTTGGGATAGTTGGATTTTGAAGTACATTTGCAATTACCAGGCATTTCTTATCTTATTTTTCCCCTAGTACCGATTGTGCTGACCTACAAAAAATCCGAAGTATTGATGTCAATTCAATACCATCACAGATGATAACAAAAGTTATGTTTATAATACATTTTAAGGTTGCAAAAACAGCTTCCTTTTTTATTTTTAAAATGTTATCTATGCACTTTTATTAAACTAATAATGTGGATATTTCTATAGTAAAGTAATATCGGAGGAACATTGTTTACAGTGGCGGCTCGTGCCTGCCTTTATTTGTGGCACTAAAAGCATGGTTGCAAAATTTATTATTTTCTTACCACTATTTTGTAAAAGAAATATTTGTTTTCTCTGCTGGCAGAAAATCCTGCAATTCAAACAACAAAAAGTTTTCTTTAAAAACATAATGGTATGGAAAGAATAAAATTTTCAACCATGCATTTAGTGCCCCAAAGAGTGCAAGCCACGAGCTGCCACTGATTTTTTATATTGTTTACTTTATATATTTTGTTCATATCTAGGTCATGTTAGTGAATATTGGTATTATATAATCCGATCACTAAAGTGTTTACGCTTTGACAATATTGTACTACAATCATAATTGAAAACTGGCACGAGTCTCCGGAACTAATAATTCTGAAGAAAAATTTCTGCTTTCTTTATTTGTAGAAATCTCTGATTAAACAAGTACAGGCGTTCTCTACGAAATTACTGGTGGCAAAAAATCCTAGAAGTTGTCAACTATGTTTTTTTGGCAAGAAACGTCTTCCCCATTCATTTGAAAAATACTCAATGTATATTCAATGCTTCCAAAACATTAACGTTTCCTTGAAATTACTTTAAATGTAAATTAAATTTTTCTCTAACAATGGCATGTCATTGCAGATACTGATATTCAACCAGTATTTTTTAATTGAAAGTATTTTCGACAAATGTAATATTGTCTCAATATTTAATAAATAGAAAAATATTCTAAAATTGAAACAAAATTCACCTTTGTGTAAGATTTAAAATATGAAACCATTAAAATGGATCACAGTTTGTGTAATTACTAAAATAGGTGTAAAAAAAAAAAGGTTTTAAAACATTAAAACCATTTTAAGATATTAAAAATATCCATCGGATTCCCGATCCATCGGATTTCTCCTTACCCGGGATATATTTCCACAATTTCGGATCAATCAAAGACTGTATTTCTACAACCCTGTTAGCCACAAAGGGCTTCCAATTATTGGCTGATCTTTTTATACAGTATAACGTAATAGTGGAATCTGGCCAGATATGCATTTCCAAATTTTGAAAATTAAAAACATTTTTTAAATATTTAGACATCTTAGCAGCTATTAATGCCCCCATTAATTCAAGACGAGGGATTGTCAAACACTTAATCGGGGAAACTCTAGATTTTGCCCAAATAAGACTGGTCATAATTTCATTATTACTTGTGATATATCGAAAATAAGCTACAGCCCCATAAGCCTTAGGGCTGGCATCGGAAAAAATATGAATTTCAATTGGGTCTGAAAATTCTAGGCCCTGCGGAAAATATTTGCGGGGAACCTCAAATTTATCTAAATGATCGATTTCTGAACACCATTTTTCCCATTCAAATTTTAAATCATCAGGGAATTTTTCATCCCATTCCAAAACCCCTTTCCATGTTAGCAAACTTTTCATACGAATAGAAAATGGTGCGATGAATCCAATAGGATCAAAGATTTTTAACATGGCTTTAAGAACAACGCGTTTCGTTGGATTAAATTTCCATTCATCAGGAAAGGATTGTACATCAAAACGTAATATATCCCAATTGGTATCCCATAATAATCCCAAAATCTTCAAAGAATTATTCGAATTTTCTTCTGAGTCACATAATTTATTTTCCTCCCATATTTTTCTAAGTTTAACAGAATTAGTATTGAATTTTCGCAAATTCATACCAGCTTCCCTAAAAATATCCGAAGCGGTTGATGATAGATAAAAAGCGTCTTCATCAGGTTTTGACCCCGTTATTAAATCATCTACGTATAAAGATGAATTCAAGATCTTAACAACTTCAGGATGATCAATATATTTACGAATATGATATCTAATCGTTGCAGCCAAAATAAAGGGACTGCAAGTTACCCCAAAAGCTGCTCGAGTAAATCTAAAAAAAGTTAAGTTATCATTTTCGTCACCAAACCACAAAAATTTTAAATAATCCCTATCCTCTTCTGATATCCCAATTTGCAAAAAAGCCTTTTCTAAATCAGCGCAAAATGCAACATTATACTTTCTGAAATTCATTATAACATCAAGTATGTTCGGATTGAGATTAGGACCTGGGTATAAACAGTCATTTAAAGAATTTAAATGCTTTTCTTTAGAAGAAGCATCGAAAACCATCCTCACTTTGGTAGTTAATTTATCCTCTCTTAAAACTGGTCTATGAGGCATAAAATACCCATTCTCAATTATTCTATCAGGGCAGTCTTCTACAATTCCGGTAGTTTTTTGTTCCAATACAATAGCCTTATATTTTTTACATAAGTCCTTATCCTTTTCGAGTTTACGATTTAATTCGTTAAAACGATTCCTTGCTATTATAAAATTATTATCTACTCTAGTTTTCTCATCCTTCCACAATAAACCCGTTTCGTACCTATTATTTACAAATTTTAAATTATTCTCAAATTTATTCACAATTTCCTTATCCATATCTGAAATATTTTCATTTGATTGCGTAATACCCAAAGATTCAATTTCCCATAAAAATTTCAAATCCTCTCTCTCTAGATTTACAACGGACATATTTAAAACAGATGCGTATTTCAAATTCCTTTTTTCACCTTTAGAATCCACATAATGAGTGTCCGAATAAACTTTCACATAAAAATAGAGATTTAGGTATTTTCTGTACCTCTCTCTCGTGACAGATTTGATAAAAATAATCCGCTCCAATTAACATATTTATTTGAGAATCGCATGGCGCAGCAAAATTGGATAACTTATAAGGCGCCAATTTGTCTGTTATCTGTTTGTTAAGAAGTGGGGGATGAATCGATGCGTTAGAAATTACGTCTGTTACTAAAGCTTCAATAAAAATGAAACGCGATTTGTCTTCAACATGAGATAATTTTAATTGCACAACATCATAAGTTTTTATTTGTTTTTAATACCTGCAAAGGAAAAAATCTGAAGTTTTTCTCTACGAATAATTCGTGGATTTAATTTTGAAACTAATTCTTGTGTCACAAAAGACTTTTGACTACCTAAATCATATAAACATAAGGAAAGTTCAGAATTTATTCCAGATACCACTTTTACGCAAGCTGTTTGTGAAATAACCTCTTTAAAAGAATTTTCATTTGAATTTACTTCACAATGAGAAATAGAAGTTATTACAGAGTCTGCTGATTTGATTTCTTTCGGGACAGTTTGATTAGAATTCCTATTTAAACAAACCGAAAAATGGTGAAAATTGCTATTACAAAATTTACATTTTTCAGAATTAAATTTACACTTGGTCGACACATGAAATTTTCGGAAACAAACAAAACAGCGACCGAGGATGCACAATTTATCACGTTTTTGATGAATAGAACAATCTTTACATGATTTAGAATCGTGATCATTTTCACAAAATATACAAACGTTTTTTACATTAGTAGCCAATGCAGAGGCTGAAGGAATGTCGCGTTTATAATTATTCAACTGTTTATAATTGTTATTATACTTTGTATTTTTAGCACTAAAACTATTTTCAGAATTCTGCAGTGTCATCGTAGCTTCTCGAGATTGCACTTCGTTTTTAATGAAGGAAAGAAGATCTTCGATCTCCATTTTTTCAGTATTGGCTCTTTTACGATTAAAATCTAGTGCTATTTCAGAAGGTATTAATTTCATTAAAATCGGACAGAGAAGATGACCATAACATCCGGACGTAACACCAAGAGAATTTAAATTTCTTATTTGTATCTCGCATTTATCATACAATTCTCGTAATTCTTTAACATTCGAAGCATTCTTTACCTGTTTTAAATTTAACAATTTACTCATATAAGCATTGATAACTAGGTCGCTACGACAATAGCGATCTTTTAACAAATCAACAGCAGCTTTGAAATTTTCCTCGGAAAGTGAAAAACCTGCAACAGCATTATAGGCACTGCCTCCAAGCAGGGATTTTAAATATACGAATTTATCAATTGGGGTTAAATTAAAATTCTTCTCAATAGCATTAGAAAATTGCCCCCAAAATTCGAACCAAGAACTGCTATCACCATAAAATTTGTTTATTGTTAGCTTCGGCAAGTTCATAGATTTCTCTATATTTCCGTTTTGAGAAACGGAATCATTTTTCATAAAATTTTGAAAAGCATTATTTTGGTTTTGGGAGTTGCGTTCATTTAAAAATTTTGTTATTTTGTAACGCGATTCGATAATTTTTTCACTATAGCTTTCTGAGCTTTCGATTTCTTTTTCGAAATCTGCATCGGCGATTTCGTCTTGTATGTCAGAATTTAATTTTTTTAATGTTTCGTATTTCTCATTTAACTGATCTTTACAGATATTTAACATATCAAACTTGTTTTCTAATGACATAGAGTCATCTTCAAGAATTGTACATATTTTAGTACACAGCTTTGTTGTTTGCGTGCGTAAACCAGAACGCTTCTTTTTTAAAGTATCTATAGTAGACATATCAATTTTATTTTACAGTTCAACAAAAATATAAATTAGACTGAGCTTACCTCAAGTCTTCAGAGAACCATTTATCAAGAACAAAATCATAAATCCAGTGCAGACATCCTGTCGCGTACGCCAGAAATGAAGGTAATGCAAAACGAAATTAATTGTTTGTTCTTCGAATCAGGATTTTAATCATACTAAGAAATTTTTTCTCGTTAATTTACACATCAAATAAAATGTTCAGATAGATAAAACTAACAAATTATTTATTATAACCGAGCAAAAGCCTGGTTCAGAAACTCGGATATACCGCCGAGAACTCGGTTCAGAATTACATCACATCTCAATCAGAATTAAAACTGAAAAACCGCAAAATAAAGGGTTACAATAATTATTATAGGCGACGCCTAATCTCGCCAATCAAAACAACAGAAAGGGGGTTTTTACAATGTAAAAATGATATATTTTATACACAAAAAAGTAATATTTAGAGTTCTTGTGAATGGTTCTCTTGATAAATAAACTAATTCTTTTCAACCCTTTTCAACATAGTTGAAAAGTGTTTATGAATTCGGTATGTTTGTATGTCTGTCTTCCGTCTGTCTGTCTGTCTGTCTTTCCGCGTTCTAACTCGTGTAAATACATCCGGATAGTCATGCAGTTGATATATCTTATTCAGGTTTACTATAGCATGTTCGGTATTGAAAATGAAGTGTGTAGCACTTATACATTTTCTACAGAGACACTCAAAAGAATGACGTTACATTACGGTCTATGGGGGAAAAATCGTTTGCGGCTTATTTTAATAATGTTAAACAATCTCAAGCATATTCAAATTGACATATATAATTCATGTGCACTTCGAGAGGTTTACTGTAGTCTTACTTTGCAGTGCATTTTAATGATGTTACACTATTTCAAATATATTGCTGAAGTGCACTACAGGATGCTTACTATCGAATACAGCACGTGTAGCACTTATAATTAGTTTACAGGATAACTTAGAAATAATTCCGTTACATTACGGTTTAATGTGGAAAATCGTTTGTGGCGCCTTTTAATCATGTTACACTATTACAAACACAAATGAAATTGATATCAATTTCTGAGATGCACTAAGACATGCTTTCTGTAGAATATGGAGTGTAAAGCTTTTTTATTTCATTTACAGTGCCACACAAAAGTATTATTTTAAATAATGGTCTACGGGGGAAAAACTGTTTACAGCGTATTTTAATTATGTTACGCTATTTCAAATATAATTAAATTGATATTCATTATTGAAGTTTACTACAAGATACTTGTTATATGCATAGCATTTATCGTTCATTTACAGGGACACACAAAATATTTCGGGTACAGTACTGTGTCCGAAGTATTGTTTATAACCCATGATTGGAAGTAGGATTTTAGTAAGGTATGCGTTTTACTAAATTTTAAAATGCTATGAGGTATGTATGAATGCTACAGATGATATACAGGACAACACAAAAAAAAATTCGTAAGCCTTACGGTGCATCAGTGTAAATTGATTAAAATGGGTTTTTAATCGAGTTATGCATTTTGAACATGAAATATATTTAGTATATCAAGAAAGGTTTGTGGAATATAAGTAAAATCATGCACAGGGCCACACAAAAAACTGAATACATGGCTTCCAATGTATGATGATTTCTGGAAGTTTGATTTCAGCCTGAATTAAACTATAGCCTAATATGTGGCATGTATAAAAAGCTTAAGTTTAATATACAGGATTGTACAAAACAATTAAAATATGTTTCCGTCTATTGGCAGAAACTGCTGAAGATGAATTTCCAACTATGTTATGTGTTTTATTACTAAACTAAATTGTAGCATACTATAGAGTATATACAAATATAATATACAGGGCTGCAGAAAAGAATTGGATATCTTTTAAGGCTGTGGACGGTAATTACTGAAATCTGGTTTTTAAATGCGTTTTGTGTTTTTCTGAACTTAGATATCTTATTAAACAGCGATGTTTTGTTAAAGTATTCTGTTAGTGTTAGAAAGTGTTTCATAATCTATCCGTGGTGCATGATTTTTCTTTCTTTTTGAGATCTGTGAGTGAAAATAAATATGATCGTTTAGTGTTTAATGAAAAAAAGGTATGAGTTTTTTTTTTTTTTTTTTTTTTTTTTTTTCTCTAAGATGATAATTGTCAAGAGGATTAAAAAATATACGTACCGGATTTATGATTTATTTATGAATTTTTTTTTATAACTTTAAATGAATTTTGTTTAACTAAATTATTTATTTTCAGTTAAATTATAATAATAATTAAAAATGAGAACCAGGAAAAGCTTTATAAAACGTATAATTTTGCGACAAAAAATTATATCCAAAAGAGATTTTTTTCAAATATATACTCCCTACGCCCTAAAGTAGCGTTGCATCCCCCTACCACCCTGGAAAATCTTTGCATAGACTGAACAATAACTTCGTGATCCATGGAGAATAACAGGATCACTAGTTGTGGAGCGATTTTACAAACCATCATTGTTATCGCCATTAAGAGCGATATCGAATGTTGAATGGTCGATTGCCCAAGACGTCTTAACGCGCTTGAAGAGAATAATTTTCATTTCGTTGAAGATTCATAAAAACATCAAAAGTTGCATATTCACATTCGTTTTATTTTTACTGATGCTTGTGACATATTAAACGTGTCAAACAAATATTATTTACTTAATACCTTTAAAAGAAAACAATCCATATACAGGATGGTTCAGAACTATATGACAAAAATGTAAAGGCAGGTAGAGGGAACCTAAATATGTAGATTTCGTATAGGAATGAGGGTGCGGAAATGCAGTTTTGAGACACTAGAGGGCGCTGTTAAATTTGGCGGATGAAAGCGTTTCGCTGGCTTGAATCGTCAATCCCCGCACGGATTTCAAGCAACATGCATCGTTAAATCAATACGTAACTTGTCGACATGCATTACATGTTTCGGGCTGCACAAGGAACTGGAACGGCTGCTCAAAGGATGTCCATGGAGCGATTCCTGGCTAGAAATCTGCCGGATCGCCGAAAATTTCAGCGTCTTCATCGGGAGTTGTGCGCGATTGGATCGTTTTATGCTCCCAGGTGTGATACGGGCACTGAAAGATATCGCAGAATTAAAGAAGTAGAAGAAGCAGTATTACGCACAGTAAGAGGATAGTCCTTCGACAAGCTCGAGATTAATAAAATTTAAATAAAATTTAGACAATTCTGTAGAAGCAGCTCTTATTTTGAACGTTATTTATAGAATTTACGGTAGTTAGCTGAAACTAAAGGATTAAACTTAAATCAACTTATTAAACTAGTATTACACAAAATTGAAACTAAGTAAGGCACAGAAAATTAATAGATGTTTTGTTATAATTATAATTGAAGTAAAAGTAAAGATAAATCCACCAAGTTGTTATTAACTTTTGAACTGTTTCATAAAACTAACATACAGTTAAATAATGCAGTTTTATACTTTTATCTTTAGGTGGGAGGGGCCGGTGGTTTAATTCAAAGGTTTTTTAAACCATAGCTTTAAATCAAAAGAGCATAAAATACAAAATTTCTCCTGTATTTTTTTTAAAAATAATTATTTTTTAGTTTCATAACAAATAAAACATTGCAATTTTTTTCCATGTATTCACAGAAAAAAAATTAAGTGAAATAAAACTTACTCGGTAATCAAATAATTCAATTAGTACAAATTATTAAAAAAAATTACGAGACACAATATATAATTAAAATCAGTTTTTGAAATAATTTAAGCATCTTATTGCATGACCTAGCTAGTATTCAATATTTATACATTAATTTTTTCACAGATTATTGTTAACTTAATTTAATCACTTATACACAAAATTGAAGTAATATTTAATCAGAAGTAAATATCAGTTTAAATAAAATTTCGTTTTAATTTTATGTATAGTTTTCTTAATTAAATAGGAATTCAAAAATCTTCATGTTTCAAATTCATATTTAACAATAAATATCTTATTATTATTATTATTATAGTTTTAAAGAATTCATGCATGCAAATACATAAAAAAGAATATTTCCTATGTTTAAAAAACTGTTATGCATATGCACAATATTGTTTTTTACAAACAGAAGAAATTTAGATTATTACATACTTTCTATATGCGAGGTTGGTTTCTATAAGGACACAATACAACTGCCCTTCCTCCCCCTTATCTGTATTTAAATATAACGAGTAAAACTATTCAAAATTCCATAAAAAATACCAACATTCACGATATACCCTCAACTCCTACCGCAGCCTTCACGTTATCATGTTCTAGCCAATCATAATTTGACATTGCTCTTAATCGCGCTAGCAATGATGGATTGTAAAATCGCATCTTGGTACTCGTTCCTCGTTCGTTTCGACATCACATCATGTGACCTAATCCCGAGAAACAATTCGTTTTGTTTATGATTATGAAATGGAGCAGGAACAGCACCCACAACTGTTTTTTGTGGATCATTTCAAGCCATCAGCAAGATAGCTCGATTTCAGGAACACACTTTTTTACGTGGTTTCGGAATGAATACTTGAACTTGAACTTGTGATAGGTTCAATGGGCTTCCAAGTTGCGAAGTGGCTTTGAGTAGGTGTATATCAAATCCTGAGAGAGCCATATGAAATGTCTAGCCGTAGTCCAATTAACTACATAAAAATAGGAATCGTTAAGTATATCTATAAAATAATGAAAATTTACTAGTTAAAGTATAAAAGTATAAATAGTTCATAGTTCAAAAAAACAAAAATAATGCCAGACGAGGTAAAGTAAAGATGTTAGGAGAAGTGTCAATTTAATTTTATTTAATAAAATAATCATATAATAATATATATTTTTTAATTAAAGAGAAATGATAAACAAATATTTTTATTCCAGATTGCAGTTGACCATGGGTTCGTTACACACAGGTACAAGCATCAATAGGCATGAAAATGCCCGAGAGCGCTGGAGAGGAGGCACGAAGAATTACATATCTTTAATCACAGACCAGCAGCGAGAGAATGTGTGCCGTTACATAATTTCTCTTCGTGGTTACAGTGAAGTCATGGCGATAATTACATACGCCAATTAGCCAGATAACATGCTGTTTTGGCGAGAACAATGTGATGAGAAACAGGTGGTAATTGTCCGTTAATGATAAGCCTTTGAGGGAGAGATGAATGAAAAATATGAATTTAAGCGCCAGAATGGAGATATGGAATTTTGGTAAACCGGCGAAACCGCATGGAGCATTTCTCCTGGGGGTTAGCTTAAGGATTTGAGAACAGGCGTTAAAAATAGAATTGGTACGTTAGAGATATTATATATTAAAGGCATCTGGACAATTGGGAAAATAATGAAATACGTTAAAAGGAATGAAACCTTGACGAATAAAAGTGTAGGCGTAAAAATGTAAGTAAGGTTTGGACGCCGATAGAAAAGAGTTAATTGTAATGGGAATAAATTCTTTTTTTTTTATAACTTGATTTATGCAGTGAGGAAAGAGATCCGAATGAATTAAATAACGCCTAATAAAAGAGAAATACACTGAGTAGCTAGACTTTATAACACGAAAAAAAACGTAATTTTAAGGAACGAAAAATTTAGAAAAAGTAAGGGGATGGGGGAATTAATTTTAAGAAAGTGGAATATGTGAAGTTAAATCCACTTCACAAGGTAGCTCATAGATGAGTTCATTTGGGATGTGATTAATGTCATTGTAGAATTTTTTCGCAAGGTGTGTAATGCGATGTTTGAGTGAAGTCGTTTTCAGATCCTTGAGGATTGTGGAGTTTTTGAGGTATCTAGACCCGTTCCTGGTGTAACGGAGCTGTTTGTAATGGGTACTAGGGAGGCTGTTCATACTGGTTATGCCCCAGATTGGACAAGCACATGTGATAACAGATAGAATGCAAGCATTATATTTTAAGAGTTTGTTGTGTATGGAGAGTGAGTCTATAGCAAACCGTCTATTAATATATTTAAAATGTTTCTTAAAAATAAATGTGGTGTGAGACTTTCTCTTTTTCTCTCACAATATCTTAACATACTTCGGATTCTTAATGTTCGTTGTCGCTATTTCATTCTTTGTTACAAATAATTAGAGAGAAAAGATTAAATTTCTATATCAATAAGTAAATAAACTGATGGCCTTGTTTATATATTCTCTAATAATTTTGTACTTTATTTATAACGCTTAACAGAGTGGTGTGGTTTTTAAATAGATTTATTTAATATATCTTTCGAATTTTTAAACAACAACCGCAAAAAAAGGGAGCAGCCATAACATTTACAGCTTTATTAATGAGGGGATAAAATAATTCTCATTGCAGATAATTTTCATCAGATGTTTTTATAAATTCGTCTTTTGTTATTTTACCTTAGGTTTAATTGCATTTTTAATCCTGTTTCTCTGGATATTGCGAATTATTGACACCGAAATATGATAAGTTGTTATTTACTCTGTTTTCTTTCAATGCATAAAGATACGTTATCTTATTTAGATCAATATAATTCTGGTACTTACTATATACCAAAACATTACATTGTGTTATTATTATTATTATCAGAAGTAAAATCAACTTTTAAATATCCATTAAAAATTACAAGAAATCTGTTATTGAAACTTAAAGAACAGCAACAACAAATAATAATAATAGTATAAATAACGTACATGGAATTGATGTGAAATAGAAAAAAAGGGGGCGGGGGTGAGTGAAGGAAAACATTTCCCAGAATTTCTAAGTGATGCACCAATAGGCGCAAATGCAAAAATTTGCACATTTTCGCTGAGGTTACAAGTATAATTCAGAAGAATATCTCATGCAAAATATATTAAACATACTAGTATTTTTTTAGAACTTACACTTGTATATGTTTCTTTGCATTTCGCTGAAATAGGGTATGGTGAATTTCACTTTTGTATATATTTATGACAATTTACAAAAATATTTTTTGGTCATTTGTTGCCTAGTTGTAAATGCTTAGTTTGACTGATGACATTTGTTCTCAAGCTGTGGTAAACGTATAGCGGACTTATTGGAGATGGTCAAAGGCCAAAGGCGTGGTCCAAAGGGTTATATTCCCTACCACGGTAAAAGGTATATGGAGGGGAAAGTAGCATTAAAACTTTACAATACAGTTTTTCTCTCGATAGATGGCGCTACGGTACATCCTAGGCGAGCATAGCCTGCTTCTGCAATGCTTTTCAATGCAAAATGCATTCATTTTTTAAATGTATTTTAATGGAAAATATGAACTTTAAAAAAGTCAAACAAGTAGAAATGTCATTAAATACAGTTTTCTTCACACCCTGCATATATTTCAATGGTTATTTGGCATTTAGATTGCTTCTTATAACTCTTTAAATAAGAGTTCATCTGACCAAAGACAGCAAGATAGTCATTTAAAAACAAACATAACGGATATTGCACCGCGAAGAAATACGAATGGACGTATAATTTTTAGAGTATTATTCAAAGTATTATTCAAACTTTCTGGAGTAAATTTTAATCTTGAGTATATATCTATAATCTTTGAATAACGTAATAACTCATAAATTTTTATATCTATGCAATTAATATTATGTACATTTAAAAACAAATTTTTATCTTAATTATTTGGGAAAGAAAACTTGAATAAATAATAAAGTCTATTAACTAATTTTTGCAAGAATCGTAAATTATGATTTTAATATAATGTTAGTTATGAATGGTCCAAAAACACTCATTCTTTTACCATACATAAATGCTTGAACTTGAACTTGTGATAGGTTCAATGGGCTTCCAAGTTGCGAAGCAACTGCACACCCTGGCTTTGAGTAGGTGTATATCAAATCCTGAGAGAGCCATAAGAAATGTTTAGCCGTAGTCTAATTGACTACATAAAAATAGGATAATGTTAAGTATATCAATAAAATAATGAAAATTTACTAGTTAAAGTAGAAAAGTAAAAATAGTTCATAGTTAAAAAATAAATAAATAAATAATGCCAGACGAGGTAAAGTAAAGATGTTAGGAGAGGTTTAAGAAAAGTCAATTTTATTTTATTTAATAAAATAAACATATAACAATTTTTTTTAATTAAAGAGAAAATAAGAATTATAGCTCGGAAGGACTATTCATCAGGAATAGTGGAGTACCTTGGTTTTTTCCGGTTGGATGGACTGCAAGCATCGTAGTCAGGTAGCTCATAGATGAGTTCATTTGGGATGTGATTAATGCCATTGTAGAATTTTTTCGCAAGGTGTTTAATGCGATGTTTGAGTGAAGTCGTTTTCAGATCCTTGAGGATTGTGGAGTTTTTGTGATATCTAGACCCGTTCCTGATGTAACGGATCTGTTTGTAATGGGTACTAGAGAGGCTGTTCATACTGGTTTTGCAAATGAAGCCCCAGATTGGACATGCATATGTGATAACAGAGAGAATGCAAGCATTATAAATTAAGAGTTTGTTGTGTATGGAGAGTGAGAGGTTGCGAAGAAAGGGGGCGAGGGTTTTGGAAATCCCGGCGACTTTACCGCGGATATTAAGAATATGCTTTTTAAAGGTAATGCGTTTGTCAATGGTAACCCCCACGTACTTGGCATCGTCAGACCTGGGAATGGTAGAATTATTGAGGGTTAATCTATTAGGAGTGGAAAATGTTCTAGAGAAGTAAACAGCAGTAGTTTTCGATTCGTTTATCTTAATGCGCCATTGATCACACCATTCCATGAAGATGTTGAGGTGGTGTTGTAGATTTTTGTAAAGATTGTATGGGTGATGTGCAGTGCCATAGAGAAAAGTGTCGTCCGCATAGAGTGCGAGTGATGTGAAGAGTGTGCGTGGAATGTCATTAAAGTATATTATGAATAAAATAGGGCCAATGACTGAACCCTGAATAATACCACAGAGTATTATGTGTAGTAGAGAAAGTGAGTTGTTTACGCGGACGTAGAAGTTACGATCACCAAGGTAAGAGTGTATTAAATGGATAAGTCCAGACGGGAACTTAAGCCGAATTAATTTGTAAATGAGGCCCGCGTGCCAGACTTTGTCAAAGGCCTTGGCGACATCAAGAAATATGGCAGCAGTAGGCTTCTTCTCATTGAAGTTTTCAGTTAAGAATTCCACAAATCGAAGAAGTTGGTGTTGGGTGGAGTGCTTGGCTCTGAAGCCGAATTGTTCGGGCATAAGAATGTTGTTGTTGTGAAGGTAATCATTGAGCTGTGATCTAATGACGCGTTCGATAACTTTACTTACAAAAGGAGAGTGCCAAGCTTGGTAATCACAGATTTTGATTATTTTTATATATGGTGTAGGGTAGAAGCCCCTTACTCTCAGGTTCAATGGATTTTATACAACGCTCCTTAGTCCTCGAGAAATGGGGGGGTCTAATATTATAACACAACTTAAATACTTACTTTGTAACAGAATGTTTACGTTGGTCGTAGCTCAGTCAGTAATGACGTCTGCTCGTTGTTCGGAGGGCCCGGGTTCGATTCCGGAACGTGCTACGTTTGTTTTTCTCACTTTTTTAAATAAATATACTTGTAATTTTAATTTAATAATCTCAATGAAAAATTTTTTTAACATAATTAAATTTTAATTTAGCATTTTTGATAAAAAAAAACTCTATTGAAATGTATTCCATATATGCTTTATTAATTCAACGATATTGAACAATTGTGTCAATTCATGATTGTGAAGAAACATCATTTATAAATTGACTTAACAAGGGAAGTCAATGCGATGATAATACTACTCGGTTTTTAAAGTAAAAAGCATAATTATATTAAAATGTAGCATAAGAATTTAATTACAACAAATTTGTTTTATTTTATTGTAACTAGAGGACGCCACAGCAGACTTTGTTTTTTTCTTTTTTTTAGTTTGTTGTAGTTACGTGGGTTTTGTTTTCCATCTTCATGGCACAAGCGCGTATCATTCTATAACAGCTTATAATCGTATACAAATGGAAGACGCAAGCTGTAGTTCACAAGAAGATCAATCTGAAGTGTCGGGATTCGATGAAAATCAGAAAAGTGATGTCACAAATGCGTTGAAATACTGTAAAATGTTATTGCAAAACAATGGATTTTTAACAAATAATCCAGCATCTGAAATAGCTTCGTGTCCTATTGCGATGGGAGAAGAATTCTATAATTCGATAGTAAATATGCTGATTTTGTAAATATATTTGAATTTTTACTAGTCAATAATAGATCGAATTATTTTAAAGCTCTTTAAATGATGAGAAATGTTTAATAATGTTTTACAAAGTCAAAAATGCTAAATTAAAATTTAATTATGTTAACAAATTTTTTTATTGAGATTATTAAATTATAATTACAAGTATATTTATTAATAAAAGGTGAGAAAAACAAACGTAGCACGTTCCGGAATCGAACCCGGGCCCTCAGAATAAAAAGTAGACGCCATACTGACTGAGCTACGACCAACGTAGTCATTGTGTTACAAATTAAGTATTTAAGTTCTGTTATAATATTAGACCCCCCATTTCTCGAGAACTAAGGAGCGTTGTATAAAATCCATTGAACCCGAGACTAAGGGGCTTCTACACTACAACATATATAAAAATAATCAAAATCTGTGATTACCAAGCTTGGCACTCTCCTGTTAGAGAGGAGATAAGACTGATGGGACGGAAATTAGTTGGATCATTAAGATTGCAGGATGGTTTAGGAATAGGAGAAATGATAGAGGTTTTCCAGGGTTTAGGAAAATAACAGTGTTTGAGGATAGAATTAGTGAGCTTCGTAATGTAGAGAATACAGTTGATAGGAAGTTGTTTAAGAGTATAGTTGGAAATTTTATCGTACCCAGGAGATTTTTTATTATTAAGATTTTTAATGATATTGTTGATCATGATGGATTGAATTTCGGGGAGAGGGGTAGGAGGGGTTCAGAAGAAGTCATTAACAGTATCATTGACATTATTAAAGTGTGCTTGATTTGCGAGGAAGGGATTCGGAGAGAATTGCTTTTCATATGAGCCAGCAAGGCATTCTGCCTTGTCCTCGTCAGTATACGCAGTTTGACTATTGACAGTAAGGGAAGGGATAGGGGTGTAATTATTGTTGAGTTTCTTTTTGATTTGCCAAAGAGAGTTATCCTCGCAAGTAAGACTTTCGAGAAATTTAGACCAGTTTTTTTGCTTATCTTTTTGAATAAGGGTTTTAATTTTATTGTTGAGCCTGTTGACAGCTGTTTTGAGGGTGGGATATCTGGTATTTTGGTAGAGTCGACGGAGTGTGTTGCATTGTTTACAGATATTATGTATGTAAGTGGGTAAGATGTAAGAGTTATTATTTTTGAATTTAGTGTAAGTGGCATCTTTTTGAGCTTTGTAAATGATGTTGTTGAGTTTATTAACTGCGTTGTCAATGTCAGTAGTGTTGTTGATTGTGGGGTAGGTAAGGTCGGTGTTGTTGAGGTAATTTTGGAATTTATTCCAGTCAATTGCTACTGAAGGAGGAGGAGAGATAGGGTTGATAAGATCAATTTTGAAGAAGACAGGAAGGTGGTCAGAGCTTAGGTCATTAATAACAGAAGTGGTGATAGGGAAGGTAAGATTTTTGGTGATGGCGAAGTCAATAACAGAGGGGTGCTGGTTGCGAGCAACAGGAATGTGTGTTGGTGTAGTAGGTGCGTGGAGACTGAGATTGAAATGGCTAACCAAGTTGTGAAGAGATCTACCTCTGGTAGTGGTGTAATGACAGTTCCACTGCCTGCTATGTGCATTGAAGTCACCAGCGATGAATGCGTGTTGGTGTTGTGTAATGATGTGTGTCAGGTCGTTTATGGGATATCGTCGCCCGTGTCGTGCGTAAAAAGATGTGAAGTTGATTTTGGCATGGGGCAAGTTGACGACAATACTGGTGTAGTCAATGCCTGGGAGTGGAATATTTTGAGTTGTGTGATGTGGGATATAATGTTTGATGTAGATGGCTGTGCCGCCCCAGTGAGAGTTGGCACGTGGTGTATGATGGAGTTTGTAACCTGGGATGGTGATACTGCAGGAGGGGTTAAGTGTTTCTTGGATTAAGAGTATATCGATTTGTGGATTAATGGAAATAAAGGAGCGGAGTTCATTAATCCTGGGTTGCAAAGATTGGCAATTCCAGGAGAAAATAAGAAGAGAAGAGAAATTTTTGTTATTGTAATTATTCATAATTGGGAATGTTGAGCTCCGTAGAAAAGGCGTCTAATTCTTCTGTTATGATATACATTTTGTCGAATGGGTTGTTGCAATTTTTTGATTTGATGGCGATGTTTTTTAAATGTTTTAGGAGTTTGGTAATTTGGAGAAGTTCCTTCATGTCTTTGAAGGTGTCAAACATATCTTTGAATGTTTTTGTATAATTATTTTGTATAACAGGTGGTGTTTTATTTTGTTTGGTGTAACTGGAAGTGTCCTCAACTTGGGCTTCCTGGATATCGTTTTTAACGTCAGTAGTGGTCTCACTGTTGTTAATATCGTTTGGTTTATCATGAATGGTGTAATTGTAGGGTTTGAAAATGTCTGCGATGTCAGCAATTAGATTTGGTTTTTGGTTTTGCGGGTTTTTTTGGTGTTGAGTGTTCGGGTATTTTTTTTCTTAATGTTATTTGGATTTTTTGGGCAACCTCTGTATGAGGCCGGATGGGCACCGTTACAATTAAAACATTTTGGAATTATTTTACCTGTTTTGGGGCAGTTATCAGTGAGGTGCTCTTCTGAGCATTTAAGACATTTTGGTGTTAGGCTGCACGTCTCGGAGGCGTGTCCGAACCGTTGGCAGCGGTAACATTGTTTTGGGTTATTATTGTTTCTGAAGTATTCAATACGAACACTTATATCACAAAGTTCCTCAACTTTAGCACTTTTAATATATAAAATTATTCCACAAAATCAATGTGGTGTGAAACTTTGTTTTTTATTCTCACATTTTATTTGAATATTAGTTCGGGTTCTTATTGTTTGTTCTCGATATTTCATTCTTCGTTACAAATAGATAGACTAAACAGATTAAATTGTTATATCAATAAATAAATAAACTGATGTTCTTGTTTTAATATTGTCTGATATTTCTGTACTTTATTTATAAAGCGTAAGAGAATGATGTAATTTTTAAATAACTTTTATAAGCTATCTTTCGAATTTTTGAACAACAGCAAAAAAATAAAGGTGAAGACATAATAGTTACAGTAAAATGACCGTTGATAGTTACAGTAACAATAAATTGAAGAATGAAATTATTCGCACTGCAGGCAATTTTCATCAGATAAAAAAAAAATCATCTTTTGTTTCCATTTTCGCAGGTTTGACTGTATTTTTAATCTTCTATTTCTGGAAAATGTGAATTAATTATAAGGAAATACGTTAGTTGTTATTTTGGGGCTGTGTTTTATTTGAATGCATACCTTATGTTATTTAGATCAATATGAATGCCCTACTTACAAGAAAGGTCTCCATAAGCGCTTACTAAGAAAAAGTTGAAAAAATTACAGAATGTTCTTCTCATGAGGATATATATATGTGTCTATAACAAAGTATTATGCGGAACTTGGAAATATAGCGTCCATAAAAAAATTATGAAATTTTCATTTTTTGGCGATTAGGTTGGCGACACAATGAAATTTAAAAAAATACGCTTTTGTGATAAATACTCTCTAAGGTAAATATTTTTTTACTCTTCATACTGAACTAGTTTAAGTAAGTTTAACTAAAATAAATACACTT
This sequence comes from Maratus michaelseni, assembly GCA_963931845.1. Lineage (NCBI taxonomy): Eukaryota > Metazoa > Arthropoda > Arachnida > Araneae > Salticidae > Maratus > Maratus michaelseni. The sequence goes on from OZ007594.1 coordinate 67,108,325, forward strand.
TTATAACGACACTTTTTCATATAGTACATTTACATGTATATATTATGAAATTTAACCATCGTATTATACGGTTTAGAAGAAAATTTAAATAAATTACACTTGTTTCGAGCTTATAACTACATGAGCACTTTCAAATCGGCTTCAATATTATTATTTTTGGAGACAAGAGAACAGTATTGTTGCCATGTGCATATCGAAATTTAAAAATCAGCATTCTTAATCAGGCAGTTACTTTTAAAATAAACTTAAAACTTATCCAGCCGGTGTAGCCGTGTAAAATTGAAAACTGCATCCATACTTAACTTATTATATTATAGAAACTTATAGAAATAATAATAAACTATTTCATCGTTAAATTTGAATTCATTAAAATGAGCATTTAAACACTCATTTAACGAGCAGTTTCAAAATGCAATAAAATCGCCTGCGTTTGGCGTTGAAAACGTGTTGCTCGCCAAATCGGGTCTTTTTGCGCCAAGTACTTGAAAGTATTTTATTTGTTTACAGATTTTCTACTTGGATTCCGCATCTAAATTTGACTGATCCTTTATAACGTACATGAGAAGTTTCATTAGCAATTTTTAGCTCACGCAGATTCTGTATGTATGTATGTACGTATGTATGTAACGCGATAACTATTGCTAGAAAGACCCGTTTTGCTTAAAATTTTGTTTATCGGTTCATTGTGATAAGGCGCTTCCCTGATAGTTTTGGGGATCATTAGTTAAACCGGGAGAAGTCGCATGGGGTATGACATACCCCGAGTGCGTACGGATTTTACAATTACCACCACTACTTTTCGAAAAGTAATCTTTAGCGTATTTTATCCTACAATTTGTAACAGTTGTCACTGACTAAATATGTTGAGAATTATTGGTTGTATTTATTGGTGACAAAGTAAAAACTGTTAATACCCTAGATATGCACGATTTCTCCCGGGTTAAGATAAAGTAGGGGGTGTGTGGCGGTGGGCTAATCTTTCCCATGTTCCTTCAGTCTATCTCAAAAATTCCACATTGTAATTCCTATATATAGTAATTCTTTATTATCATTTCTAAACGGTACTATGTGTACCCTTGATCTATTGAGAGGTTGAACTGGATCATTTTTGCATTCGAAAGATCTTTTAACTTTGGGGGGGGGATTGCGATTAACTTTATATCATATTTAAACAATAACTGAAAATCATGCGTCAAGCATAGATTATGAAACACTTTCCAACACATCCAGAAAACTGTAACGATACTTCTCCATTAAATTAAGGTGAAAGAAGATATGTAGTAAACAGTTTAGGAAACATATAACACATTTATAAATCAAGTTTTAGCATTTAACTTTCATTCTAAAAAAAAGTAGTCAAATTATTTTGTGCAGTCCTGTGTATGATTTTTAGATTAAGATATACACTACATAGCAAGATAAAATTTTGTTTAGTTAGAAAATGCACACGAAATCTTTTGTACAGCCCTGTATATTATATTAAGACTTTTAGACACACCATACATATTAAGCTAAAATTTAAATAAGATACCAAACGCTTAAGACAACTTAAAACTCACTTCCAGCAATTACCAACCATATACGACAATGTAACTTGTTCTTTGCGTAGGCCTGTCTATGAATTTATTTATATTCCACAAACTTCTAGCATTCTAATAAGTATAATTCAGCAAGATCTTCAGTCAAGTAGAAGAACTTGAACACTTCAGAACCGTCAGTAAACTTCCCGATTCCCCTCGCTGTTATTCCTATGACTATGGGCGTAGGATGCATTCGTATTTTTAAAATATCTCCTCGTAAAATTAATATTTTTAACTTCTGTTTTCTTTGTATTGTTCTCAAAGAATGTCTCATTTTTTCCTAGTTGTCAATTTTTTTCTAAAATAAATACTTAATTTTATATGAAATGTTAAAATCGTATTCAGTTTCGCTAAGATTTTAACACATAAAAATATAAATTAAGCATATAGTTTAGAAATATTTTGATAACTAAGAAAATAAGATTCTTTAGGAAGAGTACGCAGGAAATAGTCCAGTAGAAATTGCACTTTACCTTACAAAAATTCGGGTAGTTCTGATTTTTGAATATGTTGTAAAGGTTGACCCTCTAATAAAAAAACCAAGTTTTCGACCTTCTAAACCTTGTGCGTTTTCCACAATATTGAGAAAAAACAATATTTTTCGGCACTTTTTTTTATTTTTCTTGAATAACTCAATTTTAGTGCATTTTACAGGAAAAACACTTTCACCATTTTGTAGAGCATAAAATTCTCTACAACATGCAGTATTCATGTTTGTAAATTGTCCAAATAGGGGGTAAGATTACAGCCGGGAAAATAGGGTAAAATTTGAAAAAAGTGCAAAAATCCACAAATGACGTTAGTTTTTGCTTAATAACCTACTTTTAGTGCGTTTTAGAGACAAAAGTGTCAATATAAAGTTTGTAAAGCATGAAGTAGTCTACAAGTTTCATTTATTAGATCATTAAATATCTATAATAGACTCTAAAAATCAGAATAATACAATTTATGGTTAAAACAAAAAAATACCACCTGACAAGTAATTAATTAAAAAATAAAGCTTTTATTTCTGATATTGATTAAACGATGCAACTAATTAACTATAGTATGTACAATAATAGGTTACTGTTAAATAGTTGAGGGGGGGGGGGCGAAGTTAACCAAAAAAACCTAGTCGGTAGACATAGGTGCAGGGATAAGAATTCAAAGTAGAAAGTAAAATTAATAGCTGGGAATAATGTAAAAAAATTACTTGAAAGATAAATGAGTTATAATTTAGAAATTTTAAAAAGGAAAAAGGTTATCTAAGGCCGAAACTAAGGGAGGTGGGAGCAAAAGGAGCATGTGGCCCGGGCGCTAGAATGGAATCGATTTTTCTTAAATAACTCAATTTCAGTGCATTTTACAGAAAAGAATTTTCACCATTTTGTAGAAGATAAAATTCTCTACAACATGGAGTATTCATGTTTGTAAATTGTCCAAATAGGGGGATGAGATACGGAGCTCGGAAAATAGGGTTAAATTTGGAAAAAATGCAAAAATCCACAAATGACGTTAGTTTTTGTTAATAACCCACTTTTAGTGCATTTTATAAACAAAACTGTCTTAATCAACTTTTTAGAGCATGAGATAGTCTATAGTTTCATTTATTAGATAATTAAATATTGGTAATAAACCTTAAAAATCACAGCAAAAAGATTTTGGTGAAAACAGGAAAATACCGCCTGACAAGTTATTAATTTAGAAAACGAGCTTTTATTTTTGATATTGAAAACACGATGTGGTTAATTAATTATAGAATGCACAATGAATTAATCAACAAATACATAGTAAGTATTGTATAGTCGCTTTGTCATATATGTTTCCTTTTTCTGCTGCTTGGCCCTGGTAATGATACCATCGTCTCAGATACTTCATCGTCCGTCTCTGTACTTGACTCGATTGGTTGCTTTAGGTCATCAAAGTCCTCGAGGTCCAGTACAATATCAGGAGCGTTGCCACATAGTTGGTTGTGGCACTTCACACAGATAACTGAGCACTTCAAGCCTGCCTTTCTAGACCTGCAATTTGTACTACAATTTTTTCATTTTTTTTTTTTTTTTTGCATTGGCAAGATATGAAATCGAGTAGAGTTTGAGGAGCTGGTCCATTCATCATGGTACTGGAATGAGCCCATGACCACCCCACTTCCAGCCGCATTCGAGAGGATCCTTTTCGTTTCCCAGCCATGTCTGAATGCATGATATTCAGCAGCATCACGAGTAGGTGGTAGTCTAGCTAAATTTAATTTAATATTGTTAGCTGCTCTAGCGAAGCTGACATACAGCAATACATTCAAGTTTTGGTTGGGATCAACTCCATACAGGGCAAGAAGTACACCTTCTGTGGCTTCAATAAGTTTGTGCCTCTCTGCATTTGAGTCTTTAAAGATTTGAACTGTTTGGTTCAGGGATGGGTTCTGAAGAATTCTGCAATATTTCATTTTCCCATGGCTGTAAAGCACAGAAGTGGTGTCACAACCACTTACTGCATGAAGAAAAAGAATATTTTGTGCAACTTCCTTAAATTTGTAACACTATTTGGAGTAGAGATCATCATGCAGTTTCCCTCTCCTGGCCCTTCGGAAATAAAAATTGTCTGCAGCTAGAGAAGCCACAAGAACAAGGAGGTCCATGTCTTCACCATTGACAATGACAGCATCGTAATCACAGGCTTAGAAAATAGCTGTGTTCACTATTAGCACATCTGCATCTTCCGTGGCCTGCGTAGTGATCATTTGTGCTTTTTCAAATTCATTTCGAAGCATATAAATGAAAAATTCTTTATTACTTTTTCATTCCCCAACAATCTGCATCTTCAGTGGCCTGCGTAGTGATCATTTGTGCTTTTTCAAATTCATTTCGAAGCATATAAATGAAAAATTCTTTATTATTTTTTCATTCCCCAACAATTTTTCTTGTGGCATCTGTGGAAACACAGTCTCATTGAACTTAACCTCAGCAGAAGTATCTTCAAGCGACGAGCACTTTCTGCACTTTTTATACTTTTTTGATTATGTTCAGGATAAGTTTCTAATATTATCTTTATTTTAAAATTTAAAACTGAATTCAAAACACCGGAAAACAATTCTCTTTTATACATGTTTCCATCTTATCAGGTATAATTGTTGTTATTATTTCTGTTGGGACTAACATTCTCAAACTGAGATACATTTACCAGCAATGTAAAGTTTTACTAACAAAAATATGTGGGACAAATGAATACAAACACGACAAACCAAATCTTCATTGTGCGCCCTCTTCTCCTTCCATTCTAGCGCCCGGGCCACATGCTCCTTTTGATCCCACCTCCCTTAGTTTCGGCCTTAGATACTGCTTTTCCTTTTTAAAATTTCTAAATTATAACTTATTTATCTTTCAAGTATTTTTTTACATTATTCCCAGCTATTAATTTTACTTTCGACTTTGAATTCTTGGCCCTGCACCTATGTCTACCGACTAGGTTTTGTGGTTGACTTTGCTTTCCCCCCCTCAACTATTCAACAGTTACCTATTATTGTACATACTATAATTAATTAATTGCTTCGTTTATTCAATATCAAAAATAAAAGCTCGTTTTTAAATTAATGACTTGTCAGGCAGTATTTTTTTTTGTTTTAACCATAAATTGTATTATTTTGATTTTTAAAGTCTATTATAAATATTTAATGATCTAATAAATGAAATTTATAGACTACTTCATGCTTTACAAACTTTATAATGACACTTTTGTCTCTAAAACGCACTAAAAGTAGGTTATTAAGCAAAAACTAACGTCATTTGTGGATTTTTGCAGTTTTTGCAAATTTCACCCTATTTTCTCGGCACCGTATCTCACCCCCTATTTGGACAATTTACAAACATGAATACTGCATGTTGTAGAGAATTTTATGATCTACAAAATGGTGAAAGTGCTTTTTCTGTAAAATGCATTGAAATTGAGTTATATAAGAAAAATCTAAAAAAGGGCCGAAAAATATTGGTTGTTTCAATATTGTGAAAAACGCACAAGGTCTAGAAGATCGAAAACTTGGTTTTTTATTAGAAGGTCAACCTTTACAACATATCCAAAAATCAAAACTACCAGATTTTTTTGCAAGGCAAGGCCCTTTTTACGCTATTTCTACTGGACTAAAACAGAAGTTAAAAATATTAATTTCCAGAGGAGATATTTTAAAAATACGAATGCATCCTACGCCCATAGGAATAACATTACCGAGGGGAATCGGGAAGTTTACTGACGAGCAGCCTTAAGGAATGTACGCTCATAGTAAATAATACTTACGAATTCCTTTGTGTAGCCCTGTATATGATCAAATTAATTTATACACATCAGGTACTATGCAAAAATTTAGTTGAACTTAAAAACTTAAACCAAAGTTGAAAACGCACTTATTACATTTATCCTGTAATTATCGCACAGAAACTGCAATCGAATTATTTTGTGTATTCCTGTAATTGAACAAGAAACGCAATACACACCATACTTTTCGGTGGCCAATTTATACTGCGCCTCAGTAATACATATAAATTTGAATATGTTTGAAATAGTGAAACATCATTTAAATTACACTGCAAACGATTTTTCCGCGTAGAACATTTAGTAACAGAATTTTTTTGTGTGACCCTGTAAATGAATAGTAAATGCTTTGTACACCATATTTTATAAAAAAGTATGTTTTAATGTGCTTCATAATCGTATACCAATTTTATCGTGTTTCAAATGGCGTAACATCATCAAAATGTACTTGAAACGATTTTTTACCCATTGAGTGTAATGTAACGGAATAATTTCGATTATCCCTGTAAAAAAACTATTAATATTTCACTTTAACCCATTAGGCGCCGCTATATATATTAAGCAATTTTTTAATGAAACAGTTGTTTTTTATTTATGAATAGAAAGTCTTTAAGGTATTTCTGAAGAAAAAAATTAAAAAAATTCGAATATTTAGAAAAAATAGCATGTTCCCAAAATGGGAGCAATGGCGCCTAATGGGGGTAAATTTTTTCACAAATTTTACTTATGCCTCCGTGCATTTAGGTTTGTTACTTATCAGTTTTTTCGGTATAAAAGGGATAATATCATTCTGAAACTGATATTCTACGATTAATTCATACAAATTAGTCCAACATCTACATTTATAACAAAAATAAAAAATAAAATTTCCGATTCCATAAGCATTTTCACTATCCACCTCTTTATTTTTCTTCAATACATAATTTTTGTCCTACTATTTTACTTGAAAATGATTGAACATTTTTTATACAGCATTATATTACATTTTTTTCGTTTTCTGAAATTGGTTTTTTAACAATATTTTTTTTGTTTTTGCATTTTGTTTAGTTTTTTCCATATTCCAATTTGAAGTTCGCCTGAACTTTCATCTAAAATATCAAGCCTGTGTTTAATACTTTGTCTTTTTTAAACACTAAATTAGATATTTCTTGATTGTCTCTTGATTTAGAATTTACAGAAAGTTCTACTCCACCAAATATAACATGGGATAAATCATCACGTAAATTATTTTCTATTACATATGTAATAGAAAATAATTTATGCGACATACATATGAGAAAGATATCTTCCTCATATGTTACAATACTGCAATCGGGTGGCAAACAAACGATTTCCGGAACATCCGAAAAATCATCCAAATCTAAAAAATTGTTCAATCATCTTCAATGTAAAATAATCAGAAAAAATTATGAAATGATGAAAAATAGAGAGATGGATAGTGAAAATGCTTATGGAACTGGTAATTTCATTTTGTTTTTTATTATAAATGTAAAAGTTGGACTAATTTATATGAAATCTTCTAAAAGTATTAGTTTCAGAATGATATTATACCTTCGATAGCTAATAAGTTGAAAAATAAATACCACAAATGCACGGAGGCATATGTACAAGTTTTCAAAAACCTTACCCCCATTAGGCGCCATTGCTCCCATTTTGGGAACATCTTATTCTTTCGGTAATTGTGATTGATCTATTATACATATTAATTCCGGATAGACGTTGTTTAACATAACATACTGTTATGAACATATTTTAACTAAAAAATATAATTTTTATTATAAAGTTTTTTTTTTATTTTTTTTTTCGAATACTGCCAAAAAGCTATTTTTCGCCTTTTTTAACACGTTTTAAAAATTAGAAATTTCTAATGAAACTTAACAAAAAATTTCAGATGTCATCTAATATATTCAAAATGCAAATAACATGAACCTTTTAACAATTTACAAAATACGCACTTCAGAAAAAAATCTTAAAGCAATGTTCCCAAAATGGGAGCAATGGCGCCTAATGGGTTAAATAAGGATCATTCTATAGTTGTTGTCGATAACATACAAGAATTTTAGAGCAATCCGAGTGTATTTACGAGTTACATTAGAGCCCGGTCGGACGGTAGGCGGCCAGACAAACCAAAGTCATAAACACTTTCCAACTAGGTTGGAAAGTGTTAAAAAGATATGTCTCATAGTGTCAAAAAGTCTTGGAATATAATTAACTTTACAAAATTTTAATTTCTTATACAGAGTTTCCATAATTTTAAATCTGTCTATGATATTTTCAATAAAACGTGTTTGGAATGGAATTCTCTGATGCTACATTTATGATTATATCTAATTTATATTTTATTAGATGGCTTGAACAAACTTCAAACACTCTTTTTACACAATAATTAAATGGTGCGAATTTGTATTTTATAGAAGGAATTGCAACCAAAAGGGATAGTGACACTTGATCTGTTAGCTTTTCTAAAAATTGTGCTATCTCGACACTTTTTAGTCATATTTCCGAACAACTGGACATACATGAAAGCTAATTTTTGGTCTTGTTCTATTTCAAGTGTGAAATTGATTCTCTCATCTAACATATTAATTTTATACAGAAAAATGTGCAATTCATCTATGCCGTATCTCCATATAATGAAAACATCACCCTCATATCAAAACCAGCACTCTGGATCCGGTCTTAATTTCTCCATGATCATACTCTCAAACGGATTAACATAATTTCTTTTGTAAACTTTCATAAGTAGTGTACAGAAGGCAATAGGAGAATTGCAAAGTGGGAATTGGACAATTACTAAATATTGCGAAATATTGGATAATTATCAAATCGTTTTTTTTTTACCCTATTTTGTTATTTATTTTTTAAATTTTCATTCAAACCTAAACATTGTAACGACATTTTAATGAATATATAACTGAAATTATTGTACAGAGTGTTATAACATTTTCTTTCATAGAACTTAAGGTAAATCAATTTGAATACGATTCAACTCGGAAACATGTGTTATAAATGTATTTTACGGTTCAAGTATTTACATCTTATACAGCCACAGACAGAGTTACCAAATAAAGGTTATACCAAGTGTTGTATTTTCTGTTTGCGTCATTTTTATTCTGAAAATTTTGAAGTATTTTTTAAACAGAAAAAGTAAACAAGAACGAAAAATCATGCATCCGGCATAGATTCTGAAACACTTTCCAGCAAAGTGGGAATTGGACAATTACTAAATATTGTGAAATATTGGACAATTGTCAAATCGGTTTTTTTTATCCTATTTTGTTAATTTTATTTTTAAAATTTTCATTCAAACCTAAACATTGTAACAACATTTTAATGAATATATAACTGAAATTATTGTACAGAGTGTTATAACATTTTCTTTCATAGAACTTTAGGTAAATCAATTTGAATACAACTCAATTCGGAAACATGTGTTATAAATGTATTTTACGGTTCAAGTATTTACATCTTATACAGCCACAGACAGAGTTACCAAATAAAGGTTACACCAAGTGTTGCATTTTCTGTTTGCGTCATTTTTATTCTGAAAACATAAAAAGTAAACAACAAAGAAAAATCATGCATCCGGCATAGATTCTGAAACACTTTCCAGCACTAACAGAATATTTTAAGAAATTTAATTTTTTCATACGATAAAATGAGATATCTAAATAAGGAATTTAAAAAAAATACATAACTCAGTAAAAATCTATTTTAAGCAATCGCTGCTCATTTTTGAAATCTTTCGTGCAGTCCTGTATCTGAGCTCGAGAATTTGTTAACAACACATAATGCACTAAAAATTACATAAAATTGTATATCACAGCGGAAATATCACTTTTAGCAATTACCGATCATAGTCAGTCTTTTAACAGAATTCTCTGGTGCGTCTCTGTACATGAACGATACATTTTAAGCATTCCATAAGCACCGCAAACGTTTTTTCGCCATAGATTAAAAAGCAAAGGTATTATTTTGTACGGCCCTGTAATTGAACTATAAATTCTACTAATTATGTACTCCGGTAAAAGCATGCTTATTATGTTTGAAATATCGTAACATCAATAAAATGCGCCGCAAACGATTTTTTCCACATAGAACATCAGGGTGGCTAGAGGTCAGGGACAAATACAGTAAAAAAATGAAAATTACCAGTATATTCTTATAGAAAAATTCAAATTGATTGTTTGATCGAATAATCAACATAAATTTTTCTATAAGAATATACTGATGTTTATCACTTTTTTTACTGTATTTTTCCCTGACCACTAGCCACCCTGAACATAATGTAATCTAATTCTTTTGTGTATCTCTGTAAATAAGCTATTAATGATGCACACTTCGTTTTCACTACCGAACATTCTATATTAAAATTTAATAATGTATAAAAAGTTCATGACAATCCGAGTATATTCTCGATAGTTAGAGCTCAGACATACAGACCAACCGAATTCATAAATACTTTTCAACTATGTTGAAAAGCAGAGGTTCCCAAAGTGTGCTCCGCTGAGCCCTTGGGGATCCGCCTATACTTTTCAGGGGCTCCGCGGCGTTCCAGGAAAAAAAAAATATGTAAGAAATTAGCATATTGCAATGCAAAATTTTTTGAAAGTATGTAGGAATTTATGTGTCTGTGTGTGTGTGTCATAAAATAAATACATCTATCACTGGGTTGAAAAATACTATAATATACCCTTTAAAGCTTATAAAAATTTGCATTATACATGTATCCATTTTCTATATAATATTTTTGGTTTGAACTACTTTATTTTAAGTTTCTGCATTTAATGTGTTTTAAAAAGTATATATAGTTATAATTTTATATAGCTTTATTTTGTGTTTTTATGACTTTAATTCCTTTAATCTGTTTATTTTATTTTTATTACTTCTTAGTTATTTAAATGTTCTATGTAAGAACTACATAATTGTACTTAATTTTTAAAGCTATGTATGTTGCTGAAAACGCATTTTTTAAACATCTAGCATCACTTAACAACCCCTCTTTAAAATTTTGTTTTAATTGGTCTCGGCATTAGCTAAGATTCTTATGTTATGATGCCATATTTTCCTATCAGAAATAAGGCTGTAGCAATTTAAAAAGTATATTGGTTCTTTACATTTGTCTACACTAACAATCTAAACTTTTGCTCAGCTCCACCCTTTGCTTAGACTTTTCGTCAATGCGTACCTACCCTGAAATAAATTTAACCCCACCCATATATCCCGTTAACATGTGTAGTTTTTAACCGTATATCAGAGTTGCCAAGTCTCCGGCTTTTTGAACACCAGTAATTTTTTTGAGAAAATGTTGTTCTTTTAAATCGCAAAATACTCCGATTCAATAACACAACATTTTCTCTACTAAATTACTGGTATCCAAAAAGCCGGAGACTTGACAGGTCTGCCGTATATCTATTTTAAAGCAAAAACAATGTTGAAAGATTTTTTCTCAAAACTATAATTAATAGCTTAAAACTTCAAATAAAACATCTAAAATAAGTGAACGATGCTGCACCTAACAATACAGGTTATAGATTTTGCCCCGCCCACTTAAACACTAAAAGGATGATCTGCTTCCAAATGTATTTTTAAAACTGGTTCAAAAGACGAAGCTCAGAGGCAATTCGTTTTCGTTGGATGTTCAGAAGTACTAGAAACGTAAAGAAGAACGAAAAAAATCCTTGATTCTATTACGGGTGGGCGGGACTAGCGAAAACGTGTTATATAATTACACAAGTGTGACTGGGCCAATAAATTTTCTTTCTTTTCGCAAGTAGCCTATTGAGATTATACAGTAGTCTCTCTTTGTAATAGAAAACTGTACAACTTACCTTTTTTTCTGTATGTGTGTGGTTTTCGCTATAAATAATAATAGTTTCATGTAAGCCCCAATGCAATGCATGACTCAGACAGGGTTACCATTTTTATTTTTAATTCCGAGTTCATACTGGAAATCCCGAAAGAATATTTTTTATTTTAAAAATGTTTGTCATTAACCCCTTAACAGTATTGCTCGAACGTCACTCTGGTAAGTAAAGTTTGCTTTCTTTGTTACTAAAAGCTTTCAGAAACCACAAATTTTTAACTATAGTTTTTGCTGTATTTGGCGGGCATATCTCAAATATACAGGGCAGACAATTTAATACAAAAAAGTGGTTTTTAGTCCGTATTTTTATTTTATTGTGTCCAATATTAGTAATATTAAATAAAACTGTTAAAGGGTTAAATAAAAGATAATTTGATTTTCAAAATTTCTAGTGTGAATTCAGAATTTCTGTATCAAGAAAAGGGCCAAACTGAGAACCTGGACCCCATGTTGGAAACTACTAGTTTGTACTCTTAACCAGCAGAACCACCAGCCTCTCTCCACTACCGGACTCTGACCAGCAGACTCTGCTCCATAGGCACAAAAATATTAATTTGTAAGGCGTAGAATACCGTGGGGTTAAGGGGCTCCGTCTTAGAAATTCTTCCCAAAAAGGGCTCCGCGAGCCGAAAAGTTTGGGAACCACTATTGTAAAGTGTTGAGAAAATCATATTTTCGAAACTTAGCTGTAATGAGGATATTTTAACGACATCCATCATTCTTTATCACACAATTTCAATTTACACAAATGGAAGTATGTCTCTTGAAAATTGCTGCAAAATATCTTTATTTTAGCTAGCGTTATGAACGATAGATGTGTAGGAGTTGGAGTGCGAGGGAAAAATCGGATTCAGACCCTGTTTCTTTTACAAAAACAGTTTTTTTTCCTCTGTGTGTGTGTGTGTGTGTGTGTGCAGTGCAACTTTTTAAATTTCTTTTTTGATCATCCTATATTTGATAAAGTAATTATGTTATAATTTGATTCAATTTTGAATTTTTAGTTTATAGTGGCAAAAGGAAAAAAAAAACTACTACGCATTTTGCAATAACACTGTTTATGACAAACATTTATTTTTATTACAAAACATTATAATCTTGAACAAAACAACGATCTAAAGGTTTCAACAGATCCATTCCGTACAAGGTTGTAAAATCCCTCTACACTTGATACCTTTAAGTCTAAGACATTTCTTTATCACATGGCTTCAACATCATATCCTTGATTACATGGACTGCTTTTATAGTTCAAATAGTTACAATTCAACATAAAAAACACCTAGAAACATAAACGGAATAGAAATATGAAAACTAGCTGCAGAGTTTTAATATATTAAGACTAAATATTGTAAAAAGCATTCATTTGAAATTTGAAAAGCAGTTTAGACATAATATGAATAAACTGGCTTTCACAAACATAAAAATGTCACTATGATATTCTTTTCAATAAAGGTTTATGAGAGTTATCCCATTTCAAAACACGCTTTTTTTCGTTACAACCACGATTGACAGTTGCACACTCAGTTCAGCTTTTATGTATTAATCGAGGCGACATTTTGAAATACGCGTTTTTCTCCTTCCCCATGTCATATTTCCATGATATTAGTATCGTTCTTTTCCCGATAACTCGCAACAGGAATGGAGCTTTAACGCTTGCATGGACCAAGTTTCCAAATGCGCCAGCACCTTTGTGTTTCATTTCGACCATGCATTATTTGATAAAACTTGCTTGTTTGGATGTGTACTATCACCTCTTAAAGTTTTGCCCATCTTTTATAAAACACCCTGTATATTATTTATTTTACAAAATTTTCAGAAAGTTACGCATGTGTTTTTATTTTAATGTTAGAAAAGTATAATGTATCCAAAATCAAATTGATCACAAAATTCTAATAAAATCGTTTGTCACAATCACTGTTATCTGATTATGCAACACCAAGAATCTTTTTACAGTAAGAAGTTATTTATAAAAGATTTATATTTTACGAATGTGTATACTCATTATATCATATGAAAACGGTGACAGTAAAATATTAACCTCTTAACTGCCACGGACGTATATATACGCTTTGCATAGTTGATGCATTAACTGCCACTGGCGTACATATACATTTTCACAAAACACTTGTCACTGTAATTTTTTGATAGCCGTATAACTACGCCCACTGCTTTGGAATGCAAAATATTGACCTTAAAGGGTTTTTGCCCCCGACCTACTCTTTTTTCCAACGGGTAGGAAGTATGTTTCTGAAGAAGTGAAATTTCAAGGTGGAAGTTTATCTGAGAACGTGTTTGAATCAGAGCTGGCAAGTTTCTGCCGGGGTGGTTAAAACCAGTGGTTATAACCGGTTAAAACCGGCATGGTAGAAACTAGTTTCTGCCAGTAAGCGGCAAAAACTGGCAGAAACTAAGAAATAATAATTGGAAGAACTTTAACTGCAATGATTCATAATTCACACATGTATTTGATATATAAACAATTAAATTAAAAATTAAAACTAAAGATTATGAATGTTATTCAAAGTAGCAAAAAGCTTCAAAAGGATTATATAAATATACTTTGTTTATATAATACTAATTTTCTTTTACTTGAAAAACAGAAATTTTCATAATGGTAATCTGTTGCTGTACAAGCTTAACTATTAATATTATTTACAGTTGAATTTCTATTTAAAAGTTAAAAAAAAAAAAGAAATTTACAAAAAATTCTATTATATTTTAATCTACAGCATGAATCTACATAGTTTGTTGAATCTTTTAGCATTAAAATTAAAAGAAATAATACAAAAATTAAAATAATTATTCACACGTGGAAAAAATCAAAATAGTAGAATAACCATTTACCTGGTTCAAAATATTAGAATAATGCATTGTAAATAATATGTGTTTAAAAAGAGGAAACATAGTTATTGTTTAATATTTTGTAGCATCACCTTTACATTTTATAACAGCACAAATTTTAGCAATACTCTTTAGCTTTCTATCATCTCTCTGAGTAGTTTTTGGCTTTCGGCCGCTATTTAAATGCTTGTTTTCAAAAAGTCCATCGTTAGAATACTGCTTTATTGCTCTACTAACACTTGGTTGAGAACATTTTAAGTAACTGGCGAAATATTGCTGATTATGACCTTCTTTATGCAAATCAATAATACGATGCTTTGTAAACTCTTTTATGTCAAACGAATGGCCTATGTTTTACACAAAATGAAAACAATGATGATGCAAAGCGTTTTTATAAATTAAAAAGTCCCGCAGAAGATAATTTTATGCAACCTTCTGAACAATTCAGGAAAATTCATAAGCATTCTAATTTTTTGAACCACCTATTTTAGTATTCTAATATTTTGAGTAAGGAAAATAATTTTACAAAAATAAAATATTCACTCAAAATTTAATATTTTACAGTTTTAATTTTCTTTAATAACATGCCTTAACATGTATTAAAACATCCACCAATGTTCTTTTTTAATTGTACTACAGTGAAATAAAGCTAAATGCAATTCCAAATACAAATGGAATTAATTAGTCTAGTTTTTTGATTTGGAGCTGTGTAACATTTCTGTGAGAAAGATTTTTAACAGTTATCATTAAATTATTATGTTAAATTACAGAAAAGTAAGTTTTGAGTAAGTATTGATTATTTCTCTTTTCTTTTCAGCATTTAATTTAAAATAAGTATTGGATATAGTTTTCTATTCTGAATTTTAAATACTCTAATTGTTTATACATAAAATTACACAACCATATTATAACAAAAATTTTATCTGTTACATTACTCATTTTCTCTAATACAAATTTATTTATTTTTTAATTAAAAATATCCACAATATTCCATTTGTTATTTATCCTGAATAAAATGTACTTAAGGATTTAATACAACTATAAAAGTCTCAGATTATGTCACGAAATGTGTTTCTGCCAGTTGTTGCCAGTTTCTGCCGGTTAAAACCGGTTATAACCACTTTCTGCCACTGGCACGGCAAAAACCACTTTCTGCCGGCAAAAACCCAGCCCTGGTTTGAATAGGTTGTATCTTTTTTGTTCTGCTTTCGTGTGGCGTTGTGAAATAAGATTAATTTTCAATATTTTGAAGAAATGTGTTCGACAGTAAATTAAATGACTAGTTTTGTCATTTTCTGGATAAGATTTATCCGCATATAATATTTCATTTTATGAAGAGGATTCCAATCAGGCAGTTGTTTGTTACCCAACAACCCGAAAAAAAAAGAAGCAATATAAAAAAAATGTCGCCACCTTCTGGACATGTCAATTCGGAATGTATTTATTCTGAAAAGAAAACATTTAAAAAACATTGACAATTATGAGTTCCGCATGAAATTGGTGGAAAGAATTATTCAGAAATTTTACGTTACTTCAGCGACACGCCCCACCAAGAAACAAAAACTACATGACCATCATTTACGTCTTACAGCTAAACACTTCCTACTATTGTACCATAAACTTCCTATTTATGTATTCAGCCATGTCTCAGGATAAATCACACAAAAGTAAAGTACTAACTCTTATATTTTATTATAATATGTAATTTAAATTTTGACCTTTTTATTTTTTCATTGCAACAATGGATATTATTTAGATGCAATGTGCGCGGCTGTTTTCGTAACAAAACACAATGTCGCTAAGCACCTGTGCAGAAAATGTTGGCACTGGCATAGCTGCCAACTTTTACGCTTTTTTGTTACCACTAAAAATTAATAGAAATTTTTGCCTTATTGAATCACATGATTTCGGCGATTTAAAAAGGTAAAAATTACTATAAAATTTTAGTGGTAGAAAAATAGTGTAAAAGTTGGCAGCTATGCACTGAGGAGCGAGTCACGCAAGATTTCTATGGCAGTTAAGGGGTTAAGTAGAACTAATTATACCTGTGTTACCATAAAATTAAAGCTTTATAACAACATAATTTTGTTCTAGCATTAAAGAAATATATATACAGGAATATGAATAGTTTAAAAGGACTCACTTCTACTTTTAACTTATTTTTTCTTGTGTCGTACCAAACCAGTGAAAAATCTTGTGAAGGATTTCTTCTTTCTTTTAATCCACGCCCTAATTCCTCCTTTATGGGTGGCAGGCTTCTTAGTGATTGCAAATGACTTGGACTCACCATCTCCATCATCCTTCTCCATAGGAAATTCGTTTAAGAGAGTTTTATTTGAACTTTGATTTTCTTTCTCACTGTTAAGTTCATCTGGGAGAGATGATTCAGAATTAGAATCTTTATCGTTTTTGATGATAAGCTGTTCAACTTGAGTAGTCAAAATTTTCACTGATTCACATTTATGTTCTTCATAATTTTGCACACTTTTTAGTTCATCTTCGAAATTTTTAAGTGACTTTACAACTGCTTCAGCAGTGACACTTTCTTCTTTTGTCGTACTTATAGGTTGTTTTTCAGGAGTCACCAATGGTGTTATAACACAAATTCCCTCTTTCTTCTTGTCTTTTGATTCATTTTCAGGAGTTTTTAACGACTGTGCAATTATTTTAACGTTAACATCATTATCTTTCTTGACGCTAATTAGTTCCTTTGAAAAAGATTTCATTGATGTTTTATCTCCGTTTTCATCATCTATATCTTTACAGATTTTTACTGGCTCGAAAATATTTACACCATCATTTTTCGCTCTTTTTACATCACTTCCAGGTGTTTCAAGCGACTCCATTGCATTTATAACGGACATTTCATCTATTTTTTTACTCCTTGATTCATCATCATATGCTTTTATTGATTCTGCAATTTGTTTAGCATTAACATCTTTATCATTTATGACACTAATTTGTTGACTTGGAGTAGTTTCCATTGATTTTTTAACTTCATTATCAACACCCGAGTCTTTGAATTTCATGCATCTTTCATCTTCGTACACCGGAATAACATTTTTCTTTTTCGTAGATTCGATTTCTGAATTTACCAGAACAGAGTTCTTTAATTCACTTTTCAAAATTTCATTTCCAAACCCGATGTCTGTAATCCTCTTATCAGACTTTTTCAAGCCACACTTTTTAATTTTCTTGCGTCTCTTAGCTTCTTCTTTACTAAAATGCTTCATGAGTTTATGCAAATCATGTAAATTAGCTGCAAAGAGAAAAACATACATTTAACATTTTAGAAAATATCCTTCATAATTTGACTACAGATAAATTGGTCATTAGAATTCACAGTCGTATGTTTTGTACAGAGTGCTTAGAGGTGCTTTATTTGATTATTACTATATCTATTGGTAATCATCGCCTCATTCATTCACAGAATTTTAGAATTAGATATTTTAAAAATTACTATTAGGAAATGATGGTACTAAAAATAAGCACCTATAGGCAAGCAGTTCAGAGGACAGACAAATAAGATTACAGAAAAAAAGGAAATAAACAATAAATCGGGTAATTAAAACAAAGATTCAAACACGTTAGCGCAAGACACAATTTTTTTCGTGTGTTGCAAAATTGTTGAATCAATTCAAAAAATAATAACAATAACAATTCATGTGGAGATCAAGCATGGAAAGATTTTAATAGCAAGTGAAATGCTCAAAAAAAAAAAAAAAGAAAAAGAAAAAGAAAAGAAAAGAAAAGAAAAGAAAAGAAAAGAAAAGAAAAGAAAACTGTAAAGTGATTATAGTAATGTTCTTAAATAAATGAAGAACAAGTAAAAAAAAAACTTCAGGAAAAAAGCTAGAACTATAAACAGCAAAAAAAAATGTATAACAATGAAAATACTTTTTAATTAGGAAAAATATGGTTAGAATATTTATTAAAAAAGGTAAAAATACAGAGTAAAAACACAATTTCAACAATACAGCCAAAAAGTTAAAAAAGCTAAATAATAGTTAAATTAATCAATATAAACTAGGGGGTTCAGTCCTCTACTCCCTAACGCTTGCCAACCCCCCTGAATTAAAAAGCAATTCACATTGAGATCGCTAAGCGGCCCCAGTTCGCTTCGTTCGCTCGCCCCTTTTTATTTTTGCAGCAATTCTAGCCGAATAAGTACTGCCATAAATCCACCATAAACCACCATACAATTGACAATTTTTTAATGTAAACAAAATAATTGAAAACTTCATTGAAAACACAGTTAAAAATGCATTTAGTTGGTACTACCAATGGGCATAAATCATTTAAATACTATGAAAAAAGATCTTGAAAACACAATTAGTTTAAAACTCATTGCACCTATATTATTGTACAGCACGGCTTATATTCAATAAAAAAACACTACGTGATAGGAAGATAGTTTATATCATCAATCATTGCTTACATTTCGTAAAACTGTTCTAATTGATGATTATAGATATTTGCATAATAAATTATTTTTTACTTCAATAATTTGCATCTGCAGCAATAGATGGCAGCAGGTGCAGTCTAGACAGTTGATATTTTTATTATCTCTGATTTCGTGTGAGTGAAATTCATAAATAAATTCTAAATAAGAATTGAGAATTAATTTGAAATTAACGATATTATTCATAATTAAAATGAGGAATCATCTCAAACGCTTTGGATTACGCACATGTTATTTTATTTTTAATAACTGCTAGTTTGAGTTTCACTACTCTTTCACTGGCCGCCATATTGGAGATTCGGGAAACTACGGTTGTTGCCAAACGATAATCTAGAAATTCAGCCCTTTTTCCACGTCACTTAAGAGAAATATATATATAGATATTGATTTCAGAATTTTATTTTTTACAGATGAAATATATCATATTATTATGCTTCGAAAAGGGTTTTATGAAATAATTTGGTGATCGATTAAAATAACCTTTATAGCGATGTTAGAAAAAAGTATGTGAATGAGTTAGAAATTCACAGTAATGAGCAATAGTATATATAAAGCATACGGTTAAACAAATAAAATAAATAACTTCACATTTTTCATAACTCAGTAATTAAACATTTATAACGATTTAGGCTTTGTACTTTTTTAACTGAAAAAAATCATAAAAGTTTAAAAAAGTAAGTTAACCCCTGCTTTTTAAATAAAGAAACCTAAGACTGAACCTTTAAACGTCTACTGCATCTTTGAAGTTCGTCGCAGTTCGTCAGCCTTACAAAAACGACAGGTAACACTCTTGAACTTTATTGTTACTACAAAATATTTTTAATAACCTGTGTAGAAAAGAATACAGTCTAAGGCAGGATTTCCTCACAATAGCACTCATAATATTTCTCACAACAGCACTTCAGGTTATGTGAAAAATATCTAGATGGCACTCGACGAGACATTCAGCGCGATAGAACTATTTGATTTAGTTAAAATTAGAAGCGCAACTAAATCAGTTAGCTTTGACTAGATTAATTTTAACACAATTATTCTAATTGGTAAATAAATCATATATCAGACCAAATGATACGATCAATAATGTTGGCTTGGGGAATTAGGTTTTCAGATTTATCCGGGATGGCTCAGTTGGCACAGCATTGGCAGCTTCAGCCAAGAGATCAACCCTGGTTCAAATCGTGGCCTAGACATATTTCACCCAGTTCGAAAAATTATAATAGTTAGTTTAAGTTTTTGTAATTCTTTGCTGCTTTAAAAACAAAATCTGAAGATTTAGAGGTTAATCATCATTTACAACTTTCCTCAACAAACTAACACCAAACATCCTGTATACATAAAAGTGTATAATAAATGCACACATCACATTAAAAATCTGCTAACAATAGAGTTTGTATTAAATAAAAAAATTAAAAAAAGAAGAAGTAGAAAGAAAGAAACTTATATTTATTTATAAACATTTGTTGTATTCTCTGTTTTCATTTTTCTGTTCTTGAATCATTTAGGAAAACAAAATTGAGGTACGCTAGACACAACTGATTCTTTAAGGAGTAAGCGATACATAAAAGTTTGAGAACCACTAGTGTAAAGAAAAACAAAAGAAAATCTGAAACACTTACTTTCGTTATTCCATATGTTGTTCAATGTCCAGAACTTGGACCCTCCAAATAATTTTGACTGAAGAAGCTCTTCGGCTGCAGGTCTTTGAGCCGGATTCAGATCAAGACAGGACAGGATAATGTTTATTATGTCATCGATCATATCATAACTGTGTGGAAATAACGGAAATGCTGACTGCATACGATACGTAAAATTATGAATCTAAGGAAGAGGAAAGAAATTTGATTAAAGTGGTAAAATCCAAATGTTGAACAAAAATTTATTTTTTACAACTTAAAAATTAAAGTTTCTCAGAAATAGCCAAAAATGTCTATAATAAAATCAAATTTATGTGATGTTAAATGATGGATCAGGAAATATTAATTTTAGTTATTTGTAGAGGCTGTAAAAAAACTTGTTTACTTCAATATAAGTGACTTTACGTCTGATTATTAATTAGATTAGAATTGTAAACAATAAGGTTTTGTAACGTCATATGCAAAAATGATAAAACTGCTCTAATTAGAGCAGTACTATTGATATTTAAATGCACTTTTTAAATGACAGATGGGTAAGTGTATTTTGTGATCCATTCTTATTAATTGCTCAAAAATTTTATTTTGAGTTGGGTCACTTTTGAAATAAGTGTTTGGTGCAATCGAGAACATTTTCAGGTGTTTTCTGGTAAAATAGAATACAGTAAAACTTGGGAAAACGAAAACGCTAGGTACCAAAAGTAGGATTAGACAGGTTTCCGTTTTACCAGGGTATTGTAATCCATTCAACGAGGTTGTGAAATTTTCGTTTAAGACAGGATTTCTTTATACACAGGTTCTATTAACGCAAATTTTACTGCTTTAAAAATTTTGGAAGTTATCCTTATAAAATTATTTCCTTTCATTACATTAAAACGAAGTATGCTGAAACTAAATATATGAGATAAGTATCAAATAATACTTGTATTTAGTACTCTTATCCACATACTAACAGTTAAGGAACTAAGAATTAAGTAGGGACATCTTGCATATATATATAATGTGTTTTGCCTGCACTTACTTATGGAGCATAAACAAGGACGCTAACAAAAGAGATGGTACAAAGATTACCAACAACACAGCGAAGTATAGAAAGATGTATGCTAGGCATGACTAAAAGAGACAGTCAGACGAAAGTTTTTGACATCATTGAGAGAATTAAACGACTAAAATGGAAATGGGCTGGGCAGATTGCAAGAAGATGAGACAATAGATTGAACACAAACACCCTACAGTGGTATCCCAGAGATGTAAAACGACCACGATGACGATCTCAAATAAGATGGAGTGACGAAATCAGAAAAGTTGCCGGCATTAAATAGATGATTAAAGCACTAGACGGGAAGCAATGGAAAAATCTGTGGAAACCAACATCCAGCAGTGGATTGAAAACGTTTGATGATGATAATCATATATATGTTATATAAAAAATTTATTTCCTTCGCAAATCCTTCGCATTTATTTCGCATTAGTCCTTTAAATTAATCTAACTTCTGACATAGTCAGTATTTTCTTAATAACATTTATTCTTATTTAATGTCCTTTTAAAAGTATTAACCCGTGTATTAATAATTATCTTATTCCAAATCTTAATCTAAAATTTTAAGTTCATTCGTAACTTTTATCAGCTCCCCAATCTATAAAATTCGCCTTCGTCATTTCGAATGTTTTCAAAAGCCATTTTTTTTATTCCATGCTCTGCTTTCGCGCGCTGGGTATTTTTCACTTCAAAATTAATGCGCGGCTACGAGAGAAATTCTTTCGTGTTAGAGCTTCTCCCTCGCACCCCATTCGCTTGGCTGGAGCTCGCCTCTCACTCATTGGTTTATGGGCTCGTGACGTCGTATTCTGCTTTTTGAGAGGAGATTTTTGACGTGTTTGGAAGTGTAAACAAATGGTTATACTGGTGTTAAAGTCACGTAGAATTTTCATACAGCTCTTTAAGATCATTTAAAGGATGTAGTGAGCCATCGTGAAGCCTGAGGGTTATAAGCTTACACCTAATACTGTGGGAACTGTTACTTGCATCGCTCTTGTTCATAAATAAACGATTTGTCTGGAAATTGGCTGGTCTTTATTGACGAAACTCTTGTGGTATCCCATCCTTGCCTAAACTCCTCGCCATGATTATTGATTACGACTGCAATCATTCACCTTCTTGAAAAAACTGCAATTTTTTCATGGAGTAAAAAACCATCTTCGTAAAAACATCACACACACACACACACACACACACACACACACACATATATATATATATATATATATATATATATATATACATATGTGTGTGTGTGTGTGTGTGTAGGTAGATAGATAGGTAGATACGTGTGTGTAAATGTTTACGCCATATAATATTTGTTAATGCATATATATTTTTTATATAAATTTATATAAAGGAAATTTTTTACACCTTAAAATACTTGTATGTTGTATGTACATATTTTAAAAGTTACTTAATTTTTTTTTAAATAACATACTTAACTCTCAGAAAAATTATAACATTCTGATACATTTATATGCAAAATATGTAAATCAAAAATACGTAGATTCCGGTTAGTTGGAAGACGTCGCTTCTAGTACGATTTGTCCCTATGAAGAGGGGTATTACCACAATTATCAGAAGTACATTCATAAGCAGATCTTGCTAAATGTAGTCGCCAGGTCGCCACTGGCGACTAAGTTTTTTTTATCTAGCGACCAAGTTATTTTATCTGGCGAGTTTTTTCCTTTTTTTTTTGTGCAAAACTTTGCCTAAGAAATTATCACAGACGGCATTTGTTTCCACTCCTACCCCTATTCGTACTTTTAATGGAAGAACCAAGTTTACAAGGCATTTTCCATCTCATGCACAGAAAACGGCATTGATTTTCGCGACAACATTGATTATTTACTTATATAAGTTTGATAAGTTTCATTATAAAACTTAGTTAATATTCTCTATGTAACAAATACTTCTACACAATGCTAATTATTTTTTTTCTCAAATAATTCATAAAAAGACTTTTGTGATTTCTGAAAATCAATGACGGAAGTTACGTGGGTGGTTAAATATATATATATATTTTTTACTGGCGTTTTTTTAATAAATTGGCGACAAGAATTTTTTGCTAGCTACCAGATTTTATCAAATTTATAAAACCCTGTTTATAAGCATTAGTTTATTCTGTGTTTTACATTTTCTCTCAGTTAAACGGTGTTGCAAATAACCGGAATCTAGATTTATGCATGAGAAACATTATTATTGCTTAATTATTTCAGTCCGAATCTAGACGTTTAGAAATTAATATTAACATAAAATGTTTTGTTAATATTTTTACTTACTTGCAGTAATCCAAAAAGACACGGATATATAATCTTGTTCCAATAGTCCTCTTTACAGTTCTTGAAATCTTGTTTTGATACTTCTTTATAAAAACTCATCTCAGTAAACATATCTAATGCCAGTAATCCAAGCGTATAAACGTCATATTTGCTGCCATCCACTGCAACATGCCGTTTTGAGTTGATGGTTTGAGTTTCTGGCGGCTTGAATATTATAGGAGAACCATATCTAAATGAAAATGAAATGCATAAGTACTATATTTATTAATACCGCTTGCGCCATGAGTTCAATAAAACTTTAAAAAAATCCTTAAAAAGAAATAAATGATGCTAAAAAATCGCGGGTCGCAAGAATGGGATTAGAGAACGAATTTTTTGTGATAACAACAACAAAAACAAGTTGGAAATTGTACGTCAAACGTGACAAATGAGCTGCGTTCGTACTATAGCTAGTTATATAAATATTCAGATCTTGATGATTTTTAATTCTGTGAAATGAATTATATCGTCTGCAGATTCATTTCTGTCATAAAATAAGTATCTCGGTCGCTTGACGATTAAATCTCGTTAGCTCCTATAACAGGAAAGCACCGAATTTTTTTTTTAATTCACATTTCTTAGTAAATGTTTTTATTAATATATTCTAAAGTTTTGATTCGATTTTCATAAAATTTGAAATGTCTCGACAAAATTCTGCAAACATAATGTATCTTAAATTTCAAACCATTCGTTTGGGTTGTTTTTACGCTGTTATATGCGGACAGACGGACAGAGAGACAGACGGACAGACTGGACGACGACTATAGGTGGTACGTATTTATATAATTACGAACGCACCTAAAAAGGAAAAAATATTCCAAAAGTCAGTGCGACTGAGCTTTCGTCAGTGCGAGTGAGGCAATATTTTTCTCACAAGCTCTTTCATCTTAAGCAAAATATCGTAGGGGAGATCCTGTATTTATTTTGTACAGGTACCAATACATACTAGATATTTCCAGGAGTACAAACTGTGAATTTCATAAAACACCCGGTGATTCGAAATAGGGGTCTAGCGCAGGGCTGTCCAACCTGGCGCCTGCTATTCACCAGCAAATTCTTATAGAAAAATTTTTCTTATTCAATATCCGAATATATAAGGAAAATGTTTCTGTAAGAATTTTCTGGCGAATAGCGGGTGCCCTTGTCTAGCGGATTATCTCTGAAAAGGCTGATGATAGAAACATACTTCGAATTACAAAATAGTACCAGTTAAGTACAAATTTTAGATATGAAATTTATTTACAGGGGCAGCTTGCACTAAAAATGTAAAAATGCGCTTTTATTGCCAGAAAATACAGAAGTTTCATAAAGTATAAGACATCATTGTTCGGTCAGTCTTATTCGTAATCAATGTGATTTTTTAATGTACCTAGACATAGTAATTTTGTTTTCTAAATGCAGTTTATAGGAAATGGGTCTTTATCAATTTTATTGAATATGTATACAGCCCCTTATAAACTTAATTCCCTAATTAAAGCCCTCACTTTATTTATATACTTTTTGTAATTGGAATTAAGTTAAACCGATTGTCATCATCAGTGGTTTAAGACGGTAAGCGACGAGACAACTATTTTGAATAACCTGTCATATATACATTTTACCGTTTTATTGTTGCAAGCAAATTTTTCGGTGGACGCGAATGGACAACCGAAGCCCTATTGATGACCCTTAGTTGCTTCTATACTTATTATATTTATGCAAAATTTCATGTCAATTTATGCATAAAGCGTTTAAATTAATATTATAATTGTGTAGTGAAGAATCTTAAAACACCTTATGTCGATTATTAACCCTGAAGAGCGAGCTAGTGATAAGGAATATTAGAATTGGAAAAAATATTAAAAGAAAAATAGGCAGGGTTGTCAAACTGTAGGTCACCTGATACCACTAATTTTTTAAAGAAGTAGTCGACTTCTTCAATCGCCGAGATTCGATGATTAGATAAGGAAAAGATTACTATAAATTTCAGTTGTATCCGGCAGGCCACAGTTTCACACCCCTGGCTTAAAGGATGATGGTTAGTTACGTGTTAATGGAGAACGGGTAAAAGTTTATATTTTCGGCAGATAGACATTTTGAGATTATTCACACTGTTAAAAATTTGCAGTAAACTGTCCAGTCATTTGACAGTTTTTGTAGAAAACGTTTACATAACAGTAAATTAACTATATTCTGACCATAATATGGGCAATACTGTGGTCAGAATAGAGTTAAATTATGGTTATGAAATCGTTTTCTATAAAAACTGTCGAATGACTGGACAGATTGCTGCAAATTTTTAACATTGTAGATTATCTTTTATATCAATATACCACTTAATATGTTTATCTATTTTTTGTTATATGAAATGTTTGTGATCATTAAACGGTCAGAGTCAATAATACACAGTGTTATCACACTAATAACATCCCAGAGTGTTTCATTATTCATCTTAAATCTAGCATTAAGGAAAGAAATGAGAGAAAACTCTAAAATTAGTTTTCCAGAAAGCACTACAATTAATATTTAATACTAATGTCAAATGTAACGACATTTAAATTTTAAACATCAAATTAATTCAAAATTGTCCAGTTACTAATAGATTATAAGGAAAAATATGGAAATTACAAACACGTTGAAAACGTTTCCCTTCAGTTTTTTTTCTACTCCAAATGAATTAACGCTATAATTTTGTAAACTTTCATTCACATTTCTAATATAAAATACCATATATTAATACATTTCTTCAATTAATAAAGAAACCCCTAAAAATTTAATATAAAGATGAATGAATGACTTCGATTAGTAAATGATTTTGTGAAAGATTTTGCAAAATACTTAATTTATGTATCTAAATTATGAGACAAAAGAATATTCAGGGAGTTAGTTGCGAAAAGAAATTCTGTTGAGATATGAGAATTTCGAAGAAAAGAGAAAATGCTTTTACTTTTTAACAGATGAAACTTAAAAGAGAAAACATCCAAGTTTAACAGTGACTTATTTGATTATTTTTCACACGTTATGATAATTTATGTTGTTAGATATTTATGCATAAAGTTTTTTAATTATTATTATTATAGCTGTGTAGCCAATAATCTAAAAAATCTACCCAAGAATCACTTACCCTGTTACAAAATCATCAGTCTGCGTCAAAAAAGTAAAGTCACATATAAGAGCTCTATTTTGAGCTGATATCAATACATTGTTATACTTCAGGTCCAAGTGATAACAGTTATTTTTATGTAGATATGAAAGTCCGCTTATTACATTTTTTAGCCAAAACATGACAGTGTCTAAGGCCATACGATTATTCAGGAAATTTCGATTTGAAAGGAGGTGGTGCAATGTGTAGGGTTGTGCTGGCGTGGTAAAGACGTACGTACGAGCTGATTCAACTGACTGTACAGACAGGAGTTTAAGAATATTATCATTGTGAAGACCTGGCCAAATCTTCTGTTCTCCATCAGAAACTTCTTCTTTCAATACTATTTTCATAGCAAAACTTGATTTTTCTCTTTGATTTTTAAATTCTACTACAGTTCCATAACCTCCAGAGCCTAATGATCTAATAAAAGTATAATCAGAATTTTGGAGATGTTGAATAGTTTTTTCTATGGCCGAATTTTTGTACAATTGTTTATTGATAACACCCTTTTTATATTTCACATATAGATCATCCATTTTCTTATTTAAAAGAAGTCACTTTTAAAAGTTTTAATCGCTTTTTAATAAAATTCGCTAAATCGCATAAATCACAATTCGCTTTTTTATCAAAAGTGATTATCTTAAGATTTAATTGTTCTAAAAAATGTATATTACATTGTTGAACAAAGAATAAATTTATTTCAATTGTTGCAAATGCATTGTATGCATTGCGTTATTGCAAATGCATATTATGGAGTTTTCATTGTTGTATTTTAAAGCGTTATTAAATCGGCGATTGTTGCGCACTGCTGTCATCAAATTAATAGTGTTGAATTGATATTAAAAAGCCGAAAGGTATGCAACAGCAACGCTTACGTCACAAAAATACTGACAACAACGTGGTTACAATTACATGAGAATTATAACAATGAAGTAAATTATTAGTCAAAACATACTCTCTTATGCCAGTTGAACATTGAGGGACTTTCCGTATCTTCATGCATGTTGATATATATTTACACACACATACACATGCTCACACACGCATGCATACACTGATGTGCCTTTTTTGCCTAAAAGAAGGTGAACTTTTTCCTAACTGACCCCTTTTTTAGAATACTAACTGTATTATAGCAGTTTGGCAAATCCTTAAGTTTAATTCATTAAAAAACATATATTCGCGTGATTTATTGCTCATGCATGGCGAGGTCAACTTTTTAATTAGGACCTAACTAGGAATTGACTTTATTTATTTTTTTTATATTACTTGTTTTATTGACAGAATCTTTGACAATCTTGGCTTTGATATG
This sequence comes from Maratus michaelseni, assembly GCA_963931845.1. Taxonomy (NCBI): domain Eukaryota; kingdom Metazoa; phylum Arthropoda; class Arachnida; order Araneae; family Salticidae; genus Maratus; species Maratus michaelseni. The sequence goes on from OZ007594.1 coordinate 67,136,776, forward strand.
AAATACTACTGAAACTTTGGTGTACTTGTATTTGGAAATTATTTCATTAATACTAGTGAAAGATGTTTCTCCATTTAATTCCCAATATTTATGAAAATTTCTATTTTAGTGCAAATATTTTCAATGTAAAGTCAATATTTCTCTTATAGTGAAGCACCCATATTCCTGAGTTTTAGTGTGTTTTCTAAAGTTGTGTGATATTATTTACTTTACCGGGTATTGAATCAAGTATGACATTTTGAGCGCTTATAAAAAAACAAACATGCAAAATATATTTGTCAGTTGAAATAATGTAAAACACACTGATTTTTAAAATTAAAAATATATTTGAAAGACTAGTTATAAGACTTTAAATGGATAATACAATACCTTCCAGTTAATAGTACTTTTTGTTTGTTAAGGAGTTGAAGTACAATTCTAATAAACAAATTGAATGAAATGGAATTGAATTGTACGTTTGAGAAAACAACATTCATCCATAAGTATTAAAGTTAACACAATAATAATAGGTCATGCGCACAAAGTGTCCGTACAATAGATTCATTAATTACTAACTGTAATATTACAAAAAATAGTTGCTAAAAGAATAATAAGACTTTGGAAATAACTTTGAAATAATCTATGCTTTATATTTTTCGATAACGCTTTCAGTAACTTAATTCAATTGGAATGAAAAACGTTCACTATTTTCCCGATGATACGCCTTACCTAAAAGAAAGACCTTGTACAAAGTTTAAACTTCACTGTAAAAAAAAAATTCGGAAAAGTTTCCGGTAGGAATAGGATTTCCAGTTGCCCGTATAGGACAGGAAACTTTTCCGAACCAACACGGAACAAAAACAAAAAAAAAACGAAAGTTTTTTCTTTCCGTCAGGAAACTTTTCCTGTTTGATTCAGAAACTAATCTTTAGACACAGAATAAATTCCTGGATCTTACGGAAATCTTTCCATTCACATAAAGAAACGTTTTGGTAGAACGGTAGAATAGACAGAAAGTATTCCGTTTTAAAAAGGAAAACTTTCCATTCACACTAAGAAATGTCTTGGTAGAACGGTAGAATAGACAGAAAGTATTCCGTTTTAAAAAGGAAAACTTTCCATTCACACTAAGAAATGTCTTGGTAGAACGGTAGAATAGACAGAAAGTATTCCGTTTTAAAAAGGAAACTTTTCCGAATCAGTCAGTAAACTAATCATGAAAAAATTAAAAATTCCTGTGTAGAATAGAAACTTTTTCTTTGCTTTACGGAATTTTTTTTCATTATGATCGGAAAATTTTCTGCATTGTAAAGAAAGTTTTGTTTTAAAGAGTAGGAACATTAACAGATGAAAATATTGCTTTTGGACACTGTTTTGATATCCTTTTATCTCAATTAAATAATGTGTAATGCATTTTATGATAACAAATACTTAAAAATGTGTGTATGTATTCAAAAAAGTTCTTAATAATATTTAACTGAGATAAAAGGAAATCAAAATAATGTCCAAAAGCAATATTTTCATCTGTTATTGGTCCTACTCTTTATAACAAAAGTTTCTTCACAATACAGAATCAGCTTGAAATTTTATTTATTTGTTACAAGTATACTGATACGTTTAGCTCATGGGTATTTACATTTTTTTAAATAAGTATTTTATACATGGAATGCTAGAGAAGTATCTTTATAAACAAGGAGAAGTAATTCTCGTAAAAGAAAAGTGTATAAATAAATAAAAAGTACACAATGAAATGGATTTTATGTTCATAAAATACATAATATACTTTTATTTTCTTTAGAATATGTGTATATGTTTCCTAGGAAAAAAAAAAAAACTTAATATATTTTAAGCGATATAAAAGAAAATCCAAATAGTGTCCAAAACAAACCTTTTCATCTGTTGTCTGTATAGAAAAGTAGACTGTACAGAGATGCCAGCTTATTAGTGCCAGAATATACATAGGTGTAGCCAGTGGTGAAGTGTGTGTAGGAGATAATTGCCCCAGGCACTAAATATTTAGGTGATGCCAAAAAACTGTTAAATAAGATATTAAAAACGGAACAAAATATTTTCAATTTGCACTGGATATTTAAAACCCACACTTATGTCATTGGGTGTAGCACAAGTGTTGTTGGGTGTAGCACATGTTGCATGCGTATGAAGTGTATGCAACTAACATTGAAGTTTTATTGGTACTGGAAAGACTTTCTATTGCTGTATATCCAAAACAAAGGACATACAAAACATTTTTTAATCACAATAGTGACCACCCCTCCTTAAAAAACTAGAACTTCTTTTAATTTACGCCTCAAAAAAAAAAAAAAAAAAAAAAAAAGCTTATAGGGTCGTCTTCGTTCTTAAGTTGCACAGAACTCCAAACTTTTCAATATGTACATCTAACTTTGACATTATATTTGCCTCTTTCGGTAACTTTTTCTCAAAGATACCAAAAGGGAAGTCACTTGGTCAAAATGTTTAAGAATTATGAAGTTTAAAGTTTGGAACTCCTAATGTTAAACAGCTGGTGGAGTTTTTTTTTATATAATTCAATACTTGACGTAATAATTTTATATTCGTATATTTTATTTGAAGCTTTTCGAAATCTATTTCGGTTAAAAAATTATAGATTATGGTTTATTTTATGGTTTAATTTATAAAAAAAATGTATTTTTAAATTAATTAAAAAATTAATTTTAATAGAAATAGATTTCTAAAAACTTCAAATATGAAAATAAAAAATCACAGCTGATTCCGCTAAGTAGTTTTTAAGTTATGCTTAAAACACTACCCACATTACAGTCTGATTTGCAACGATTACAGATTAGGAGTTACAAACTTTAAATTTTCATAATTTCAAAACTACTTGACTGAGTGAATTCCAGTTTGTTATCATAGGGCAACATTTACTGAAAAAAAAAAAACATGATGCCCCAATTAGATGTATCTATTGAATTTGCTACAATTTCGGCATGAATATTACCCTCTAAGCTTATTTTTTTCAACATTAAATTAAAAAAGACAGTTTCCAGAAGAATAACTTTGTTTTTTACAGTGACAGTTTGGAGATTAAATGTTCTTTTTTGTCCCCAAATACACCCTGCGCATATGATATTTCAAATTTGTCACTTTTTATACCCAATTTGTGTCACAGAGACACTTTCCAATTAGGAACATTGCTGCACCTAACTATTATAACCCAATTTGGGTGCTTTTCTGCTCTATTACACACACACACACACAAAAAAAAAAAAAAATCCAGAAACTATTTTATAAATTTTGAAAATTTATATAGAGCAGCATTGAAACTTTAATTTTTTATCTTTTATGTGGAAGGTAATTTTTTTCTCCTGTCTAAATTAAAAACGCCATAAAATAATAATAATAATAAAGTAAATCTAAAAACTTTTGAAGTCATGTAAATTATAAGAATATACAGAATTCAGCTAACCCTAATAAATACGTTGATGATAAACAATTTTCAGAAGCCATACAATTTGAAAATGTACAAGACTTTGAACTTGAAGCTCAACTGAAAATTACATAACAAAAAGGCTCAGTAAATGAAAATCATTTTTTGTTAAAATTTAAATCAGCTATTTTTTTTTTCAAAATACAATTCAAAATACAATTTTAAAATTACGCGTTTTAAAGTAAAATAACCTTTACTAAATCATTAAAATTAATAATTAGAAAAGCTCATTTAAATTTATTTGAAATTAAAAATATATAGAGAAACTCATTCACTTGTTTAATTTGAAATATTTTAATCATATAAACAGTTAAAAATATAGTTAAAAAATGGAGCAACAGAAAATGATATAATTTGAAAATGTGAATTCTCTTTTACTTTTGAAAACATGAAATAAAGTAAACAAATTGTCTTGTGTTATATATCACTTATTTACACTAACTGCAATTTAACAATATACTTTTTATTGACCTATTCTGTATAAAATATATACCACCTTAAATTACCCCTTTGATAAAATAATAAGCATATAAACTCTTCATTACTAAAAGCTAAATCTTTTTGTTTTGACCAAATTTCTCGATTAAAAATCTTAAAATATAAAAGATAATGTAAGAATTTTATTCAGAAAAAAAAATGAAATTTTAAGCATTCTATTCTAGATCTGTATTATATACAGTATTCCTTTAAACATACCTATTTCAGATTATATACACTACTCTGAAATACATACACTAATTTATTTAATGAAGTTGGAGCATATATTAAAAATACTTAAGATAATTATGATTATCTGGGTATAAATTTCAATGGATCTGAAAAAATTATTCTTTGTTATTAAAATGTTTGAAAAGAAACACCAATTTTCCAGCTTTATGAGTTCTTTATAAGCGATTACAGAGTTTGCAGTGAATTAAAGTTTGATTTTTTTTAATTTAAAATAAAAGATACTTTTAAATCAGGTGTTTGATTTTTTAAAGATTTTAAAACTTTAGTTGTTTATTAGTTTACATTTATAAGTAATTAAAATTATATTAAAAAATATATATAAACATTTCAGAGTATTACTAACCATGGAATCTTTATTTTCCGAGTCTTTCCATAAATAAATTACATTGGAATATCGAACCATTTGTTATTTACATGTGCATAATGAAGTCATGAGATATCAACATAAATAACAATAAATATACTTTTGATTGACCTATATTTATTTATTCTAACGTTTTACAAATCCTCGCAGAAACTCTCCATGTTTTTGTATTAAAAAATTCACATAAGATTTGTACATATTTTTTTAACAAATAAATTTATGCTTTAATCTTTTAACATTTCTCAGCTGAGATTCTCTATTTTTAAATTAGAATTTTTATTTTTAAGTGTGATATTTGATTTAAATGAAATTCAAAAAGCAAGGATTTTGAGTGTTGTCTCCCCCAGTCCTTAAATTTACAATGTATTGTTGTCAAAAATAATATTTATAATGAAATATCTTAACCTAAATTTGAAAAAAAAGTGTATTTAAATAAATCAGTTGATTGAAATCAGGATTGAAATCCAGTTGATTTAAATTAGGATTGAAATCCAGTTGATTTAAATCAATGAACTCTGATTAAAAATTGTTAGACTACACAAGTGTTATTTAGCAATTATTTAATTTAAATTGAGATTATAGTGCTGAAATATAATTTCAATTATTGATCTAAATATTTTAAGATTTCTGAACTTTCTGTATTATAACTGATTAGATAACGTTGAAGAAATTGGCAATGAAACTATGCTTAGATTTCAAAAGATACCAAAATTTACCAATTGCTGTAAAAAAAGTAATTAAAAAAAATTTCTTTCCAAAATCATGTACTTGCATACAATATTTTAACAAAAGATTATACTGAAGTAAAATTTATAACACCAATCTGGTGAATCAGCTAAATAAACTTATCAAAAGCCAATTTGATAACTTAAAACCTGCATTTTATTTTGAAGAAATAAAATAAGGACTTCTGAATAATACTTATAAACTTTTTACAAATGAAAAAAGCAAAAATATGGAATATATAAGCACTTACTTACAGGGAAGTCCAGTTGCCAGTAAATATATGTATATATATATATTAAATATAAATTAAAGTAAAGATACTTTTAAAAAATATTTAAAAATTAAGGATATTTTAAAAAATGTACACTACCAGTATTGGACATCTGTTTCCTGCTGGTGAAAGCTATATTTTGATAATTGTATAAGGGAATTTATCACCTCTTTGAAATTTCCGTAGGTTACCATGGGATTTCACAATCAGCATTAAAGGGGAAAAAATGATGCCACAGGAATATAGTAGAAAAACGTGATAATTTTACAAAATGTAACAAATAGAGATTTAGCAGACTATCAAATATTCGGCTGAGTACTAACTTTTTAAAAAGTATATTGATTACAAATTTTTTTTATCATGATTAATAACAAAGAAATAAATGTTTGTGAGTCTTTTATTCCTCAATGACAGATCACTTAATAGCAGAATATTAAAAATTGCAAATAATTCAGAAAAAATATCTATAAAATAAGAGTGAATTCAATAAAAAATCGGTCTTAGCAAATATGTATGTGCTATTTTTTTTTTTATTTTTTATTTTTTTTTTACTTAAACTTATTAAAATAAATCAAGTGCATTTAATTTACACAAACATTAAATTGCACGTATTGACTAAATACCATTTTTTAAAAAATTTATAAATTACTCGATTTTTTCTGGCTAACAACAAAAGACAGAAAAAATAAAACAAACATTTATACTGAAAAATAAAATTTATTTTCAACAAAACTATAAATCAAAATGTTTTAATAAAACAAATTACAGCACTGTATTTATTCTATGTATGCTATTGGCTTTTATTCCTTTAGAATTGATGCAGTTAGTAAAAAAGCCTGCCTAGATTCCGGCCTGATAACAGTCTTAATTAAACACCCAGTAGGATGCTACAGCAACGAAATTGACTCAGTTGAACATTTCTCCGAAAAAAGTGTCACACCATCAACATACGAAAACACCTTGACTTCCTTTCTAACATCCTCATTCTCTATTAGGCAAGGATGATCTGTTCTAGCTGTAAGGTGACATTGATCACTGCAGTATTATCCTGAATAATAACAGTAATAATATTAATTTTTTTTATTGTACTAATTGCTAGTGACCATGTATATTTAAAAAGATAAAAAACAGCACAAGAGCAAAGAATGAGTAAGGGGACACTTCGTCTTCAGCGATAAGTATTTTTAAGAACAAAATATTTGAAAATTTTCCTTTGAATAAAGAAGTCAAAATTCATAAAATTTTTAAAAAATTTAAAAATTAAGGAAATTTTTAAAAATGTACTCTACCAGCATTGGACATCTGTTTCCTGCTGGTGAAAGCTATATTTTGATAATTGTATAACGGAATTTGTCATTTCTTTAAAATTTACATAGGTTACTATGGGATTTCACAATCAGCATTAAAAGAAAAAAGTCCTTCCGGCCTGTACCGGGAGGAAAAGGTAGCTTTTCTATATCTTAGTTTTAAAATTTTAGCTAATGTTACACGAAAACAGCAACTTAAAATGCAAATAAAACGTTTACAAAAGATTCGTTAATACTGAATTTGAATAAGAAATTCGCCAAATTATTTGGCGCTAACGGATATGAATATATAGTTTTATGCGTTTGATTGGGAAAATTATTACAACAATGAAAATTTTTGAAATGTGCTGTCTTGTTTCAAAATGTCAGCCACCCTAGAATTTCAAACTGCTCTATCTCAGCCGTTTTTTAAGATAGCGGTAAAACAAAAAATGCTCTGGAATCCTCGTTTCAAGGCCTAACACTGAATTAAAAAATAAATTTGAATTTTTAACTTTTTTGTATATTTATTTTAGTTTTAAATTTTTAAATGGCCGCCATCTTGAAACAAAATGGCGGACCAAGCTGGCCAACGAACTCGGTCGAGACATTGTTGAGCTTAATACACACAATTAGTTTCATCAAAATTGATTTATAAATACGAGCGTTATCGTATGACATAGGTCAGATATATATATATATATATGGAGATATATATATATATAAATATATATATATATATATATATATATATATAAATCAACATTTGAACGGAGGGGGATTTTGGGGTCTGGGGGTCATGATCGGTGAAAATGTATCGAAATTTTCCGGAACTGCTTTCCTCCGAACGGCTGCAATAGGCAGCTTTATACTTTTTTGTATTGAAAGCTACCTAAAACTAATCGTTGGGGGCCACCGTAATACTTACCCATCATGGATATGCATAATGTAAAATATTAAAATAAAAATGTGTAAACTACTTATAAAATGCATTGCAATTCAAATAAAATCGTGGCTTGATGACGTCACAAACTTTAAAGGCTCGATTACTGAATTGCTTGAAAGAGGTTTTTCCTTATAACTCCAAAAATAATAATCCTATTAACTAGCGGTTTATTGCATCTGATTAAGCGTCAAATTTCCAAATAAAATATATCTTTGAAGTGAAATTTGGATGAAATACAGGGTCATGAAAAATCGAAGAGTGTGGAAAATAGGATTCCAAATATCTCGGCAACTAATTATCCGATCGACTTCATGCTTTATTCAAAATTTATGTTTTTTATTGTCATTTATATTCATTTCTTAAAATAAACAATTTCGAAAAATTTTATATACCTTTCATCAGAACGAATATTTCGAGAGTCCGAAAAAAATTGTTCCGGTTAATCGAGGTTATTGAACTGAAATAGGCTTCTTCCCATTATTACATACTAAGTACATACCAAATTGCAAGTCTCTATCTCAATTTTTTCGGGAGATAGAGCGTTTACAGACACACACACACACAGACACACAGACACACAGACGGACGGCAAAATTTTTTTTCTAAAAATATGTTTTTCGGAATCTCCAGTGTCTGAAACGTGTAAATCCGTCAAAAAAAAATTTTTCGATTTTCAAAACGATTACAAGACTTACCCTATACTACGTATGATGGGTAAGTAAAAATGGTGCCACAGGAATATAGTAGAAAAACATAACAATAATTTTACGATATGTAACAAATAGTGATTTAGCAGATTATCAAATATTCGGCTGGATACTAATTTTTAAAAAAGTATATTAATTAAAAAAAATTATATATATTAAATTGGAAATAAAATAATAAAAAGAAAAGTGCTCAGTCAAACTGATGGCATTGAGCTCACAGGCTATTCACACTATTTGCATATTATACTCTTATTTCAAAGAAAAAACACATTTATATAAATTAGAAGGGGGGGGGGGTCATTAGCTCCCCTATTTACGTCCTTTATACTTAACCAATAAACGTCCAAATCTAATCAGGGAAGCGCCTTATCAAAATAAACCGGTATACAACATTTGCATCAAATTGGATAATTCGGCATGAAAAAACTATTTATCTAAATTAAAATGGACAATTAGTCCCTGTTCCCCCTTTATACTTAACCAAATGACCCCCTCCCCCAAAAAAAAAGAATCAGGGAAGCATCTTATCAGAATAAACCTATATAAAAAATTTGAAGCAAATCGGTAAATTCTGCATGAAAAACCCATTTATCTAAATTAAGGGGAGGGAATTCGTCCCCGTTCCCTCCTTTATACTTAACAAATGAACCCCCAAAACTAATGCGGGAAACGCCTTATCACAATGAATCAATATACAAAATTTGAAGCAAACTAGATAATTTTGCATAAAAAACCCATTTATCTAACTTAAGGTGGATTAGCCCCTCGTTCCACCCTTTATTCTTAACCAATAAACCCGCAAAATTAATCAGGGAAGTGCCTTATCACAATGAAAATATATACCAAATTTGAAGAAAATCGGATAATTCTGCACGAAAAACCCATTTATTTAAATTAGGGGGAGCATTAACCCCTTCCCCCCCTTTTATACTTAACCAAAGAACCCCCAAAGCTAATTAGGGAAGCGCCTAATCAGAATGAACTTATATACCAAATTTGAAGCAAATCGGATAATTCTGCATGAAAAACCCATTTATCTAAATTAAGGAGGGGGGATTAGCCTCCAGTTCCCCCCCTTTATACTTAACCGATGAACCCTCAAAACTAATCAGGAAAGAGCCTTATCACAATGAACCTCATACAATATCTGAAGAAAATTCGATAATTCTGCATGAAAAAACCATTTATCTAAGTTAGGGGGGATTAGCCCCATTCCCCCTTCATACTTAACCAATGAACCTCCAAAACTAATCAGGGAAGCGCCTTATCAGAATGAACCTATATTCAAAATTTGAAGCAAATTGGATAATTCTGCATGAAAAACACATTTATCTAAATTAAGGGGTATCAGCCCCCGTTCCACCCCTTTTATACTTAGCAATTGGACCCACAAACCTAATCAGGGAAGCGCCTTATCACAATGAACCTATATGCAAAATTTGAAGCAAATTGTATAATTCAGCATGAAAAATCAATTTATCCAAATTACGAGGGATTGGACCACGTTCCCCCCTTTATATTTAACAAATGAACCCCCAAAACTGATCCGGGGAAGCGCCTTATAACATCGAACCTATATATAAAAATTGAAACAAATCTGATAATTCTGAATAAAAAAGTCATTTATCTAAAGTAAGGGGGGGGTATTAATCACCGTCCCCCTCTTTATACTTAACCAATGAACAACCAAAACTAATGAAAGAAGCGCCTTATCACAATGAAGCTAACACATGAGCTGATAAGTTCCCGTTCTAATAAAGAAAACACAACTTTTTAACAAAACATTATGATTTTTATAACTTTAATAAATAACATAACTTTAATAATAAATAATAATAATTTAATAATAATAATTTAATAAATAAATAAATAAATAATAATAATAATTTAATAAATAAATAATAATAATAGTTTAATAATAAATAACATAATTTTATAACGAAAAAGCTCCAAACAGTGTTCTAAATCATTGACTCGTTGTTGTTTTTGGTCAAAAGTCAACACGCGCGGCAGCCACTTTGACAACAGCTTTTTCATAGACAAATGCTCATTCAAAATAAAACCTACACGTTTCTTGGATATCTTCTGAGTCTGAGCTATCGCCTGCAACTTCACTTTACGGTTCCCCAAATCGATTTTTTGGACTATTTTTATGTTTTCCGGAGTAACCACCTCTTTTGCGTGGTGCATCACTGGTGTCCGTACGACCACGTTTAAATTCAGCAAACCAGTCAATAATGTTTGATTTACCTGGTGCAGTGTCCGGATAATGCTTATCAAGCCAAGCTTTTGTTTGAACGGTGTTTTTTCCCATCAAAATACAATTCTTGAAATTCTTGTTTATCCATTTTTTTTTGTTTATCAACAAAGTTGTTCAAATAAAACCACTCTAACGTTTTATCCACACGGCGAATCATCATGACATCTTTTCTGCTACCTTTTAAAGGTTAATATTTGCTAAAAAAAAGCATCGGTTCGGCAATTGCAACGCCATCTGTGTGCCAGACCGGGAACTTATCAGCCCATGTGTTATATACAAAATTTGAAGGAAATTGGGTAATTTTGCATGAAAAACCCATTTATTTAATTTAGGGGGATTAGCCCTTGTCCCGCCTATATATTTAACCATTGAACCCCCAAAACTGATCAGGGAAGCGTCTTATCAGAAACAATCTATATACAAAATTTTAAGCAAATCGGATAATTCTGCATGAAAAACCCATTTATGTAAATTAAGGGGGGGGGGATTAATCACCGTTCCCCTCTTTATACTTTACCATTGAACTCCCAAAACTAATCAGGGAAACGACTTATCACAATGAACTTATGTACAAAATATGAAGCAAATTGGGTAATTTTGCATGTAAAACCCACTTATTTAATTTAGGGGGACTAGCCCCTGTTCCCCCTTTATATTTAACCATTGAACCCCCAAAACTGATCAGGGAAGCGCCTTATCAGAAACAACCTAATACAAAATTTTAAGCAAATCGGATAATTCTGCATGAAAAACCCATTACATAAATTAAGGGGGGACTCGTCCCATTTCGCTCCCTTTATACTTTACCATTGAACCCCCAAAACTAATCAAGGAAGCACCTTATCAGAATGAACCTTTTATACAAAAAATTGAAACAATTGGATAATTCTGCTTTAAAAAATCATTTTTCTCAATTGAGAGGGGGGGGGAAATTAGTCCCTGTTCTCCCCTTTATACTTCACCAATGTACCTACATACAAAATTTGAAGCAAGTTAGATAATTCTGCATGAAAAACCCATTTATCTAAATTAAGGGTAGGATTGGCCCCCGTTCCCCCCGTTTATACTTTACCATTGAACTCCCTAAACTAATCAGGGAAGCGACTTATCACAATGAGCTTATGTACAAAATACGAAGCAAATTGGGTAATTTTGCATGAAAAAACCATTTCTTTATTTTAGAGGGGGGGATTAGCCCCTGTTCCCCCTTTTTATTTAACCATTGAACCCCCAAAACTGATCCGGGGAAGAGCCTTATCACAATGAACCTATATACAAAATTTGAAGCAAATCAGATAATTCTGCATAAAAAACTTATTTATCTAAATTAAGGGGGAGGAATAATCACCGTTCCCCTCTTTATACTTAACCAATGAACCCCCAAAACTAATAAAGGAAGCGCCTTATCACAATGTAGCTCTATAAAAAATATGAAGAAAATTGGGAAATTTTGCATGAAAAACCCATTTATTTAATTTAGGGGGAGATTAGCCCCTGTTCCTCTTTTATATTTAACCATTGAACCCCCAAAACTGATCAGGGAAGCGCCTTATCGGAATGAACCTATATACAAAATTTGAAACAAATCGGATATTTCTGCATGAAAAACCCATTATCTAAATTAAGGGGGGATTAGCCCCCCAGTTCCGCCCTGTATACTTAACCAATGAACCCCCAAAACTGATCAGGGAAGCGCCTTATCAGAATGAACCTATATAGAATATTTGAAACAAATCGGATAATTCTGCATGAAAAACCCATTATCTAAATTAAGGGGGGATTAGCCCCCCAGTTCCGCCCTGTATACTTAACCAATGAACCCCCAAAGATAATCAGGGAAGCGCCTTATCAGAATGAACCTATATACAATATTTGAAACAAATCGGATAATTCTGCATGAAAAACCCATTTACCTAAATTAAGGGGGTGGGGGATTAATGACCGTTGCCCTCTTTATACTTAACCAATGAACCATCAAAACTAATAAAGGAAACGCCTTATCACAATGAAGCTATATACAAAATTTGAAGCAAATTGTGTAATTCTGCATGAAAACCCCATTTATTTAATTTAGGGAGGGGATTCGCCCCTGTTCCCCCTTTATATTTAACCATTGAACCCCCAAAGCTGATCAGAGAAGCGCCTTATTGGAATGAACCTATATACAAAATTTGAAACAAATCGGATATTTCTGCATGAAAAACACATTATCTAAATTAAGGGGGGGGGGATTAGCCCCCAGTTCCCTCATGTAAACTTAACAAATGAACCCCCAAAACTGATCAGGGAAGCGCCTTATCTGAATGAACCTATGTATAAAATTTGAAATAAAACGGATAATTCTGCATGAAAAACCCATTTATATAAATTAAGTGGGGATCAGCCCCCGTTCCCCCTCCCCCTTTTATACTTAGCAATTTAACCCCCAAAACTAATCAAGGAATCGGATTATCAGAATGAACATATATATAAAATTTGAAAATTTAAAATCGGATAATTCTGCATGAAAAACCTATTTATGTAAATTAAGCGGGGGGGGGGGGGTGGTTGACATTATGACTCATTTGAACATTTTTTTATTTCTTGAAATTTGCACAGTATTAACACGTGCATTTAAATACATGACAAGATTTAGTTAAAGGAAAGCACAAATATGAAATAAAATCAAATTAGATTTTTTTTTTTTTGTTAGAAACCCACATACAAGATAATTTTTATATAAATTAGGATGAAAAACAATACAGAAATGTAACAAAAGCTATTACAGGTTTTCTTTTTCTTTCTTTTTTTTAAAATTTTAAATGAAGAATTGAAGCTTTATATATTTAAAATAAATCCCCCCCCCCGCACCTCTACTGACAAAAATTCCCTGTTTGCTTTTTTTATTCTGTTTATTTTAAATTATTAGAAAAGATTAAAAGTCATTTTTTATTTCCAAAATAATGTGAGAAAAATAAAATTTAATCAATTAAATTTGAATATACAGGGTGGGGCAGTTGAAAGCTTCTGTATGAAAGCTTTTACAGCATGAATATATGTAAAATCAACCTCAGGGTATTAAGCATATTCTACTTTACGTTTTTCACAACTAAAATATTGTCTGATATTAAAAGACTACTGAAATTTATTTTACCATATACCATTATAAATTTCGTTATAGCACCCTGACATACATTTCTCAATTTTTTAATCAACATTATAGAATTTAATGGACATTCCTTTTTAATTGAATTTTAATACACTACAAATAATAAAATGTTAAATTGATTCTATAATAATGTAGTACCTGAAAAAAAAGACAATATATGATTCTGATATGGCATCGAACACAGAAAAATCTCATGAATTTATTTTAAGATCATAGGTATGTTATTGATATCTTCAGTGTTGAATTTAGGCATTTTTCTCCGAGAGGGATTTCTGTGGCTCCTGGGGGCATATTATAGAGTTCCGAGGGGGGGGGGGGGGAATTGCACTTTTTGATCATTAAATCATAAAATCCGAAATCTTCAGAGGGAGTGGCCATTTCAATGCTCCGGGAGAGAGGAATGCCCCCCCCCCTCCCCCGGCTATCTCCTGAATTCACCACTGGATGCCTTACAGAATCAAACAAATAAACAAGTACCTGAATTTAGAATAAGTTAAAAACTACTTAAAAAGCAGTCTACAAAAATTGAGTTTTCATTAAGATAATATCTAAGTTAGAAATTTCTGGCACATCAAAATATTTTTTTGATTGGGGATATTTTTCTCATAAAAAATAAACTGAGCGAGAAATAAGATAATATGCATTTTATTTCAGGCTACGCAGCTCCTTAAACATGTTATTCGGTTTGATAATCATGCACTGTAAATATATGGACATATCAAATCCCAAATATTAAAAATCACATAAATTTTAGTACTTACCATTGCGAAGTTAGAACTACGTAGAACAATTGTCCAATATTTAACAACATGGCGGACATCTTCTTCATCGAAAATCTTGATTCTGTTCTGTTATCAATCACGTGACGCCACGCCTTTCATACGTCAGCAGAGAGCGAGACTGCGCAGTAAGTCCGGTGAATGTTATTTTCCATCCTTTCGGAAACTAATACTATATAAAAAGATTATTTTTATGACTGTAGGAAAACTTTCTGTTGTGATTCGGAAAAAATATTTTATCGGTTGTTTTCCGTATCGTAAAGGAAATTTATCTTTTACGAAACGGAAAAGGGTTGGAAATTTTTTACAGTGTTGGCATTATGCTGAGCTCTCATCGAAAGGAGGTCGCAAAGTTGCAACGCCATCTTTGACTGTGCCGTGTTTTTAAATATAGGTTTTTAGTTAATATCTCAGCTAATTACCGACACATTTTCCCGACAATTATTATCAACAATACTTGTATGATTCCATGTCGATAGGTTACTTAAGCGCCCTTCATCTCCTACGCTGAGCGCCTGCAAAAGAATGTTTGTGTGTGACGGCTAAATGCGGTTTTCTCAAAAACTTTATAACCTAGGGTAATCGCTATACTACATGCAAGGTTTTACGTGCAAGGTTAAAATAAACTCCTACTATCCCTAATTTTTTCAAATTTTAATTTCAGTAGATTCGGAAATAGGGGGGGGGGGGAGGATATATATTTACAGTACATTTTCGACGATATCTCTGAAAAAATATTACCTAAAATTAAATAAATATATTTTTGAGTTAGGTGTTACGAGTTCTTTCAAAGGACACTCCACACGATATACAGAAGAAAAATTTCTTTCAAGTAATTTAATTAGCCCCCCTAATTTTTTTCTAAAATTACTTGTGAGTGGCTAATAATGTATAAATATGCGGGTCAATAGCTTTTATAACTCTGCCAGGTTTAAACTTTCAACGTTCCCCAGGTTTAAGAAAGGCGGCTGTGATAAAAGGATAGAAAGACACAAGAGTGATCTTATAATGATTTCGTTTTTACTTTTTAAGTAAAAACCTAAAAATAAGTAATACTCATTACTGATAGAAACATAAAAATATGCTCGCAATTATCCTGATAAATCCGGTAATTATTAATACTAACAGGTTATTATTAATAATTACCAGATTTATTATATCGACCGTAACACACACAAACTCACATATATATATTATTTATTTGTTTATTTGTTCATTTTGTTAAAAAGAGCATTTGATTTTTTCACTTTTTTTTTGCCGTCAGCCCTAGAATTTTTTTTTTCTTTTGCTGATTTGTGTATCTTTTGAAAATTTTAATCACGAATTTTTTCCTTCACACATTAATCCAATCAAATTTCAATATTCACAAACTTACATAAGAGATGTTAGTGGATTGATTGAGAACACGGAATTTTATAGTTCGATATTTCAAACTCGAATCTTTTCATGTTTCGCTCTAGAATAATAATAAGTTCGATGTTTCAGATCCTAACTAAAACTTTGTATGAGATGTTCAAAAACAGAAGTTATTTTAAGTAAGATACCTAAAAACATTGCGCCAATTTCGATATCTCACGCCTCCGCGCAAACACAACACTTCTGTATCTTGAAAAGAAAAGAAACATCCTGATCGTTCATTGTTAAAGCATTGTAATTTCACGTAACTATTTTAATGAAGTTTCTCTGAATTACTTTCTATTTTGAACTTCTGATTTTACTTATCCATCATACGTAGTATAGGGTAAGTCTTGTAATCGTTTTGAAAATCGAAAAAAAAAATTTTGACGGATTTACACGTTTCAGACACTGGAGATTCCGAAAAGCATATTTTTAGAAAAAAAATTTGCCGTCCGTCTGTGTGTCTCTCTGTCTGTGTGTCTGTATGTCTGTGTGCCTGTGTGTCTGTGTGTCTGTAAACGCTCTATCTCCCGAAAAATTTGAGATAGAGGCTTGCAATTTGGTATGTACTTAGTATGTAATAATGGGAAGAAGCCTATTTCATTTCAATAACCTCGATTAACCGGAACTATTTTTTTCGGACTCTCGAAATATTCGTTCTGATAAAAGGTATATAAAAATTTTCGAAATTGTTTATTTTAAGAAATGAATATAAAAGACAATAAAGAAACATACATTTTGCATAAAGCATGAAGTCGATCGGATAATGCGTTGCCGAGATATTTGGAATCCTATTTTCCACACTCTTTGATTTTTCATAAGCCTGTATTTCATCCAAATTTCACTTTAAAGATATATTTTAATTGGAAATTTGATGCATAATCAGATGCAATAAACCGCTAGTTAATAGGATTATTATTTTTGGAGTTATAAGGAAAAACCTCTTTCAAGCAATTCAGTAATCGAGCCTTTAAAGTTTATTACGTTAACAAGCCACGATTTTATTTGAATTGCAATGCATTTTATAAGTATTTTACACATTTTTATTTTAATATTTTACATTATACATATCCATGATGGGTAAGTATTACGGTGGCCCCCAACGACTAGTTTATGTCACACTAAGAACAAACAGCTATGAGCTACTCTATTTGAAACGGAAAAAAGACAATGAAGAAGTTATTTTGAAAGGAATTATCTGGAAGATTTAATATTTACAGTTGAGCCTTTATCCAGGGTTCGTACGGATCAGTGAATTTTCCAGGAGTCTTACCAGTATTTTTTTATAGAAAAAGGAATCTAGGTTACACTTCAGAAACTTCGCTTTCTTTTAAGCAGATATTTTCTGTAAGAAAATACTGGTACCGAAGAATTTCCTGGTCACAAAATTCCAGGAGGCATACGAACCCTGTTTATCCTTTTTAATCTAAATTCGTATACTGGTTGTTTCAAAATTCCAGAACAAAAGTAAAAGCCGATTAAAAAGAAATTTTAAGGAATTTTCCAGGAGTCTTACCAGTATTTTTTTTTATCTAGGTTGAACTCCAGAAACTTCGCCTTCGTTTAACCCCTTCGCGACGACCGTCTTTTACAGAATTCTTATTCTATTACCAACGGTTTTTCAAAACAGAATTTTTCGCCTAATTGAATCGCAGAAATGCTATCATTAAATAAGGCAAAGCTTACAATAAAAATTAACTGGTGAGAATAATCGAGGATTCTGAGCATCTTATGCGTCACGTATACGTGTCACTTGTCCCCAAGGGATTAAGTAGATGTTTTCTGTAAGAAAATACTGGTACTAAAGAATTTCCTGGTCACAAAATTCCAGGATGCGTACGAACCCTGTTTATCCTTTTTAATCTAAATTCGTATACTGGTTGTTTCAAAATTCCAGAACAAAAGTAAAAGCCGATTAAAAAGAAATTTTAAGGAATTTTCCAGGAGTCTTACTAGTATTTTTTTTTATGGAAAGAGGAATCTAGGTTGAACTCCAGAAACTTCGCCTTCTTTTAACCCCTTCGCGACGAGCATCTTTTACAGAATTCTTATTCTTTTACCACCGGTTTTTCAAAACAGAATTTTTCGCCTAATTGAATCGCAGAAATGCTATCATTAAATAAGGCAAAGCTTACAATAAAAATTAACTGGTGGGAATAATCGAGGATTCTGAGCATCTTATGCGTCACGTATACGTGTCGCTCGTCCCCAAGGGATTAAGTAGATGTTTTCTGTAAGAAAATACTGGTACTAAAGAATTTCCTGGTCACAAAATTCCAGGAGGCGTACGAAACCTGTTTATCCTTTTTAATCTAAATTCGTATACTGGTTGTTTCAAAATTCCAGAACAAATGTAAAAAACAATTGAATGAAACAATGTACTATTCGTCGAAGAGGCTTGTGCTTAGAAGATTAATATTCCCGAATTAATGGATTGCGTCGCGCGAAAACCAGTAGTTTAAAATATCGACATTAGAGAGCAAGGGTCCTGCTTCATGTAGTAACGCGGATGTTTTTATATGCCTATAACTTATATAATGCAAAATCAGAATTATACCAAAATCCCCCGTATGATTTCTGGGTGTGAGGCTGTCTCAAATCATGTGTTTATAGAAGAAATCCTCGATTTCTACCAGCATCGAAACACGCCAAACAGCAGGAGGTAGCAGCCACTCCTGTTGTCGTGCTGTTTTATGTTGTATCAAGCATTATATAGCAACGGTATTTAGTTCTAGAATGTGGTGGTGGTCACGCTAAGAACATGCCCCTATAATGCATTTTGAAAAAATAGCTATTATTTCACAATTATCACCTCTCTTTGTTGTTTCCAGATGCGCCTTATACCACTAAGATTCTCAGTTCTCTATATCTTTTTTTTTTGACGATTAAAGAAAATAATGATCCTCTTTAATAAAAAGCTATGTGTTGCTGACGACTGGGTTTTTTGCTAATCGTTGCCACAGATTAATCCCGGAAAATGAAACGTTTGAAGATAATGAAAAAATTAATAGCTCGAAAAGTATATATCAGAAAATTGTTAGACAAACTGCGTTAGAAAGGTAAAAAATTGTATTTTTCTTGATATATATTTCAAATCTAATGATTATACCGTTTTTCAAATATTGAATTTCAAAAATTACCCAACTTCACAATGGAGTACCGTAGCGAAACATTCACGCGTAAAAAGGTAATGATACACTGGCTATAGCACGAGACAAATTATAGTAACCTTATTATTCTGTTAAAATATATAACTGAATTATGTCACGAGTGCATGATTTTTATTCAATTCTCGACAAATACTAGATGAGCTATTTCTTTTTAGTGTATATATATATATTAAATGTAAAAAAATCAGTTAGAATTTTAAATAAAACAATAGTTTTCAGCGACGTTCTGTAACCCGGGAAACCCGGGTTCGATTCCCTAGTAAGATAATATTTTTCTACAAACAAAAAGTCTTTCCGACAGTTAGAACTTTTTTGTTTCGGATTTTACTTTCGCTTTGACATTTGAAACACCTTGTACTATTACGTCCTTGTTAGATGGCAATAACGGAACAAAATTACAAAGAGATATTAAAATAATTGGTCACGTGCGAGTATGACCGCGACCTACGTTATACACGGCCGGTGCATGACGTTTAAAACGTCACATGGAGTGGATCATTTTTATAAGGCGATTGTTGCAAAACGGGGTTTTGCCCTGTATAAAAATGATCCACTGCATGTGACGTTTTAAACGTCATGCACCGGCCATGTATAACGTAGGTCACGGTATAACTCGCGCGCAAAGGGTTCCGTACATTAAATGTGTATACACAATTTCGGTTTGAGGGCCTAAACAAAAACAGCCATAAAAACTAAAAGCATAAACTAAAGCCATAAATTATAGACATAATCTGCACTAAAAACATTTGAAAAAAAAAACGGAAACTGAAACTTCTTTGTAAAAAAACAATGGAAATTAATTTTGATACTTGTCATAATTTCAACATTCAAATGCCGTGTTATAACTTAAAAAGCACGATTTGAGGAACATGATTTTTTTCTTTACCTTCAGAGAATTTATTGAGGAAATGTAATCTTATAAATTAAAAAAAAAATTCCTTCTTAAAAAAAAGGAAAAAAAAAGCTTTCACACATAAACTTTATCTGTTAAAGAAAATGTTGAAGTGTTGCTCTTTGAGATTTGTGTTATTGATGCGTTTTTTCTTTCTCAGGCAAGACTCTTTCAAGAGAAAATAAAATAAAGCTATCCATAGGGCGAAATGTATCCATCTTAAAAAAAAGTCATACAATTTCCAGTAAAATGATATATGACATTTGACAT
Source organism: Maratus michaelseni (assembly GCA_963931845.1). Lineage (NCBI taxonomy): Eukaryota > Metazoa > Arthropoda > Arachnida > Araneae > Salticidae > Maratus > Maratus michaelseni. The sequence continues at coordinate 67,157,170 of OZ007594.1, forward strand.
TATAAAATAAAAAAAAATTGAGAGACATACTAGAAATTGTAACAAACTAGATTAATACCAGTTAAAACATGACCATAAATAACATAAAGATTGCACAAAAAATGTACTTAAATCAAATGTATAGTCTCTGTAAAGAGTCGTTTTATTTTATGAGATGGGTTCCACCTTCGTCAAGTTTCGTATCACATTTTCTTGGATCTACTGGAAATTTCTACTTCTTTCTTCTTAAGCTTTTATTTTTCTAAACAATGTTAAATACTTTCATTACTTTTATTTTTTATGTAGTTTTACTACATATTACTATGTATTTTGTAGCGGCCCCTTATTTGCTTCGCAAGTCCCTACGCAGCTAGGTATTCCAATCATCTATCTACGTTGTTCTCTTGTTCATACCATCATTAAAATTTCAGAATTTTTTATAGAATATTTGTTAGCAATAGTTAAAATTTTTAAAAAAATCTCCGTTTTTTAACTGGGCAGGGGACAGACTGCATATTAACAATCTTTATACAGATACAGATAACAAAAATTTTCAGGATAATTAAGTTTTCAGATCCAAAAAAGAGGAAATACAAGTTTTTTTCTTCTTAAAATAGTTTCAATTAACAAAATTTTCGTACTCAAATATTATATTAAATATAAAGAAAGTCTTAATTTACGTCCACAACACCATAAAATATATTCTAAAATACTTTAAAGTATATACTAAAACGCTTTAATTGCTTTAACCCCTTGAGGGGCGGTGGTATATATTATATACCACCTAATTTTAATCCGATTCAAACCAGAAACTTTTAATTAAATTTTACTTTTATTAGCTTTGTTGGGGAAAAGTTCAAAGCTTGATTTTCCTTATTTTGAACTAAATTCTTTAGTAAATTCCGGTGGGAATTCGCGGTTACACGAACACAATTGCTTGCCCCTGAAGGGGTTAAAGGCGTCAAATATCAATAAAAAACATTAGAATATTGACATGTTTCGATAGAATCACTCAATCATAATCAGAACACATATGAACCACAAATACAATGTACACAAAAATTGCAATGGAAGATCAGTCTCTCTAAGTATACAATGCCCTCTATAATTTTAACGCCGCTCGTTGCTCCATCTGTAATCCGCTTCCCAATATTATTCAACCATTCTACCCAAATATTTGGAATATGAGTATATAAATATAGAAAAGAGGTTCAAGAGCGTGTAATGATAGCTGTCATTTATATTACAAATATTTGGGTAGAACGGTTCTCATTTCCTTGGATAGAAGTTCCACAGTTAAAAAAAACTTTAAAATGAAAGTATCATGATTTTTATTTGGATATTTGATTCACTGAGACTACTAATAAAACTCTGTGTAATTTGTGGCAAAGTCTTGACAAACACTGCAATGTTTCCACCAAAAATGCGCTGTCATTTTGAGGGGTCCACGCAGATCGCAACGATATGCCACCTGATTTTTTCAGAAGGAAGTATAAAGTACTCAGGAAAGTCCAAAAATGTGTATCGTATCATTCAAAAGCTGTGAACGAAAGGATCTGATGGCATCTTACTCAGCCAGTTACCGAATTGCTCAAGCGGGCGAAGCCCATACTGTAGCTTACAGGGGTGATTGTGTTCCAGTATTTTGTACACCAGTCAATTTATATAGCAATCTGTTTCATATTTAATCGACAACTTCTGCGATGACATACTATGATTATTGCTATATAATTTTAGTGGTGTTCAAAATAACGGAACACAATCACCCCTGAACGTAAAACCTTATCAAGCCTTGTGTAAAAATCATTATCGAATGCATGTTTTACGAAAAGGCTGCAAAATTGATAGACAAAATTTCTTTGTCAAATGACACAATCTCGCGACGAATCGGGGAATTAGCAGAGAATGTGAAATCTACTTTAATTTCTCGTATAAAATCCACCAAATTTTCGCTTCAAATGGATGAATCAACCGACGTTGCTGGTTTGGCAATATTAATGGTGTTTGTGCGCTATCCATATTTGGATTGTTTTCAAGAGGATTTATTTTTCTGCAAGCCATTACCGGCTACCACATGTTGCACTGAAATATTTAAATTATTATATGATTTTTTCGTGGATAATAGAATCCTATGGGATAACTGTGTTGATATGTGCACAGATGGTGCACAGTTGATATATGCACTTATGGAGCGAAAGCTGCAACTGATAAGATGTCTGGTGAAATCGAAAAAATAAAAGAAAATGCTAAGCGATGCAGAAGTAGTCACTGCATATTTCACCGACATGGTCTTGCAATAAAGAAAATGGTCTTTTATAAAAGAAGTGCTGGATGAAACTGTTAAAATAATAAATTTTATAAAATCACCACCTAAAAATACCAGGCTGTTTAAAAACTTATGTGATGACATGGGGAGCCTGCGTACATGTTTACTTCTTCACACATAAATAAGCTGGCTTTTCCGTGGAAAAAAAATTAATGCGCTTCTGTTAACTAAGAAATAAAATCAGAATCTTCATGAGTGAGAATGAGTTTGAGAGAGAAGCTGCTTTGAGAGAGAAGTTGTGTGATGATGCTAATGAAATTGGCGTATTTGGCAGATATTTTTACAAAAGTTAATGATTTATGTATCTCATTTCAAGTAAAAGCAGTAACTGTTTTTGAAGCTACAGATAATCAGTGGCGTAGCGTCAGGGCGGGGGGCACGATCATTTTACTACCAGTATAATTATATACTACATTTAGTCTTATTTAATCTTTGGACGGTATTAATTAAATAAGGCCAAATATAGTATATAAAAATACTGGTAGTAAAGTGTTCCGTGCCCCCCTTGACGCTACGCCTCTGCAGATAATGGGGATGGATTTAAAAAGAAATTTAAGTAATGGGTAGAGTCAATCAAAAACGGAAGCCTGGGTTATTTTCCAGTCACAAAAGGATTTGGCGAAGAACTTGAAACAGACATTTCTGCGAATATCTTAAACGAGTTTGAAATTCATTTCTTGTGTTTGGTTGATACTTTGAACTCTTATTTTCCAAAAGGACTATATGAAAACATAAAAGAAAACGTTGGGATGTAACACCATAATCTGTAGCCAAAAAACCGTCCTCTCTGACATGACAGATATATGAATGCTTGGTTGATTTGAAATCAGATACAGCGATAAGATCGAACTTTGAAACTGAGAAATTAATCTCAGATTTTTGCTGTACACTAAACGATGAATTTAAATCCTATCAGATAGAGCGAAACTTATCCTCCTGCACTTCACAACCCCTTATTTATACGAAACAGGATTCTCCGCATACGCCGCTACTAAAACAAAATGCAGATCACGCATCAAAGCAGAGCAGAATATGCATTTACAAATATCTGAAATTCAGCTAGATATAATCTCATTGCGCCAATCATAGCAGCCTCATACTTCTTACTAAATTTATTTTTCCCGAAATCAAGTAAAATTTTGTAACAAACGTAATAATGCCAAATTAATAAAATAACAAATTGTGCATCTGCAATACTTGCCCTAAATTTAATTTCAATTATTTTTTTTTTTTTAATGTGTGTGCTTTTTGTGTTCAGTGACAAAATAGTGCAGAGAAACAAATAAACAGTGAAATCTAATGTCTTGCAAGCTTAATTGACGAAACTACCTCGTATCGTCAATGTTATTTTGTCGTTCTGTTTACTAAAAACAGTATGTAGTAGCTCCGAGATAAATTTTAGTGCGTCGCGTTGAATTTCTAATTTCAAAGGTAACTGAAAAAGTTTGAGAACCTCTGCTATAGAGTATTAAACATAAATCAGTTGAAAATGCACAATTAAAAACCACCATTACACAATTCACGCCTATTGACAGTAATGCATTCGAATTATTGTATGTAGCCCTTCATACACTATATTGCCAAAGGTGACCGGTCACTTGCGATTTTAGACGTTTTGTTAACTATCTAGGAAAATACATGAGGAATTAACCTGAAACTGCAGGTGTGTAAACAGTATAGTATAGTTTATATATTTCCGCGAAGATTTTTTTCATGAAACCCCATAGGGGACAGTAAACAAATAGAAAAAGAACGAATATCTTTTGCATAACCCTGTAAAAACTAATGTAGCAAAGGCGTTCAAACTCGAGATTATTAATAAGTGGCTTATTGTAATATACTGTGTTCATTTTTATGAGGATAGCATGTATACCCGTGGAGAAATTAAGTTTTTTATAAAAACAGTCCCAAATTTCGCTTAGTTTTTTGCTTATAATTTGCAGAGTTCTTAATATAAAAAAAAGTTCTTTTCAGAAAATATGAGAAACAATATTGTACATAATACTCTGCAATCAGAATTAAAAAATAATAAAAGTTGGATGAAAAATGAGCAGGTTTATTAAAAAATGTTTCATTGCGCATGCGCGAATGCAATCAAAATATAATATGCATAATGTATTAGCTATGTATATAGAGCAACATTTGTGAAAGTCTCAAAATCGTAGCTTGAAAATTCTGAAAATTATCGTCGATAGAATAAGCTCGAAATCCGTTGTTCCCAAAAAGAAGCAAAAAGATGAGGGGTTGTATCAAATATCTGTTGATTAGTGCCAAGATAGCGTACACAATATTGCACGTACTACTATATTTGGATACAACCCCTCATATTTTTGCTTCCTTTTGGGAACAACGGATTTCGAGCTTATTCTATCAACGATAATTTTCAGAATTTTCAAGCTATGATATTGAGACTTTTACAAAAGTTGCTCTATATACTTAGCTAATACATTATGCATATTATATTTTGATTGCATTCGCGCATGAGCAGTGAAACATTTTTTAGTAAACCTGCTCATTTTTCATCCAATTTTTATTAATTTTTAATTCTGATTGCAGAGTATTATGTACAATGTTGTTTGTCATATTTTCTGAAAATAACTTTTTTTTATATTAAGAACTCTGCAAATTATAAGCAAAAAACTAGGCGAAATTTGGGACTGTTTTTATAAAAACCTTAATTTCTCTACGAGTACACATGCTATCCTTATAAAAATGAACACAGTATATTATAATAAACCACTTATTAATAGTCTCGAGTTTGAACGCCTTTGCTACATTAGTTTTTACAGGAATATCCAAAATATATTCGTTCTTTTTCTCTTTGTTGACAGTCCCCTATAGGGTTTCGTGAAAAAATCTTCGCGGAAATATATAACCTATACTATACTGTTTACATACCTGCAGTTTCAGGTTAATTCCTCATGTATTTTTCTAGATAGTTAACAAAACGTCTAAGATCGCAAGTGACCGGTCATCTTTAGAAATATAGTGTGTGATGTATAGAAATCCTATACACCACGTAATGTGATTCGGTAAACTTTACATTGGGATACCAAACGAGAAGTCATTCGGTCAAGTAGTTTAGGATTTACAAATGATTAAAGTTTCGAACTTCTGATGTTCAATTCATTTTTATTCGTTTTAAAACGTATTAGAATGCGGTGAGGTTTTTAAGCAAAAACGACTGAGTAATTTTGAATACGCATGTATGAAACTTCTAGAGATCTATTTCTTGTAAAAATAAATTATTGGTTACAGTTCATAATTGCTCCTAAAATAATTTTCGAAACAAAAATATGAATTGTATCACATGATTTTTTTAATAAATCAATTTCTTGAGGCCTTAAATATGGGAATCCCAAATCACAGCTCATTCCTCCAAGTATTTCTTAACCTTCTCAGAGCCGGCCGTGAACTGATATATCTGTTCACTAATGCTCGTATTCACTAACTACCTCAAACTAGAAAACCTGGGAGGAACACCCAAATGAAATTCCCGATTAATCTGATTGGATCTGATCAAGGCCGAAATCCAATCACATTAATGATGAATACTATTTGATCATTCGATTCAAGTTTTCTAGGTTGAGGTTGATGGTGAATACGAACATAAGAAGCTGTAGGTTTTACTGCGATAAAAGCACTTTTTAAATTAATATAATTCAACAGATAGAATGCTATTTTGAAACATTGAGTAATGATTAATACTCTCAAGTATTATATTTATATACGTAATCAAGTTTTTTCATATCATGTTGGAAAAACCAGCTTTATATAGCATTTATACAAAATTACAGAAAAAGTAACATTACAATTTTAACCTTTTGCTCAGCACTCAGAGGGTTAAGTTATGATTAAAAAACTAACCACATTACAACCTGTTTTGTAACGAAGACAAATGAATTTAGTATTAAAAGTTTTAAACTTTAAACCTACATAAATTATAAACTATTTGATCAAGTGATTTCCCGTTCGGTATCCTATAGTAAAATTTACCAAAACAACAACCCAGAAAATTGATGTCACAGTTATGTGTTCGTATTGCAAATATATAAAATATGAAGCATTTGAAAAAAAAAAATAAATATAACCTATAAAAATTTTAACAAAAATCGATTTACGTATGAAGAGCTCTACAGGTATTATTATGAAATCTATCTGCGAAATATCTTAGAAAGAAAATACCAGGGATTTTATTGTTGTTTATTGATCTGCTTATGAATTTATAAAATAAATCCAATGAGTACTTCCGAGGGGTGATACAAAAGGTATTTTAATTCTGTGATGTATTTGTTAATTGTTGAATGGAAACTGGTAAATACTGACGTTTAACATGTTGCTTTTGTACTACAGTAGAACTCTAATTATCCGAACTCCAACTATCCGAATCGCTGATTATCCGAATCGCTTTCAGAATTTCAGAAAAAACAAATGAAGACGGAAACGTACTGCGATTCCCAAAATAATGATTCAGTCGACGCGCGCTATTGTCTTTCCCGCCGCGAAAACCCTGGGTTTCAAATTTTAAATGATGATGAACTTATTGAAAGTGTGAGAGAAGAAAGTGTCGAGGAAGAAAATGACCTTAATGTCGAAGTTGAAGCATACACGGGACCATCAGCTAGTGAAGCATTTGCCGGCCTTGAAACTGCGTTAAAGTGGATGGAGCGTCAGCACGAGTGGACCACATGGCTCCCCAAAAACGGACGAAGACTGTCAAACAGCTTAATTTGACCGAGATGTTCAGCAAGTAATGACTTTCATTTACAGTACGGTACGTACATACTGTACTAATGCACAGCTTTTGTAAGTACGCTTAACATGTAATAGTGTTGCATTTTCTTTTAATTAATTAAAAGCTCTTTTTCTTTAAAAATATTTTTTTCTCCCATTTTCAACATACATACAGTAATTAAAATATACCCCTTTTTTTGGAAAAAATCCAATTATCCGAATTTTTGATTATCCGAATAGGGTCCGGTTCCAATTGATTCGGATAATTGGAGTTCTACTGTATTTGGTTACTTAAGCATGAACAAATGTGATTAAACACCTGTGATAGATGATACAAATGGATTTGAATTTGGACGAATATTTGGCATACTGTTAAAATGTGAATTGAAAAACATGGACGGGAATTTTCTCCGCATGAATATCTCGACATTTCAGCTATCTTATTCAAGAGCGGTTTTACGATTACAAAGCTGCACTACTTTTACGCTTTTTTCCTACCACTAAAATTTCATAGTAAAATTTACATTATTAAACCGCCGAAATTATGTGATTCAACAAGCTAAAATTTTCTATTAATTTTTAGTGGTAGCAAAAAAGCGTAAAAGTTGGCAGCTATGCATTTTAAATGAAAAAAAATGTATTACATATCGTTTCACGCGAAAATAAATTTATCACAGCCACTTTCCAAAATATTTTTTTACGAAAAATATTACTTTATATTTTTTTCTAGGCTTTAAAATTTATATTTCGATTTTTCAGTGCAATAGTTAATTTCCTAAAAAGGCTAAATATATATATATATATATATATATATATATATATATATATATATATGTCCTCTTTTTTAAATTCAAAAACGTATAAATAAATGATAAGGGTTTTCATTTTTTGAAAAATCGTTTGTTTTCTTTAATATTTATTATTTTAAATATACATTTTTTTTAATCAGTAGAATCTACATACACTAAAAAATGCTCTTATATTTGTAAGCCAACACAAACACTATAAAATTAAACATATGTAGAAACAGTAGTAAAAAATAGCAGGTTGGCTCTACATTATAAAAAATACCCATAAATCTAATGAAACAATTCACTTAAAATTTTCCAATATTTTATTTAGTTATTTTATAGTCCTTTTAATAATTTTAAAAATGGTAATTCATGCTAATGATAAAGCAATAAAAATAAAGAAATGTAGCGTGATGGCGTGTTCCAAAATACTAAATAAGAACATTGGGAACTTATATTTTTAGTTATCTGTCGCCGGAAAAAAATCGTAAGATTAATTACATTTTGTTTTTGCCTTTAACCCTTAAATGCGAATATTGCTAAACTTTTTACTTAACTTTTAATAAATAAATCAAGTTATTTGCAACCACTATTCCGGTAAAGAAATATTAATCCTACAAAACTCACTTTAATATGCTCCTAAATAATATTAAAAATATGTCTTAAAGTTTCTGGTGCAAACACCTTAATATAAATATTAAAAAACGCAATTCTAAAAGAAAAGTTCGCGCATTTAAGGGTTAATATTTCACTTTCTACTTTTTCATTGTGTAAATTTTTCACTGTTATTTAAATATGGTGTTAGAGTATATATCAAAAATCATGTCAAAGATGAAAGCAAACCAGTTAATTATCATAAGTTATTTATATCAAAACATATATAATAAAACATATATATATATACAAAACATATATATATATATATTTGCATTTGTGTTTAGATCTTTAATTTAATTTAATTTCTACATCGAAAATGGCTTCTTATTAATTTAATTATGAGGGCAATCCAGTAAGTAAGTTTCGTTTTCAATTTTTGTCGCGGAAGCGCTGCGTTCGTAATTTCACTCATGTGCGTCCACTTTGCTGACTCATTGGCAAACAATTGAAGTTATTGGGTTGTCCGGAAAGTTCGTGCCGGTTGGGAAAATCAATTCGTACCACAAAATTCTATCATTTAATTATTAGACATTGATTCCGATATCTGATGTATAGCGTCTAGCCCCTGCACTTGGCTACGATTTCAAAAAACGGATCACTCTGCGCGCATGCGTGCTTGTCTGATACCTTAAAATTTTGTTCAAGACTCCCTTATCATAGATCAGACTTGTCAATCCGGAGAAAGTCTATGGGAGAAAATGTCCGCAGTAATTGCCAACTTATTCATTGACTTTCTCCGGAAAGTATCGCCACCTGGTGGATACTACCGATACTAGTTCATAAGCAAATGCATAGAACAAATGAAGCTGTGAAAAAACTTCGTGTTATTTCGTGTCGTAAATACTCCTATTACCATGGAGATCATGCCTATTACTGACGGTTGATGGCGCTAGTAGCAAGACATCCATGCGGTCAAAGGAAACTTGGTGATTGTGAGGCCTGATACTATGATAAGGAGGCCTTGATTTTGTTCTAAGCCATTTCAAAATGAGTGCGTATAGCTCTGTGGTATGTCATTTCTCTTCCGTTCTGTGGTCTTGAGTTCGAATCCCAGCGGCGGAAAGTTTTATTTTTCAGTATTTATTTGAGTTATAAAAAATAATTTGAATAAAAAAAATGTAAAGTTTCCATTTTTCAACATATAAGCGAAGGAAAGTTTGAAACAAAATGGAAATAAATATGAAATTTTGTTATAAATGATTTTCGTACATTCTAGAGAATGCTGTACAGCGAGTTTCATGCGTCCAGTGATGTTTTCTTTTCGGTTAATGTACGCGAAGCGTACATACACAAGTTATTGACCGCGGCTTGAATGAATTTCGTGCATTCTAGAGATTGCTACAAAGCGAGTTTCGTGTGTCCAGTGATGTTTTTTTTAATGTTAAAAATTCGCTTTAAAACGCTATAAAATCGTTAAAAATCCTTAAAAATTGAAAAATCCGGAGGGAAAAAAATGTATTTTAGTAAAAGTCTAAAATTGAATTTCTTTAAGAATGTTAAAAATAATAATAATGAAAATTGTGAAAGAAAATATTTAGTTATATTACGCTAAATGTTTTAAATCAAAATCCTTTTACGAATTTAAAAAAACAGCCGCGGAATGGAATAAAATTAATATGGTTCTTGTTGAAACTGTCTAGAGCAATGCGCATGCACGCAGCACGATCCATTTTTTGAAATTGTAGCCAAAGTGCAGGGACTAGACGCTTGTTATCTGTTGTCTAATAATTAACGGACAGAATTAGACGGTACGACTTAATTTTCCCAACCGGCTTGAACTTTCCGGACAACCCAATATTTTTAGATCACTGAGTGTAGCGTCGGCTGCATGTTGAGCGTTTATAATGTTTAAAATATTGAACATTCCGCCCCATGAGAGTTACAGTCTATCATCAGGTTTCTGAATGCAATGAACAATAAACCAGTTGAAATTTACAGACAAATTTGTGAAGTAAAAAAAAATTCGGTATATATTTTGAATACAAAAATACGTTTAATTTTCAACACTGATCGCTATCGCTGATATTCGAGCAGAAATACCAATATTGGTAAAATATTGTATTTACATTGGAGATATGTTTAATGAAACGTGAATACTGCAGAAATACGGCTATACATTGTAATTATATACAACAAAACATCAATATTGCAAAATTTTTTACTTTATGTTGTAAATATTAACAGTGAAATTACAAAACATTTTTTACCTCTTTGAATGTTGCACATATTTGCGCAATATTTGCAAAATTATTTACATTATGTTGTAAATACTAATAGTGAAATTACAAAATATTTTTTCCTCTTTGCATTTTGCACATATTTGCGCAATATTGGCAAAATTATTGCCTAGTTTTGTTTTTACATCATTACAATTTTTACACAGTTATAATCAGAGCCTGATTACCAACGGGGCACACTTCCACCAGTAAAAAATAATAGAAATTTTTTTCTTATTCATTTCAGTAACTTTGCATGAAAAGGGCGTTTTAATAAGACGACAATTTCTAATTTACTGGTGGAAGTGTGCCCCATCGGAAATCAGGCCCTGGTTATAATATTAACCCTTCTTTGCATGAGTTTTCCTTTTACAATTGTTTTTTATACATATATTAAATATTAGACACCAGAAATTTTAAGACAGATTTTTAACTTTGTTCAGCAACATAGTTCACGGGAAATTTACTACATTAATATTTCTATATAAATATAGTGGTGTCGAAGAAGCTGATTTATTTATTAAAAGTTAAATAAACAGTGATGGAAATTTCCATCACAATGCAAAGAAGGGTTAAACTATTGCTACTAAATAGTATTTTTTCTAAATTTTTCTTAAATAAAATTTTAATTTCTTAATAAATTTGACTTTAACTTTGACACCAGTAATTTTGTAGATTTTCGGTCTGTTCTAGTTATTCAAGTGTGTGTTTGCACAATTAAAAATATGGTGTACATGTACACATATCAAGAAACGGCTGCGACTTACAGCAGTCGTAAAATGAATAATGGGAGCGTTTATGTTGTTAAACAGAGGTGGAAGGTTGATTTGGGATATTTGGATTTTGGAAGTACATTTGCAATTACCAGGCATTTCTTATTTTATTTTTTCCCTAATACCTATTATGCTGACCTACAAAAAATCCGAAGTATTGATGTCAATTCAATACCATCACACATGATAACAAAAGTTATGTTTATAATACATTTTAAGGTTGCAAAAACAACTTCCTTTTTTTATTTTTAAAATGTTATCTATGCACTTTTATTAAACTAATAATGTGGATATTTCTATAGTAAAGTAATATCGGAGGAACATTGTTTACAGTGGCGGCTCGTGCCTGCCTTTATTTGTGGCACTAAATGCATGGTTGCAAAATTTATTATTTTCTTACCACTATTTTGTAAAAGAAATATTTGTTTTCTCTGCTGGCAGAAAATCCTGCAATTCAAACAAGAAAAAGTTTTCTTTAAAAAAATAATGGTATGGAAATAATAAAATTTTCAACCATGCATTTAGTGCCCCAAAGAGTGCAAGTCACGAGCTGCTACTGATTTTTTATATTGTTTTCTTTATATTTTTTTTCATATCTAGGTCATGTTAGCGAGTATTGGTATTATATAATCCGATCACTAAAGTGTTTACGTTTTGACAATATTGTACTACAATCATAATTGACAACTGGCACGAGTCTCCGGAACTAATAATTCTGAAGAAAAATTTCTGCTTTCTTTATTTGTAGAAATCTCTGATTAAACAAGTACAGGCGTTCTCTACGAAATTACTGGTGGCAAAAAATCCTAGAAGTTGTCAACTATGTTTTTTTGGCAAGAAACGTCTTCCCCATTCATTTGAAAAATACTCAATGTATATTCAATGCTTCCAAAACATTAACGTTTCCTTGAAATTACTTTAAATGTAAAGTAAATTTTTCTCTAACAATGGCATGTCATTGCAGATACTGATATTCAACCAGTATTTTTTTAATTGAAAGTATTTTCGACAAATGTAATATTGTCTCAATATTTAATAAATAGAAAAATATTCTAAAATTGGAACAAAATTCACCTTTGTGTAAGATTTAAAATATGAAACCATTAAAATGGATCACAGTTTGTGTAATTACTAAAATAGGTGTAAAAAAAAGAGGTTTTAAAACATTAAAACCATTTCAAGATGTTAAAAATATCCATCGGATTCCCGAGCGCTTTCAACCAGAACACCTGGCCATCATCAGAGAGTGGATATGAGAAAGAAATCTGTAACGCCCGGAATGTAAGCTGTTTAAATAGTAGAAGGCGAAACCACAAATGGAGAAGGGGGGGGGGATGGACTAGTCTACTGAGCGAGGTAGGTTATCAAACCCAAATTTACCATCCACATCAAGTAGATTATACCAGATTTTCGGCACGTTGTATGACAACATATCATTACACGATCTTCCACCACTTGTCAGGATTTCCACTGACTCCCTTACAATACATGTATTATAGTCGTTCATTTGCGCGATAATCTTTACTTTACTAAAATAGATATCAATTTCTGTTTTTAAATTTAACCGTGAAAGTGCAGTAGATGGCTTTCCCTTTTCTATGTCTGACTTATGTTCCCTTATGCGGTCTTGTGATTTCCTAGTTGTCATACCTATGTATGTAATCACTTCATTTTTATTTTTACATTTAAATGGGATGATATAGATTCCTGCTTTTTCATGCATATTTATGGGGTCAATTTTTCTGTGTACTAGATTTTGTAATTTTGTTGGAGGTTTGGCGATTAACGTTATGTCATATTTCTTTAAAGCATACCGGACTCTTTCATAAAGTTGGGGGATATAATATATACTACAAAACCTTGAAACTTGTGTTTTATTCCTGGCAATTATTTTACCGTTATTGAATTCATGAATTACTTTGTTAATAAATTTCATTGAGTATCCATTCTGGGTTGCAATTTCCTTAATTGTGGTTAGTTCTGTGTTTATATAATTTTGTGAACATACGTTAAATGCCCTTCTGACATAAAAGTTATATGCTGCTTTCTTATAATTAAATGGTACTATACTGCTATTAGATATTGAATTGTTGGATCGGCATCCTGTAAATATTTCTGTCTAAGCAATGTGTTATGTTATTCTTAATTAGTTCAAAATCCAGAAAAGGTAATGACCCGTTTTTCTCTATTTCCATTGTAAACTGTATTCTGTTGTCTAAACTATTGGCATGTTTTAAGAAATTTTCTAGATTTGAGATTCAGTGCTGCCAGATTTTGAGTATGTCGTCGACATATCTAATCCATCAATCATGTTTTAAATCGGAGGTAGAGATAATCTAACAGCAGTATAGTACCATTTAATTATAAGAAAGCAGCATATAACTTTTATGTCAGAAGGGCATTTAACGTATGTTCTCACAATTATATAAACGCAGAACTAACCACAATTAAGGAAATTGCAACCCAGAATGGGTACTCAATGAAATTTACTAACAAAGTAATTCATGAATTTAATAACGGTAAAATAATGGCCAGGAATAAAACACAAGTTTCAAGGTTTTGTAGTATATATTATATCCCCCAACTTTAAGAAAGGGTCCGGTATGCTTTAAAGAAATATGACATAACGTTAATCGCCAAACCTCCAACAAAATTACAAAATCTAGTACACAGAAAAATTGACCCCATAAATATGCATGAAAAAGCGGGAATCTATAGCATCCCATTTAAATGTAAAAATAAAAATGAAGTGTTTACATACATAGGTATGACAACTAGGAAATTACAAGACCGCATAAGAGAGCATAAGTCAGACATACAAAAGGGAAAGCCATCTACTGCACTTTCACGGTTAAATTTAAAAACAGAAATTGATATCTATTTTAGTAAAGTAAAGATTATCGTGCAAATGAACGACTATAATACATGTATTGTAAGGGAGTCAGTGGAAATCCTGACAAGTGGTGGAAGATCGTGTAATGATATGTTGTCATACAAAGTGCCAAAAATCTGTTATAATCTACTTGATGTGGATGGAAAATTTGGGTTTGATAACCCACCTCGCTCAGTAGACTAGTCCATCCCCCTTCCCCGCCTTCTCCATTTGTGGTTTTGCCTTCAACTATTTAAACAGCTTACATTCCGGACGTTACAGAGTTTTTTCTCTATTCCAATGGCCAGGTGTTCTGGTTGAAAGCGCTCGGGAATCCGATGGATATTTTTAACATCTTGAAATGGTTTTAAGGTTTTAAAATCTTTTTTTTTACACCTATTTTAGTAAATACACAAAATGTGATCCATTTTAATGGTTTCATATTTTAAATGTCTCAATATTATTCACTAATATATCAAATATTAATTTGCTTCTAGAGATCGAGAAAGAAATATATAATAGACAATGGAATAAAATAAATAATAAATATACAATGAGGTCTACAAGAAAAAGCAATTTTTTTAATTCTTTTTTTCAGTAATAAGTGTAAAAAATATCTATGTATACATACACAAAGTATCAATATTAACTCCTGACAATAAAATAAATAAATAAAATTTTTCTAAATGCACTTACTACAATGGTAGTAACAGAAAAAAGTCCGAAGTCCCATAAGTATCACTTTGCCGTAAGTGAAACTTTGCAACAGAGATACGAAATGGGTTTTCCTTTGTTTTTTATTCTACTTTACTCTTTTTACTTTCTTCTATATACAAGAAAATATTGGATTCTTAGAATAATTTTGACTTCCGGTTTTTGACGAAATTATATGTTTTAGAAGATCTTGAATACGATTTCGCTATTTTTAGAAAATGTCTCTTCATAAGTCTGTCTGTCTGTATATGTGACACAAATTTTGTGGGTTCTGTAACTCACAAAGTACTCCACAGAATGTCAGAAAACTTAACAGTCATTTAGGTTGTGAGTTAAATTGGTGCTTATAAGGCGATATACACCAAAAATACCAACAGGTGGCGCTCCTATACTGATTTTTTCACGATTTAGAAAATAGCTATAGCTGAAGAACTAAAGCACGGAATTTCATCAAACTCCATATTACGTTAGATCGTGATCTAAATACATACTTATAAGGTTTAGGTGTATATCACGGAACAGGTGGCACTGTTATTCTGTGTTTTTCACCTATTCTGCGATAGCTATATTACGAAAACTAATATAAGGAATTTCATCAAATTTCATATTCTGCTAGACCTTGACATATATAAATGCCGATTCAATTTTGACTTTGAACAATGAACAGCGGGTACTCGCAGTGGCGGATCGTGACAGACTATTCTTGGGGCACTAAATACATAACTGAAATATTTATTCTTTTTGTACTATTATTTTTTAAGAGAAATTTATTATTTGTTTAATAACAGAACTTTCTTCCAATAAATGAAACGAAAATATCTTTTGAAAAATAGTGGTAAGAAAAGAATAAATTTGGCAGATATGCATTTAGTTTCCCAAATAAAGGCAGTCACAAGCTGCCACTGGGTACTCGTATCCTGTGCCTGGAGAAAGATTCCTATTCTTGTCCTCAATCAATTTATACAATTTAGCAAGCGTGATTTTTTTCTGATGTTATTCACTGTTCACCGTAATTCTAGGCTAAATTCTAAGAAAGGCAGTATACTTGATATCCATAATTGTTGCTGTGTGAGTATGCCATATTTAAATACAAAGATATACTAGATCAAGCAGGGCGGTCGCTCTGCCAAGCCAAGCTTAAAAAAAAAAACGCCACACAAACAACGCCAAGAACTGGAATAAAGACCGCTAATGCTTATATACAGAAAGCAACTTCGCAATGTTAAATCGACAAAACATGCCAGATTAAAATATCAGATATCAAACAAACCAAGCGTCGTAGAAAAAAAAACGAAAACTAGAAGAATCTAAGGAAGAATTTCTTCAATTTAAGACCAAACTCATCTTCATAAGTGATTTATAAACAGAGATATAGCTTTTTTTTAAAAACGTCGAGTTACTTAAAATGATCACTATTTTCTTCGTCAAACTTTTTTTTTCAAACAAGCTACAGGCCTTAATATTGGGGCAGAATAAAAAAAGGATTGCATTTTTGGACAAGTAATTACGTAATCTATGTGCTTTTATAAAATTCAGTGTAAAAAAAAAAAATTTCTATCCTTAATTAGCAAAAAACTGTTAATTAACTTGGCGATTAAAAAATTATGCCAAAACAGAGATAAAACCCGCCAACGACCATGTACCATCTGTATTAAAATAGCACAAATCAGTTACAGGTTATAATATAACCACATCAAATTTCATCTGCAAGTCAGCCATTTTCTTCTGAAGATATTTTTTTTAAAAATAAAACTTCACAATTATAAGAACACATATTTTATCAAATAATTAAATATGACTGCAAACTGTGGCAGATGATTGTTTCTAACATGAATAAGTATGAGAAATTGCCGGTTACGGCTATGGATTTGGGTAGCTCAGTCGCAGAGCGTCGGCATGGTACGCATAAGGTCCCAGGTTCGAGTCCAGGCCCAGGTCAAGTTTTCACTCATGTTTGTTTAGTGTATTTAATTGTCTGATAAAATGCGTGTTCTTATAAATATTGTAAAATAAAGTAATCAGACGTAGTGCTTATGCTTTAAAAATATTTTAAATATATAATTTACGTTTTTAGAAAGATCTTTAAAAATAAATTAGTTTTTGAGGGAAGATGTACCTTCTAAAATGTATACATTAAGAGTTATCGCCATTTAAAATTTCTTTCCAAACGTAAACAAAAATTTTGAAATGAATTAAATGTGATTCATTTATTTCTAAAAATAAAAAAACACGGTAAAGGACAGGCATTTCGTTCGCAGGAATACCTTTCACGTCATCTACTATATATACGAGGCTAGCGAAAAAGAAAGGCTACCGCGGTGCTTTACGCGTATCTTTTTTTACAGACCGCGGGAATCACGTGAGGCTCGAATCCACCAATGCAGGTGTACTAAAAGAGCATCACGTCACTCTAGCGGTCTGTAAAAAAAGATAAGTGGAACACACCGCGGTAGCCTGTCTTTTTCGTTAGCCTCGCTATATATATAAAACACAAACGAAAATTTCGTTCCGTTCCTTTATAACTCGAGATCGGCTGAATGGAATTTATTGGAACTTGCACTGTTCGAGAGATAATTTTTCAGGGAAGGTTTTAGTATGTAACACAACGTTCTACGTATAATAGCTATCGAATTATGATAGAAAGTTCTGTTATTTTGGCCGAAAAGGTTACCATTGCTAATTTTTTGGCGATCATTACTGTTGTAGAAAGAAATGAAAAGGCTATACATCTCGAAAAATAAAAGAAAAACTGTTACTAATTTTATTTAAAAAAAAAAAAAAAAAGAAACAAAGAAAAAAAAAAGAGTTTTGATGAGAGAATATTATAAAACGAAAATATTTAATTTAAACATGATTAGAAATGTTCATAATGCTTAAAACATTATTCAAGGGGCAAGATTTCTATTGAAACAAATTTGGCGATTTATCTTTTGTTTTTGGCGATTTTGATTTTACTTTTGACCCAAAACAATTTGATTTTAAGCCAAAAAGTGTCTTTTTTTGTTGCAGAAAGAATTGAAATGGCTATACATCTGGAAAAATAAAAGAAAAAACTGTTACTAACTTTATTTTTTTTTTAAAAAGAAAGAAAAGAAAAAAAGAAAAACAGTTTTGATGAGAGATTTTAGGCCAAAAGGTGTTTTTTTTTTCAAGTGTACGACTGCATTTTCGCAGTATTTTTTTTTTTTGGTACTTTTTGGTTAGCCGGGCGCCAGTGATATATATATATATACACACACATATATACACATATATCTACACAAATACATATATATACATACACATATATATATATGTGTGTGTGTGTGTGTGTGTGTGTTCATATATCACTGGTGCCCGGCTAACCGAAAAGTACCTTTTTTTATTCAAATGCAAACTATATTAATGGCAATATACTTCTATTTACTTCTACATATATGAAATTTCGTTCCGGCTGCTTATAACTCGAGGTCTGCTGAATGCATTTTCGTAGAACTTAAACTAAGATAATTTTTAAGGGAAGGTTTTAATGTACAACATATCGTTCTACGTAGCTTAGTTATATAATTATTCTGGGAAGTTCTATAATCAGATCAATCCGATTCTGAAAGATTAGCCTTTTTAAAAGATTTTGCCGAATGTATTTCGATGGAACCTATACTGTTAAATAATTTTCTAAGGAACGTTTTATTATATAACGTTGCATAGTTTTAGAATTATAGGGGGAAATTCGAAAATCGGGTGACCATTTTTTTTATCAAATATTAGCCTTTTCAATATTTGATTCCGATTATGAAAGATTAGCCTTCTAAAAAAGTTCTACTGAACGGATTTTGATGAGAATTGTATTGTTAGTTAGATGCTATTTTAGAAATGGTGTTAATGTACTATATATTGTCCTACGTTGCTTAGTCCAACAGTTATGTGTGAAGGTTATATAGTCAAGTGAACCCGATTCCGAAATATTAGCATTTTTGATAGTTTTTACTGGGCGTAGTTTTTGCGACTTGCATTGTTAAGTAGATAATTTGTAAGGATTGTTTTAGTATATTTTATATCGTTTTGTTGTTTTAGAATTATGTGGAAAAGTTCAATAATCAGATTATCAAAGATTAGCCTTTATAAAAACTTCTTCTGAATGGATTTTGTTAGTTAATTTGTTTGCATTGTTATTTCGATAATTTTTAGAGATGGTTTTAGTATATTGCATATAGTTTTATCATTCTTTAGCAAACCCTAACTGTAAATGACCAAATAAAAGAGTTGGTCCTTAACAGCTAAAATTTTGACTGCACATTAGAAAATATAATAGCACAATCGCGTCATTTTTCAGTAATGTGGAAGGATATTCCACGTAAATATACAGATTGCTTTCAAATACAAGGTCAAATTAAACGATATATTTCGTTTGATTCAGGGTTCATTTGTAGAAACCGACCAGCGCAGCGGGCGAAGCGGGCGTAGCTTGCTAGTTTTCCTATAAATTAATGAAATCCAGTTGTTAAATTATTTTTGTTTTAGAAGTGAAGTTTCCATTTAAATTTATTGTAACAGTACAATGTTTAATTGAATAAAATAAGGTAAATCTAAGAAATTGCTAAGAAATTCCAAACATGCACAGGGCAACGCAAAAAAAATAAAATAATAATAAACAAAAAATAAAAAATAGATAAATAAATAAATAAATAAATAAAAATCAGCTTTCAGAAATTCTAAAAATTGTTCCGCTATTCATATTATGTATCTTCGGGGTCCATCCTCCCACTTTCAGCCCTCCCACCCAAAGGGGGCACTTTTCTAAATTTTGCCGACACCTCTCATGTGATATATCGTTGGAAAAGTCTGCGAACGCTTAATCATAATATGCAGGGGGGGGGGGGTATTTTCTAAATTTTGCACATACCCCTCATGTGATATATCGTTGGAAAGGTCTGTGACCGCTTAATCCTATTATGCATCTCCGGTGTTCATCCCCACTTTTGCCCCCCAAGCGCGATTAGCTTTCACCACCAGGGGACACTTTCCTATATCTGTTCCTACGAGTCGGATCACGACGGGGTATGGCTCATTCGACTCGACATCAATAGAGCTTTCCGATTTTAGTTCGTTTTTTCACCACCAGGGGGCACTTTTCTATCTCTGGTTCTATGGGCTAGATCACGACGGGGTACAGTTCATTCGACTCGACATCTATAGCCTTAACGATTTCAGTGCCCGAGGTTCATACAGACAGATTGCGCTACCTGGTGGTGGAAGATGGAACTTGAGCGTGCGCAGCACGACTGCTATACGGTGCCGAAGGCAGCGGGGATCCGTGTCGGAAGTTAGTTTGGTTAGAGGTTTATACTATTCGATGTGCAAATTAAGGGATTATCCGGTGCCGAAGGCAGCGGAGAACCAGGTCGGAGGTTCGTTCGGTTCGAGGTTTATCTTATTTGAGGTTTTACAAGATTCGAGGCCCCGATATAAATTAGGGGTCCGCTAGCGGGCGAAGCCAGCTAGTGCTAATAATAAAAGAGCGTGATATCACGTTTGATTTCAAATGCAGCGCTGACACGCTATGTACGTATTGCATTTTTATTCATTTCATCGATAAGTCAGTGATATTTTTTAACGGGGGATAACAAGTATTATAACAAGCCACATTTAGTATGTTGTTATTAGTTTAATTTAAAAATCTACTGGTATTTCTAGTTAACCTTTTAAACAATGACTGAAAGTAAAATGTAATTTTAAATTATTTCTCATGTTTAGATTATTTAAATTATGTTTATTCTGTTTTAAAAAAAAATGATATCTACAAAAACAACTTTTCAAAAGTAAAAAAAAAGCCAAGCGTAAAAAAAAAAAAAGTTGTGGCTAAAAAATGGTGTGATATCAAATTTCCAAGCTATTATATTGAAGCTTTTTTAACTTTTTTCCATTAAATAAGTTATCATATATATAAGTCGAGTGCCTACGTATATGTTAATAGAAATCGTTTTCTCCTGTACTAAATACATCCTAACGAGTTTCTGAAAATTCAATTTTTTTCAAATTATGCATGATGGGCTTGGCGGCCATCTTTTCATATTTCTAAGCACCCAATTTCTAAAGTAAAAGCGTAATATGTTTGCAATGTAATATGTTTATAACAATTTCGAACTTCAGATTTTAACTACGGACAGATAAATTAGATAAGACTGATATTTTGAGAAATTGATTTTTACTAGTTTGAAATTATTAATTACTGTAAAAAATAAATCATAAGATGAATCTTTAAGATAAGTCATCATTATCTTAAGACACAATTTTCAGATCATACAAATCTATAAATGAAACGCTTAAAATATTTGCTTAAATAACAATTTTGAACTTCGGATTTTAACTACGGATTTGGATGCTTAGAATTTTGTGAATAATATGCAAAGATGGCCGCCAAGCCCATCATGCATAATTTGAAAAAAATTGAATTTTCAGAAACTCGTTAGGATGTATTTAGTACAGGAGAAAACGATTTCTATTAACATATACGTAGGCACTCGACTTATATATATGATAACTTATTTAATGGAAAAAAGTTAAAAAAGTAATATAATAGCTTGGAAATTTGATATCACACCATTTTTTAGCCACAACTTTTTTTTTTTTTACGCTTGGCTTTTTTTTTACTTTTGAAAAGTTGTTTTTGTAGATTAGGTTTACCACAATTATTCTAATTGGTAAAGAAATCATATGAGATGGAATCTTCCAAATTGGGCGAAAAAAAGCCAGGCCAGGGTTCGAACCCGGGATCTCTTGGTTGAAGCTCCCAATGCTCTACCAACTGCGCAATCACGGACGAATACTGCTGAACTAATTCACCCAGTTAACCTTAATGATCATAGCATCTGATCTGATATCGGAATCAAGACAACAGAATAAATCACAGGTGCCTCCCTGCCTAGGTACCTCCAGTAAACGCTGGAAACGTGATTACACTAGATAAATTTTACCACAGCGATTCTATTTGGTAAAGAAATCATATGAGATGTATCCAATGTATATCCAAGGAATCCCGGGTTCGAATCCTGACTCGGACTTTTTCGTTCAGTTGGGAAGATTACATCTCATTTGATTTCTTTATCAATTAGAATCATTATGGTAAATTTAATCTGGTTTAATCACGTTTCCAGCGTTTACTGGAGGTCCCATTACCTGTGATTTACTCTGTTGTGCTGATTCAGATATCAGTCCAGATGACATGATCATTAAGGTTAACTGGGTGAATTAGTTCAGCCATATTTGTCCGGGATTGCTCAGTTGGTAGAGCATTGGCAGCTTCTGTCAAGGGATACTAGGTTGGAATCCCGGGCCGGATTTTTTCGCCTAGTTGAGAAGATTACATCTCATATAAGGATATACTGATGACCAGTACATAATAGTTTCCTTTAGATAGGGGTACGACATTTTCAATATCAACATTCTTATATCAAAAGATATAAGAAATCTATTAAAAATATACCAAACTCTATGTATATTGTATTGCAAACTATATATACTGTGTATGTAACGGTATTTAATTTTTAATATTCTTAATATAAAGTCGATACTTGTGTGATATTGTAGTTTTATCCCAGATATTCCGCATGTAAAATACTATTTTTGTAATTGCGGCTTGTCACTAATAATATTTCCAATTTAATTCCAATTCTTATAAAAGATGATATTTTATTATAAGCATTTCTGATGAATGTAATAGTGTCTAAATATTTCACTCCAATACAAACTAATATTGATTTGTTTCTGAAGATAGGGGTTCTAAATATATCAAAATATGTATACAAATAAATCTATTAAAAATATACCTAACTATGTTTTTTTAAAATAGTCGTTTCTAGTTATAAGTGAAAAAACAAATATAGTTTATTCACATATAAAAGAGAAAAACACTCCATCGCTGAAAATGAACTTTCTGAAAATACATGTATTCCTTGGAAAATTAAACAAAAAATCCATAGCGTATCACTTTACTCTAAGTGCCCCGTTGCCCGGCAACAATGTTCCGAAACGGATTTCTTATATTCTCCTTCAGATTTTGTTCTACTTTCCTCCACACTTTTCTTTAATAAGCATAATATTTTTTCTGCACTATTGTAAATAATCTGAAATATTGGTTTAAATCCAATTTGATCACAAGTGACAATTCGAGTTTTCTCTTCAACATTTTTTAAAGTTGTGAAAAAATATCTTTTTTTGTCTATTTTTCCAATTTTTGTTTTGTTCCCAATTATTTTTTAAACAACAATTCGGGAACATATGTGACATGTCGATAGTTAAACTAAAACAATTGTAACAAAATTTTAAGATTATGTATTTCATAAAAAAAGTAAATCTGTAAATGGTAAACTTTCATCCTTTGAAGTAAAAATATTGTATATATATATATAACATAAAAATAATTATTATTTACATATGTTTAATAAATACAGTTGCTTAATTTATACATACTTTTGATTAATTGATTTTCATATTGTGTCCGTTTGATACACTTAACTCAAAAACTACAAAACCTTTCACTTTAGATTTCTTATTGTCATTAGAAACATGTCATTTACTAATAATAGAGATAATAGATGTTAATACCTTAATATTGAAAATATCGAGAATACACTATGTATTCGTTTCATAGTTTTTTGTCATAATAATGCTCACTTGTCATATCTCATGAGTATCTCTTATATGTCATTTTCAAACGTACTATTTCTCACTCATACTCAAACTCGATTCGTGAGAAAGAAATTCTTGCGATCAAAATCACTCAAAAACTTTTTTATCCTGAAACTCGAAAACTTGTTGAATCTTGAATACCATCTGTAGGAGTTTCTTGTTTACTCAAGCAACAAACAAAATCCTTAAGACATATAAGCACCCAAACTGAATTCACTTTACCACCAAATGATTCATCTATTCCACTAACCAGCACTATAAAGAAGAACCCGTAATGTGTACTGTGTAACACTGTTAAAAAAGCTACTTCTGCACTAGAACTTTGGCCACCATCATCAGAACTTGTGAAAATAGAATATCTTAATCGTCAATCGAAAACGTCAACCAAACATGAGTCAGGTCAAACTTCTGTTTCAAATGCAAACAAATTGGGAAAACCTGTTTCCCCTACACAAAAAGCAAGACAAAAATTATATGCACAGAATGAGAGACAGAATACCTCAACCTAATTCTCTTCACATTGGAACACTGCGAAGGGATAAAACAAGAAACACTGTCTTGATTCATCGCTTTCTTACTACAAAGGATTCCAAACAGCTGCTGCGCTATACGGCGGAAGCTATAGAAACAGACTCTTACAGTTCTGACTCAAATGAAGATAATACTATTTTTGAGGTATTCGAGCCTACGTAATTTTAACTATGTTTTATTTGGTCATCTATGGTTTAAGGGTATATTCAAATCCAAACTGCTTATTTTGAGACACATTTGTAAATTCATTTTTGCTCTAAAATGCATCCAATTGGCAGATTCTCTTATTCAGAAACTTTATAATGTCCGTATTGTCTCGATGTTTTGATAAAGGAAGAATATATTTCAAAAAATGCTGTCAAAGTGGACATTTTGAACCGAATTTCCCAAAGCGATAGCGCTGAAAAGAAAAAAATTAAACGTACTGTGAAAATAATTGTCTGTAAATCAATTTCTAATTAATTGAACGAAAAATAAAAACATGGGGCCCATATAAATGTCTTTATAAATCACGCCGCCAAGTTTCCTGTTGTTACTTTTAAAAATGAGTCTGAGAATGTGTCTCAAAATTTTGAGCTGTATTGTGATGGGAAAAATATTTTTTTTTTGAATACCGCCTTAAGTAAATATTCATAGGCCCCAACCTCTCATTGATATTAAGGTAATATGCGGGTTAATTTAACCCAGGTTTAACACGTTCCGCACCAGAAAATTTTATAAGAAATGAAATTACATACATTCCACGTAGAAACCTGAAATTAAACAAATAAAGATTCGTTTAATAATTTTTCTGGTTTGAAGCTTTGTTAAACTGGGTCAGATTAACCCGCATATTACGGAATATTAATGAGAGGTTGGCACCTCTGAATATGTTTCTTCTAGAAACTATGGACAGTTTACCAACTGTTAGTTTAAATATTGTATATATTTTAACTATGAAAAATAGTGTTTGTCTCTTTTAGACATTGTGTTACAATTTCATTGAATGATTTTAATTACACATTTATCGTCACATTACTCTTTTCATTTAACTGTGTTATTTTCATTCATCTTGTTTTTATGACAGTTTTAATTCAATTTTAAATTTTAACTTTTTAAGTATAATTTTATGTTCTGAATTCACTCTTTCTTGGCGCATCATGTACCTAAAGGGACTTTGTGCTATAAAATAACACTCAACCAGCCAACCAAACGTACTATTTAATAATAACAGGAAAAATTATGAATGTCAGTACAATAGCACTGAAATTATAAAAGAATATATTATTTAATTTTTCCTGATTTTTAGCTAAAATATTTTAAATTTTATATATTAAATAAAAAAGAATCGTATTATTATATTTCGATATACTGCATTATATATATATATATATATATATATATATATATATATATATATATATATATATATATATATATATATATATATATATATATATATATATATATATATATATATATATATATATATATATATATATAATATCCAAAGAGATAATTAATAATAATGTGTAGACCACATATAATGTAATACCACATAGTTAATAAATTAACAAGTGCAATCATAATTTTACCAGAGGTAAAAATTTAATGTATGCAGAGTTGTCTTTTTATGTACATTACTCTCAAAATTTGTGTTAAAATTATTTTATTTTATCCATCCACATCAGAGCTATTATACTCAGAGAGTGCGCAACATGTAGTAAATTTGTTAGCATACATTCACTTTTCACTCTTTTTTCCTGTTCTGGAAAAAGGCGATTGTTGGAGGGAAACCAGCTTCTAGTATATCATACGATTCTTATCGTTTGATGGAACGTTTATTTTCGTGTTTTCTCCTCTAAAAGCTTTCTTAATATAAAATCTCTATCAAATAGAAAATAATAAATTAAATTAATAATAATACTAAGCGGACTTGATATATGTATTTTGTAGATTTTATCTTTGGACTAAGTATAATTAATATCCAAGGGTTGGAGTATCATAGTTGAGAATTTTTCCAACAGAGCAAAAATATGTCGGGACCAGGACTCGAACCTAGGTACTTTGGTTTGCCGTACCAACGCTCTCCCTACTGAGCTTACACGACGATATCCCGAAGTGGCATATTTCAGTCTTATTCGTTGGACAAGACTGCGATCTGCAGTGCAAATTTCATTCATCCGAGCTATAACTATAGCATTTACATGATGAATCATGAAATACCCCTGAAACTCCTGTATTTCAAGATTCATCATGTAAATGCTATAGTTATAGCTCAGATGAATGAAATTAGTGCTGCAGTTCGCAGTCTTGTCCAACAAATAAGAGTGAAATATGCCAGCCCAGGGTATCGTCGGGATAGCTCAATAGGGAGAGCGTTGGTACGGCAAACCAAAGTACCCAGTTCGAGTCCTGGTTCCGGCGTATTTTCGCTCTGTTGGAAAAATTCTCAACTATGATACTCCAACCATTGGATATAATTTACCTAGTTGAAAATACTATCCTCTGTTCATTATCTATCTTAGTTATAATAAAATCCGAAGGCAAGAAAGTGTCTGTAACGGCTCCGGGCTCGACCACTCTGATCTGCGAATCGACCATAGTTAAACGCCATGTTAGGCTTAATGAAAAAGCTCAATACTACATCCGATTCTGCTGTTAAAATATTTGTAAAAGCATATTAGAGCTTTTAAATATTTTAATTTTGTTTAAAACATTCAAAAACTATTTCATATATAACACGTATATCAACATTTCGTATACATTTATTTCTGTGAGCCCTTTTCTTTTCAGAAATAGCGGTGAATTCTTTCGTACGGAGGATTTGAGTGATCAATCCGGTAGATTGGCGCCATCTTCTGGCGTATTTTGACATTTTTCTTCCATCTTAAATTGAATCCATCTCTCTTGGAATTTCGGATAAGGGGTCATATACTGTAAAATGATTCTTTCTTATCAAACGTAATTAAAATATAAGGAATACATAGTACAGCGTAATTTGCATTTAATTTTGCTCATGTAATCAAACAATGAGTTATGTGGTGAGTCAATCTGCTTAGAAACTCATTGATAACACTTTTTTACAAAAACTTTCGCACATGGAGTATTTGTTAATATTTAATTTGAATGTTTTGTTTTGTCCAATCGTTGAACTACTTCCGAAATTAATACTGAGTAAAAAAAATGTATATACCCTCATCATTTTTATTTGTAGAAATCATTTGTCATTTTTAAAATGTACATTTTTACAGTACAAACCTTTCAATAATAAAATCTTCATGCTGTTTGTTTGTATGAAGTCTTATAAAAAGGAACTCAGATCAACAATCTGTCATTTTTGACGGGGTTATATACTAGTAATTAATATTTTACTAGCCGAATTAATATTTCACGATAGCTAATTAGACATGAAATGCCAAGTTTGGAACAGCCGACCTCTAGATGGCGCTAAATTTCTTCCTTCATCTGCGCAGCCTTAGTATACAAGGAATTTGACCGAGATTTCACATGTGTCCTTAAATTCTTACCCCCAACCCCCACAAAAAAAAAAAAGAAAAAGAAAAAGAAAAAAAAAAGAAAAGAACAGAAAAGAAAAAGAAAAATGCATTATTGTCTGTATTGTTTAAACTGAGTCTAATATCCGCTACTCTTTTATGCTATATCTTAAATGTTATTGGTAACATTTGCATAAAATATTGTCCCAGATTTGAGGTCCTTACATTTTGTTAATGCTC
This sequence comes from Maratus michaelseni, assembly GCA_963931845.1. Taxonomy (NCBI): domain Eukaryota; kingdom Metazoa; phylum Arthropoda; class Arachnida; order Araneae; family Salticidae; genus Maratus; species Maratus michaelseni. The sequence goes on from OZ007594.1 coordinate 67,185,146, forward strand.
CTATATTCGTAGTGCCTCTGGGGTTAGGATCCCTCAGAAAAAGCCCCACGGGGGGGCACTCCCCGCTAGGACCTATAATCCTCGAGTAGATAATCGGTCGTCATAAATCAACCAACCAATCGTAGTGCCCTTGTATTGGTTGTTCATATATTCGTAAAAATATTTTACACTTTTCTTTCCAATAGTGCTTGAGTATTCCAATTGTTCTGTAACATTGACTTTTAATTTCAATCTAAAGCCAATATTTGTGTAATAGTGGCTGGTCATTGTAAATATTGGGTTATTCAGAGACTTCTTTCTGTTTAGGAAAGTTGCTCGTACTGGAAAATTCCATCATTTTATTATTAGACATTAATACCGATATCTAATCTAAGGTCTTATAATTGAAGGGTATAATTTTCCGGTACGAACTGGTTTTCCCAAATGGAAGGAACTTTTCGAACAACCCAATATAACCAATTGAAAATTAAAAACTTGACTAATACTGGTGTTTCTTCCGAAATATTTTTCAGTAAATACAATATTGGTGGAATACTGAAGTCCAATGTAATGAATGTTTATTTTCTACCAGTTATCGAAATGAAAAGAATATAAAAGAAATCTTCGAGGATATCTAATAAAAAATAGAAAACTTTGCATGGAGAACACTTATTTACAAATAATAAAAGAAAAACAAATAAAATTTATTTGCTGTTACGAAATGCAAACAAAACCTCGGCGATCAAAATATTGCACTGAATTCATTTATTAGCAAGAAAGCTAAAAAAAAAGGCTAAACCTCCACGCATAGCACTTTAATCTAAATACTATGTTACCCGGCAACAGTGTTACGAAAATCCCTTTTCTTTGAGTTTTATGTTGTGACTTGCTCTATTTTGTTTCCTTTTATACGTTTTTATACGTTTTTTATACTGTTTTCTGGTGCATTAGCAGAAATCTGAAAAATTCGTTTCTACATATTTCTTCACAGGTGAAGATACATGTATTCTTCTTAAGGCTAATTCCATGCGTGGATGTAGTGTCAGTCACAGAGATGTAAATGACTGCGGTGTTACACTACCAGTATTATAGAAAAGGTAAATTTGAGTTATGCAATCCCATATATATTTACAATTCAATACAGTGAAGAATTTAAAAAAAAAATACCTGTGGCCAAGAACAATAAACTTTTGAGGCTCTGTGACTTACACTACATTCACGCATGGAATTAGCCCTTAAGGATTTGTAAAGATTATGAAATAATAATATCGTTTTTTACGTATTTTTTTGGCCTTTTTTTATACACCCGATTATTTTCTTAATTTAAAAATATATTCTTGGAAGTATGTACCTTAATCGTATAAATATCTGAAGTCCTAAATTTTGTATATGCTTTGCAGATTAAATACACATGTTCTATAAAGGGAATTTATGAGAAAACAAGTTAGAAATTATATGTCGAACGTGACAAATGAGGTGCATTCATAGTGTTATTGTTTCAGTGAAAATAATTATATCGTCTGTGATTATGATATGATTAATACCCGTAATAAAGTAAGCACATTATAAGTTCACAACTTTTTATCTTTTGTTGACGTTTACTGAAAATCCCAATGAGAAACTTAAGCCTAGCTTTGAAAATTTCAGAACTTGAAATCCATAGTTAGACTCTTTTTCCATTTAATATCTATTTCTCCGGAAACATCTATTCAAAAAACTTTCGGTAAATTATAGGATTGCTATAATTTTAAAACAATTTTAGTATACAAATCCGCTTTTTAAATTCAGTAATACGGAAATAATATAACTCCTTAAATATGACGTAATCGAAATGGTAACATAGAATCCTTACCTATCATGAGATATCATTGAATTAATTATGTATGTCAGGATGATTGAAAGAAGGATGTGACTATAACTTGGTCATAGAGGTTATAAAATGTCATATACGTCATATATGACTATAACATCATACATGTCAGATAACTTGGCGATACATCTCGGTCGCTTGACGATTAATCCTCGGAAGCTGCTATAACAAAGAAGTACCAATTTTTAAAAAAAATCAAATTACTTAAAAAATATTTTTATTAATATCTTTTTCAGTTTTGATTCGATTTTTATAAAATTTTAAATGACTCAACAACATTCTGCAACGATTATGTATATATTAAATTTCAAGCCACTCGGTTGGGAAGTTTTTGCGCTGTTACATACGGACAGGCAAACATGTGCACCCGACGACGGCTATAAGCGCTACGTATTTAAATAATTACGGACGCACTTAATAATGGTATGGTTATCCGTTGAAAAAATTAAATACAAATATATCTGTAAAATATTATTTTCAACTATTTGTATTAGAATTTCGAAATTTTTTTTTCTTATTAGAAAAATTACAAAATCACAGTTATACCATAGGATAGTTTCCTTTGTTTATTTTCCAAATTATTCCTGTATTATATACTAGCACGCTACGCTGGTCAATTTCTCTTAACGAACTTTTAATCAAACAAAATATTGAAATTTCATAATTCACTTTTATATTTTAACATAATAATAAGGTTATTAAAATTTGTGACTCGTGCTATAGCCAATATACACGTCAGGATACGTCGCAATTATCATTATCTTTTTACGCACGAAGGTTTCGCTATGGTACTCCATTGTGAAATTTCGTAATTTTTGAAATTCAATATTTGAAAAACGGCATAATCATTAGATTTGAAATTTATATCAAGAAAAATACATTTTTTTACATTTCTAACGCAGTTTGTGTAACAATTTTCTGACAAATAATTTCCGAGCTATTATTTTTTTTCCAGCAACTTGAAATGTTTCATTTTCCGAGATTAATCTGTGGCAACAATTAGCGAAAAACCCAGTCGTCAGCAACGCATAGCTTTTTATTAAAGAGGCTGTTGGAGCAGGGATTGCCAACATCAATTTGCCACCATCAATTTTGAAATCGATTCTGTAGTTCCAGAGATTCCATAGAAATTGTAATTTAGAATGATTTTAGAACGCTTTTCGCTCATTTCACCCTTTTAAATTTCGATTTTTTTAAAATTTATTCTTAGAGAGCATTTAGATCTTATAAGTAACTACAATGCCAAATTTCAAATTTCTAGCTCCTTCAGTATAAAAAAAAATTGCAATTTAGAACGTTTTTCGCTCCTGCACCCCCCTGGGATTAATGGCACCAACATAAAATATAGACTATGTTGGAGCACGGATTGTCACCATCAATTTGCCTCCATCACTTTTGAAATCGGTTCTGTAGTTCCAGAGATTCCATAGAAATTGTAATTCAGAATGTTTTTAGAACGCTTTTCGCTCATTTCACCCTTTTAAATTTCGATTTTTTTAATTTATTCTTAGAGAGCATTTACATCTTATAAGAAACTACAATGCCAAATTTCAAATTTCTAGCTCCTTCAGTATAAAAAAAAATCGCAATTTATAACGTTTTTCGCTCCTGCCCCCCCCCTTCCCCTGGGGTTAGCGGCACCGACATAAAATATAACCTATATTGGAGCAGGGATTGTCACCATCACTTTTGAAATCGGTTCTATATATCCAGAGATTCCACAGAAATTGTAATTTAGAATGTTTTTAGAACGCTTTTTGCTCATTTCAAACTTTTAAATTTCATTTTTTTTTAAATTTGTTCTTAGAGGGCATTTACATCTTATAAGTAGCTACAATGCCAAATTTCAAATTTCTAGCTCCTTCAGTATAAAAAAAATCGCAATTTAGAACGTTTTTCGCTCCTGCACCCCTCCTGGGGTTAGTGGCACCGACATAAAATATAGTCTATGTTGGAGCAGGAGTTGTCACCATCAATTTGCCACCATCACTTTTGAAATCGGTTCTACAGTTCCGGAGATTCCACAGAAATTGTAATTTAGAATTTTTTTAGAACGCTTTACGCTCATTTCACCCTTTTAAATTTCATTTTTTTTTTAAATTTGTTCTTAGAGAACATTTACATCTTATAAGTAGCTACAATGCCAAATTTCAAATTTCTAGCTCCTTCAGTATAAAAAAAATCGCAATTTAGAACGTTTTTCGCTCCTGCCCCCTCCTTCCACCCTCGGGTTAGTGGCACCGACATAAAATATAGCCTATATTGGAGCAGGGATTGTGACCATCACTTTTGAAATCGGTTCTATAGATCCAGAGATTCTACAGAAATTGTAATTTAGAATGTTTTTAGAACGCTTTTCGCTCATTTCAACCTTTTAAATTTCATTTTTTTAAAAATTTGTTCCTAGAGAGCATTTACACCTTATAAGTAGCTACAATGACAAATTTCAAATTTCTAGCTGCTTCAGTATAAAAAAAATCGCAATTTAGAACGTTTTTTGCTCCTGCACCCCCCCTGGGGTTAGTGGCACCGACATAAAATATAGTCTATGTTGGAGCAGGGGTTGTCAGCATGAATTTGCAACCACCACTTTTGAAATCGGTTCGGTAGTTCCAGAGATTACCCCCTACAAACAAACAATTAAACAAACAAACAAACAAAAAAACAATCTTTACTCCTTTATAATATTAGTATAGATTTAAAATTTATGCACAGATATAACTTTTAATTGCATAGAAAAATTCTTCAGTCACTGAGAATCATAACTCATTATAATCATACAATTCACTTTATTCAAATCATACAGAACACTTCAATAATAACTCATTATAATAATACAAATATTACTCTTTTATATATTATTCAATGATCTATCATTTCAAAATACTTAATTTAACTGTAAACATTTATTTACTTATTTTTATTTTAGATAAAAAAAATATAAAAAAAATCGATGAATTCACTATCGCATACTATAACTGTCTTTGACTAAATAGTCAGAAAAAAATTTAATTATCATCTCAGTTCTTTCTACACGTATAATAATATTACGTATAATAAACACACGTATAATACTATAATATTTTAAAACTATTTTATGCTTTCAAATATGAATTTCATTATTTGTTCAACCATGAATTGAATAAAATATTTGATATTACATATGTATTGTACAATTGTATGGAAATCACATTCAATCTTACGGAATAAATCAGATTCGTAAAGCGTAATTAGCATTTTTAATTACTAAAATATTCTGGAGCAGATGCATTCTGAGTATAATCGTTTCATGGAAACATGATTCCCCATTTAGCGAGTAGTTGAGATGTACGTGTACTTAATTCTTTCATCCGAATATATTCAATGAGATGCTATTTTTCAAAATATGCCAGTTTTAGAAATATTTAGCTACATAAATAGTTGACCACCGAATTGCGCAACGATTTGTACATATAATTTGAATGCTAACGATTTAATTATGATATGTGGTGTTTGAAAATTACTTATTAACAGTAATAATTAACTGCTGAAGCGGTTGAGCATCAGACTCTGCCATATAGTTACAGCGCCTAGAATAAATTGTGTGGAAACCGGCTAGAAAATAGTACTAAAAAATTGAATACGATAAATGTGCAACGATGCTGAACGATAAGAGGTCGATCTCGGTGATATCTGCTGGCATTTTTCAACGTAAACATTGCATAAGAATCAAACTGAGAAAACGTTTGGGCCAGTGGTAAGTATTTTAAATACTTAAATTATATCCTGTTTCCTCTGACTTAGATAGTGATTTTCATAAGCTTTAAAAATATGAAAGATAGTGATCATGGCTAATAAACGATATTTACGAAATGATAATTTACTAAATTTTTGTTTACGTTGAAAAGAGCTAGCAGATATCGCTGCGATCGCCCTATTACAGTAGAGTATCGTTGCACATTTATCGGATACAATTTTTAGCACTTTTTAAAGCATTACCGGGATAGTTGGTTTCTGCACTATACGCAAACACGGTATCCACACTATAGGCAAGCCGGTTTCCACACTATATACACTAAGCGCTGTAATATAGTGTGCAAAGTTATTTGGAAAAATATATAACTTTTAAAGGATGAAAGTAGAGCTGTGGTAAATGTGTCTATCTCTATATAGTACAGGTAAAATAGACAAAAAAATGAACAATACACAACAACTAGTGGCCATTCAAGAAAATTTGGGAATAACATCGTTTTGAAACTAAAATAAAGATCCGATGAATTACCAAAAGTAAACTTGTTTTACCATATTTTTTCAGGGGGAAAAAGGGGACATTTTAACTGTGAGAGAGGTGGTAACTCAACTTATTTTAAGTAAATCAAGTTGGGTATCGTTTGGTATGTATCTTTTAATTCGAAATCGAAAGAGACAATCACAAGTCGATAAAATAATTTGTTAGAAATTTACAGCAGGATTTATGAATAGAAAGTCGAAAATTATACTTTAGTAAAAGTTAAATACTATTTATAGCAACAACTGGTGGTCATTCACGAAAATTTCGAAAGAAATAGGTTTTGGCACTAGAAATGGAGATCTGATGGGTTCCCAAAAAATGAAGTTCATTTTCTATAGCTGGGGAGCAAAAGTTGGCATTTTAACTCATGAGAGGAAGAATAAATCTTTTTCTAAAAAGGTCGTGCGGAGTATTGTTTACCATGTATTTTTTAAAATTCTGAATCGAACTACACCATTTGCAAGTCGATACAATTGTTACAAAGTTAAGATAGTGTTTACGAATACAAAGTCAAAAATTATACTTCATGAGATAGCACAACTTTATTACAATTATTTAACGTTCTAAATATATTTTTTCTATATCATATTGAATTATTTTAAACTTATTAAATCTCCTCAAAACAACAATAATCAATTTCAGAGTCGCATGAGTCTTTTCAAGGTCATCGAAGTTCTGGACGAAAAACTAGAGGAATAAGTTTTGCTCTCTCACTTTTAATCTTTTTTAATCGTTAGTTAAATTTTCATTTTTTTTTCTTTTTTGTAAATAAATTATTATTTTCATTTTTTAAATCTGAAAATTCTTCAATTTTGACTCTAAACACTGGCAAAGTAATTTCAGGAAGTTTAGGCATAGTTCTCATATAATTATTGCTATACTTTATATTTTTGTTTGCCTCTTCTATAATATCATATTTCAAATTGAATTTAGAGAGGAAGAATTTTAAACTTAGATCTGAGTTGTCTCGCTGCTCTTTTATCTCCAGAGCTGCCAACTCTCCTAATTTTTGAATACCAGCACTTTTGTATAGAAAATTTTGCTTTCTTTAATCGCAGAATTATCTGATTAAATAAACAAAATTTATCACACGAAAATACTGGCATTCAAAAATTCGAAAAATTGGCAGCTCTGTACCTTCCACATTGTTTTATCATACTTTGTGATTTTCTTTTTCGACTGTTCCTCCTTTAAACCATTAACGTCCAATGGCATATTTTTAGACCACTAGACTTAGTGGCAGTAAAGCGTCTTTACCACCAGCAAATATGAAGATAAATATATACTCTCTTTCACGAGACAAATCCCTTGATAAAATAATATAAAAAGTAACCTTCATTTAAAAGTGTTGGGAAATCTAAAATTTTAATTTTAACGAAGAAAATAATTTGGGCGTTAATGGGTTAATCTTTAAATATTTTTCTAATGCTTTGCGTATAGATTTCTCGTAAAATAGCCAGTCTTTCCTTAATGTTTATAATGTCGCAATTTTCATCATCGGATTGTAAAGTCCCATTCTTCAGTTTCGCAATATTTGTTAATTAATGATTCAATTCTTTTAATGCACTTTTCTTTTCCATAGCTCACTTGAAAGTATTCTGTTTCATTCAGGACCAAAGTAAAGGCGTATTAAATGCAATACGACTGACTTTTTTATGAAATAACCTATTTTATTGTTGATTTCCCGTGGCGGGAGTGATGAATTTTAATGCTACAAAGAGGGAAGCTAGATTCTGACTGTTTGCCAATCATTTGGGTAGCCACGAGAGGGCACACATATCGAGGGGAAGTGTGATGACGTAACATTGTACACTGGGAAAGTTTTATCTAGATTAAACTGAATTTAGAACTGAACTAGATTAATCTGAATCATTCATTGAAAATAATAGATCTTTTACAATATACATTTTTCTTATCTTTGTCTTCTTGCTTGATATATTTTTTTGAAATAATTTTATTGGCTCATCTTTAATAATTTGTACGTGCTTACGTTTAAAATTTATTTCTGGATATTTTTGTTGTGCATAAATATTATTAAAATTTAATGTCCCTATTAATATGTAAAATTGCTTATCTAATTTACCCATTTTACTATTATTAAGAAATAGCTTGCATTTGTAGAATCGTAAAATAAAAGGAACACTTGGGCCGTAAAAAATACAACACGCGATCTCTGAAATGTATAATTGTTCGGAAATGCAAAGCTCTATTTGCAAGTGTTTTTAAATTCTAATTAAATAAAATGTTATGTTGCTATGTCTGCCAAGTATATGAAATTATTAAAATAATTAATATTTTAATTATCTTGGACATTAGCGAAAAAAATTATAGTGTTCAATTATTGCTTTTAAAAATTATTTTTTCTAAATTTGCTTTAAATACAATGATTCGTTAATTACATTTAACTTTCACACCAGTTATTTTTAGATTTTCATTTTGTTATAATTATTCAAGATTTTACTTGCAAAAGGAAAAAAAACGGCTGCTAGTTACAGCAGTTGTAAAATGAGTAGTGGGAACGTTGACGTTATTTAAAAGTAGTGGTGTATATATATTGTTGTAATATTTGGATTTTTGAACTGCAATTGCATTTCCCGAGAAATTGTTATTTTATTCTTTGAATTTGTTTGAATTGTTATTTTAATCTTTTCGTGCTGTACTATAAAACATCCCAAGTACTGATGTCAATCCAATATCATCGTAGATGATTACACGAGTTATGTTTGTAATACATTTTAAAGTTACAAAAACTATGTCCATCTCCGATACTTTTCTTAAAATATTAATGTGGATTTTTCTAATTTTAGTAAAGGAATATTGGACAAAATTGTTTATATTTGTTACGTTGTCGTATTTTGTTCGTATCTGGGCCATTTTAGCAAAAATTTGCATTATATATCATGCTATCACTTAAGTTTTAAATTTTGTCAATATTGTCCTAATATCCTAACTGCCAACTTCCACGAGTTTTCGGCACCATTAATTCTGAAGAAAAAATGTCCCCTTATTTAACTACAGAAATCTGATTAAACAAGTCAAAGATTTTTCTACGGAGTCACTGGGAATGAAAAATAGTAGCATTTGGCCTGTAGGTATTTTTTGGCAAGCGATGTTTTCCCTATATATTTGCAAAAATTTCAATGTATCTATTCAAAACTTTCGCAATATGAACGTTTCATTACAGTTATTATTAACGTAATTTTTTCCCCTATAATAAAGGCATGTCATTGCAGATACTCCCAATGTAAAGCCATTCAACCATTTATTCAATCGTTTTATTCAACCATTATTATTTTAATAATGTAATTTTTTCCCTATAATAATGCCATGTCATTTCAGATACTCCCAATGTAAAGACATTCATCATTTATTCAATAATTTTATTCAACCATTATTATTTTAATTGAAAGAATTTCTGATAAATGAAGTATTGTCGCAATATTCACCACCAATATACCCAATATTAATTTGCTTCTAGAAATAGAGATAAAAATACATCAAAAGAGAGCTGCAAAAAAAGTAAAATTTTATTTAAAATTCTTTTTATCCTGTAATAAGTGTAAAAAGCATCCTTGTATACTCACACAAAGTATCAATATTAACTCTTCACACACACAAAAAAATCTCTAGATGCATTTACTGCTATGGTAGTAACAGAAAAAATACGAAGTCCCATGAGTATCACTACGCTCTAACTGACACGTTGCAACAGCGTTAAGAAATTGGTTTTCCTTTGATTTTTTCTTCTAATTTGCTCTATTTTGTTTTACTTTTATAATACCTTTTCTGTCATATTACAAGAAATTTGTATAGTTTTTATTCCAATTTCATTACAAATGATATCACATGTTATATGTTCAGAAGATTTTAAGATTGTGAATAAATAATGTACCTTTAACCACTTTTTTCTCTTTTTATTTTCTTAAAATACTAATTTTGTTCTTTCTATACTATTTTCCGTATGACTATAAATAATTTGAAAGTGATAGGTTTTTAGTTTTTGAATAAAGTTCAACAAACGAACACAGTACTGAAATAGATTAATCAACATTATGTTAAAGTTAATTTATTTAATTAAACATCTGTACCATAATTTCCAGCCTATAATCCGCGGATTAAACAATTCAGTTTCAACCCAGAAGTTTGATTCAATAATTAAAGTCAAATATTTACACCGATCTAGTCAGTTACATTTTATGAAATTTTCTGCGTTGCAACAGAATTGCTTGATCCGCAGATTATTCGCCGAGAATTACAGTAAATAAATATTATTTTTCTGTTACATATGTACTAAAATATGTATACTTCAGGAATTGACATAACCTGAAAATGGTGAAGCTTCAAATGTTACCGTAGATAACCGCCAGACAAACTTTTATTAGAAATTTTTAATTACAAATTTTCTCCTTCTTTAAACGCTTTAACCATGAATAATTTCTGCATAATTAACAGGAAAGTATATATGCGTTTTTATAGCTGGAAGTTTGTCCCGGTTGTAGTCAGGGCAAGCAATTTCTCCATATTGTGACTACATAAAAACCTACCTCTCAATGTCAATGAAAGAAATTATAATACCGCCAGAATAATCTTCCACCAGTACAAACGAACGAACATTTTTGCCTTGTTTATGACGTAACGTTTGCATAAATAAGGCGTATAAAGATAAAATTTATATTTAAATATACTGTTGGAAGATTGTCCCGGAGGTAATCAGGATCTGTTGATACGATGTAAAGAAAGAACGGCCGCCATCTTGTGACTACATACTCAGTTACTTCACTGGTAACTGATAGACACAATACTATATGTCCCCTCCTCTTTATTCGTTGTTCCATTATTTTAAGGGGGGAAAGTTTAAAGTTTACATATTTGTCTTTTTGCAAAATATATACTCTATACTTTGATTGAAAATTGCCGCATTTTAGCCATCAAAATATCGCACGTGTCCTTCAATACCATTGTTAACAACAAGCACATTGTTTGCCATTATTCTTTGTATTCACCGTACTTAGTCTAATTTTCTCTATACTTTGGCTATATCTTAAATAATATTGGTAACTTTTGGGTAATATATTATAAGTGCTTACATTTTTCCAATGCTTTTTTATGTATTCATAGAAATATGTTACACTTTTATTTCCATATTTGAGTGTAATTTTAATACTTTTTACATTTTGACTATGTTGTTCCTATATTTGTAAATTATTTTACATTTTTATTTCGAATATTTCGAGTGCAATTATAAAACTTCTGTAACATTAACGTTTAATTTAAAAGGTTTTCAATGTAAGGTCAATATTTATGTAATAGTGGTTAGTCATTAATCTAACCAATGTAAAACAAAATCATAATCATCAATGGCGTGTGTTTGAAAATATTTTTAGTGGATGCAATATTGGTGGAATATTGAACTCCAATGTAAAGAACGTTTATTTGCTACCAGATATAGAAATTAAAAGCATATAACAAGAAATCTGTGTAGAAATCTAATAAAAAATAGCAAACTTTCCAAGAAGAACACTTCTTTACAAATAATAAAAAAAATAAATTAAGTTTATTTGCTATTACAAAATCTCAATGATAAAAAAAATTAGTCTAAATTCATTTATTTGTACGGAACATAAAGAAAAAAAACAAATGGCCGACACATATTACATTTAAGTTTCACGTTACCCGGCAACGGTGTTACGAAAATGATCTTTCTTTGAGATTTTTTTGTAAAATGCTCTATTTTTTTATGTATAGTTATATTGCTGTTCTCTGTTGCACTCGTATAACGAGAAATCTGAAATATTTGTTTCATTCCAGTTTTATCAGAAGCGAAAATACAGGTGTTTTTCCTGACTTGTTAATGATAAGAAAAAATAATGTCGCTTTTTACGTATTTTTTGCTCTCATTTTCATTTCTGAATATTTAAAAAATTAAACAGTAGTTCTTTGAATTTTGTGCCATATTTGTTTACATATTTGACGGTCCAATTTTTGCATATGTTTCACAGATTAAATATAAATGTTCTATAAAGAATAGCCATAAGAAAAAAAATGGTACGGACCTCCATTGAAGAAATAAATACAAATATATCTGTGAAATATTATATTCCTACGATTTTTATGAGTATTTCGAAATGAAAAATATACTTTTCTTATTATAAAAATGTCAAAATCACAAGAAATCATCAGGTCGTATGATTTCTGCATTTTTCAAGTTCTTCAATTATTATATAATTAAGATAGATACATATAAATAGCACAGGGGAACAAAAAAAAACTTCGGCATTAGATGTCTTTGGTCATTTTGATATACATAAAAGTTTATAATTATGCAATTTAAAGCTTTTAGTTGGAATGGCTCTGGTTCTTACAATAATTCTTTTTTAAGTTATCTCCTGGGTTGTTTCTTGTGCAGATTTAGACTATTTTCCTGAAAACTTGGATGATTATAGTGAAAAGCAGAGTGAACTGTGCAACCAAGATATCAGAATAATGAAGCAAAGGTACCAAGGACGTTGGGATCACCACATGATGGCTGTCTACTGTTGTACCTTTCAAATTAATTGTCCTGAAGAAAAACAGTCTAAAAAATTATACAAGAAATAGTTTTAATATTAATATAATCCATATTTCTGTTTTGCAATACCTGTCTCACCCAAGATAGAATGTTGCAAAATATATAAAGTTAAAAAAGTCTTTACATACTTAATATTACATAAAAAATAGTTATTTTCATATTTAATATTGTTTTTTTTTTGGGAAGTTCCTTGCGCTTGGGAAAAACAATTCGTACCGGAAAACTCTGCCCGTCAATTATCGGACGTTAGATATCGGAATCCATGTTTAATAATTAAATGGTAAAATTTTCCTGTGCAAACCAACTTTACCAAACGTAAGGAACTGTCTGAACAACCTCTGTATTTTTTCTACTTGTGCCGTTATCAGATTCATGGCTTTATTTCCAAAACGAGAGCCAATTCAGAAAATTGGCTATTATTTTCGTTTTCAGAAGACCAAAATTACTCGAAATCCGTTGTCCAACCCTGTGCTGAAAAATCACTGTTCCCCGTTGTAATTTTTAATTATATAGAAAATTTATTCATTTACTGAGAATCATAAATACTCTAATTACCCATTTACCACAAATATTATTCTTTGATTCAGTGAACTTTTTCTTCAAAATACTTTATTTTACTGGAAATATTTATTTACCTATTTTTATTTAAAATAAATAACTAAAGAAACAAAATATGAAATCCAATATTGTATACTCTATTTTCATCACCTCTCATTCAGACACAACTCAATAATCATCTCAGTTCTACACATTACTATAATATTTGAAAATTAAATTATGCTTACAAATATTCAGTTCCTACTTCATTCTGTGTTCAACAATGTATTACATAAAATATTTGAGATACGTACCTTTTACTGTATGTTTATGTATTAGGTACGGTATATTTGACATAGTACGTATCTTATACATGCTTTTAATTTTATGGAAATTGCATTCAATCTATGCAAATAAATCAGATTCGGAAAGCGTAATTAACATGTTTAATTGCTAAAATATCCTGCAGCATATCAATTCTGAATTTAATCCTTTCATGACTACATGATTTCCCATTTAGAGAGGAGTTCCGATGCACGTCTGATTTATTCTTTCATTCGAATGTATTCAATGAGATGCTATTTTTCAAGCTATGCCAGTATTAGATATATTATTATCTGCCTAAATTGTTGACTAGGAAATTGTGCTATGATTGATAGAGTATAATTTGAATGCTGCCTATTTAATTATGATAAGAAGTTTTAAAAATTAGTTACTTAAGCTGTTGCGTGTCAGATTCTGTATTTACACGGTGCAAACTTATACGGACAAAAATCATGTAACTTTTAATGGATAAAAGTAGAGTTGTGGAAACAGTGACTATCGATATAGTAAATCAACAATCGAATGAGCATGTGAGTGCACGTGTACTTCTGTTCTTAACATACTTACCAACATTAAGGTATATTCTCCTACAATTATTTTTGAACAGAAATTGCTATCTTTTGTAACCGCAGACGTTTTAGCAATAAATCAGTTAATCCTTGCTTTACAAAAATACTGGTAGGAATAAAAACGTATAAGTTGGTATTTATGCTTTGATGGACACATTGAGCATACGTGAGAACGTAACGTGATTTTCTGAATAAAATAATTGTACAGTTACAATAAATCAAATACACCTGTCTTTATTTGTAGATAATTTAGGATACAGTCACACTAAAGGTGTTATTTATTATACATGGAAAATTGTCTTTTTCAGATTATGAATAACATTTTTGAACTAGATATCGTCTGCATATTCAAATTGCACCAATTTCGATTTTTATATATTTTGATATAGTAACACAAATGACACTCTATTTCTAGGATCTAATCTGTCCGGAAAAGTGTATAATTAATATATTTTTGCTAATTTTTCATGGCGTTAAAATAGGTCAAAGTTTGACGATGCTAATATTAAATTCACGCGAAACATATTAATCTAATCTTTAAAAAAAATCATTCGATTTAAAATTTTTGTTTTCAGTGAGATAAATTGACTGGACACAAACATATTTCAGGCTTCTATTTGAATTAAAAGTATAATTTTAATAAAAGATTATTAATAAATTCATATCAAAAATATATTATCTATGATTGAAAACAATTTTTACATAAATAAAATGAGCATCGCCAGAAACGTGTGTGTGAGTTTGCAGTTAATTTTTACTACTCCCTCTGTCCCAAATTAGTTGCTACATTTGAATACTTTTGTACTGATGATTGATACTGATGATTTTGTGATTTTGTTTGAACATTTTTCAGAGATTTTAGGGTGCTATGCTATCAATCACCAACATTAACTTACTCTCCGTCCGTCTTTAAATCAATACCAAATTATTTAAAAAAATCCTGGGTTCGCATGCTCTTAAGCCGCGCCCCATTTTGCAAGGATTCTTCGCCAGTAATCGCATAAAACTATCTTCTAACTAATGAATAGTGAATCCATAAGGAAGAAAATGATCTTTCTGGTATACTGGTGGTAGAGTCCTTACGAAATGGGGAGTAGCTTAAAAGCATGCGAACCCTGTAAATTTGCTTCGAGAAATATGCCACAAAATAAGTGCTATATATGAGGAAAGAAAAAATGAGAATGAAAATGCCAAGTTGTGATAATTTTAATCGCACATAAAGCAATTTTAATTGATATTTATGTAATTTCTTTAAATGTTGTAGTGAAAATTGCAATACAGCGTTACGCTTTTTATTACTCATTTCCTTCTTTAGGGTGATTTCTAAATTGTTATTCATAATTACAATTACTGTCGCTTTATTATTAGGTCGAGTCACATTACTTTTTATTTTCATGCTTCACAATCGGGTTCATTTCTTCAAATAACTAGTATACCGCATTATTTTCATTGTAGTTTAATAATTTTACTGGTTTTGATCTATTTAACTGCATCGGAAATTTATGACTCCACCTACTTGAAATGTAGCAACTAATTTGGGACAAAATTTTCAACCCAAATGTAGCAACTAATTTGGGACGGAGGGAGTATTACTTTTTCAGATACAGCGAAATTTTACTTTTCGAAGGTCTAAATTAGTAATTCCCATCGTGGGGCTTACGCCCTTCAGGAGTGGGGAAGCCAATTTGACTTTTCTAGGGGGGGGGCAATTTCACACTCGTTTTTTACCCATTCTCAGTCATTTTTTAAAAATAATGTTGTATATTGAAATGAAACCGAACATGAACAAAAACACAATATTTTTTCATTATTTTTTTAAAAGGTACAAATGAACAGTTCAAAAGACAAACGTAACTTGTATAATTATACGAAACTTATCGCTGATATTTGGAAACTAAAATATACTTAAAAACTATTACAACTTTTCTGGTTAAAATATTATTTTAGAATTTGAGAACTTTTGTATTTATATTGCTGACATTTGTCACACGGAGAAATTTTTTCTCATGTTATAAACGAGGTGCTACTAATTTTAAAAATATACAAATCACCAAATGGTAAATTGTACATTTCGTGCTTCTGTGGTGCAAGCCATATACACAGTATATATGCCTACATCATGGCATATGCATTTTACATTTTTAAATCGGATTACATATGGTAGCCAATTAGCGATAATGTGAATAGGAATGACCGCTAATAGTAAAACATGTTATGATGGGAAAGCAAAATCTTTATTTAAATCTGATAAAGATGAGAACCCAAAAATGCTTTTCTCGTGTATTATGTTATTCAAAAAGTCTGGATGTCCAAAATTGTTTCACCTTTTCTTAAAACATTGACGGACAGTAGGAACAAGTGAAGTTCAAAAATTGACACTATATGTTTTTGTAATTTTTGGAATATTAGAAGTATATTTTTACTCTTTCTGCTTAAATAAACTTAACTTTGATTAATTCAGCACCTTTAATTAGGTTGCACTACTCCCTTCACAACCACGTCAGGGTGGCTAGTGGTCGGGGAAAAATACAGTCAAAAAAGTGAAAACACCAGTATATTCTTATAGAAAAATTTATGTTGATTATTCAATCAAATAATCGATTTGAATTTTTCTATAAGAATATACTGGTAAGTATAATATTTTTACTGTATTTTTCCCTGACCACTAGCCACCCTGCACGTGCATACTGTAGCTGCAACTCGTATAACAGGTGGAAAATGAACTTCAACCTAAAAAATTGTTTCCAAAACATGACACTGGGCTTCTACTTGTACGTCGGTAAACGCACATTTGTGCTGCTATAGCAGTCAGGCCACATTGTGAACTTCGCTTTGGCGGCTATAGCCGCAAGTGTCCGTCAATGTGTTAATAAGGTACGAAAACCAATTATAAAACGTACCATTTCTTTCAAACATAAAACAAAATATCCGGGTCTTGTCAGGATTTCTTCATTATTATAATGTTAAAAAGTTTATCAACTTTTCTGGTTACAATATTATTTTAGAATTTGATAGCTCTTGTATTCCTATTACTGCCATTTGTCATATGAAGATTGGCATATGTATTTTAAAATTTTAAATCGGATTACATATGGTGAACAATTAGCGATAATGTGAATAGGGATGACCGCTAATAGTAAACATGTTATGATGGAAAAGGAAAATGTTTACTTAAATCTGATAAAGATGAGAATCCAAAAATGGTTTTTCCGTGTATTATGTTATTCAAAGAGTCTCGATGTCCATGATTGTTTCACCTGTTCTTAATAACGTACGAAAATCAACTATAAAATGTATCATTTCTATCAAATATAATATAAATATGAGAGACTCTTTAATAAATTACCTGAAGATAATAATGCAGAATACAGAACACTTTGTTTCACACTATGGTAAGTTACTGAACAAAGCTCTTCTATATGTAAAGACTCAGATGCTTAGTCTCATTACATGCATAATGTTCTGTTAAAACCCTTTGAGGGGCGGTGGTATATATTATATACCCCCTAATTTTAATCCGATTCAAACCAGAAACTTTTAATTAAATTTTACTTTTTTGACTTTGACGAGAAAAAAAATGGAAACATTGCTTATTCTTATTTTGAACTAATTTTTTTTCTAAATTCCGGTGGGAATTCAACATTACAGGAGCACAAGTGCTTGCCCTAAAACGGTTAAAGCAGATTTGCAACTAAATATTTATGCTTGATAAGCTCAAAATTTTGAAATGACATACTATAGTTAATTCTCTTTAAGGCTACAGCCATCGGAATAGCATTAAAATAAATGATCAACGTAAAAAATAGTAACAATAAAGTACATATAAAGTAGCAAACAGCTGTTTCGGAGCCTCTAAAGCTCTATCAGCAATGCCAAAGTTAAAAAGATTAAAAACAGATGTAAAAGTTTAGGTCATGTAAATATGCTTGCGTCTCCGCTTGAGGCCACGGTGGAATGGCGATGAGTGTTTAAAAACAACAGCGGAGTCAGGAGCCCCAGGGGACGAAGGACACCAATCAGATCACACTTATAGCCATCTTGGCCGCGAACGGAGACGCAAGCATACTTACAATTATAATATAAAATATGTGTATATCCTAAACTTTTACATCTGTTTTTAATCTTTATAACTTTGGCACTGATGATACAGCTGTTTTCAACTTTATATGTAATTTATTTGTGCTATTTTTTGCGTTGATCTTTTATTTTAATACAACAGTACAAAGTTCAATCCTCCCATTTTAAACATTTGAATAACACTTTAGTTTTTTAAATAATTAGAAATACATGTTACGCGGGGAGAGGGTCAATCTCTATCACAATGATTTTAAAAATGCATAGGTGGAGCGCGGCCTTGAAAAGGTTGGGAACCAGTAATGAAAAATCATCAATTCTTCTACCGTTCAATCACACATAAGAATATCGAAACAGCAACCAGAATATTTATGTCAACATTTCTGTTACGCTAAATTTGAGAGATATTTTTATCTCCCAAGATTCTCCCTAGAGTATCTCTTATCTATAATTTTTTTCGTTTAATTCTTCTCTTTTTGTGAATTTACCTTTAATACATTTTCTTTCATAACTATACGAAGATATAATAAATAGTGTATACATTATGCTTTTTTCTGGGCTGCCGTGATCCAACGAACTGAAATATGGTGTCAACAGTGGGATTTACGATTTGAAAAATCGAAGTTGATGCATTTTTCAATATGCAGACAATCCCTATTTCAAAAATTTCATTCCTATTATGAAAGAAGACTATACTCGGATTCTTTTGACACCATTGGTGTGATTTGATGGTGTCAAAAGGTCAAAAGTCAAGACCTTTGGCGATAGCCAAAGGTCTGCGAATAAAGGCAGGTGGATCGTTTTTTATAAATATATATACTGACAGTACCTTGCTCCCATGTATTAGTTTTGTTAGTAAACTATTGCCCGGGCCGACAAAAAATCAAAATCTTGAAAAATCGCTACACGAATTCCTAATAAAATGTATTGAAAAGAGGATAAGATTTACTTTTCTGGCCTACATAGTTGAAATCGGATTCCTTTTACTAATGTGGAAAAACGCTACAAAACGCAAAAAAAGTTAAAAATCTCATTAAAAAAAATAAAACTTCAACGTGCAAAATGTTTAAAAATCTTCGCGGAACGCGAAAAAACTCTAAAAAATACTGCACGAATTTCGAATAATAGAGGGAAAAAATAGCAGAGGGCAAAATTTACTATAGTGGACTATATCATCGTAACTGGAATTTTTTCACGAATGTCATAAAAACACTATTTAATGTAAAAAACGCCAAAAATCACTTTAAAAATTGTTAAAAATTCAAAAATTGCGGTAGGTAAAATTTACTACATTAGGCTAAAAGTATGAAACCAATTTCCTTTTACAAATGTCGAAAAAACACGGCAAAACGCGATAAAACGTTAAAAAGCAGGTAAAAAAATCACCGATAATTACAAAATTGCTGTGCGAATTTCGAATACATTTTATTGAACAGAGGACAGCATTAACTATATTAGGCTAAAAGATTAAAACCGGATTCCTTTTACTAATGTAAAAATTTTCCACAAAAAAAAAGAAAGAAAGAAAAACCGCTAAAAATTCAAAAATCACGGAGGAGAAAGTTTTCTATATAGCCCAGTCAAATAAGGTGAAAAAAGGGGTAAACCTCGGAATGAAAGATAACAAGCTGAAAATTTGCAAAAATCTTTGTTTTGACATTCTAAAAGTAAGCTAAAAAGTCTCATATAATCTCGTGTCCGCGTCTTGAGATATTCAAGGTCAAATGTCAAGAAAATCGGTTTTTTGCTTGTATCTCGAAAACTGTGCATTTTATTATCCAATTACAAATCCAATTACAAAATTAAAGTAGACAAAATTTCCTATAAAATACATATATTATCTTTAATTTTCTGACAAAGGGTTTAGGCGCTAGAGCGCACTGAATAAAGACAACTTTTTGACCTTCAGACCAAAACAAGAGAAACTTCATCTTTCACCCTCGATTTCTCAAAAACTATGCATTTAATCGAGAAAACATCTGTTACAAAATTAAAGTAGGCAATATTTTCTACAAAATTCATAAATTAACTTTAATTTCTGACGGAATGTTTAGGCCCTAAATAGCGCTCGGAAAAAAGCGACTTTTTGACCTTCGAGGCTAATACAAGAATAACGGCCCTTTCCTACCTTCGATTACTCGAAAACTGTTCGTTTTATCAAAGAACATTAATTACAAAATTTAAGTCCACAACATTATCTAAATATTGCAAAAGTAACTTTAATTTTCTGCCAAAGGGTTCAGGCGCTGAAAAGGGCTAGGTTAAAGCCCTCTGCCAAAACAAGAGAAACATCCTTCAAGATGTTTCCTACGCTTCAAATGGTGTTTGAAATATAACAAAATTAAGAAATTTAAATTGTTTACTTATTTATAAATGACATTCATAAATAAGACATTCGTATGATAACATTTAATTGATATAAATAATAAGATATTGAATACGGATACGGAGATAATACGGATGTAAGTAAACTTGTTGAATGGTTCACTCTTCATATTCCTTTCCCAAATACGAAACAAGTAGTATCTATAGTTACTGGAATTGTGGGAAATGAACAAATGAACTGCCACAGAGCCCATAATATTGGTCTTGAATCAATGGTCAAAATAACTGGTTTGAAATTTAATGAAATAAAATTAAAGAAAGCAGACAAAGTTCTTCCAATTTCTGCAGTTAACAAATCCATCAAGGTAAATAACTGCAAAGTTGCTGTCGATCCATTGTTACTCTTCCAAAGAATAATAGTAAACAAAAAGTTTGAACATAATCTCAAAGAATACCTGCAGTATGAATTAAGTCCATACCCAACATCGCTTTTTGATAATGCCGGCATGCGAAAAACTACAAAAGCAAAATTGTATAACAATATGGAATCTCTTAATATATAGTTGGATGAAGATAATGTGACTTACATTATCGATGGTGGATTTCTTCTGCATCGCGTCATATGGAGCAAAGACGATACTTTCTCAATTATTCGTCAGAAATACGTCAAATATTTGCAAATACAGTGATTCAAATATTGTTGTTGTATTCGACGGTTATTCAGATAACAGTAAAAACATAAAAGCAATGGAACTACTCAGAAGAACTGTTTCTGTTTCAACATCTTACGAAGTTCGTTTTGATGAGACAATGATTGTGCCAATCAGACAGGAAAAGTTTTTATCGAACCGTTCAATTAAAAAAACTTTATTGAATTGCTTATTGAGCAGTTAAAAACTGTTAACATCATTACAAAACAAGGCAGAAATGATGCTGATACCCTCATCATCAAAACAGCCATTGAAGAATCGAAACATCAAAAGACCGCCGTCATAGTTGGAGAAGATGTTGATCTGCTAGTTATTTTAATAGGACGAACACAGTCACATCAGCGAGAAATCTTTTTTTTTAAATGGGTAAAGGCAATGTGGAGACACGAATGTATTCGTTTAAAAGCTTCGACAAATATCATTGTTCTAAAGAACATATTTTATTTTTGCATGCTATCAGTGGATGTGAGACAACATCTGCGCTATTTAAAAAAGGAAAACTAACAATTATAAAAATGTTCGAGAAACATTCCAGTTTACACGAATCAGCTCAATTGTTTCAGGAAGACAACTGCCCTCTAAACACATTATTTGAAAATGGAATACGTGTTCTTTTAGCAATGTATAATGCTCCAAAATCAGAACATAGTATTGACAATTTTAGGTACACACAATTCATTAAATCAACAAGACTCAATAAACCGGTGCAATTATCATCTCTTCTACCAACAAGTGCAGCAGCTCGACAGCATATTTATCGTGTCTATTATCAGATCCAAACTTGGTTAGGGAAAGATTTAGAACCCAAAGAATGGGGGTGGGTAATACAAAACGAGATCCTGGAACCCACAACAACATTATTACCTTCAGCCCCAGAAGAACTACTCAGTACGATCTTCTGCAATTGCAAGAAAGACTGTGGCGCGAAATGTGGATGTAGAAAAGTAGGGTTAGCAATGCTTCTCAGTTTGTGGCCAGTGTAACGGACAAGCATGTCTCAACGCTTCATCATATCCAAATGATCTTGATGAAGAAAGTTAATATGTACCTGAGATACTTGAGGTTTTAGAGCCAAGTATTACGGACAACGAGTATGATGATAACGGTCTGGAAATTTTATATGGGCGACCAGAAGAAGGAGACGACGACGAACAAGAGGAAACGTAAGCTGTATGCCTGCTATTGATAATCAGAGGTAATAATCGCCTTATAATTTAACTTAAACAAAATATAATAGATTTGATAATCTTATGATAAATAAAAATGTAATTACAATGCATAAAAACTCATTTCAATATGTTATTATTTATACATAATTTAACAAAATATTATCAAATTTATTTATAATTAATTCTTATTTATAATTAATATTTATTAATAAGTAAATAATGTAACTAATTAAGACTAAATTTGTAGATAATTTTATTCTCTACAAGTTTTGTAATAGCTTCAAATATCATTTGAAATATAATAAAAAAAATCTTTAGTGGGTTTTTCTCCCTTTTAGGCCAGAGGGCCAAAAACTAATTAAAGTTAATACAGGCATTTTGCAGAAAATGTTATCTACATTAATTTTGTAGGTAGTGTTATTCAATAAAATGCCTAGTTTTTGGGTAATTGAGGGTAGGAAAGGGGGTTTCTCTAGTTTTTTGGCTCAAAGGTCAAAAAGTCGCTTTTTTTTTCAGCGCTATTTAGCGCCTGAAAATTTCGCCAGAAAATTAAAGTTAATTTATGAATTTTGTAGAAAATATTGCCTACTTTAATTTTGTAATAGATGTTTTCTCGATTAAATGCATAGTTTTTGAGAAATCGAGGGTGAAAGATGAAGTTTCTCTCGTTTTGGTCTGAAGGTAAAAAAGTTGTCTTTCTTCAACGCGCTTTAGCGCCTAAACTCTTTGTCAGAAAATTAAAGATAATATATGTATTTCATAGGAAATTTTGTCTACTTTAATTTTGTAAATGGACGTTTTTTTATAAAATGCACAGTTTTTGAGATATAAGCAAAAAACCGATTTTCTTGACCTTTGACCTTGAATATCTCGAGACGCGGACACGAGATTATATGAGAGTTTTTAGCTTACTTTTAGAATGTCAAAACAAAGATTTTTGCAAATTTTCAGCTTGTTATCTTTCATTCCGAGGTTGTATCCTTATTTGACTGGGCTAATAGACCAGTTACAAACATTTTAACTCGAATTCTTTCACGAATGTCAAACAATCGCCGCAAAACGCTAAAAGACACTAAAAATCAAATCGAAAATTGCATTAAAAATTCCTAAAGTTTCAGAAATTGCGTAGGACAGAATTAACTGCATTAAGATCAAAGTTAGAAACCGAATTCCATTTACGAAAATCAAGAAAACCGCTTGAAACTGAAAAAAAACGTTAAAAAATCGCATTAAAAATCGATAAAAATTCAAAGTTCGCAGAGAACAAAATTTACTATATTAAGCTGAAAGTTTGAAACCGAATTTCTTTTCCGAATGTCAAAAAATCACTACAAAACGCAAGAAAGACTATAGGAATCGCAAATAAAAAATTCGCGAAAATATTGCTGTACGGAATCTGAATAAATTTTATTGAAAAGTAGACAAAGTTTGCTCTATGGTGTTAAAATATTAAAATCGGGCCTTTGTACTAATAAGGGACAATCGCCACAAAACGTTTAAAAACGCTAAAAATAGCATAAAAAACTAAATGAAGAAAAAACTGGCTTGAAGATGCATAACTACAGATCTAGAGACACTCCGGTCAAATTTTGTAGCTCTGTCTACGTGTAGCAGTCTCTTTCGAACACAGCACACAGACACACAAACTTCTATCTTTATCATTATAGGTGTGCCACCTTATGACTTATCTTACCACATTATGACGTCCTTATAATGCCACACATCTGCACGCGAATAGGGATGTATAAAAGTGGATTATTGGATATCGAAAAATCTACATTTATCAGCTTCAAAGAAATTTGTTTCTACATGTTAATAATCATTTCATACTAAATAGCGAGGACACTCTACACTTTTGTAATTGATGTTTCTCGCTGTCCTGCAATAGTTCTAAGTTTCCTTGAACTATTTTTTGCAACACAAATTACGGCCATTTGCCAAGTCTTAAGTCGAAAATAACTCACTTATATCAGGGCTGGTCCAACCTGGCGCCCGCTATTCACCAGAAAATTCTTACAGAAACCCTTTTCTTATCTATTCGGAGATTGAAAAAGACAAATATTTCTATAAGAATTTTCTGGTGAATAGCGGGCGCCAGGTTGGACAGTCCTAACTTAGATCACAAATAAATTCGAAAATAAATCACTTAGTTGTTTCATAATGCATTCAATCTAATATTTATTTTAAAATAAAAATACAGTGAGAAATTGCGGAGCATTTTCTAGGGCCATAATAAACGTTTACTAAAAGAATTGTTCTTTTAGTTATCCACGTTTTTTTATTTCAAAACTTAGAGAGGAATTCAGGAAACTAACCCTTACCTAGAAAGAACGCTCATGAAAAATGTAATAACCCATTTATGCATCTTTCCGGAAGGCTTTAACTTATCTACAGAAACTTTTAAGAGAAGAACTGATAAGAAACCTTATAAACTTATATATTATTTTCAGTTAATCCTTTCAGGGACAAGCAATTGTGTTCCTGTAACGTCCAATTCACACCGGTATTTACGAAAGAATGTAGTTCAAAATAAGGAAAAGCAATTTTTCCAACTTTTCCCATCAAAGTTAAAAAAAGTAAAATTTAAATAAAAGTTTCTAGTTCGAATCGGATTAAAATTAGGTGTACTATAATATATCCCACCGCCCCTCAAAGGGTTAACAGCTATGTTTTTCCTGGAATTTACGAACAGCAAATGAAACGGAAAACGCTTCGATTGCTCCCAGAAAACCATCATCTTTTGAAGTTTGTAATTGGTCGTTATCCAAATGATTTCTGACAATAACCCAAACGTTTCCGAAATTTTATTACTAGGGTACCTAAAATATCACATTGCTTTTTTAAAAACATTTCTGTTATATTTCTTTTAAATGCTAAAAGGTGTAAATTAACAACGTAATGCATAGTAAAATAACTTTTATTAGGTTGTTTGACATGTTTTGGCTTACTGCGATCCATATTCAAAAATGAGTTTATCATTTTAAATAATAACTTCAAAGACTGTGCAATTATGGGATATTCTCATTTGTTTTTGAAAATGGCTGGGAGTGAGCCGAAACATGTCAAACAACCTAATAAAAGATATTTTACTATGTATTACGTTGTTAATTTACACCTTTTAGCATTTAAAAGAAATATGTTATGACAAGGTGTTATAGTTTATTATATTGGAGCATTTCTGGTATATCATGACAACTGATTTGTTTTTTTAACCCTTTCCGGCGCGGAATAAATCTGTTTGTAAAATAATAAAATAATGGACTGATACCAGATTTTACAAACGATTTCCTTAGAAAAGAATAACTTGCTGATTTTTCCACACTTTATCAAATAAAAATTTTAATCAAATATTCTTGGTGCCGTTTGTCAGTTTTGGAATTAAAATTAGGTGTCCTTTTTTGTGACCACTGCCCGCTAAAGGGTTAAGCAAATGCTGTACAAGTACTCACGGTTCAAACTTATAAGAATCACTATTTTCGAATAATAATTTTCCCCTTATTCAGAAATTCAGAAATTGAAAACGTCGAAGATAACTTTCGGAATACTGGTACCCTAAAGTAGGAACCATGCAGTCCTGACAAGGAAGGTTCCTTAAAGCGCATACTCAGAATATTTTGAAATAAAATGCTAATGGAACTACTCATGTACGTAATGAAAAATCAGTCAAATTTAGCTGCGGAATCCCAGTAGAAAATCTGTAAAAAAATAAAATACATTCGAGTACTTGGCGAAAAATATGCGATTTGGCGAACAACACTTTTTCGTCGCCAAATGCAAGCGATTTTAATGTATTTGAAAATTCCTGGTATATTGAGTGTTTAAATGCGTAGTACTTTATGAATTTAAACTTCAACGATTAAAACGTTTATTATTTTTTCTATAAGCGTATGTTATATACATACAAGTTAAGTATTGCTAAAGTATTTAATTTTACACTGTTTTGCTGGCGAGATAAGTTTTAACTTATTTGTGCGATTAAGATTGCTCTCATTATACATTTCGATTTTGAATAAGTCATTGTTTCCACGGTAACAAGACTTTTCTCTTGTTGTCTCCGACACTTACAATATCGAGGTCAAATTGACAGTGCTCAGAATCGGACAATTTATTTTTAGTTTTAAGGATTTTTAATGAATTTAAATTTTGTTCTAAACCATAGAATACTATCGTTAATTTTCTTTATATGTGCATATAAATGTATATGCCAAAACCGTAGTTATAAAAAAAATTATTTAAATTAAACTTACTTAAACTAGTTCAGTATAAAGAGTAGAAAACGTTTTTCCTAAAAAAGTATTTATCTTAAATGCGTATTTTTTTTTCATTGTGTCGCCAACCCAGCGATAAACCGCCAAAACACGAAATTGTCATAATTTTTTTACGGACGTTATACCGAGGTTCCGCAGCAATTTTTTTTATAAACGTATATATCCTCATGAGAAGAATATTCTGTAATTTTTTTTTAATTTTCTGAGTATGCGCTTATGGAGACCTTCCTCGTGAGTATTGTATTTTTTTGCAAATCAAATAAATATGTGGTTTTTGAGGCACTTATAATGAAACAGGCTAAAAGATCAAAATAAAATATGTGAAATGTTCTGTAAATATGCAGCTTGAAAGTCGCAGCGATTGTATTTTTTCTTTCATTGCCTACATAAAAAATAAACAATTACATTCTAAAATAACATTAGAAATTATATTTTTTTTAAATCGAACTTTTTCTTGAATTTCCATATATTTACAAATAATTTAAACATTTAAAAAAGTCGTACTAAAAATCCTAAAAATAATGTACTTTTTCTGTGCAGATTAGAAATACTTTAAATTGTGCATTACGCATTTAAAAATGAGTTTATATCTTAAACATATCTTATACAATAAAATACAGCACTTGAATCTAAGATCTCGAAGCTGCAAAGCTGACATTTAATATTTGTGTATCACAAATAAATAGTTACCTTCCTTTTGTAATATAGTATTTTAACAGAGAATGGAAAAGTTACAAATTTTATTCTGAATCAACATCGTTCTCCAGAAGGATCTGACTATGCATTTCTTTGAATAGATAAAATGGAAAAGAATAACATCTCAGCTTATCAAAAAAATGGAAAAGACAAATTGCCTCTTTTTGACAAGTTACGAAATAATATTTATATTCTATTTTATATTTATAGAACATCTGTTTTAAAAATGTAATAATATTTATAAAACATTCAGAAATTCGATGTTTCATGTTTTTATACTGTTTATATTTAAAATATATATATGTGAAACAGAAATAATGCACATATGCTAGAGAAATATTTCTTGTCAGTGGACGTCATACAGAAGCAATGTTGTCAAGTTGCTACTTTAATATATTGTCAATTTTAACATGAGTCATAATTGAATTTAATGTTTAGTCACAAAAAGGAGGTTATGTAAAATAAATATTTAAACGTTGTAGATATCTTCCAGTTTCATTTATAAGATTTCATTATTGATCTTCTTTGAATTGAAAACGGGAATAAGTAAGGTAAAGAGGAGTGAACATTAACAATGCAATTAAGAACATTGAGGAGAGTGATTCAATAGACAGATATGTTAATGTTTCTAAGAGTTTCAGAAAAGAGGAACTGTGTAGATTAAGGAAGAATCCTACTCGTCAGATGAAAGAAGATTTGAAAATCATCAGCATTATAGCACCACCGTAACACAAATGCTGCTGTTACTGTCTCCTTACGTTTACGGAAAGTGGGAAAGGAGTCATTATGGTGTCACTGTAACGTCAATATGCCCCTATTTTGCGATGATGTGTGACACCGAAATGACGTCATATTGAATTTACAGTGGACTTTCAGAGAGAGTGAAGTAACCTAATAATCATAATATGACGAATTAAAGTTATTACATATTGGTCACCGCTGCGACCTGTTGCCATTTGTGACATCACATTGACTAGCTGTCATATTTGGTCTGCTTTCCATTCCAGACTCTTCCAAAGAGTAAAAATGCGGTCTAGACTTGCCGGAAAGAGTTACAGTAACATGTGACTAAAATCTGTCAGCCTTTAACGTGTGCACCGTACAATTTTCTGCTATTTGAAAGTGGACAAAAATACCGTAATTTCGCGCGTATACGCCGCACCTCAGACAATTTGATTTTCTACCAGAATTAATTTAAATAAAATGTGACTTGCTTCTGCTTAGCACTTATTTGACTTCATATTTTCAATAAAATTTCCGGTTTGGAATAGACTTACCTAAGATGCGGCGCATACGCGCGAAATTACGGTAGCATTTCTTTGAAAAGTTTGAAAATTTGGCTTTTTTCTCCCTTTCAAACTTCAACTTGCACTTATGTATTAAAATCAATTCACTTGAAGCGTGTTCCGTTTACGCGATTATTTCTCAGAACTAATTTAACGCATAATGTTAATGATAAATGTACTATAATGAAAGTAACTGAAAAATCTCTATATCACTGCGCGTTATTGAGGTATAATAAAGAATTAATCACTTTAAAATTAATCATGAATGTCACAAAATAGCTACATCCGTAAAAATAATATTAACTTAAACTTTCCTTGAAAATACATTTTTACAAATGCTTTCTTAACAAATCACCGTAATGAGATTTAAATTCTTATCGTAACCATAAAATACCTAGTAACAATTCTATTCCAAGCATGTATTTTAATTATAATAATGCAATAAAACTCAAAGTAACTTCAATTAGTGCAAAAGCTTTACTGAATAAATTTTTCTCGAAATCTAGAGTAATTATAACCTTTAAGTCTTTAAAGGGGTTTCTAATGTTTTAATTTACAGATGCCTTCCAGTTGCAGAGAAGACTCTTTAATTCAAAGAAATTATACACAAAGGAGTTATATGTCTAATGTGCTTTTTGTTAATCTGAAATCGATAAGAGTGTCATTTTAATTAACAATGTCTTCTCTTATAATTATCATATATATTATTTCTGTTGTGAACATCCCTTTTTCTATGAATTTACGAAACGCACAATAACGAATGAGATATTATTTGACAGTTTTTTGAAGCGGCTTCTGACATAGTACCCTCACCATTTCGTTAACCTTTTAATCGACATTGCTTTCCCTACGAAATCACAAATTTTTAATTACGAAATTCAACAATGACAGCAGAATTTTAATAGAAATGTTTTCCATTTATTATGTATGTGAAATATCGCTTTTTTCTTATATACAAATAAATTTGTCCATAATTTCCAGTGTCAATAATTTATTTCAACATTTTAACAATTGAATTGCTCTATCCGTTAAAGCAGGGGTCGCAGCGTCCTATATATTTTTTAATAATCCCCACCACTATTTTCAAAATATAATATTCACAATATCCTTCTAATGCAAATTTTAAAGAAATCTACCATGATATTTATAGTTTTAAAGTAGTGGTATCAAATATATATAAAAAAATAGGACGCTGCGACCCCTGGTTAAAGGGTTAAAACAATTTTTTTGATTAAAAATTACTGTTAATTAAAAATTAAATCGGTATTGTTTTCATAAATGAAATGAAAGGTTTTCCTCAAATTAGCGCTGACACAAAAATAAAATACCGCATTATACAGTAAATACAGTCACAAGTAATGCACCAAAAGTATGATATTGTAGCATTGCATTAATTTATTGTTTAAAAGATGCATTGATGCATGTTTTCTTTATTATTACTTTGTTAACCCCTTCGCGACGATCGTCCTTTACAGAATTTTTAATCTGTTCCACCGGTTTTTTAAAAGAGAAATTTTCACCTAATTGCATTGCAAAAATGCTATGATTAGATAAGGTAAACTTTACAATAAAAAATAACTGGTGGGAATAATCGATTATTCTGAGCACCTTATGCGTCACGTATTCGTGTCGCTCGTCCCCAAGGGGTTAATGATACTTTTCTATGCTTTTGAAGCAGTACTGTAAATAAAGGTTTCATGTTTGTGTAAAGCCTTACTTTCTATCAGTATAAATAGAATACTGTTGATTACTCAATGAAGATAACTTTCTATTTTTTATGAAAATTCGACGATTTATTTGTGTATAAATTAAATAGTTAAGTAAAGAAAATAGATTTACTTGATTATTTTCTCTACTTAATTATTGTTACTTTATCGTTAACGTATAATATATCATATAAAATTATAAACCCAAATACAATATTATGTTATATTTTTAGCGTTTAATTTAACTTAACAACAAATAAGTCGTTTCGAATAGCGAATGAATATTTACAAATTCACTTTTGTAGAAATAATGCTGTTGAAATATTTAGCAAATATCGAAACTCAATTAAATTGTTTTCCCTCCATGCTGACATTTAATTTTAAAAAGTTCCAAACTTATCCAAGCATACAAGCAATTTTGGATAAACATGAATTCAGAATATTATATGTATGTTTTCAAAATATAAGTGTACCAACATGTGCTCCAATATTGGTTTGGTACCGCGGAAAATTTTTATATGCATGGTCTGAACATAAAATGAAGCAAAGTTTCTACAAGTATTTACATCCTGGAAATGATCAGTGAGTGAAATATTAGCATACAATAATAACTTTTTATTTCAGAAACTATAAAATTGAAATATTTAGCCAAAAATCTCCGTTGGAAAATTTAATAAATACTGACATCTCATTGTACATATATGCCAATGTACTGCAATCACAGGATCAATTTCGAATATTCATAATCTTGAAATATTATTTAGTTCTGAATTCTTACTGCACATGTATTTGTTCCAAGAATGATTTGCTACCATGTGCAGAAAAATCTACCTTCATCGAACCTCCTTTCTTATGTGCTGCTTCGTAAAAGGTATGCCTTATATTAAAAAAAGTGTCGGTATAGCGCCTAGAATACATAGTATGGAA